>CM053626.1:22493307-22531924 GCA_028646595.1 Phalanger gymnotis | reverse complement strand
TTCCACGCTTGGGCGGATGCGCTGCCTCACCAGCACTCCTCCTTCCCCAAGAACCCCCAATCTGGACTGGGCTTAAATCTTCAGCAGGCTGTTCACTCCTGCTCTGATCCGCCACTTAATTCCTCCCACCAGGTGGGCCTGGGGCCAGAAGCAACTGCAGCTGTAGTTCTAAAGCTGCCCCACCTCCGCTGCCCCAGGGGCGGTGGCCGAACCACAAACTCAGTCCCACAGCTTTTCCCACTAACCTTCTCTGTTGTCTTTGCTCTTTGTGGGTTGAGAGGTCTGGTAGATGCCACAGTTCAGTAATTCAGGATGCTGGGGCACTCTCTGCTCGTCTCCTGGTCTGGTAGGTCTGCATCTGGCCGTGCGCGCTGGGCTCAGCTCTGCTCCCCTCAGCTGGGAGCTGGGAGCTCCGTGCAGGACAGACCTTACCCCGAGACCATCCAGGCTGTCCTGGGCTGGAGCCTTGCTTCCCTCTGCCACTTTGTGGGTTCTGCAGCTCTAGAATTGGTTCAGAGCCATTTTTTATAGGTTTTTGGAGGGACTTGATGGGGAGCTCATGCTAGTCACTGCTTCCCAGTCGCCATCTTGGCTCCGCCCCACAAGTAGTCTTTTTAATAGAATTTTTATCTTTTGTTTTTATATCACCTTCCCTTCCCAGTGTATCCTCCCCCTGCCCCATCTACAGTAACCCTGTATCAAAAAGAATAAAAAAAGAATGAAAGAAAGGCAGCTCAGTAAAAATAAGGAGGTAATCTAGCCCAGCACGTATACACAGTTGAACAATTATTGTCCAGCGACACCCAGGAATTTGATGCACATGCCTGTTGCCTTTTATTTCCTCCTAGTTGCTTTATTGCCTCTTCTCCCAGACCTGGAAGAACTGGATATTTCCTGGAATGACTTCATAGGCGGAGCTCTCAGGCCAATCATGCTGCAAATTCATCATGTCAGCAAGTTAAAAATCCTCCGACTGAGTAACTGTAGACTCACAACGGATGATGTCTTAGCATTGGGTATGATGCATGGTTTCTTGAAAGAGGAAATATGGAGAATTCTCAGTTAGGGACAGTGCAAACTGAAATCACAGAGGCCTCATGTCTATACACTCATCCCCAGACATGACCAGGAAACCATTTAGAATATCTACCATGTTTTTACCAGAATTTCTCTCCTTTAATGACAACAGCAAAAATAATGAATGGAAATCAAGGAAAAATTCATTGAGCACCTACTTATTAGACAAGGCACCATTTGGGGCACTGGAGGAGAAATGAAAAAGACAGGGTCTCTGGCCTCAAAGAGCTTACATTCTAATTGGGGACAGATGAAAGAAACACAAAGAACTTTAACACATATTTGAAGAAGATGATGACTGCATAAGAGAGAAGCCAACGAGGTGTCAGGGTAGAGGGGGAATTAAAGTGAGTTTCATAAAGAAGGCGGCATCTAAGCAGGGCATCCAGTTCCATTCAATTCGACAAACACCTACTCTGTGCCACGCATTGTGCTAAGTGCCAGGGATACAAATACAAAAATGAAACCATTCTTTCCCTGAGGGAGCTTACATTGTCTTGGTGGGTTACAATGTCAAGATAGATAAGTAATTACAGTGTATAAAAGAGGACAGTATGCTATCCTCTGTTTTCTTAATTTAGGGAACTCCCAGCAGAGGAACTTCCCTCTGCCAACCAGTCAGCATACTCTCTACAGTCTAGAGTCTTAGCAGAATTGCCTAGAGCACTGAGAAGTTAAGTGAACTGCCCAGGGTCACTCAGTCAGGATGCGTGTATTGCTAAAGAAAGATCATTGTGTTCATGCTCTTATTCTCTTTTTAGAGAGAGGCTGAACCCAGATCTTTCTAGTTTTAAGACTTGCCACCCCCAAAAAAGTATATACAAAGGGTTTTTTAAGAGGTAATGATAATAACTAGCAATAGCAATAAGAACTAGCTAGCATTTAGATAGTACCTACTATGTGTCAGATAGAGAGTACATTGGTCCCAATGCCTTCTCCTTGAATTAGTCTATGAAGAAGGAGTTAATAGGTAAAGGGAAGAATGGAAAAGGCCTTGTGTAGGAAGTGGTACTTGGGAAGTGAGAGCTTCTAAGTGACAAAATTAAAGAGAAACTTCATGATGGACAGGGGAACTCACTTGGTTATTGCCACAGTCCAGAGATGGAACCTTGATAACAAAACACAGTGAGTGGACCATTTTAATTGAACACAATATGCGCAGGATAAGATGGAATAAAAAAGCAATGATTTGAACAAGCAGAGCTGGGGATCAGGGATACTTTTGGTTTAAGGGAGAGCTTTATCAAAACTCAACAGAAGTGGGAACGCACAGGATAACTGGGGGAATAATGAGGGACACAGTTTGGCCATCGTATGGAAAACATGAAAGGAAACTTGAAACAGCAGGTCATGGCCAAACTGTGAAGAGCTTTGGATGCCAAGTAAAGAATCTGGACTTTATTTGGAAGGCAATGGAGAACCACTGAAGGTTTTTTTTAGTAAGAAAGTCCCATAATCAGTTATGGATTAGAATGGTTAATATGGAAGACGTGTGTAGGTTGATTAGAGAGAGGGGACACTGAAGGCAATGAGACCAGTTGGAAAGCTTCTGCATTCAATCAAGTGAGCCATGATGAAGTCTTGACCTAGCGTAGCAGTACTGGTAATATAAAGGACCCATAGGATTGAAAAATGGGGAAGTAGGATTTAGCAACTGACTGAATGTGAGGACTGAGGGAAAAGCTGCAAAGAGAGAAGACTTCTTTCTCCTTTATGCCCTCTTATGGAGGCTCTGGACCCTCAATGCCCCTTGGTTGTACCCACATAATTTGCACCTTGGTCCTATCTGCCCTCCTCTGGTGAGGCCCCATGCTTCAGACCTATTCTGTTTACTCTTCTCCCTGTCAAAAACATAACTGTTCTATATTCTCCAGATCCCTCATAGGCTTATACAGTTAGAGCTTCCTTGCTGAAATGACCTCTACTCAGCAAGGAAATACATTTGTCTGCCTGGTTGCTCCCTCTGCTCTTCCCTCCCTGCCCCAGCCCTGGCAGCCGAGAAGTTCTTTGGCTTCTCATTCACCCAGGCCTAGGAATCCCTTTCTGTCCCATTGCCTTGTCCATAGTTTGGTTCCCCAGGAACAGTCTAAGCATCCCATCTAGACTTTCACCCAACCACTACACTGTACTGCTCTCAGGCTATTCATTTCTAATACTCCGTCATTCTGTCTCTGTTGGCTCAGATAAGCATGGTATCCATGGAGCCAAAGTGGGCTACATCTCTCAGTGGGCCAACAAAATGCCCTGTCTCACTTCTAATCTTGGCACCTCGAAGCCGTATCCAGCTGAGTTCCTGGAGGCTTCTTTCCCCATTTCCCCCCAGGTTGTATAGAATCCTGAGCTGATTTGGATTCATACCTAGTTTCTTACAGGAGAAGCCCTTAAAACTACCTCAGACCTAGAAGAACTCAACGTATCCTGGAACAATAAAGTGGGAGGAAACCTGAGCCAGATCCTCCAGGGAATCCGAGAGGGGAGCAAGGTCCAAATCCTAAAGCTGATGGACTGTGACCTCACAGCAGAAGATGCAATATCTGTAGGTGAGTGGCCTTTGGGAAGAGTGAGCCAAAGGCCGAGGGTGGGAGAGCTCCCAGGATCGGGTAGCGTATCAAAAGCTGTTCAGCAGGTTTTTGTCCCTCCTCCCTGAATTAAAAAATACATCTTATCATTGCTTTATTCCAATTAATTTCATAATCTGTATTTTTCCCCTTTTTTTCCAGGTCAGGTGCTACTCCACATGCAGAATCTTGAAGTGTTCGATCTTTCCATAAATAGAAACATTGGCTGCAGGCTAACTAGTATTGTGCAGGGGCTGAAAAACACCCCAAGGTTGAAAGTATTAAAGTTACAGACCTGTGGATTAACTCAAGACAGCATCCAGATTTTAGGTGAATCCTTGGGATAAGTCATGACCTTTGACATTTGAGACACCCAGTAACTGTTCCCAGATCTCAGATCTCTCCCTAAAGTCAGATGCATAGGCTATTTCCCATGTGAGGAATACACTCCCTTCTCACCTCCACTGGTCACACTTGGAGATGGGCCTCTTGGACCTTGGTGAAGCTCGTCCTTGGACAAGGACATGAAAGCCATCTCTGGGTCCATACTTCCCAAACCTGCCAGAGCTCATGCCCCAAGGTCATAGCTTTCAGCAATCAATAAGACTGTATTAAAAGCTTGCTGTGTACCAGTCAGGAACAGAGTGACCTCCACGCCAGGGTAAGGCATCCCAAGATGTTAGTGAAGGCCTTGCAAGAAGAAGCTCTATGGATAGAATGAGCCTTGGAAACCAGAAGAACTGGGGTCAGGTCTCACCTCTGACACATACGGGCCGAGGGGTGCCAGGCAAGGGCTGAAACCCTCAGGGCTTTAGGCCACTCTCTAGCACTCTGAGCTGTAGAGAAGATGCCAACCTGCATTGGCAGAGGGAGTTTCTTCATCTGTGAGTCCTGTCCCTATCTCTTGTATGTAACACAACGATCAAATCTTTGGGGAAATTAGGTAAATGCCCAGGCGGACAATGTTATCCTCATTATTAAAGGAGCCAAAGGCATTGAGCCTCTCCAAATTCACTGTTGCTTTCAGTGAAACATGTGCCAGGCACTGGGCTAGTGCTTTACAAACACAACCTGGGAGGCAGGGGCTATTATTATACTCATTTTACAGTTGAGGAAACTAAGACAAATACAAGTTTAACCACTTGCCCAGGATCACACAGCTAGTCAGTGTCTGAGGCTGGATTTGAACTCAGGTCTTCCTGACTACCACTTTTTATTTGGCTCCCTTGAATCCTATAACTAACCAAAACCTCCCTTAAGACTCAGGGTTTATTCTCTGACATCGGGTTTGCTCAAGCTGCCAGCCAGGGAGGGAGACAATCTGGGGGGCAAAGGGTATCACTTAGCCACAGAGAGGTGATCCACCATCACCACTGAGAACTGGCCTCAGAGCCAGAAGCTCAAAGATGGCTTCCAGCCCATGCGGACTGTGTGACCCTGGGCACGACATTCGATGTCTCAGTGGCAGAGTAGTGACCATTCTGCATTGGGAGAAGTGGCCTCCTCCTCAGGAGCTCCCCATACCACTGAAATCATTGTCCAGCATTGTTATTCAGTAGTGGGAGGGATGGGGTCAATTCTGAAACCCAAAAAAGTGGGGGTGGGTTTCTTGTCTTTCTGTCATTCAGACGTTTCAATTGTGTCTGACTCTCCTTGACCCCATTTGGGGTTTTCTTGGCAGAGATATTGGAGTGGTTTGCCATTTCCTTCTCCAGCTCTTTTTAAAGATGAAGAAACCGAGTTAAGTGACTTGCTAAGGGTCACGAAGCTAGTAAATGTCAGAAGCTGGATTTGAACCCAAGGCTACCTCAGGTTAAAATTCATACTCTACCTAGAGCTGCTTGATGCTAAGTGACCTGTAGGAAATGAAGTGAACAAAATGTAAAACTAACCGGGGCCTTCAAGATTGTCAAGTCCATTACCTTCCATTTGTAGAGGAGGAAGGTGAAGCAAACGTGCCCCAGGCCACACAAGGGATCACTCCCCTTCCAACCCACCCTCACTTGCTTGCATGGGCTGGAGCCAGTAAAGCTCTACCCCAGTCACCACCGCTTCCTGCCCCAACAATTGTCTCCAGCCTGGGAAAGCTGGCAGCTTGAGCAAAGCTGAAATCGGAGAATAAAAAGGCTGATCCTCAGGGAGGCTTTGGTTGGTTATAGGATTCAAAGGAGTTAAAGTGTCACTGCAGACACAGCACAGTGAGAAAGGAAGCTCTCGGTGAAGTCTTTTTTATTTTTTGAGGCAATCGGGGTTAAGTGACTTGCCCAGGGTCACACAGCTAGTAAGTATCTGAGGCCAGATTTGAGCTCCTGACGCCATCGAGGAAGTTTTAAAAGCAAGAGGTTCCCAGCTACTTTTCTGCCACAAGGAACAGTGTATACTTTTTCATTTTTTCACCATCTGCAGGATGTCAGAAAGGGATTCTTCTTTTCTTGGCAGGTGCTGCTTTTGGACATTTGCCCAAGTTAAGGACATTGGATCTGTCTGGCAATAAGGAGATGGGGGGAGGATTTCAAGACTCCGCCACCCACTTGGCTCATCTGAAGCATCTCCAGGTTTTAGATCTTCACCAGTGTTCCTTATCCGAAGAGGATGTAGCATCTCTGAGTAAGAGCTGAGGAGGAAATCCACAAGCGTAGGCCACTGACCGTTGACCACCCAATTTCATTGCTACATCAGAACTTCCTCCTTCCTCTGCCCCAGCCCCGGCAGCAATCCGGGTTGTGTGCATGGAAGGTGGGCCCCCTAACTAAGCAGGAGCATCCAGGATCCTGAGGCAAGGGTATTTTACTGTGAGGGCATCTCAGGTGGAGGTGGGCTTGAATCCTATTCTGCTATTAACTGGCTGTGACCTTGCACACTTGGCTGCCCCTCCATGTTCTCGTCTGTAAGGTGAGGTGGACGGAAATGCTGCTCAGAAGACTCCTTCTGGTTTTAAATCCTACAGGAGCAAAGCTTGTTTTTGTGCCTTCAATCTCCTTTTTCTCTGCTTTGTCTCCACAGGCATTCTCTCTCCCCACCCAGCCTACCCTTCTTTCTTTTCCTCTTCCTCTCAAGTATAATTAATAATAATAACTATATAAGCTATCACTTACATAATGCCTTAAGGTTACAAATATCATCTCACTTGGTCCTCACAACCACCCTGGAAGGTAGGTGCTATTCTTAGTTCTATTTTGCAGATGAGGAAACTGAGGCAGAGATTAAGTAACTTGCCAAGGATCACAAAGCTAGTAAGCGTCTGAGGCTGGATCGGAACTCAGGTCTTCCTGACTTCAAGTCTAATGCCTATTTGGGGATGGGGAGGGGGAGAGTGCGAGTGGGAATTATTTGTTTGTTTTAGCAAAGACAACTGTTTTTTCCAATTTGACGGCCAAACAGAAATCAGAGGTGGTGTGCATGTGAGAACATATACCAGGCAATTCAAGGTACACACAGCACTTTTCACACTTCACGACAGCACTGTGAGGATGATCTAAGAGACCATTGAGTCAAAACTCATCTTACTAATGAGGAAACCAAGGCAAAGAATGAGACCTCAGTGACTCAGCCAGGGTCACAACTAGAGGCGTCTATAGATAAAGAAAGATCATCAGAGCCATTTCTTCTTCCAAAAGGATGATTTAAGAGATGGCAGAGCTTGGTTCTCAGCAGGATACTGAGAATTTTGTCCTAAGTATCTGCCTCTCTCTGCACTATCCCTAAAGAGGAGCCTTCTTGTCCCCTGACAAACAGTTGGGAAACAAAGAATTCTCTTCATCTCATCTTGTTACATTTGGACAAGATAAAAACGAATCAAGCTGTCTTCCCAAAGCACAGGCCAGAGTTAGCGGTGACTTCTTGGATCTGATCCTTTGGGAGGGCGCTGAAGAACGTCCAGCCTCAGGGCGGTAGTAGACCTTGCTGCTCTCCCATAGTCCACTCGCGGACGTGTCACTCTGTGATATTTTCAAAGCCCAGGTCATCCCTTTACTCTCCGGTCTTCAGAAGCTGGATCTATCGGCCAACAAGAAGGTGGGAGGCTCTTCAGAGAATCTCCTGAGCAGGCTGCGGTTCCTACCAGAGTTGGCCACCTTAGCCATCAACGGCTGCGCCTTAGGGAAGGAAGCATTCACGGCTCTTGGTAAGGTAACTCTCCCGGTGCTGAGCTTGCCCTGCGAAGATGCCTAGGGGAGGGAATCTAACTTTTTTTGTAATGTGGGCACGCCCTTTCTCCTCATAAGCAGTATCATGTTGAAAATGGATACTTCCCTGCCACCACCACGGCTTTCCCCTCCTGCCACCACCTTTCCTCAACCCCGCGCTCTCCTGGGCATTTGGGACTGGCTATCCCTCAGGTGTTGAGAGTGTATTCTCTGAGGAAGGAAACATTCTTTTCCTGGTGCAATTGTACCTGACCAGTGCCAACTGTCTTCTTCGTCTCCTCCCTGCTCCCACCCCACCCACTGAGCTCAATATCTTTTCCCCCTCCGCCTTCTCTATGACTGCGGCAGGCAACACCATCTTTTTCAACCCTCGGGTTCACCATCTTGGAGTCATCCTGGACTCTGCAATCTCTTACAGCCCCCACCCCACCCATATCCACTTGGTTGCCAAGGGCTATCCATCGTACCTTTGCGATATCTCTCCAATATGCCCCCTTCTCTCTGACGCTGCCCCCGCTGTGTTGCAGGCCCTCATCACCCCACTCCTGGACCATTGCAATGATCTGCCGGTGGGTCCGCCTGCCTCAGTCTCTCTCCACTCTAATTCCTTCTCCATTCAGCTCTTAAGGTGCTGACCGTGTCAAACCCCTCCCCCACCAACAGAGTCCAGCGGCTCCCTAACATCAGCAGGAGCGACCATAAAATCCTCCGTCTGGCATTTTTATAACCTGCTTCCCCCTTCCAAGTCTTCTTACCTCCCGCACCCCAACCTCCCCATGCTCTTCAATCCTACAGCATCGTCCTCCTGGCTGTTCCTTACACAATACTCTCCATCTCCCGACTCCAGGTATTTTCTCTGGCTATCCCTCAAGCCTGGAACACCCTCCCTCCTCATATCTTCCTCCTGGCCTCCTTCAAGTTCCAGCTAAAATCCCACCCTCTACAGGAAGTCCTTCCCAATCTCTCTCAATTCTAGTACCTTCAAGCTCTTAATTCTTTCCTATTTATCCTGTATATAGCCTGTTTATACAGTTATGTGCATGTTACCACAGATGAAAGTTGTGTTACCATACTCGAAGTAACTTTTTCCTTGCTTTTAGCAGTAGGGAGCAAATTACCTGAGAAGATTTGACTAAGGCGAACCTTAAGGAATAGCCTCTTCAAAAACATTTCTGATATAAATGTGTTATCTGGGTCTTTGTCTCTTCCCAAAAGAGGAGTAAAGAAAATAAATCTTGGGAAAGCAGTTATTTGAAACCTAAACTGTTATTTTCCTAACATGTCTAAATCAAAATAAATAACCTTGAATTAGAGTATTTACAGAAGAGGGAAAGCAGAGATTAAACAGCTGCGTTAACCTGTTAGATCCCTGCACATTTCTTTAACTCAAGCTCCATTTGTTTTTCCTTGGAACCAACTCATGGTGTTTTCTCCAAGAAAACAGAAGTTGTTCGTGTTTATACCTTTTTCAGCTGAAGCTTCCATGTATCTCCCTGCTCTGAAGATACTTGACCTTTCTTGGAATAAGTATGTTGGAGGAAATCTAAATCTGCTTTTGGAGACTCTGAAACTTTCGGCTGCCCTCCAAGTGCTAAGACTGAGAAGCTGCTCCCTGGTTGCTGAAGATATGGCTCTCCTGGGTATGTATTTACCCATTACAATCAAGTTCTGGCATCTAGAGCCTATGTTCCAATATTGTGGAAATTATGTGGAAATAGTATTAAGTGGGGAGTTGAAGGACAAAGGTGTGATTCCTGGCTCTGCAACTTACTGTCTGTGTGACCCTGGACAAGTCACTCAACTCTCCTTATCAGTAAAAGCTAGGGCTTATAGAAAAATACTTTAAAAGTCCCTTGTAGCTCTAAAACTGAGATGGTTTGTGTTTGTATATGTATGTATGCGTCTGTATGCATATGTATATATTTATGTATATGTATGTATACATGGGGTCATTTAAAAGGGGACAACAATTTGGGTGTAGGAATTCAGGGCGAAAGTCACCAGCCCCATTTTGTAGCCTTCAGTATGGCTAAGTGAAAGTATAGGATTATCTATGTGGTTCTCCCGTAGTACGCAGGGCACACTGGGAGGAACTTAATCACTTCAACCCAAACATAGACGTCTGCTTTCTGCCAATACCTTCTGTGCTGCTACTGCCATTTGCTGCTTATTTGCTAAATTATAGCAAAGTGGCTTCTTCCCCAAAGGGGTTTATAGCTCTCTTGTGAGCTCCTCCTCTCAAAGCCTCTGAGCTATTCTTTTATGAGTCAGATCCACAGCCCCATACAGTCAGCCCAGTAAGAATCCCTCTGATCTGTGCTTTTGCCCTCTTTGTTTCTCCCTCAGCAGGAGCTCTACCAGCAAGAGCTCTACCAGACCAGCTTGGGGCTAGGATGACAAATTCCTTTTAACTCCTCTCTTGTCCCTGGATGCATGCAGATCAACCTAGAATTTCCCCTAATCACAGTGGAAGGTCAGAGTGGATCTGAATGTCTTTATCTTGCATTCCTAAAGCCAAACTGCAGCTCTCACCACCCCTAACCCCTTACAAGCACTGGTTTCCAGGCTTATAAGATCAGGAAGGGAGGAAGGAAACCATTCTGTTGCAAAAGTACCTTCAGACCCCAAGATGAAGGTATAATCTAAGAAGAAGGGGCAACTAGCAGTGAGTGGAGCGCTGGCCCTGGAGTCAGAAGGACCTGAGTTCAAATCTGGCCTCAGACACCTGACACTTACTAGCTGTGTGACCTTGGTCAAGTCACTTAACCCCAATTGCCCTGCCTTCCCCCCTGCAAAAAAAAAAATAATAATTATAATCTAAGAAGAAACGACTGCGTAATTCTTACTCAATACTAGGCCATCCATGCCTGGAATGATTGCCTCGCCTCCACTTTCTAGTGAAAATCCCTAGTTTCCTTCAAAGCTCAGCTAAAGAGGTAGCTTAGACACAAAGCCTTTCCTGATCCACTCTATCTTCAGCTGTTAGTGCCTCCCCTACACATCACCTTGCATTTTTGTATGGATTTTATATATGCACACATATATATGTACACACATAAAACACACACACATGTATATGTGTGTGTTGTTGTTCTGCAGGCATTTTTCAGTCATGTCTGACTCTTTGTGACCCCATTTGGGGTTTTCTTGGCAGAGATACTGGAGCGATTTGCCATTTCCTTCTCCAGCTCATTTTACAGATGGGAAAACTGAGGGAAAAAATAGGGTTAAGTGACTTTCCCAAGGTCACACAGATAGTAAGTGTCTGAAGTCAAATTTGAACCTGAGTCAAAATTCAGAAGATTAATTTTCCTAACTCCAAGCCCTGCACTCTATTCACTGTGCCTCCTGATACACACACACACACATAAATAGACATGTACACACACATATGTTGTCTCCATTGATAGAATGTAAGCTTCCCATTATGTCCCCAAAGTTATTAAATTGTGCATACTCATTGACCAGCAATACCAATACCATGCCTATACCCCCAAAGAGACCAAAGGAAGAAGAAAGGACTCATGTGTACAAAAATCTTTATAGCAGCTTTTTTATGGTAGCAAAGTACTGGCAACTAAAGGAGTTACCAACAATTAGGGAATAGCTAAAAAAAATTTTGGTATGTGAATATAATAGTTATAAGAAATAATGACAGGAGTGGTTCCAGAGAAATCTGGGGAGATTCCTATGAATTGTTGGAGAGTGAAGTGAGAAGAGCCAAGAAAACAATTTATATAATAATATCACAAAGAGAAACAGCTTTGAAAGACTTAAGAACTCTGATCCATGCAATGACCAGCCATGATCCCATAGGACTGATGATGAAGCATGCTACTCACCCCCTGACAAAGAGGGGATAGACTCAGCACACAGAATGAGACATATATTTTTCAGACATGGTCAATTTGGGAATTTATTTTGCTTGACTACACATATTTGTTAAAAGGATCTTGTTTCAATTTAATTTTTTCTCCCAATGGGAGGTGAAGTAGGAAAGAGAGAAATTGATTTTTTAATTAAAAAAGAAAATTAGAAAGAAAAAAAAGGAAGAGGGTGTATGTTCCTTGAGGGTAAGGACCCAGCACCAAGCAGAAAGCCTGACATGGAGACCGGGACAGTGTTTGTACCTGTAATTT
The DNA here is from genome assembly GCA_028646595.1 of Phalanger gymnotis. NCBI lineage: Eukaryota > Metazoa > Chordata > Mammalia > Diprotodontia > Phalangeridae > Phalanger > Phalanger gymnotis. The sequence goes on along the minus strand of CM053626.1, from coordinate 22,520,005 downwards.
CATTAGGATAGACAATTCCCAAAGGAGGAAATTCTTCCTCCCAAAGCGAGCTGGCACATCCCAACTCAGTGTTGGAGTTTCCTGGGATCCTAGGAGATGAAGAGACTTGCTCAGTTTCATAATTTACATGGGCAAGAGGCTAGATTGACCCCATGTCTTCCTAATGCCCCACTGCCCCTCCCTGAGTTAACAGTGCTTTTTGTTTGCTTTTTTCAGCATCTGTTATACAAACCGGTCATCTTACCAGCCTGCAACAGCTGGATCTGAGCTATAACGACAGCATTTCAGATGAAGGCTGGGCTACATTTAGTCAAAATGTGCCGCTCTTGAAGGAGCTGACCGAGTTGGATATCAGCCTTCGGCCGGCCAACTTTCGGGAATGTGGCCTGTGGTTTGGACATCTGCTAAATGGTTTGACCAAACTGCCCATGCTCTCTGAGCTAGGAATCCAAAGATGGAGGATCCCAGCGCCTCAGGTGGAAGACCTGGAGCATTTCAACCGCGATCATAAAAGAAGCCTCCACTTTGACTATGGTGGATTCTAGTGACATCTGTTATCCCAGGACTAAAAAAAAAAAAAAAGAAAAAAAAACTTCTGCCATTAATAATAATCCCTCACTGTCATTTCTATGGCACTTGGAGGTTTACAAAGCGTTTTTCTCACACTGACTCTGGGAGGTACGCCCTGCGATTACTCTTCTGCCTATTTACCGAAGAGGGCCCTGAAGCTCAGAGGTTAAGCAACTGCCCACGGCTAATAAGAGGCAGAGTCAGATCAAGGAAGACTTGAGTTTGAATCCTGATGCATTACGCTAGACAATCCACTTTAAAACTGCCTCAGTCTTGCTTTCCTCATCTATAACACAGGGATAATAATAAAAGTATCCCCCTCCCAGGGCTGTTATTAGTAGTAGTAACAGTAATAGTGAGTTATCACTTTGAGGTTTGCAAAATGTTTGACACACGTTACCTCGTTCAATCCTCTGAACATTACTGGGAAGTAAGTGCTATTATTATCCATATTTTACAGATGAGGAAACTGAAGCACAGATCAGTTAGTGAAGCCTGGCTCTCTGGCTCCAAATGGAATACACTTTAAACAGTAGCGCACTGCTCACAGAAACACTTTCAGATATAATAAAAACATAGCATACAGACCAGAAGGGTGATAGTCTTACCATGTACTCTACCCTCTTCAGACCAGACCTGGCATGTTGAGGTCTTAGGAAAAAATACTGACAAACTGGAGAGCCTCCGAAGTTGGGCGACCATGATGGGAAGGGGGCTGGAAACCATCATGGTGAAAGCCATGGGAGATTTTAGCCTAGAGAAGAAAAGACCTTTAGGAAAGACATGATTGCTGACTTCAAAGATGATTGTGAGAGAGTGTCATGTGGATGGAGAATTACACTTTTACTTGGCCCCATAGGATAGAACTAAGAACAATGAAGATTCACTGACACAGATTTAGGTTGGAAATGATGAAAACTATCCACACAGAGAAAACAAAGTGGATGAGGAATCGCTGCTGTCAGGATTATGACGTGCAGGTAGATGGGAAGCTGAGAGAACTCATCTAAGCAGTTTATATTGCTTGGATAGACAATGTAAGTGGAAAATAAATTGGGCCCAGAATTAAACAGATGGAAGAGAGATGGTTTTCATAAATTGGAAATTTTCTTTAATGGCTCCAAACATCTTAAAGAAGCAAAAGTCTATTTTGTAAAAATATACTTTTAGCCTTTATAATATTAAAAGATGTTAATATATCAATATATTTTGCTTTTGCATTACCTAGATTTCCTGCATATTCCTCTTCTCTCTCCTCCCAGGGAGCGACCCCTTATAACACAGAATTGGTCCATGTTTCTAATAGCAACACCCTACTGATGTTGATGTTTTGGTATGGTTGCGAATGATGGAAAACTACACTGTCTCTGAGAGAATTAAAAATGAGTATTATTCAGAGTGGGCAGCTAGATGGCTCAGTGGACAGTGCTGGGCCTGGAGTCAGGAAGACTTGAGTTCAAATCCAGCCTGCAGATACAAAGAAGAACATTAAACAATCTTTGCCCTCAAAGAGCATACAGTCTAACATGAGACGTTTACTAATTAAACATCTTGGAGACAACTACAAAAAGGGTAGGTACGAAAGCCTTTTAATGCTTACCACAGCATTCAAGAGTCCAATGACGGGTAGCCTCGTCTTCCTTTCTGCCGACCATGGTCAGGGCATCATCCATTTTTTAAAAGTCCGTCAAGAAAAAAGGGTTATTTCTTTTTGCCTTTGGCAGCTGCTTTTCCTTTTTCCTCTTTCTTTCCTTTCTTGTCTTTGGGAGATCCCTTTCCCTTCTTTTGCAGTTTTAACAGTTCTTCGTTTGACCCAAAGCCCTTCCTCACTCTTGCTCCTCTGTACCAAGCCTGAATCTGGAAAGGAAATCAAGTCCGGTGTTATTCACCATGATGACTGAGCAGAGAAGTCACAGCCTAATCGTACCTTACTTCTAATACACAGTCATCAAAACAAAGGGAAGAAAATCGCACCCCATGAGATCACATTCTATCTCTCGTCCTGATACCCGGGTCTCCATGGACTATTCTGCTAGGAATGTTTTCCTTCTTCATGGCTACCTCCTGGAATCAGTTCATTAAGAAACATTTATTAAGTGCCTACTATGTGACAGGCTCTGTGCAAAGTGCTGGAAACACAAGGCAAAAGATCATTCCTGCCCTCAAGATGCTTACAACTTAATGGAGGAAAACAAGGGAAGCAGGAAAGGCTCTTGGTATGGGATAAGAGGGCATGATGAAGAAATCTGGAGGTGTTTGGCCGGATACGAAATGAAGAGCTGACTAACCTGAGCACCCTCCTTAAATCCTCAATCCTCCAATGAGAGAGAGAGAGACAGAGAGGGAGAAAGAGACAGAGAGACGCAAAGAGAGACCCAGTGAGAGAGAACCCAAGGACACAGGGGACTGAGGAGGTGGGAATTCCAGGGCTGAAGTGATCTTGCAGAAAGAAGAAAGAGAAATCTAGAGGGAAATATTTACCTGTGTATAATGGCCAAGCTTTTCATAATTCAGCATAACTTTAAATCAAAACAGCTGAGGAAAATGGCAATCAACAGGAGAAATCCTGAGCTCTCCAGAAGCATGGCTCTAGTCTAGATTACTTACTTTGGAATGCTTTGTATTCTCTCCTAGAGCCTTGTTTCTAGGTGATGTCAGAGCTCCTCCCAATATTCCACCCTCTGAGACGGGAAAGATGTTCTCAGGGCAGGGGAACGAATTTGAGAACAGGGCAATTGGAGGGATGGTCCAAAACCAGATCCTGAGCCAGGGGCAAAGCTAAGTCTTCAGATGCCTAGTCCACGGAATCCTTACCAAATCATGTAATAGTATTAAGTTTATCCAGTGTTTAGTAAAGAGCTTAGCATAACAGATACTTACTAAATAAATATTGTTGACCAACCAACCGAGTGGCCCCTATATTAAGCGAGTCTCGTTGGGTGAATCGCCTATAATTTTATATTTGAACATGTCTATGATTTCGTGAAGAACTCCCATATGAGAGCTCCCTCTACCTAGCAAGACAGCAAACTGTTTATGACAATATAAGTAAGTCCTAGAACAGGTGGGTTCTTCATCTTTTTTTTGTCATGGCTCCTTTGGCAGTCTGGTGAAATCTATATGAGACCCCATCTCAGGATAACGTTTTTAATTGCAGAAAATAGAATTCATAGGATTGCAAAGGAAACTAATGGCATGGGATACAATTTTTAAGAAAAGTTTGTGGACTCTAGCTTAAGAATCCCTGTTCTGAAGAGCTGCCTACAGCACCCAGAGGTTAAGTGACTCGCCCAGGGTGACATGACTCTTCCATGTACTAGGCCAGAACTCTAGCCACCAAGCGCATGCTTCTGGAGTTTATAGAATTTTGACCAGATGAGTTCTTTTTGTTTTGCATTTTTTTTGCTTCCAAATTCACAAGTGTGTCAGGTCAAGAGAAAGGAGAAGTAAAGGGAAGTGCAATAGAAGAAAGAGCCAGTAAAATACAGAATAAGATACTGGGACATACTCTTGGACATCTCACATCCTTCAAAGGAGAATGTCCACAAGCATCTCCCAATGTTTGATCCTCCTTAACAAATAAGACTATGTGATATCCCTAGACCAGACAAACCTTACCAAGGGTCTATGAACTTTTAAAAAAAAATCTTGAGGACTGTATTTAATATAATTGATTTCTTTAGTAATTCTACATATCTTGTGTATTTAAAAGCATTACTTTCAGCAGGGGTCCACAAGCTTTGCCAGAAACATACACACACACACACACACACATCTAACATTGGGAGTGTTTACTGATTTTACCTTAGTGGCCATAAAATTCCTGTATCTTTTTTCCTGTAAGTACTCCCATATTGCTGGAATGCCCATTCTACACACTTCTTCAGAAGGGTCTTCCATGGGATTTCCTTCGAGGTTGAGAACCTGGAGGCTCTCCATACTATCCATTCTTTCTGGAAGTACAGACAATTGGTTGTTCTCAAGAATCAGCGTCTTCAAACCTAAAATATGAGAGAGGATTTACCTTTCCAAACCAAATGGCGATCCGTAGCCTAGTGCCAGCTACTTAAATATCACCTTCCTCTATTGTCACCTAATGAGTTCACTTCACTTCACATCTAGTAAGCACCTACTATGTGCCAGGCGCTGTGCCAGGTGCCGGGAATCAAGGACAAAAAGGAGATAGCCCCTACCCTCAGGAAGCTTATGTTCTTTAAGAGATGTGGAGGTGGGGGAGGGGAACCAAAGGCTTACTTTTCAGTACAACAGTATTCACCAGGCCTTGTAACAAGAGTAACCAAAGTCTTTCTATTGTACTGGCAAGGCTTAGAGGTGGGGGTAGAGAGTTTTATTTCCCTTTGTTTTGAATGGAGACATGCAAACCTGTCCTCTTTGTTCATTCCAGTGAAAGTTTCTAGGATCAGGATAAAGAAGTGTGTGTAATTAAGAAAATAGAATATACAAAGATATTCAGATCAAGTCCTGGTCTGTCCATCTCTAAAAATAGGACAAGTAAAATACTTTGAGAATAAACTCATTGACATAATTACTTGAGTAGAACTTGAATGTCTGGAAGAATTTATTCCTTTCATTTCCTATGAGTGACTAGTTTATAAGATTTGGGGTAGAAAACCCACCATAATTGATCTAAACTTCTTCATAGAAGTGACTAACCAAAGGTGGCAACCACCGTTGAAGTGACTTGCCCAGGGTCACCCAATTAAAAAGTGTCTGAGGCTGGATTTGAATTCAGGTCTTCCTAAGTCAAGGCCTGAAGCTCCCTTACCAAGTATTTACCGGATGTAAGATTTCCTCATGGTTTCATTAGAATATGCATGGCCTCTCAAAGGTAGAGACTATGCATTTAGTACAGTACCTGGGACACAGTAAGTGCTTAATAAAAACTTGCTGACTTGACTAGGCAAGATTATAACAATGAATTTGAAGGAAGTGTTTATAATGGAAAGTGGATAGGGCATTCAACTTGAAGACAGAAAGACCTAGGTTCAAATCCTACCATAATCCCATAAGCTGTGTTGACCAAGTCATCTGACCTCTCTGGGCCTCAGTCTCCTCACAGGTGAAGTGGGGGGGAGGAGGTCTCAATGGCCTCTAATTGCTGCCAGTTCAAAATCGAGGTTCCTTTTATTTGGTTTCAGAAGACCTAGTGCTCTTACTTATTACCTGTGTGACCTCGAGCAAATCCCTGAACATTTCTGGGCCTCAGCTTCTTCATCTGCCAAATGAAAGGACTGGGCCCTGACATAGTGAAATATTTGGCCTTGGCCTCAGAATATGGAACACCTGGGTTCAAGCCCTGTTCTGACACACAGTTTGACCCTGGATAAGTGATCTGATCTCTCTTACATACAAAGTGCCATGGCCCTCCATCAGAAGTCATCTCCTCATTCCCTTAGACCAATGAAATCACAGATTTAGCCCAAAATGGCATGGAGGGAGGGGGGAAAGGGGGAGACAGAAGGGAGGAAACTTATTACCTTTTAATTGACATATGGAGTCTGGAAGCTCCCTAATCTGATTGTTGTGAAGATCCAATAGTTGTAAGGTTCTCAGTGAACCTATGCCCACAGGTAAATATTCCAGACTGTTGTTCTCAAAATATAGCTCTTTCAGATTCTGAAATACAATAAAACTTCAGTGTAAGAATTCTCAACTTGATAAATTAACCCCAGAATCATCTACAAGTCCCTTCCCCTTTATATATTCTGATGAAGAACAACAAACAAATATTACTTCTGTCATCTGATTAGTGTGAAAGGCATGAATGTCTTTACCAGTGCCTGGCCCACCTTTTTTCTGGTCATACATTTCTTTGATGATCTATCCTATGCTGTTTTTACTGTAGAACTGCTTGTCATGTGTTGCAAAACCCCTGCTCCTCTCCACTGACCTCTGAGTAATCATAAATTTTAATTCTTTGGAGAATGTAGTGTTCCAAGACTTACAGTCATACAATATTACTGCTATTAATAAAGATAGTCCTTTGTTTTAGAGAGAAGCTTGGGGTCATTAAAAAAAATGTTGCAATTTCTCAAAGACTCTCCAGCCCCATCTCTGTTTCTGGCTCAATTCTGGGCATAGATCATTCTCCATTTGTAGTATCTGTCATAGATAGATAGATAGATAGATAGATAGATAGATAGATAGATAGATAGATAGATAGATAGATGATAGATAAAAGATAGGTAAATAGATTAGATAGATAGATAGATAGAAGATAAGTAGATAGATGATAGATAGATAGAAGATAGATAGACAGATAGATGATAGATAAGAGATAGGTAAATAGATAAGATAGATAGATAGAAGATAAGTAGATAGATGATAGATAGATAGAAGATAGATAAGAATGATGATAGAAGATAGGTAGATAGATGATAGATAGAAGATAGGTAGATAGATAAGATAGAAGATAAGTAGATAGATAAGATAGATAGATGATAGATAGATAGATGGTGGATAGAAGATAGGTAGATAGATAATGGATGGATAGATAAAGGATACAGATAGATATCCATAGTTACATAGATATATGTATATCTACATACACATATATGGATGAATTATATAGATTGTCCTTCCAACTGCATACAATAATTTCTGGACAGTAGACAATTTTCATCCACTTGGTTTTTCCTCTATGGATGGTTAGGTCAAAATCTCTTAGTGATTACAGATGTCATCCAGTAGGCTCTGTGCTATTTCAGGGTTTGATGCAAATGGCAAAATCTCATCCTCAAGAAGGTAACAATAAGGTCAAGATTTTTTTCTATATCTTTAATATCTTCCCTAAATTCCCTTAAAACTGAATCTTCTCTAGCATGGATTTCCTGGGAGTGGACCTGGTCAAGGAGTCACCTGTTCTCACCATCTTTGCTTTCTTCAGTGCTATTTCCACCTCCTCAAGAAGCTTATCTCAGAATGTGATTTTGGAGTATAAGTGCAGATTGTGGCTCCCTGGCCCTTGATGGTGGGAAGAATTCATCATGAAAAATATTTGCAGACCTTTCTCGTCTTCTGGTCTTAGTTGTCCTATTTTTTTCTTTAAATATCATTGGGTTTACAACTTTACAAAGTTGAATCTTTTACAAGCCTATCTTTACACTTGTTTTTTCATTGATCCCTGCCTTCCACTGCTTCTCACTGTTTTATGAGTCAATACTGTTCATAATCACCAATCGTGCTTCCCTGTAAAATTGTAGTCATTATATTAGAGGCTGCTAGGTGGCACTGTGGAGAGAACTTTGAGATTGGAGTCAGGAAGACCTGAATTCAAATGTACTCTCAGACACTTAGTAGCTGTGTGACCCTGGGTAAGTCACTTAACCTCTGTCTGCCTTAGCTGCCTGAACTGTAAAATGGGGATAATACCATCATCTACACAGCAGGGTCGTTGTTAGGATCAAATGAGATAGTATTTGTAAAGCACATAGCACAGTGCCTAGCAAATGTTTATTCCCTTCCTCAACGTTTCACCCTTCAGCAAATTTGCAGGTTATAAGAGACAAGTTATGGAGAAAATAAGATAGGGCAAGTCATCTTTGATCATATTTTTGCCTTATAGAGGGTGATTCTCTTTCAAATAGGGAGTGGATCATTTTAGACTTTGTAAAGACATACATTTTTGAATGGTCTCATTTATGGGAAAGGAATCAGCCCCCAGACTCGAAAACTCTGATTTCCTGCCTCCCCTGTTGCAGGTGACAAGCCTCAGGTCTGAGGTCCCAAGGGAGCAGAATTAGAGAGGCTTCTGCCAGCCCTGAGATTCTCTGCTCTTTCTGGAAGAGCACAGCAGTACCACAAGCAAGAACTGCAGCTGAGCCTGAAGCTACACCTGGTGAAGTCTTCAGCTAACCCTCAGGAAGCAAACTCAAGGAGACTGGCAGATTAACCTATCCAGCAGAGATGTCATTACCTGGAAGAGAAAGTCGGGCTAAGCAAGCTGTCCAGCAAAGATGCCGTGGTCTGTAAGGAGCAAGCCCAGCCAAGTAACCTATCTCAAACAGACCCCATTTCCGAGGGTAAATGTTATGAAGAGAGAAAGCATATTGAGGTCCTGCATTTCCAGATTGTGAGCTGTCTTTGCTCCCTACACATATGCCTGACTCCCACTGTATTTGAAGTTTGTGATCACCCTTCTCCCACACATAGTGTGTATTTGTAGGAGTATGGGTTTCAGGTTTGTGGGGGCAGGGGGAGAATGTTTTTTAACTACTGTTCTTCCTGTGCCTTTTGAGTAAATGCCTTTGCTAAGAGCTAATTGAGACAGCTGGCTAATCATTAATTGGAAGCATATTGGTGGGGGCTCATGAGCCATAGGTTTGAAATGATGGAGGCACAGGCTGCATATTTGAACCCTAGGCATACTCACATTTTTGGAGGCCCAATCTGTTTGGGCAGCCACTTCAGGGCCTGCTATGATTACATTCACTGGTGAAACAGGATGCTGAATCCCATGCCCACTCCATGTATCTTTCTAATTCACTCCATAACTATTGGTTTCTTTCTTTTCACTTGATTCTCTATGTAACTGTGTAAGTTCATTTACTGCACTTCATTCAAACCCATTGATTCACTTATGCATTCAGGTTAATACATTCATCTCTTCAACAGAAATGTTCTCTCAGAGGTGCACTGTGGTTCTGAACTTTGGAACACCACAATCCCCAAGGAATCCAAGTTGTGAGTGACCCAGGGGTCAGTGGAGGGATGAATGGTGGGCAGACTATTTCCAACATTGACCTACACACAAGAAGTGGAAATAGCGATATTATCCAGGAAATATATGCTTGAGAAAACAAGGTGGGCCCGCCATAAGGAGTGAGTAGGGGATAACAGTTGGTCAGTGTGAATATTCTTTGGTTGTGGTGGTGTTCAGTCATTTTTCAGTCATGTCTAACTCTTTATGACTCCATTTGAGGTTTTCTTGGCAGAGATACTGGACTGGGTTGCCATTTCCTTCTCCAGCTCATTTTACAGATGAGGAAACTGAGGCAAACAGGGTTAAATGACTTGCTCAGGTTCATACAACTACTAAGTGTCTGAGACTAGATTTGAACTTAGGAAGATGAGTCTTCCTGACTCCAAACCCAGCACTCTACTGTGCCACCATCCCATTGGTACCATCAAAATGTAACAAGACCCAAAGAAAGGTTTCCAACATGCTAGCTGGGCTCTCTGTTGTTTGTCCTTCACCCTTGAAGAGGACTATGACATCATGGAGGTGGTGCCATGACATGCAAATGAATCGGATTTAAGTGAGGGAGGGCTGTGCAAAGACACTAGCTTCACTTTCTCCTCCAGAGCCATCTGGGTCCAGTGGCAGGAAGAACTTTGGAAAGATATGAACAGGAATTACACAGGATGGGAAGACCTAGATATAGCATAAGTCTTCAGCAATGGGAAATGTGCCTGGATCAATGACATCACAGATCCATTGAGTTTTGAAGTCTACCAATAAAAATCGAGTATTTTCTCCTTTCTTTCTTTCTTTTTGGAAGCAATCAGGGTTAAGTGACTTGCCCAGGGTCACACAGCTAGTAAGTGCCTGAGGTTGGACTTAAAGTCATGTCCTCCTGACTCCAGGGTCAGTGCTCTATCCACTGTACCACCTAGTTGCCCCAAAACTTGAGTATTTTTGGTGAATATTTCATCATATAAAGTTTGAATTCATACCGTTAGTTTCAGAATGTTTTCTGAGAGATAGGTTAGTTTGGTTCCTTGGTCCTGTCCCAGATATAGTTGTTCTAAAGATTCAATTAGCAAGATTTCCTCTGGAAATATAGTGAAATTATTTCCAGTTAGACCAAGGGCCTTCAATTTGACAAGGTTGAACACCTCTGGAGGGACCTAGAGGCATTAAAAAAAAAGAATGGAATTGTCAAAAATTGTTTCAACACAACAGGGCTTTCTTTGGAAACAAACTATCACTAATCAACAGAATTCAGAGGCAATTCAGCCCCTGGATGAATCATGTTTGCAAACTCCATGGGATGGGTGGGGCCAGAGTTAGGAATGCATAGTTAGCAGTCCTAAAAGTTGATTTATGGAGGTGTAAGAGAGTAACCTGGAAAGGTCAATCACCTCAAATTTTGTCTTAAAAAAAAGGGAGTGCAAAAACACTTCTTAACCTCCATGCAAATGTATGAAACTTAATATGATCAAGGGCTTGAAGATCTGCAGTAGTGAGTCAGGGAACTATGCGTGTGGAATGCTGGGCATAGACTGTCAGACGCGGCCACTGTGGGTCAGCTGGTTTTTCTTGATTATCTTTCATTGTCCCAAGAGAGCGCATTTGTTGGTGGCAGTGGCATGTGTCTCTGGATATGACTCTGCTGTAAAAACAAAAGGCATTGATAATAATTTTTTTTTAAAAAAGGTATAATGGTACAATAGCAGTAATAGTAGTCAAGGAATAAATGAATAAGTGAATAGAGAGATATATGATAAGATGGATAGATGGATGGATAAAAAATGAATGAATGAATGAAGGATAGGTAGATGATTGATAGATGATAGGTAGGATGGATGGATAGATGGATAAATGAAAGGACGGATAAACATTGATCAATAGATGATAGGTGGCACATATATATATGTATATATACATGTGTATATATATATGTTTCATATATATTTAATATGTATACACAGAGAGAGAACACACTTTAAGGTTTGTGAGGTTTGTGCCATTTCTCACAAGAAGCCTGTGGTGTGTGGAGTGGCCATATTATTACTACCATTTTAACCAGGGCTCTGAGAGGGTGCGTGACTTGCCCAAGGTCACACAGCTAGTGAATGCCTAAGGGGGTATTTGAACTCAAGCCTCCTAACTCCTTGGCAAGCGTAGCATCACTGTTTCTACTCTAGAAGATTTCCAACTCAGCTGTTGCTAAATGTGTTTGTGGCTATTTTTTAAAGAATAAGTAAAATTCGATTAAGAGATGTTTAAGCACACCCTATTACATGCAGAGTGCCGTGCTTGCTGCTTAGGAGAAAATTGACCAAAGATGATCCCGACCCTGTCCTTACTGAACTGAGGGGTAAAAAGAGAAGCACTAATAACCTTCAGGCTCAGAGCTGGGTTCAGGGCTGCTGCCTGCCCCATTTCAGCTTTGTCTGCCCCATCACTGGATTTCACAGGACCACAGAATTTCAGAGGTGGAAAGGGCCTCAGTGGCCTTCATCTGGCCGATCTATACCTAACAAAGAACTCCCTCTACATTCTAGCCTTTGCCGGGTAGATTTACAAGAGCAAAGAGACAACATCCAGAGGAAGCCAATTCCACTTTGAGACAACTCTGATCATTGGGAATATTTCCCTTTCTTCAAGTCTAAATTTGACTCTACAACTGGCACTTAATGCTCCTTGTTCAGCCCTCTGGGGACAAGCAGACCAAAGCTAATCCCTTTTTCCAGAGTCCTTTAAACTTGAACATAACTACCACATCTCCCTAGCTCCTCCAAGATAAACATCCCCTATTCCTGCAATCCATCCTACTACATAATGAACTCCATTTTCATGGAGAAACTTACAAACTAACTTGCTGTACTTAACTTGTAGATGGCACAACTACCTACTTCAAGACAGCTTGTAAAAGGCAAGCATCTTTGGCAGAGAATTTTATAATGAATGCTAAAAATTGTCTGGGAAATAGCTCTTGCAAGGTAAAAACACAGCAAGAAAAAAATCATGGTGACTGCTAATTAGCCTTGGCCTGTTTTTCCTTCTCCCTTTCTCTCCAGCTTTCCAGGCTCTTCCAGGAATGGTGCACTGTGATGACAGCTGCCACCCCATTGCCTGACTATTCAAGGACAATCCTGCCATACCTTCCCCATTGTCCTGAGTTCCCTGAAATTCACAAGATTTATAGCTATAAGACACTAGAGGTCATTTGGTCCAATTATTTCATCTTATAGGTAAAGAAACTGAGGCCCAGGGAGTGACTTTCCCAAGGTCACACAGCCTTCAAACAGCAGAGCTAGGATTCAACCCTAGATTCAAATTTTAGTGTTCTTTTTCAATCTCTATCCTGGCTAGAGCGTAGAAAATTCTTCTCTCTCAATTCAGTTGAGGAAAGCTTAGAATTTTTAAGGGATTTTTATTAGGAAGTTTAGGAAAAAGACCCCTTACAGAGTATAGCCTTCTTATCCTAATTTAATTTGTAGATCTAATCACAGATTTGGGGAGTTGGGACAATCCATCCATCAATAAACATTGATCGAGCACCTTCTAAATGCAGGCACAACTTACAGGTATTGCATTAACCCTATCCAAGTAAATATACCCCTCCTCCAAACCTGACACGGTTTGATCCTTGGATGCTTCCCCTATGCACTGGCTCATTTATCTCCCTCAAGCCCAATAGCTACACAAGTGGAAACAGAGAAGAAATACCCATTGCTATTCCTACCACCACCACAACCATGGAACGAGACCATTCTCAGGTGAACACGATTTCAGAATTGGAAGGGATCATCCAAGGCCTAGACCGAAGTAAGAATCCCTTTCATGCACCCCTCTCAGGTGGCCAGCCAGCCTTCCCTTTAACGGCCTCTGGTGAAGGATGTCCTCAACCTCCCAACGGTGGCCTGTCTACTTTGGGATAGCTGTAATTGGCAGGAAGTTTTCCCTTTTATCAAGACCAAACCTGCCCTGCCTGTAACTTTCACCCAGCACTCCACACTCCTCCCCACAGAGGCAAGCAGAACAAATCTAATCCCTCTTCTCTAAGATAAGAACATGAAGTACAAGCCCATGAGAATAGCTATTACACAGCCCAAATCTTTTCTTTTCCAGGATAAACATAGCTAGCGCCATCAACTGATAACAATACCTAACATTAATATGAGGTTTTAAGGTTTGCAAAGCACTTTACGAATAGTACCTCTTTTTACTCTCCCTTACTAGTGAGGTGGGTGCTATTATGGTTATTCACACTTCACCAGTGAGGAGATTGGGGCACTGAGAGGAGTGACATATCCAGGGTCACAAAGCTAGTGAGTGCCTAACTCCAGATTTGAACTCAGGCCTTCCTGACTCTGGGTCCAGTGTATTGCCTATAGCTGCTTAATCCTCATAAGAATGATGTCCAGCCTTACAGATGACCTTAGGCTTGCCAATATCATGTCTAAAACATGGCACCCAGAACGGAACATGACGGTCTTGATATATTCTGCCTGGAGCAGAATACTCCCTCATGGTCAGCACCACCAGGTGTCTCTTGATATGAGCCGGCTAGGTCCGCCTCAGCTTTGGGAGGTGGACAGCCCGCGTTGTTGACTCCCATTGACCTTACAATCCTCTAAACCCCCGGGTCTTTTCCCCAGGAGGTAAATCCTACCATGGTTCTCTCATGGTGTACTTGTTAGAGTTGATTTTTTGAACCCAAGTGGCAGACCTTACATCGATCTGTATTAATTCATCAACTTGGTGCTTTGTTCTAGCCAGCCAAAGTCTTTCTGAAACCTAACCCTGTGATCCTATGTTTAGTTCCCTCAACTCTGTGCCATCTACAGCTTTGATAAGCATGTCATGCAGGGTTGTGCTAGAGCCATTTCCTGCCAGCTCCTACCAGCTCAGAATTTGTTGTTAAATTTTTGGGGTGAACATTTACGCCTCAGAAATCAGCAAATGCTACAAAGCAGGGCTGGAAGTACGGTTTGGTTTTGTCTAGACTTAAGAGAGTAACACAGAAAATGTTGATGGAGAAAATGAAAATTAAACTGAAAAGTATACTATCTAGTATTTTTTTGAGAGCTGGTTGTTAAAAATCTACCAGTGCGCCCCTGATGCCATGCATGACATTGGTTAAAAAAATGTTAGTTGGTTAATAATGTGGTGCTTCACAAACTGCTATGGACACTGAAAACTTTGCAGCTTTAAACACATTGATGAAACCAATGTAAATGCTTATCTGGGAGCTTTAGGATTCCAGAAAACTCCCAATAGAAAGAGGGAAACTTTGAAGACAAAAAAAAGAAATTAAAGCTATTTTCGTCATTTAAAATTGCTTACCATACTCAGTATTCAATCAACAAACATACATTAATGTATGTTTGCCTACTATGTACCATGCACTATGCTAGGCACTTGGGGATATGTTCTTGCCCCCCAGGCGTTTACACTCCAATAGAGGAGCAGACAAGTACATATACAAACACACAAGGCAGATAGTACAGAACCTTGGGTCAGAAGGCATTGGCAGCTGCAGGACTAAGAAGGGCCTCATGCAAAGGGGGCCTTCGGGCTGAAGATGGAAGGAAAGCAGGGATGACAAGAGGAAGTCCTAAGGAAGGTGTGTATTCCAGCCACAGCAGGCAGTGAGTGAAACAAAAGTGCAGAGATGATAGATAAAAGGTCATATGGAAGGACAAGCAAGAAGACCAGTTTGGCTACACTACAGAGGGCACGGAGAAAAGAATGTATGACACAGAGGGAAAGAACGGGTGGGGCTCAGCTGTGAAAAACTTTAAATGGAAAACAGAGGAATCTCTGTGTGGTCCTAGAGGTAAAAGGGAAACGTCAGAGTTTCCTGAGGGAGGTCAGTCCTGTGCTTTAGGAAAATCACCTTCATAGAAAGGTTGGATTGAAGTGCAGAGAGACCCAAGAGGAGAACCCAAGCAGGAGGTGATCAGGGCCTGAACCGGGCTGGAAAGAAGGGAACACATCTTAGAGTTGTGGTGGAAGTAGAAACAAGATTTGGCATCTGATCTGCGTGTGGGAGAGAGGCATCAGAAGAAGATGGCGTTGAGGCTGTGAACCCCAGTGACCAGAAAGATTCTTGTACCCACAACAGAGGTGGGTTAGTTGAGGAAAGGGACAGGTTTGGAGGCGAAGAGAATGAATGTTGTTTTAGACCTGAAGAGTGGGAGGTGCCTCCATGAGGTAGTTGATGATTCAGGACTGGAGGGCAAGAGAGAAACAGGAACTGATGCCAAGGCCAGAGAGGCATTTACAAAGAGAAGGTCATTGAATCCATCTAACGGTGACTCCGTCACCAAGAGAGAGAGTTGTGGGAAGAGAAGAGGACCTGGGACAGAGCCTTTGAGGCAGACATCACTGTCAAACTTTAAATTTAAATTTCATATTTAGTGTTTCAGCAATTCAGTGCCTTGGATTTTTTTTTAAGCAAGGAATATAGTTCAGAACATACGATTTACAAACCAAACACCATGGACCATAATTGACCACTACAGCAAATGCTTAATGAACAGAATCCTTTAGTGAGGCAAGAATTTCCTTCATCTACCTCTTTTCTACATGTGAATTTTCATCTATTCATTCTCAGTCTCATCAAGGAAGGCCAGACTGATGGTCCACAGTTAGCCTGGTGATGAAAGACCTGGAGATGAAGTATAGTGGAAGAAACTGAAAATCACAGAGCTTGGGTTTGAATCTGAACCCTGTCAGGGTTCAGGCCTCTCAGCATCCTCCTCTGCAAAATGGGCGGGCGGGGGTGGGGGTGGGAGAGCGGATCAGTGGGTCCCAAAGTGGGTGATACAGCCCCCAGGCGCTGGAACAATCCAGAGGGCAGTAATAGCCTCGGGTGCAGTTATATACTTTATCTGAGACTTCTTTCCTAGTTGGTATGATTGGGGGGGGGCGGGGGGGGGGAGGCGCTAAGTAATTTTTTTAAAAGGTAGGGGTAAGCTAAATAAGTTTGGGAACCTCTGAATGACACCTGAGGGTCCCTTTCAGCCCTGGATTGACCATCCAATAGATCTGGCCATGGCGTCGTGAGCGCAGCCCCTTAGAGGTCCTAGGAAAGTGCGAAATGTGTACCTGACAAATGTGATTGTCATCCAGGGACAGCATCTCCAGGTTTTTCAAAGAGCAGACCTCGACAGGGAAAAAATCAAAGTAATTCTGACTCAGATCTAAGAGCGTGACATTCAGCAGGCGTTTGAAGGAGCGGCGCAGGGTTTTTAGACAGGTGTTCTTCATGTACAGGAGATGGACCAGCGTCCACTTGCAGATCAGTCTGGGCACCTTCTCCAGGCAGTTCCCCGAAAGACCCAGCTCCGTAATTTCGGTCAGTTCTTTGAGGGTCGAGGGGAGGTTGTGCAGGAAGTTATAGGAGACATCCAAAACCGTTAGCTTTCTGCAGCTTCCCAGAGTGTCAGGGAGATAGGACACACAATTCGAAGCGATGAAGAATTTTTCCAGCTTCGTGAGCGCGCTGATCTCGTCGGGGATGACCGCGATCTGGTTTTGCTCCAAGTCTACGATCTCCAGATTGTAAAGGACGCAGAGCTCCAGGGGAAAATCTTCAAAGTTGTTGTCCTGCAGGTAGATCTCTCTCAGTTTAGTCTGGTTGACAATTTCTTTGGGCAAAGCCTTCAGCCTGTTGTGAGACAATCCCAGCAATTCCAAGTGGTGCAGACACTTACACATCTGGATGGGGAAATTCTCCATTTGGATTTTATAAAGCCGGAGCTGTCGAAGGGACCGTAGATGGGAGAGGACAGGCAAAGTGCTGGGAACCAAGGGATTGTCGCTAAGGTCCAGACTTTGAAGATTAGTCAGTTCCCCGATGTCTTTGCAAATAAGTTTTATGTCGTTGTTGTTCAGGTAGAGAATCTTCAGGTTGGTGAGATTACGGATGTCTTTAGAAATTCCCTCAAGCACGTTATTTTCCAAGTGCACTTCTTCCAGTTCCCAAAGTTCCAGGAGGGAAGATGGGATAAAGGTGAGATTTTTATTAGAAGCATCCATGAAATATTTTTTGTCACCTACTCGTTCTGGTGGGGCTTCTGCCGACTTTGATGTAGAAGTTTTTTGTTTCTGGTACAAAAGTTTGAAGACGTGGTCTGCAAACATCTTGGTAGCAAAATTAGAAAGCCCGAATATTCATAATCTAAAGCATTGTAAGACAAGAAAAAGAAATAAACAAACGCAGAATTTAGCTTTCAGTAGACTCCCACTCTAGAAAACAGCCCTTCTACAATATTCTCCAAAAGTAGCTTTCTGCTCTCTTTATCCTTCCAGTGAGAGAGAATTCATTGTGTATGGAATAGAAAATCAAGAAAACCTAAGTTTGAATTCTGCCTCAGATATTTATGAGTTGTGTGATGCTGCAAGTTAGTTACCCGTCTCTCTCAGCCTCAGTTTCTTTATTGGTAAAATCGGGACCATAATAGCACCTCACTCCCTCAGAACCAAATGAGATAACATGGAGAGTGCTTTGCCTACCTTAGAGCACTAAATATTATTAATAATAAATAAGAAATTTACTTATATTTATCATATTATATGTTAATATTGTTAAATAACAATAATATTAACTTCATAAAGCAGTCCATTCCATTTTTGACAACTCTAATTATTAAACATTTCTCCCTTGTATTTATCCTTTCTGCACATTGTTTGGCCAAAATCTGCAACCTTTTGACTTGCACCCATCTGTCCCACTCCTGATGGCTGGAGCCACACTGAAAGACTCTGTCTCCTTATTTAAACATAAAAATACAGTTATCTTGGCACTTCCCTCCATGTTTTCTATAGCGATAGTGACAGGACATGTAATTTCATGTTTTGGCCAGACTGGCCACTTGCTGCTCCTCCCATACACCTGGAATGCTTTCCCTTTTCATCTCCACATCTTGGAACAATCTACCTTTTCAAGGCTCCCCTTAGTGCTACCTCTATCTAGATACCTTCCTGATAGTTGTTAAAACTCAACACCCCCCCCCCCAAATAATTCTGTTGTACTCATTTTTTGCTTACTCTGTATTTACTGATGCATGGACAGGTTATATCCAACTAATTCAATGTAAACTCCTTAAGGGCTTTTGTCTTTTCCAGAATTTAGCACACTGCCTGGCATATAGTAGATACTTAAAATGTTCCTTGAATTGCATTAACCTAAATGTTAGACAAAGTAAAATTAAAATTCAGCCCACTTGCTGGATTGTTAAAATCATAGTCAGTCACAGAATTTGATTTTGTGAGGTTAACTGTCAGAAAGATGATGGTCAACAAATTCAAATTCAACAAATATTTATTAAGGCATAATTATGTACAAGGGCAGACTTGTGACACAGCGGATAGAGTCCCAGTTCTGGAGTCAAGAAAACTCATCTTTCTGAGTTCAAATCTGGCCTTAGACACTCCTTAGCTGTATGACCCTGGGCAAGTCTCAACCCTGTTTGCCTCAGTTTCCTTATCTGCAAAATGAGCTGGAGAAGGAAATGGCAAACCACTCCAGCATTTTTGCTAAGAAAATCTCAAGTGGGGCCATGAAGAGTCAGACAAGACTGAAAACTTCCTGAACAACGATATGCAAAGGACTGGGTGAGGTGTTGGGGAATACAGGGATGACAACGATCCAATGTGTCTCCAAAAACAATTTACTGGAGGTGGGGAATGAGAGATGGTATGTATACCAATGAGTATAAAACAAGGAAGGAAGCAGAGAGTACAAAGGAGACATGCAGACAAAATGAGCTAGGAGAATTTTAGGAGAGAAAATTCTTTCAGCCAAGCCAACAAAGAGGGATATGCGTTTTTGGTGGGGTCTTAAAGAGAAGGAAATAAACATTTCTATAGCACCTAGTGTGTGCTAAGCACTTTAGAAATATTATTTCATCTCACCCTCACAACAACCCTAGGAGGGCGGTATCGTTATTATCCCCATTCTACAGGTGAGAAAACAGAGACAGAGTGAGTTACCTCGGGTCACACAGCTAGCAAGCATCTGAGGCACTAGTTGAACTCTGGTCTCCCTGACTCCAGGGCTGGGTCACCAGTTGCTTAGAAAGACAAAGGTTTCAACAGGCAGAGATGAGGAAAGAAGGCATTCTAGGAGGAGCATGTCTGTGCACACACAGAAACATGGGAGAGGGAGTGTTGAGGAGGGAGAAGTGCTGTCTGGAAGTGTGGTCAGGCTGGAGAGGAGGATGAGAAGGTCAAAGGTGTGCAGTGAGCATGCTGGAACAAGTTGGGGTCAGACTGTTGGTGACTTTCGAGGATGTGATTTATGCTGTGGACAATAGTGATCTACAGAAGATTCTGAGGTCAGCTTAATTCTCTCGCCTTTGTTAGCACTTCAAACACTTGAAAAACAGTGACCACACTTGGGTGTTTCACCAGGACCGGAGGGATGCAAAGGTTGGTTCTTTTCTATAATCAGTGGAGAAATGAGTCTTCCCACTTTCCCCTCATTAACACATACAGGAAGCGATTTCATTTTTGCAGATCTCCTGATACTTGTTCCACTCGGACCACTGTTAGCACCACCCCCTTCCCTCCACCAGCTCTGCCTCCACAACACTGCCTGGCCTCCCTGAGCAGGAATCCACCCATGCTCCCTCTTTCCAGAACTCTTTTGTATGTGGTCTTCCCCCCTTAGAATGGGAACTCCTTGAAACTGTCTTGCTTTCTTGTACTGGTATCATGGGTGCTTAGTATAGTACTTGGCAAACAATAATTGCTTAAAAATTGCTCCAACTCCCTATCCATCATCTCTCTAACTACCATACTATCTATCTCTATCTCCCATCCTCTATCTGAATAACTATCTACCTAGGTATTCATCTGGCAAGCTATCTATCTATAGCTGTCTATTCATCCACTCACCCATCTGTCTGAGTATCGGTGGCTATCATTTATCATCTATCTCTATTTTTTATCCTTCTATCATCTACCTACCATTATTTGTATCTATCCATCTATATCTACTTATCTATTGTCCATCTATACCTATCAATCATCTGTCTATATCCATCCATCCATCCATCCATCCATCCATTCATCCATCCATCCATCCATTCCATCTATTCCATCCACCCATCATCTATTCCATCCATCCATCTATCCCTCTGTTCAACCATCCCTCCCCATCCCTCCATCCTTCCCTTCTTCCATCCATCCATCCATCTATCCATCCATCTTTTCCACCCACCCATCCATCCATCCATTCATCCATTTATTCTTTCCATCCAACCATGCATCTATCCATCCATCTATTTCACCCATCCATCCATCCATCCACCCATCCATCTATTCCATCCATCCATCCATCCATCCATCCATCCATCCATCCATTTATTCCTTCCATCCATCCATCCATCTATCCATCTATTCCACCCATCCATCCATCCATCCATCCATCCATCCATCCATCCATCCATTCCATCCATCTATCCATCCATCTATTCCACCCACCCATCCATCCATCCATCCATCCATCCAGCTATTCCTTCCATCCATCCATCCATCTATCCATCCATCCATCTATCCATCTATTCCACCCATCCATCCATCCATCCATCCATCCATCTATCTATTCCTTCCATCCATCCATCCATTTATCCATCCATCTGTTCCACCCATCCATCCATCCATTTATCCATCCATCTATCCACCCATCCATCCATCCATTTTTCATCTAGCTATCTGTGTGGTTCTTCCTTTATCTAACCTGCTTCAAACCTTCAAGCCCATTTAGATGTTACAAACTGTAATCTATCAACAAGCATTTATTAAGCCCCTGCTATGTGCCAGGCATTATGCTGGGGGATACAAAGACCAAAAAAACAGCCCCTTTCCTCAAGGCCTTTACATTTTCATGGAGGAGACAATATGTATGCAGATGATTAGATACAGAAAATATACAAAACGAATTCAAACAGCTTCGAAGTTGACAGATGGGAAAATTATTGGCCCATTCGTGGGGCTGCTGCTCGGGGGCGCAATACATAAAGCACTGGGCCTGGAATCAGGAAGACCTGAGTTCACATTTGACCCCAGATACTTAACTAGCTCTTGTGTGACCCTGGGCAAGTCACTTAACTTCAGTTTGCCTCCGTGTCCTCATCCGTAAAATGGGAATAACAGCACTGCCCTCCTCATGTTGTGGTGAGGATTACATAAGACAATATTTGTAAAACGTTCTGCAAAGTGCTGGGGGCATAGTAGGTGCTATGTAAATGTTAGCTCTTGGTATTGTTGTGGCTTGTTATTGTTGTCTGTGTGGTCTTGGGCAAGTCACTTAACCCACTTGCCTCTGTTTCCTCATCTGTAAAATGGAGATAATATTGCCACAAGGATCAGAGGAGAAATATTTGTACAGCACTCAGCTGGGTACCTGGCACGTAGTAGGTGCTATGTTAATGTTAGCTGTGGTTATTATTATTAGTGTTAGCAGTGTGACCATAACCTGTTTGCCTCAGTTTCCTCATCTGTAAAATGGAGCTAAATGTGTAGCGAGGATTAAGTGAGATATGTAAGGCAGTGCCCGGCACACAGTAGGTGCTCTATCCATCACTATCACACTGCATACATGTATATCCATTACTTAATCATTGACTACAGCCATGTCGGCGGACTTGCCATTCCACAGAGGACTAAGAACACTTGTCTTCCAAACCTGGGCCAATTTGCCCACACGGCGGGAAGATTCGAACCCATGGCCTCGAGGTTGTGGGAGCGAAGGCGGCGCGCTCTGCTCCACGTGGCCCTCCCACCCGCTGCGCCCCCTGCCGGTTGGTGGTGGTCAGGCGCCGCGCAGGACGCCCTCCCTTCTCCTGGGCCTCCCGGCCACAGACCCGGATGAGATTGTGGTAAGGCGGGGGCGGGGCACACACCTCAACTCTACTCCTCATTCACCCGCCCGCCCGCCCGCCAATCCCGGGGCTCTAACCCAGCTGTGGCTGGCTGGTGCGCAGGCTCAGTGCTCAGGAGGAAGGCTGTCTCGTGGGAGGAGCCTCCGCAGCAGGCGGTGGGCGGGACACTGGGACGCTCCTGGCGGCCTTAGGCGAGACTCCCACGCGCTTGCGGAAGCAGCTGGCCCTGGGGCCTTGGTAAACCTCGCTTCCGCACCGGCCACGCGCATAGGCGCTCGCGGCTCCGCCCCTCTGTAGGGTAGGGGGCTAAGGGACAGAAAAGAGATAGAGAGAAAAAGAAACAGAGTGAGAGTAAGAGAGTTGGTATATGCTGCAGCTGGGTTGCCATAACAACCGCCCGTTTTTCTCGCGTCATCTCCGAAGCGTGCGTTGCCACGCCCCTCCAAAGCTCCGAGGACCGGATTGGATAGTGGAGAGCCCGCCCCCCCGGGGGGCGGGGCGGAGTTACCGCTTCGGTTGCCATGGTGCCCGGCAATGTCCGCCGCCCATGGCGGCCGGGGAAAGCAATGGAGACCTTGACCTTCACTCCACTGCCAGTAGCTGGTAGGTAGACTGCGGGACCAGCCCTTGCCCTTCCCCGCAAGCCCAGGCCGGGGTTGTGAGGGGTATAGGGGAGAACAGCTGGAGACCTTGACCTTTGTTGAGCCCCTAAAGAGAGGGCGAGGATGTGGAGCGGGAGACTTTGCATCTCCTCTGCTCGCCCTCGGCTGAGCACCCCGCAGGTGCTTAATAAATGCAGGTGTGCTGGATGGAGTCCGTCCTCTCCAGATGAGCCCCGGGGTCCGAGCCCACCGTGTCCGCGGACAGCTCCTAACACCCTGGGATCCCAGGACTCTAGCGACCCCGACCTTGTGCCAAGGCACCCACTCCTGCCCCGAGGGAGAGGGCGGAGGGGTCCTCGGCGATCTCAGTGTGAGGACGTCCCCCACCCTGGGCGGCGCCCCCCACGGAGCCCCGTCACCTTCCTTCTCTGCCCTGCTCGGTCCGTCTCCGTCCTTCCTAACCTGCTGGATCTGATTTCGTTTTTTGTATCCCCAGCACCAGCTGTGCCTGGCCCATAGAAAGTGCCTAGTCAGCGTTTATTAAAGTTATTTAACTAAATGTTATGTTATTAAAAAAGAAGGCAAAGTTTGTAAATAGGAGAGAAAACTCTGGATGGGCAGCTCAGACTACAGATGAAAACTGAAATTGTCCTTCCTTACACTCTTTAGTCAGCAAGCCTCTATGATTTGCCTATTAGTGCCAGGCACTGTGCCAAGTAAGTTCTTACTTGAATGAAAGGGCTGCATGCGGTGGTTAAAAAAACAAAATCTCCTGCCCTCGAGGAGCAGACAACATGTGTGCTTATGCCTGCCTGAAGGAGCCAGAAGTGGTGGATATTCACACACACACACACACACCCCAAGTAGTAGTTCTTGGAGGAGCTATGAGTCATAGGACACAACCAACTCTTTAAGACAATGGCATGAAGACGGTTTGCCTTCATTCTCCATCTTACATCATGTTACTATTAATGAGCTAACAAGTTTTTGTTCATCAATCATACAGAGGTAAACTAGTTTATCTTATGATAAATATGCTCCTTAAAACTATCTTCTTATTTTAAAAATTATGGAAGACGTATAGCCTGGGACTCCCTGACACGATCCATGCCAAACTTCACTTGATTGAGATGTCAGCACTCTGGTTTCTAACAGTTGTTTGTACCTTTTCAGGGTCGTGGACCCCTCTGGCAGTCTAGTCAAGCCTGCAGACCCCCTGCTTAGAATACTGTTTTCAAATACATAAAATACATTAAATTATAAAGGAAACATTCTATCAAAGCGAAGATGTGATTGTTTTTCTCACCCAAGTGTACGTAACCCCTGAAATCTATCAATCAGTGGACCCTCTATTATAAAGCCTGGCCTATCCTCTCATCATTGCAAGATTCAAAGATAGCTCCAAAAGATTCTTGATGGAAAAAGCTGTGCACATCCAGAGAAAGAATTATAGAGTCTGAATGCAGATTGACGCAAACTAATTGCTCTCTTTTTTCTCTCTTTTTTTTGGTTTTGTTTCTTCTTTCTCATGATTCCATTGGTTATAATTCTTCTTTACAACTGGACTATTATGTAAATAAGTTCAATGTGAAGGTATAAGTAGAACCTACATTGGATTACATGTCATCTTGGGGGGAGGGGGGAGGACAAGGATAGAAAATTTGGAACCCAAAAACTTGCGGAACTGAGTGTTGTAAACTAAAAATAAAAAATAAATTTATAATTAAAAAAAAACCCTGGCCTAATCTCAGCTCACATTTTCATTATTTTAGCTTCCATATTAGTGGAATTGTGCCTGTACTGGATTCCCAGTTCCCTAAAATAGTAATACATCGATATGCAGATGTCATTAGAGATATCTAATAGACCGGCCCTTCCGTTGAAGAGCCGCAGTTGTTCAGCGTGCTTCTGAATGGCCCTTAATGCAAGAAAGTATCATTGGATTTGTTTCTTTGTAGTTTCAGCAACATTCTTGGCTCTCCCACAACATTATTTGGATGTGTGTAAACATTTCAGTCGGAAATGCAACCCTTTTGTATATCAAACACTCCACCTCCTAGAAAAAGAATACAGAAAAACTAAGAAAGGGTAAGAAAATAATACCATATTATGTTTCTGCTCTCTGAAAATCATCCCCATAGCAACTAAGAACTACAGCTGCTTTAAAATTCATTAGAAATTGGATACATCTTTTGAGTACACGTCAATGACAATTTTAAATTTTGGAGGCAGAGTGCACTGGCTTAGAACTTGGGTTCTAGTCCCTAGCTCATCCCTGTTTTTCTGACCTTGGGTAAATCGCTCAAGCTTTCTGAGACTCACTTTCTCCATCTGTAGGCTATGAATGGTGGCACCCTCTGTTGTAAAGGTCAGATGAGAAAATGTCTGTAGTCCTGTTTTGAAAACTGCAGAGCACTGTACAGATGTTAGCTGTCGCTGCTCTTATGTTTTACCCTGAAAGACTGACAACTACCCTTATAGGTGAGACTATTTACACTCACCTTTGTACGTGAATAAAAACTTTATTAATTTCTTCACTGAGCTGCTTCTTTGTATTTTAAAATATTTTCTATTACTCAGATTTGACAATGAAATCACAGTAAAAATAGCTGGGAATAACCGCTTAATACCAGTACAGAGACTCACAGATGAAGATTTTGAAATCCTTGTCGATACCTTAAAACCACATAAAAACATTACAGGTATTTGTTTTAACTTAATCATATCTTACTGTCTTCAGAATTTTTGGTATTACCAAGGTGGTCAGTCATGTACTAATTTGTGTCCCTTAGGTTTGGATGTTAGATATAACCTCTTAACTGATGATGGAGCGAATCATGTTGCAAGACTGCTTGAGGTATTGCCTTATTTGTACTCCTAAAATGTTTGTTTTGTTTCCAGTGACACCACTTAGTCTTAACAGACTGCAATGTCTTTCCAGAATTCGAGGAATCTTGTCCCTTTTGGCCAGATCTACAACCTCAGATTGCATTTTGAGACTTTTTGAGTGTGTCTCAGAGAGCATACATAGCTGCAGGGAGAATATCAGAATCGCCTATTGTAAGCTCTTATATGTCATAGCAACAACAAGGACAACAAAACACAACATACAAGTGGCAAATCATTATTCAAACTATAACTGTCATCTTCCTCTTTCAAATAGTAGTAGTGATTAGGTTTACATGAATGTGCTGGGCTTTTTACATCATTGGCATTTTTCATGTAATTCAACTGAGCATTGTACAGGCTGCATTTCTTTTCAGTTGTCAAGAATTTCTTGGGAAAAACTCCTTAAAAAATAAAATGGATGGGGGGCGGACCCAAGATGACAGCTGGAAAGTAGGGACTAGCATGAGCTCCCCACCAAGTCCCTCCAAAAACCTATAAAAATGGCTCTGAACCAATTCTAGAACTGCAGAACCCACAAAATAGCATAGGGAAGCAGGGCTCTAACCCAGGACAGCCTGGATGGTCTCTGGGTAAAGTCTATCCCACACAGAGTTGGGAGCAGAGGGGAGCGGAGCTGTGCAGAGCTGAGCCCAGCATGGGCGGCGCGGACCAACCAGACCAGAAGCTGGGCGGAGCATGCTCTAGCACCCTGAATCAGTGAGCTGCAGCAGTTACCAGAATTCTCAACCCATAAACACCAAGGAAAACAGAGTAGGTTAATGGGAGAAGCTGCTGGGGACTGAGATAGAGTTTGCGGTTCAGCCACCACCCCGGGGGGAGCGAAGGTGGAGCAGCTTTAAAACTACAGCTGCAGTTGCTTCTGGCCCCAGGCCCACCTGGTGGGAGGAATTAAGTGGCAGATCACAGCAAGAGTGAAGAGCCTGCTGAAGATCTAAGTCCAGTGCTGGTTGGGGGTTCTTGGGGAAGGAGGAGTGCTGGTGTGGCAGAGCTGGCATATCTACCCAGGCTTGGAACATAGAACTCTTTAG
>CM053626.1:22464435-22486811 GCA_028646595.1 Phalanger gymnotis | reverse complement strand
TTTATCATATGGTTTTGAATACTTAGACACTCACCTGTGCCTCATAAATTATGACAATATATTCTGGCCTGTTCCTGGCTTTGAAAATTATTTAAAAATTAATCTTTATTTGATTCTACTTATAAATCTTTCTCAAGAATTAAACCAGAAAATTCTTGTCATAAGGATACTTTCTTTCCAGGAATGTCTTTTAGCATTATATAGAACCATGGTTAAACCAAATTGAAGGAAAATGAATTTGCAACATCAGAAGGGACTGGCTCACTCTCCAGCCCCAACCCTTGGTGTTAATGATGGCTGGTCTTTCTAGGAGTCAGGTTTGTCGTCAATTTATCCAATCAGATTCTTGTCTTGCAGTGCCCCACCCACTGAACAGTATTCCTTCCCTCCATCTGTCCCTGTGGCATTTCAACTGAGGGACTTTAAATAGGTTTAACTGTATATAACTCTTCAATCTTAACACTCAAAAAGGTCAAACTTTAAAAAAAAATAATTCCTTATTGAAAGAATACGTTAACAATCTAGACTCAAAACTATAGCTCAATTAAAAGGCATCGTATTTTGAAGCATTCAGTTGTGAATACTTTTAAGTTCTAATATTTCTAGAAATAAATGGTAGATAATTATAAGCCACAAACTATGAAACACTTTAAAGACTAGTGCTAAGATTTTATTAGATTGAGCAGATTGTTTTGGTGACAGATTTCATAAATCATGAATTGGTAATTCTTCACAGATCTTTGGCTTCTATGTACCAAATACATTATAATTTTTTCTTTAGGTTATCCATAGTGAGCAATAACATAACTGGAAAAGGACTTACTGCTTTTTCAGATTCAATGAAAACAAATACCACACTTACTAATATTTACATCTGGGGAAACAAATTTGATAGTGAAACATGTGTAGTAAGTATTTTTTTCCACTATTTGCCTTTTATGGTCCTCTTTCTCTACTAGAAGATACTCCTATCAAATGCATGTGTGTTCCCTACATCTTGTCAGAGTTTGATTCTGATTCCCTTTGTGAGATTTAAAAATTTTTGATAAAAAACTTGAAGTTCTAAAACCTACTTCTATTGGTCACTTCTGTGATTGAAATTTCAATAGATAAGATTTCTTTGATCCACACTTGTTGATGCATACTTTGTTATTTATGTGTTCTCTCCCCTTGAGGGCAGGTATCCCCAGCACTTAGGACAGTACCTCCCTCACATTTGGTTAATGACTATTTCGTTTACTTCAGCATGTAAAGTATTTTAAGAAAAAATAGAGGTTAGAAATTTCAGACTTCTGCATGAATTGGTAATATGAAAGGTCTTCCCACTTGTGCTCCCTAAATGATCTGAAAAGAGCACCAAATTTAACAGTGACCAAGAAATCCAAAGAGAAACAGGAGTAAGCCCCTTTATCCAGCCTAGGATTGCATAGCTAGACAGAAGGAAGCTGTGGAAACCACAAAAAGCATCTTTCCAGAGAATCTAGCACAAGTGCTGGTTAAGAAGCCAGAAGCCAATGGCAGCACCCTAACTGGGGAAACCCCCAAGGAAAAGAACAACAAAAAATCACAGTGTGCCTGAATCATGGAATCTCATGAAAGAGAGTGGCATTCCCAACTAGGAAGCCCCATTGGGGTAGAAGATTATGGCAATGCCCTGACCTGGAACAACGAACTGCGGAGCTCTGATGGGACCTTGAGGTCTGTCAGTGCACTCTGCACGACACAGCACAGCACATACAAGACATAGTAGAGGGCAGTGGAAAGAAATCAGGAAAACAAAAACAGAACCAAACAGGGCCTGACCAACCCCACTGAAGCATGCAGGAGGGAATGGAGCCTGATCCTAGCTTTACATGCTAGATCAGGAACTATGGGTAGAATTATGGGTAAACAGAAGGTACCAAACACTATAAAGAAATATTATGAGCCCAGGTACACCTAAGAGACAAATCCAAAAGAAAAGAAGGACCTGACAACAGTGTTGTCAAACTCAGATAGAAATGGGGGCCATTAAACTACACACAGACACTGTACATAGGGATCCCTGTGGGCCATGGATTGACTGAGAAAATCACACATTAACATTATCTATGTTTTATTGTCTTTGTTTATTTTGTCAAATATTTCCAATTACATTTTATTCTGATTTGGGCCACACTTGGAGTGTTGTGAGCCCCATAAGGCCTACAGACCACATATTTAACACCCCTGCACTACATCAAAGAACATTAAAAAAATGGCTTGGCCACAAGAATTAGAAAAATCCCTAAGAGAAATGAAGAAAGAGATTTGGAAACAGAATTAAAAATGAGATGTGAGCTCTGTAGGAAAGAACTGGAAGGAGGAATAAAGAGCTAATAACAGAAGGTGGAAAACTGATGAAAATAGAATGGATCAAGCAGAACCCAATGATTCCATGAGACAAAAAGAAATATGAGGGCTTTTTGAGCAAGATGGTAGGCAACAAGACAGGAAATGGAGCAGCCTCATCTGTCTCACCAGGATCTGACCATGTTGGATATTACCAAGTTGACTCCGCTTTCACGCGAAGTTATCAGCAGACAAGCCACAATCAATATAAGTACAATTGGCCATGTAGCACATGGAAAGTCAACAGTAGTAAAAGCTATTTTGGGGGTTCACACTGTCTGATTAAAAAATGAGCCAGAGAGAAATATTACCATTAGGTTGGGTTATGCTAATGCTAAGATTTGATGCTAACAACTTGATGACCTAAGTTGTTCTCGGCCAGAATGTTACAGATCTTGTAGAAGTAGCACACCTGATGAATTTCCTACAGACATTCTAAGAACTAAAGGAAACTTCAGATTAGTCACACATGTCTCTTTTGTGGATTGTCCTGGCCACACTATTCTGATGGCTACCATACTGAACAGTACAGCAGTCATGGATGCAGTTCTGCTGTTAATAGCTGGTAATGAGTCTCGTCCTCACCCTCACACTTCTGAGCACTTAACTGCCATAGAAATCATGAAATTGAAATACATTCTGATTCTACAGAATAAGATTGATTTGGTGAAATAAAGTCAGGCTAAGGAATAATATGAACAGATCTTTGCATTTGTACAAGGTACAGTTGCAGAGGGAGCTCCTATTCCAATTTCTGCTCAGCTGAAGTATAATATTGAAGTCGTTTATGAATACATAGTAAAGAAAACTCCAGTACCCCCACAAGACTTTACTTCAGAACCCAGACTTATCATTATTCAGTCTTTTGATGTCAACAAGCCTAGTTGTAAAGTTGATGACCTTAAGGGTGGTGTGGCCAGCGGTATTCTCAAAGAAGTGTTAAAAGTGGGCCAGGAGTTGGAGGTCAGGCCTGGCATTGTCTCTAAAGATAGTGAAGGGAAACTCATATGTAACAAAGTCTTTTCCAAAATCGTATCGATTTTTGTAGAACATAATGATCTTCAGCATGCTGCTCCTAGAGGCCTTATTGATGTTGGAACAAAAATGATCTAACTTTGTGCCAAGCTGACAGAATGGTGGGACAGGTTCTTGGTGCAGTTGGAGCACTGCCTGAAATCTTTACAGAGTTGGAAATTTCCTATTTCTTGCTTAGATGACTTTAAGGCATATGTACTGAAGGAGACAAAAAAGCAGCAAAGGTGCAAAAACTGTCCAAGAAAAGGTTCAGGGGAGCAGGCATCACAGAGATATCTCTCATCTGAATTGGACAAAGAAGGATTGAACACACGCACACACACACACACACACACACGCACACACACACACACACACACACACAGAGATTGCTGCAGTAACACATCAAACTTAATAGGAAAATGTGGTGAGAACAGGAAAGAGGAAGAGAAGGGGAAAGAAATTATTAGAAACTACTTTTCCCAATTACATGAGAATAAAATTGTTAACAAATTAAGTTGATAAACATTTGCAAAAATGTAAAATAGACTAATAAAAAATTTAAATAGCCCAATCTCAGGACAGGAGATTTTATAAACATAAATGAGTTTCCAAAGGACCAAAAATAAAAACAAAAACCAGAAGCAGATGAATTTACAAGTGAATTTTATCAAACATTCAAGAAACAATTTCAGTATTGCATAAACTGCTTGACAAAGTGAGAAAAAGGAGGCATACTACCACATTCTTTCTATGATACAAATATGACCTTAATACCTAAACCAAGGGGAGACAACAGAGAAAGAAAACCATAGACCAATGTCCCTCATTAATCTTGATGCAAAAATATTTAATAAAATTTCAAAAAAAGTCAATTATGGTACCAAGAATATATGGTTGGTACAATTTAAGAAAACTATATAAGAATACAAGTCATTCCCCAACTGATAAATGGTCAAAGGATATGAACAGGCAGTTTTCAGATGAAGAAACTAAAGCTATAGTCATATGAAAAAATGCTCTAAATCACTACTGATTAGAGAAATGCAAATTAAAACAACTCTTAGGTACCACCTCACACCCATCAGATTGGCTAACATGACATAAAAGGAAAATGATAAATGTTGGACATGTGGGAAAATTGGAACACTAATGCATTGTTGGTAGAATTGTGAACTCATCCAACCATTCTGAAGAGCAATTTGGAACTATGCCTAAATGGCTAAAAAACTGTACATACCCTTTGATCCAGCAATACTACTACTAAATCTGTATCCCAAAGAGATCATAAAAAAGGGAAAAGGACTTACATGTACAAAAATATTTATAGCAGCTCTTCTTATGGTGGCAAAGAATGGGAAATTGTGAGGATACTCATTAATTGGAGAATGTCTGAACAAGTTGTGGAATATGAATGTAATGGAATACTAATGTTCTATAAGAAATGATGAGCAGGCAGATTTCAGAAAAACCTGGAAAGACTTATATGAACTGATGCTGGGTGAAATGAGCAGAACCTGAATATTGTACAAAGTAAACACAACACTGTGCAATGATTAACCGTGATAGACTTAGCTTTTCTCAGCAATACAATGATCCAAGGCAATTCCAAAAAACTCATGATGGAAAATGCTATCCACATCCAGAGAAAGAATTATGGAGTCTGAATGCAAATCAAAGCTTACCATTTTCACATTTTTGGGGGGTTTTTTGTAGTTTTTTCCCCCTTTTCTGATTCTTCTTTCACAAGACTAACGTGGAAATATATTTAACATGATTGTATATATGTGACCTATATTAGATTCCTTGATGTCTTGGGAAGGAGTGAGGGAAGGGAAGAAGGGAATAAAAATTTGGGACTCAAAATCTACAGAAAAATGAATGTTGAAAACTATCTGTACAGGTAACTGGAAAAAATAAAATACTATTAAATGCTAAAAAATCAAATTTATAGACAGGAAAAGTGTATTTGATCAAACAACTGAATTAATATGATCGTAGAAGATAAATATGGACAATTCTGATTATATAAAACTGAAAAGTTTTTGCACAAACCAAATGTAGTTCAAATTAAAAGTGAAACAGTATAGAAAAAGAAATCTTTGCCTCAAGTTTCTTTAAGGTCTGATTTCCAAGATACTATAGAGTAGTCGTCAAAATATATAAAAGTAATTGTGCTTTTGGTATGGTTAAGCTGACTATCTTGCAAGGGGATTTAAGTTGCAGATCCTGAAAACTGTATTTGTTCCCAACATTTCAAGAGGGAGGAGAGAGGAAACATTCCTGCCTAACCCAAGGACCGACAGTGCAACAAAAGCTGCAGGAGCATCTATGGTTTCCTTCCCCAAACTCCAGCCCCCAAGGATACCTAAGAGGGAAAAGCTAAGAGGACAAGTGGTGAGGAATAGGCTGTATTGTTTTCTCATGTGGCTCCAGTCCTGAAGGAGCCCTAAACGCCGTCATTGATGAAGGGCAGGATACCTGCCCATCCACTGGAATGAGCAATGCAAAGATTGTGAACCAGCCCTGAAAATGAAGGGGTTTCAAAGATAAAGAAGGAAAATACCTGTTCCAGCATGAATTAAAGTGATTTAGAACACTGATTGTACGATGCTAAACAAGTAAAGGAATTATACCTAGAAAGCCTCCTACCCCATAAAACTTAAAGGCTTAATTTTTAAATTTTGACATAAAATGTCATTGAAATTAAAATATTTAAACTTGAATCACACTGTTAATCTGCTGCAAATCTTATTTGTTTGTTTAAAATCCTAGGCATTTTCAAACTTAATCACTTCTGGTCGTCTAAAGCTCGAGAATACCGACGTGGAGCCCTATGTAGTGGACGGCTGTGTGTATCTTGCTGAACTCTCTCACGGCATTAAGAAACACTATTACTGGACACCCTCTTACGGAGAAGTCGACAGCCCTGCAGCCAATGCAGGTCTTGCTATCGTGCCGGCAGCCAGAAATCTCTGAAAACACATTTCTGAGTAAGTCATGCGTATGTTTTTTATTGTATTCCTGTCACAGGTTTGAGATGTTACTTAGGGTAGTTAGTTTGTTACCTTTAATTGATTAATGTGTCATGCTTTAAAAGGCCATAAATACAATGAATGTTGTATAACTTTACACAAATATTGAGCAAAACGTGGCTAAAGCTCAAAAAATGACTCTTAAGTACAAGAGTACGCTTACTGGGAAGAGGGCCAGCCTCAGAAGCAGGAAGGCATCACTTCCCGTTGCTCCTCTCACACTAGCTGGTGAGTGGGGCAGGTGTCAAAAAGGACACACTGAGATGGGAGTACGTAACCACACGCATACAGACATGCAGACCACAAAATCTTGACCTCTCCCCTTTGTAAACATACATACACAGAGAGATAATGCAAACACAGATAGACTATATGCTGATCCCATAGTAAGAGACAAAAAGAGGTACGTATTTCTGTTTATAACATAATCGAGAGGCTTTAAAAAAGCAGGAGAGAGGTTACAGAAATCAGTGGTTAAGGTCAGAGTTCGGAAGCCTGGAGATGGGAAAAAAGGGTGCTGCTACCCACCATGATTGACAGCCGGTGGGGAAACCACTGCTTCATACAGATATTCATGCACAGGCACGTGCCCCCGCCATGACACTGCCCGGCCAATGGTGTTGCATAATGTCATTAACTGATCATGACCAAAAATCCTTTCTAATGGGGTGACGCCGAGCTATAATTACCCTTGGATGATTACCCAGAGTAGACATTGGATGGTCAGCAGCAATTTGAGTTGTGTAATTCCCCACAGCACTGTGTCACTTAGGGTTATGCTACCACCAAGCCAAGGGGACACACAACACATACATATACACAAACTTCACAAATAATGCTCTCAGCGAACCATGAGATAAGAAAATACCGGGCTTCTTTCTTATTGGACTGTGTCAGTAACAGTAACTGTGATTAAGAAAAGCTTTGCTTTCGATTTCTGATCATCATAATTAGCTAAAGACAGCAAGTAAATTTGGCAGACATCTCACTAGATCTTAGTATACCGGATGTATCTGCAGCCCAACAGGAAATCTTTTTTTTTTTTTATTTCAACCTTATTTTCAGTTCTGAATTCTCTTCCTCCTTCACCCATTAAGAAAGCAAAAAAAAAATCCATTAAAAGTATTCATATTCATGCAAAATAAATTCCCATGTTATCTATGTCCTGCCCAAAAATATGTTTCATTTGTCACTCTGAGTCCACCCTCTCTTTCTGGAAGTAAATAATGTATTTCTTCAGGAGTCTTCTGAAATCTCGATTGGTCATTATATTGATCGGAGTTCCTAAGTCATTGTATTTACAATATTGTTGTCATTGTATAAACTGTTCTCCTGGTTCTGCTTACTTAACTTTGTACCAGTTCATCAATGTCTAGATTTCTCTTCATCATTTCATTACTTCTTCCAGCACCTTCATACTCCCTAACTAGTTCAACCATTCCCCAAATGATGAACACTACCATCACTTACAATTATCTGCCATCATAAAATATCAGCTATAAATACATTTATACGTATGAGCCCTCGTCATTCTTTTACCTCCGTGGGTGTACAGACTTAGTAGTGATATCAGTGGGTCGGAGTTGTTGTTCAGTCATTTTTCAGTCATGTCCAGTTCTTCTTGACCCCATCTGGGGTTTTCTTGGCTTGCCATTTCCTTTTCTAGCTCATTGAACAGATGAGAAACTGAGGCAAACAGGGCTAAGTGACTTGCCCAGGGTCACATAGCTAGTAAGTGTCTGAGGCTGGATTTGAAATTAAGAAAATGAGTCTTCCTGACTCCAGGCTCTACACTGTATCCACTATGTCATCTAGCTGCCCAATTAAATAGTATGCACAGTTTAATAGCTTTCTAGAATGGCTGGAGCAGTTCACAACTCTACCAACATAGCAACAGATATATTATTACCCTTATTTGTCATGTTCCTTTTTTGTCAATTTTGCCAACCTGATAAGTATGAGGTGGTAACTCAGAGTGGTTTTAATTTTCATGTCTCTTAATTATTAGAACATTTTTTCATATGACTATTGAAAATCTGGATTTCTTCCTTTGAAAACTCCTATTCATAGCCTTTTACCATTTGCCAACTGGGGAATGATGCTTATTTGTTCTTATAAATTTGATTCAGTTTCCTTTATCTTAGAAATGAGACCTTTACCAGAGAAAGTTGCTACAAAGATTCCTCCCCATTTCCTGCTTCTAGTTTTAGCTGCATTAATTTTGTTTGTGGAAAACCTTTTTAATTTTATGTAATCAAAATTGCCCATTTTATCTCCTGTAAACTGTATCTCATCCAGTCATAAGCTCTTCACTTATCCATAGATCCATACTTCTGTTAACTTGTCTGTTACTGTTGTACAGGTGTTACTGTTTATGTCTGAATCATGTACCCATTTGGTGATTGTCTTATTACACAGTGTGAGACATTGGTCTATACCTAGTTTCTGCCACACTGCTTTCAATTTCTTTAAGTTTTTATTGAATAAGGTCTTGACCCAGTTGCTGGGTTCTTTGTGTTTATCAAACATTAGGCTACTTTGCTTGTTTGTATCTGTATAATGTATGCCTAATATATTCCACTAATCAACCTCCTCAGTTCTAAACCAGTACCAAATTGTTTTAATTATTATGGCTTTGTGGTGTAGTTTGGTGTCTGGGGCCGCTAGGTGCATACCTACCTTCTTTCCTTTCCACTTTTGTCGTTAATTTTCTTGAAATTCTTGCTCTCTTGTTCCATCAGAAGAACTTTATTATTTTTTTTTTCTAAAAAGTAATCCTTTAGTAGTTTAATTCATATGGAACTGAATAAGTAAATTAATTCATGTAGTATTGTCACTATATTGGCTCAGCCTACTTATGAGCAATTAATGTTTGTCCAATTATTTTGACGTCTTTATTTGTATAAAGTGTTTTATAATTGTGTTCATATAGTTCCTGTGTGTGTCTTGGCAGGTAGATTACAAAGATTTTGTACTGTAGGTAGTTATTTCTATTGGAATTTCTTTTTTTTTGTTGTTGTTGTTGCTTCTTGCTGGATTTTGTCAGTAACATAGAGAAACAGTGATGATTTATAGGTTTATTTTCTAGTTCACAACTTTGCTGAAGTTACTTCAATTAGTTTTCTAGTTGATTCTCTAGGGTTCTCGTAAGTAAACTATTATATCATCTGCAAAAAAGTGATAATTTTGTTTTATCTTTGTTTGTGCTTGTTCCTTCAATTTCTTATTCTTATTACTGTAGCTAGTATTTTTAGCACTTTATTGAATAGTAATCTTACTGGAAAGACTAGATTATCTCCATTATAGATAATACTGACTCTCGGTTTTACATCAATGCTAATCATTTTAAAGAAAGCTTTGTTCTTGTGCTTTCTAATGTTTTTTTTTTAAACAGGAATGTGATTTGTATCTTGTTAAAAGATGTTTTTTACTCTATCAATATGATTTTTGTTGTTTTTATTATTAATATAGACAGTTATATTTGTAGTTTTCCATATATTCAACCAACTCTGCATTCCTAGCATGAATCCAGCCTGTTCATAGTATATGATCTTTGTGATATCTTGCTATAGTCTCCTTGCCAATATTATATTTAAAATTTTTGCATCAATACTAATTAGATATTGGTATACAGAGGATTCCGGGAAGATGGCAGCATAATACCAGCAGTAAATAGTAGGATCTTGAAATTTCTCCCTCAAACAAAATAAAATATTGCGTCAAAGTTAACTCTGAATGGCAGAAATAGTTAAAATTCGGGGTGAAGCATTTCTCTTCCTAAGACAGCTTGAGAGGACCTCAAGAAAGACCAGACCTCCAGGTGCAGAGTTTTGGCCCAATTGAAGTGCAGACACCTCCAGGCAGACTCCTCTGAATCAACAAAAAACAAGCCCTAGGGGCAACTGAATAAGCAAAAGAGCAAGAACCCAACCAGAGATAGCTACTGTAGGGATAAAGAAGATCTGGGTTCATACTTAGCAGATAAGGAAGTTTTAAAAAGCCACTGCTACTTCAAAGAAAATTGTCAAATCATCACAATCCCAAAAAGAGTTCTTAGAAGAGCTTAAAAAGCACTTTAAAAATCAGAGAGATTGAAGAAAAATTAGGAAAAAAATAAGAGCAATCTAAGAAAACTACAAAAAGACATTCAACCAATTGGAAAAAGAGATCCAAAAACTTAGGAAGAAAATAACTCCCTAAGAACTAGAATTTGGCAAAGAGAAGCTAATGACGTTATAAGATACCAAGAAAAACAAAATCAAAAGAATGAAAAAATATAAGTCAATATGAAACATCTCATTAGAAAAACAACTGATATAGAGAACAGATCTAGGAGAGACAATATAAGAATTGTTGGACTACCTGAAAGTAATGATTTAAAAAATAAGAGTCTAGATATGATATTACAAGAAATCATTAAGGAAAATTGTCCTGAAGTTCTAGAATGAGAAAGTCAAATAAAAATAGAAACAAATCCATCAGAGGCAGCTAGATAGCACAGTGAGTAGAGCACCAGCCCTGGAGTCAGGAGGACCTGAGTTCAAATCTGGCCTCAGACACTTGACTTAACCCCAACTGCCCTGCCTTCCCTCTCCAAAAATAAAAAAAAGGAAAAAAGGAAAAAAATCCATCAGTCACCACCTGAAAGATATGCCAAGATGAAAACTCATAAGAACATCATGGCCAGCTTTCAAAGCTGCCAGGTTAAGGGAAAATTACTATAAGCAACAAGGGAAAACAAATTAATTACAGTCGGGATAACACAAGATCTAGTAGCTTCTATATTAAAAGATCAAAGAGGAAAGACTTTAAAAATTGTATTTCAAAGAGCAAAGGAGCTGGGTTTGCAACTAAGAATAACTTACCCAGCAAAGCTCAGTATAATCCTTACTTTTTTAAATGGACATTTAATGAATGAATTGAAAGACTTTCAGGCATTTGTGACAAAAAGAGGAGAATTCAATGGAAAATATGGCATATAAGATCCAAGAGAAACATAAGATAAACATTAAAGACCAATTAGAAGGGACTCAATAAGGTCAAACTGTTTACTTATATGGGAAAATGTTATCTGTACACTTAATAATGTAATCATCACGGGTAGTTTGAAAAAACATCCATAAATAGAAGGCTTGAGGTTGAGTGGAGTATGATGGGATGGAATTAAAAAATAAAATTGGGCAGGCGGGGGTAAAATGGAGCAATTATTTCATACAAATAAGATGTGAATCAAAGAACTGTTACAGTGGAAGTGGGTGGGAGTGGAAAACTTGTAGTTTAAGAGCCTTATTCTTCTCAGAACTTGGTTAAAGAGAAAGTAACATACATCTAAAAGGGCATAAAAGTCTTCTGAATTTATAAAGAAACAGGAGGGCATGAGAAGGACTGGAATAAGGGAGACACTTTTAGAAGGGGGTGTAGATAAAGAAGTAGGAGGGTGGGGCAGAGGATAAGGGAGGGATTTTTTTTAAGAGTATGGATTAGGAAGGTAGTAGAAGTAAATCTGACCTATGGGTGGGGGGAATAGGGTAAAAAGAGGGTGAGAAGGATAATAGAGATGAAAAACAGGGTGAAGGGAAATACACAACTAGTAATTATAACTTTGAATGAGAATGGGATGAACTCATCCATAAAACAGAAACAGATTACAGAGTGGATTAAAAATCAGAATCTGACAATATGTTGTTTTGAAAAAAAAAGTTTAAATATGAGAGATACACACAGTTAAAATAAAGGGCTGAAGTAGAATTTATTATGCTTTAGCCGAGGTTAAAAAAAAAGTGAGATAGCAATCATGATCTCTGACAAAGTTGAAGCTAAAATATTTTAAAATAAGAGATAAACAGGGAAACTACATTATGATAAAAGGTACCAAAGATAATGAAGCAATATTGATATTAAACCTACATGCACTAAGTGCTATAGTACCTAAATTTTTCAAGGAAAAGTTAAATGAATTACAAGGGGAAATAGTAATAGTATAGCAGTACGGGACTTAAACTTTCCCCTCTCAGAAGAGATAAATCTAACCAAAAAAAAAAAAAAAGAAATTAGGGAGGTTCATAAAATCTAAGACAAGTCAGATAGAATAGATATCTAGAGAGAACTGAATGGGAACAGAAAGGAATACACCTTTTTCTCAGCAGTACATGATACCTTTACAAAGACTGACCATATATTAGGGCATAAAAACTTTATGGTTAAATGCAGAAAAGCAGAAGTGTTGAATGAATCCTTTTCAGATCACAATGCAATAAAAATTATATTCAATAAGGGACCATGGAAGAAATGCAGATTAAAAATTAATTGGAGACTAAACAACCTAGTCTTAAAGTATATGTGGGTTAAAGAACAAATTATAGAAAAATAATTTCATTCAAGACAATGACAATAATGAGACAACATATTAAAACCTGTGGGATGCAACAAAAGTATTAAACAGAGGAAAATTTATATCTCTAAATGTTTATATTCATAAAATAAAGAAAAAGTAGACTAATGAATTGGGTATGCAATTTAAAAAAAGAACAAATTAAAAATCTTCAATTAAACACCTAAATGGAAATCCCAAAAACTAAAGGTGAGATAAATAAAATTGAGTGTAAGAAAACCACTGAATTAATAAATAAAACTAGGAATTGGTTTTACAAAAAAAAAATGATAAAATAGATAAGCCATTGGTTAATATGATTTTATAAGAAGAAAAAAACAAAACCACTAATATTAAGAATGAAAAGAATGAATATACCACTAATGAAGATGAAATAAAAGCAATTACAAGGAGTTATTTTGCCCAATTACATTCCAATAAGTTTAACAATTTAAGTGAAATAGAATACTTAGAAAAATATAAACTACCTAGATGAACAAAAAAGAAAATAGAATATCTTTAAAAAACCTACTTTAGCTCTTTCCCTGTCGCTGCTGAGTCGAGCGGGAAGCGGAGGCTCCCGGGTGTTTTCAAGATTTAGCTTCACCCGTGAACCGCTGCCATGGCGGAGGAAGGCATTGCTGCTGGAGGTGTAATGGACGTTAACACCGCTCTACAAGAAATGCTGAAGACCGCACTCATTCACGATGGCCTAGCTCGTGGAATTCGTGAAGCTGCCAAAGCCTTGGACAAACGCCAAGCCCATCTTTGTGTTCTTGCTTCCAACTGTGATGAACCTATGTATGTAAAGTTGGTTGAGGCCCTGTGTGTGGACCATCAGATCAATTTGATCAAGGTTGATGACAACAAGAAGCTGGGTGAATGGGTGGGTCTCTGTAAAATTGACAGAGAGAGAAAGCCCCATAAAGTGGTTGGCTGCAGCTGCGTTGTTGTTAAGGACTATGGCAAGGAATCTTAGGCCAAAGATGTCATCAAAGAATATTTTAAATGCAAGAAGTGAATAAATAAAATTCTCATTGGAAAAAAAAACAAAACCTACTTTAGAAAAAGAAATTGAACAGGTTGTAAATGAATTTCCTACGAAAAAAGCATCAGGACCAGATGGATTTACAAGTGATTTTTACCAAACATTTAAAGATCAACTAATTCAATATTAAATTATTTGGAATAATACACAAAAGAGTCTTACTAAACTACTTTTATTAAAGAAATATGGAACTGATAACCTAAATCAGGAAGAACAAAAACAGAAAAAGAAAATTATATATCAATCTCATTAATGAATATGGTAGCAAAACTCCCCAATAAAATATTAACTAGGAGACTACAGCAATATCTTACAAAGATTATACATTGTGACCAAGTGGGATTTATACCAGCAATACAAAGATGGTTTAAAATACTGAAAACTATTAACATAGTTGATAATGTCAATAACAAAAGTAACAAAAATCATATGATTATATCAATTGATGCAGAAAAAGCTTTTGATAAAACACAACACATGTTCCTATTAAAAATACTTGAAAGTATAGGTATAAAAGTATTTTTCCTTAAAATGATAAGAAGCATTAAAACCACCAGCAAGCATTATTTGCAAGGGGTATAGAAGCTAGAAGCCTTCCCAGTAAGATCAGGAATGAAACAAGAAAATGAGGGAATGCCCACTGTCACCAGTATTATTCTTCAATATTGTATTAGAAATGCTAGCAATAACAATAAGAGAAGAAAAAGAAATTGAAAGAATCAGAATGGCCAACGAGGTAATAAAACTATCTCTTTTGCAGATGATATGATGATATACTTAGGAAATCCTAAAGATTCAATTAAAAATGGAAACAATTTTAACAAAGTAGCCAGTTATAAAATAAACCCACATAAATCATCAGCATTTTTTGTATCTCCAGCAAAACACTGAAAGAAGAAATAGTAAGAGATAACCCCAATTAAAATAACTGTAGACAGTATCAAATACCTGGGAGTATACCTACAAAAACAAACCCAAGAACTACATGAAAATAATTATAAAACACTTTTTAGAAAAGTAAAGTCAGATTTAAATAATTGGAGAAATATTAATTGTGCATGGGTAATCAGAGCCAACATAATAAAAATGACAAGTTTTATCTAAATCTATTTATTCAATGCCATCCTGATTAAATTACCAAAAAACTATTTTACTATGCTAGGAAAAATAATAACAAAATTCATTTGGAAGAATAAAAAGTCAAGAATATAAAAGGAATTAATTTTTTTAAAGGAATTAATTTTTTAAAAAGGAGGTTTAGCAGTACCAAATCTTACACTATCTTATACAGCAGTAATTATCAAAATTATCTGGTACTGGCTAAGAAGTAAAAAGGTAGATCAGTAGAACAGAATACACAGAAAACATGGTAGCAAATGATTACAGTAACCTTGTGTTTGACAAATGTAAAGATTTAAGCTTTGGAGATAAGAAATCATTATTTGGTAAAAAAAAATTTTTTTTGAGAAAGCTGGAAAGCAGTCTGGCAGAAATTGGGCATAGATCAATATCTTACACCATTTACTAAGATAAGGTCAAAATGGAACATGGAACACATTACCTATCAGACTTATGGATAAGAAAACAATTTATGAATATACAAGAGACAGCACTGAGAGGTATAAAATGAATAACTTCTGTTACATTGAATTTAAAAGGGTTTGTACCAATAAAACCAATGTAGCCAAGATTAGAAGGAAAACAGAAAACTGGAGAAAAATTTTAAAGGTTTAAAGGTTCACATCTCAAATATATAAAGAACTTTAATTTATAAGAATACTAGTTATAAAAAAAGAATACTAGTTATTCTCCAATTGATAAATGGTCAAAGGATATGAAACAGTTTTTTGAGGAAGAAATCAAAACTATATATAATCATTTTTCAAAATGCTCTAAATCACTATTGATTAGAGAAGTGCAAATTAAAACAACTTTGAGATATCCTCTTACACCTATCAGATTGGCTAAAATGATAGAAGGGGAAAGAGACAAATGGCAGATGGGATACAGAAAAATTGGGACACTAATTCACTATTGGTGGAACTGTGAACTGACCCAACCATTCTGGAGAGCAATCTGGAATTATGCCCAAAGTTATAAAACTGTGTATACTCTAAACCAGCAATACTGCTATTGGGTCTGTTTCCCAAAGTGGAAAAAAGGAAAGAGAATATATGTGTTCTAAAATATTTATAGCAGCTTTGTGGTGGAAAAGAACTAGAAATTGAGGGAGTGCCCATTAATTGGAGAATGGCTAAACAAATTATGGTATATGATTGTGATGGAATACTATACCTAGATCAAGTACAAAGGACCTATGAAGAAAGATGCTTTCCATATCCAGAAAAGGAACTACTAAACAGAAGTATGCATAGCATGATTTTACACATACGCACATATATACACACATATTTGTATCTAGTAGTAGTAGTAGCCTTCTCTGGGGTGGGGAGAGAAGAAAAAAAGTGCACAGCAGAAAACAAAAGAAAACTTAAAAGGAAGCACCAAAAAAGCAGTGTAA
Source organism: Phalanger gymnotis (assembly GCA_028646595.1). Classification (NCBI taxonomy): domain Eukaryota; kingdom Metazoa; phylum Chordata; class Mammalia; order Diprotodontia; family Phalangeridae; genus Phalanger; species Phalanger gymnotis. Next base: position 22,470,453 of record CM053626.1, on the reverse strand, counting down.
CTTTGAAAACAATGTAGTATTTATTGCATAGTTTAAAAAAAAAGTAAATCATGTAAAATGGAAATTCATGCTTTTATATAGAATCCTCTTTTTATGCTGTGCTGTGTATGTGGAAATGATCTCTATTTTTGGTCTTTTTGTATTTAAGTTCAAAGTGAATTAAAAAAAATTTTAAAAGATATTAGTATAGTTTTCTTTCCATTTTGACTCGTTTAGAGAGTCAAAGAAGAAAATTGGCAGGGCCTCTTCTTTTCATATTTTTTGAAAAATGTAGGTAGTATTGAAATTCTTTAAACATTTGGTAGAGTTCACTTTTTAATCGGTATGATCCGGGAGTGGTTTTTTCCCACCTGTGGGAGTTCATTTATGGAGTGTTCCAATTTCTTTTTCTAATATAGGGATATTTAAGGACTCTTCCTGCTCTGTTAATCTAGGTAATTCATATTTTTGTAAATATTCGTCCATTTCATTTAGAGTTTCAGTTCTATTGGCATATGATTGGGAAGAGTCCTAACAGTTTTTCATTGGTTGGGAATTCATCTTTTTCATTTTGATGCTAGTAATTTGGTTTTCTCCTTTCTTTTCTTAAATAAGTTAGCTAATAGCTTATCTACTTTATTGGTTTTCGGCACTGCCCCCTCTCCCCCCTCCCCCCCCGCCCAAAATTTTATTGGTGTTTTTGTTTTCAGTTTAAATTGGCTTTGACTTTTTAAAGATTTCTATTTTGTTTAATTAAAGGTTTTTAATTTGTTGGTTTTCTAGCTTTTTTAGTTGCATATCCAATTCATTGATCTGCTCCCTTTTATCCTGAAGAAAACATTTAGGCATATAAATTTTTCTGAATATGGCTATTACTACATCTGTCAAATTTTGGTACGCCTTTTCATTGTTCTCATGTTTAATGAAATTGCTGATCAATTCTGATTTATCATTTCACCCATTTATTCATTAGGATTGAATCATTTAGTTTCCATTTGGTCTTTAATCTTTCCTCCAATGGCCCTTTACTGAATGTAACTTTTATTGAATGACTGGCAAATTGTGCATTTAATATTCCTAATTGCATTTGTATGTGAGGCTTTTAAGCCCTACTATATGGTTAATTTTTGTGAAGATGCCATTAACAGCTGTAAAATAGGTATAGTCCTTGCTTTTCTTATTCAGTATATTCCAGTGGGATATCATATCTAACTTTTCTAAAGTGCCACTTAGGTCTTCAACTTCTTTCTTGTTTTTTGTTGTTTTTAGATTTATCCAGGTCTCAGAGGAAGTAAACTAAAGGCCCCCACTATTACATTTTTATTGTATTTCCCCTTATAATTCATTTGACTTTTCCTTTAAGAACTTACATGCTATGCTATTGGCTATATGTGTCTAGTATTAATACTAATTTATCATCTGATTCCTTTAAGTAAAACGTTATTTCTGCTTCTCTTTAAGTCAGACCTATTTTTGCTGTTGCTTTGTCTGAGATCATGATTGCTACTCCTGGCTTTTTTATTTCAGCTGAAGTATAATTGATTCTGCTCTAGCCCCTTATTTTAACTGTGTATTTTTCTGTTTCAAGTCATCTTCTTGTGAATATTATATTGTTGGATTCTAATCAGATGTATGTTTTGTAGAAGAGTTCATCTTGTTCACATTCAGTTATGATTGCTGTTTATTTTCCTCCATCCTATTTCTTATCCTTTTCCCTAACCCTAAGTTTATTTTGCTTCTGACTTAATCCCTTCATCAGTTTATCCTCCTTATTCTCCTTACTTTAAATCTTTTCCCCCATTTCTCTGTTGGGTGAAGTCTATTTCTGCACCCAACTCTGTGTGTATTTTCCAGAATTGCTTGCTCCTCCTCTACTCTCTCCAATTTGTTGCATAGATTTCTGTACCCCATTTGAAATAAATCTCTCCATTCTTCCTCTTCCTTCCCCCCTCTCCTAATATTCCTCTTCCCCACCCTTTCCATTCTTTTTGAGATAATCAAAACATAACAGAAACCCTTTATTCAATTACTCCTTCTCTGATCCCTGCTGATAGAGTTCTCAAGGTATATGTGTATCATCTCCCCACTAGAGAATGTAAACAGTTTATTATTACATAAGTATTGCTTAGTCTCTTATGATTGCTCATTCATGTTTAACTTTTTATGTCTCTTGACTCCTCTGTTTGCATATAAAGTTTCTGCAAAGCTCTAGTATTTTCGTTAGGAATGCTGTTAAAAATCCATTTTTTCCTCCTGTAGGATTTTACTGTTTTTCTGAGTAAGCTATTTTTGGTTGTGAGATAAGGTAATTTCCCTTCTAGAATATCATATTCCAAACTTTCCATTTGTTTAGGTGGTGGTGGCTGCTAAATCTGTGCTCCTTATGATAGTTTCATAAAACTTGAATTCTTTGTTTCTAGTTCCTTGCAGTATTTTTTTTTTACTTGAAAGTCTTGGATTTTGACTATAATATTCCTGGTAGTTTCCTTTTTGGGGTTACTTCTAGGAAGTGACTGCTGGATTCTTTCAATTCTTTGCCCTCTGGTTCTAAGAGATCTGGGCAGTTTTCTTTTGAGACTTCCTAAAATATGATGTCTAGGTCATGGCTTTGAAGTAGTCCAGTGATTCTTAAATTCTCTCCTCAATCTGTCTTCCAGGTCAGTTCTGTTGTTTTTTTTTTTTAAGATTCCTCACATTTTCTATTTTTTCAGCCTTTTGATTTTGTTTTTATTCTTTTTACTATCTCATGTTGTCAATAGCTTCTCTTTGTAGTCTAATTTTCAGGGAGTTTTCTTGGATAAGGTTTTGTACCTCTTATTCCAAGCTCTCTGCATCTATTTCTTCCATAGCTCTTATTTGTTTCATTTTTTCTTCAACTGTTCTCATTTGGCTCTTAAGATTTTTATAGCTTTTTTTTTTTTTAAACTTTTGCTTTAACTCTTACAGGAATTCTTGAACTTGTTTCCAGGATGCACTTTTTTTGAGGCTTTGTTTGTAGATGTTTTTAAGTCATTCTCTTCTTTTGAGTTTGCTCTCAAGGTCCTTGTCACCATAATAGTTCTTTATGGTAGGATTTTTATTTTTTTGTCCTATTTCTTGACTTTGAATGTTATGTCACTGCTGGGCTATACACATTTCTAGAGGGAGTGCCTGTCTATCCTGAGCTTTTTCCCTCTAAGCTCCTTTGCTTTTTTCACAGTGCAAGATTTGGGCCTGTTGTCAGTGCTCCCAAAGTGCTATGATCTGGGGTGAAGTCTGCTTGCTGCCTTCTCCAAGCTCTGCAAGTTCCTGGCTTAGCTTTGGATCTGTTGCTTTGTCCCTGGTTGTTTCAGTAGATTGCTGCTGGAGACAGTCACTATGAGCCTGCTTCTTAAGCTCTGTGGGTGAAATACAGGCTCCCCTTTGGTTTGGGACACCACAGATTTCCACCCTAAACAATTACCACTTGTTTCTGAATTTATTCCATGCCCACTACACAAGGGCACAGAGAATTGCCAGATGACACCCATTCCTGCCTCCTGTGCTAGTTCAGGGATCCCCTGAACTTATTCCACGGAGCTTCCTGTCCTGATGCCCAGTCTTGGCTCTCTTTCCAACCTTATTCTATGTCACAGGCTTCTCCTGTCTCCTTAAGCTTTCTTGGGCTGGTAAAGTGACTCACTATGACTTTTTCTTGGATTTCCCAATGAGATTTCAATCTATTGAACTTTCTAGATTTTTGTGGAGATTTCATGAGGAAGCTAGGCTGTATATCTTAATATTGTTTTGCCATCTTGCATTTATTTAAACTAGAGAAACTACTAAGTGAAAATACAGAGAGTTTAGAGAATAGAATCTGGCTTACTGCAGAGGTTATTTGTCCATCACCAGCAACAAATGAAAATCACAAGTCAAAATAAGCACAGAAAGAAGCTGGACAATTTTTCAAATCATTCTGGATATCTTAATACTGCAGCATTTTATTACTTTGTTTGAAATGCTGTGAATTTCCAATTACTATGATGTTCAAGTGTGACTGCAAAAAATGTCTTCGTATACAGATGTTACCAAAATTCCTTGCTCTTGCTTTCCATCCAGCCATTTCTGCCCTGTGCCAATGAGTAACTCAACCTTTCCAGCTCCCCTTGAAATGTTGTCCCCCCCCCCATTAGAATGTCACCTCCTTGGAGGGAAAGACTTTATTTTTTGCTTATATTTATATCCTCAGCACTTAACATGGTGCCTGACATGTAATAAGTACTTAATGTTTTACCTGTTCATCTCATGTCTCAGATAATTACAATTAAATTGCTTCATCACAATTAAAAGTTCATGTCTCACTCATAGAACTGTTAGACTCCTCTCACTAGTTCTAATGCCACCATTCTCCTTCGCCTCCAAAACACACCCAGGCACATACTCTGCAGAATCCAACCCAGGTAAATTAGTTGAAGCACAGTGTCTTCCTTTGATGCTTCCCTCCTTGGGAACCAAAGTAATGGCAGTTTTCAAGAGTAATGCCAATGAAGTGTAAGCTCTCTAGCAAATGAGAAAGGATTTGAGCAGTGGATGGAGGAATACGAAATGAGGAGGATTCACCCCAGCAGTGATTAGGTGATTAAATCTTTGGTGACTCATAAAATAGATAAGAGCAGAATCCCTTTGTAAGCCACTCCCATTTCTTCAGACTACAGTAGAGTGGTAGACAAGTGGCAAAGGGTGCTTCAAGTCCTATGATTTTAGAACACCTACAGACATCAAACTGTCGGTACAAAATATGTACGATTCTTAGAGCCAGCTTAGGACTGGACCATAGTAAGAGCTGAATTTATAGTTACCAACACACTGATGTACTTTGTATGAGAAGAAATGAAGTACATTCCTACTGATATCCATGCTGTAAGTCAAAGGAAAGAATGAAGAAATTGTATCGAAATGGAAGGAAGGCTCAGAGGAGAAGAGTTACAGTAGTGGATGGAGTTAGTTTCCTGGTATGCCCAAAGACAACAAGGGCTAGTGTTTTATGGGGAACTTCAACATCTTTATTTGAAGGGCTCATGATAATAAGCACAGGTAGTAAAACCACCAGAAAAACAATGGCAGCTTATAATACAACAGCAATCACTTATCTTTGCAACCAGAGATAAATGTGTTCCAGAATCCTTGAGTACCACTATCAAATGAGGCATAAAACAGGAAGATATGTTTGCTGAAGATATTTTCCAGCATCAAGATAATAATCATAGATGCTGACACAACACCTTCATCTTTATAAGGACTTTACATGCTTGATTTCACTTTATCCTTCCAACCACTTTGTAAGTTAGGTAGTACAGGTGTTATTTTTATTTGAGAGTGTAGGTGACTTTCCTGCATGTCAGGGGTGGAATTTAAACAAATCCACTACTCTTTTCACCACATTAGAATACCCCACAGAAAAAATACTACACAAAAATCAAGAAGAAGGCTGACTTACCTGCATGGTGCTATTCTCCAGATGCATCCCTTTAAGGATAGCATTATACTGCTTGTTTCAAGACCCTCAACACTTCAGCTCCACGGCCACAGAAAAAGTATCTCAGCACAGAGAAAAAAATGAGTGGACAAAAAATGACTGCTGTGCAACATGCATCAGATAAATATACTTTGAATGTGTCCAAAGTACACATCTTGGGTACACACTATGTATTGGCAGACCATTAGCTGAATCCAGAATTGAAAAGAAGGATGAGACCACAATAGACTGAATTTAGAAAAATATACAGTGCCTGCAATGATCCCAAGCTGCACCCCGTTTGCAAAAGCTCATCTTTTCAACACCAATAGTCTTTCCCTAGTGATACTATATGACTGTTGTTTCATGGACTATCACCATCTTCAGAGAATCACAACCACAGTGACTCAAAGGGCAATGGAAAAACAAATGGCGGACAGACCTTTTCTCCTGATGTCTTTAGTATGTCGATCTTTCTTTGTTTTTGATCTTGTTCCATCATTTATTTTCATGACCTTCCTTTGCTGCTGAGATCTTTAAGGTTAGGCTGGAAGGCCTAAAACTCA
>CM053626.1:22444957-22463935 GCA_028646595.1 Phalanger gymnotis | reverse complement strand
CGGGGTGGCAGCTGAACTGCAAACTCTATCCCAGTCCCCAGCAGCTTCTCCCACTAACCTACTCTGTTGTCCTTGGTGTTTGTGAGTTGAGAAGTTTGGTAACTGCTGCAGCTCACTGATTCAGGGCGCTAGAGCATGCTCCACCCATCTGGTTGGTCCGTGCTGCCCACACTGGGCTCTGCTCTGCTCAGCTCCGCTCCCCTGCCCTCCCAGCTCTGTGTGGGATAGACCTTACCCAGAGACCATCCAGGCTGTCCTGGGCTAGAGCCCTGCTTCCCTATGCTATTTTGTGGGTTCTGCAGTTCTAGAATTGGTTCAGAGCCATTTTTTATAGGTTTTTAGAGGGACTTGGCAGGGAGCTCACGCTAGTCCCTACTTTCCAGCCGCCATCTTGGCTCCACCCCCCAGTTTAGGCTTTTCTCAAAGCCCTACATACAGGCTGCTCACTGACCCAGCCTCACTGCCAGGAACTTTTCCCTTGAAACTCAGTGAACATTCATCTTCCAAGTTTGGTTATTTTTAAAGCAACACTGTGGATCTGTATTTGGAATTGAAGTTTAAGAGAGGTGGGATTACCTGTTCCCTCAGTGACCTGACTGGGCCAGGGATTAGAGAGTCACCCATCTGTCTACTTCTTTCCTTGAGCTCATCACTTCATTTTGAGCTGTGTGGACAAATAAAAAACAGCCATACAGCAGTTTGGAAGATCACGCAAAAATCATTTTCATGACTTCCTTATTTTCCAACTCTTGACAATCCGTTGGAAACCAAATGTTGCACCCTACATTTAGTTCAAAAGCTATCAGGTAGGAAATTAGCAAATAAATCATCCTAGATGCTCCAGGTATCATATTCAAAGGAATGACTATAGGCAATGCTATGTAAATCCCACATTTATCCTATATTCAAAAGCAGATAGTTATTAGAGAAACAGGTCACATAGTGTCCATTTTAGCAACTTTGTTCTTAAAATTAACAAAAATTTTCACTACTGCCCTATTTTTAGAAGAGTATTTTGTCTATACCATAATTTTTCTGATGTGTTCTAAACTCCTTCAATTAACAACAAAATAAAAAAGGAGGTGTGAAGAATTACTCAAGCAGAAAAAAAGAACCCCTCACAGTGACTAAACTTTAGTAACATTTGAAAATTATTTTTAAAAGACATTAACTTAAATCATGTAAAAACAGGTCTTTCTGCTACAAGGTACTTCTATCTAATATCCAGACACTTCTAAAAAATCTCATAGAAGTAGGTGGAAAGTTTACACAAAAATATCTCTTACTGCTTAAGAGCCAAGAAATGTGTAAAACAATGATTATAAAGTTAGTACACATGACATTAATTTAGTGTAACACAGTTAATATATCAAGTGTATTCATTTTCATGAATTCTGTAAACAGCATATAGAAAGAAATTTGTAGGGTACACTAATTATTGCTGCAGTAGAACTGTATCAGACTCTGGAAAGGTTAAAATAATTTTCTAAAATCAGTATTAAAAATAATCTGTAAATAAAGACCACCAAACAAATGCTATTTACAAACATCTAAAATGACTGATATATAAATCTAAGCTTTTTTAGTTGGAAATCTGAGAATACAGTAGAAATAATCTAATATTACAAGTACAAAACAAATTCACATAGAAAGTACATTCCACCTCTCAGTGTGCTCTTCAGAATTAACTTGCTCAGTAATTCAATGTAAATAATAAATTCATTTAAAAAGAACAAGCAATCTCTTCCCACGACAGCACATCATAGATGTATTTAGTTTTAACACAAAGATGATATTGATCTGACACATGAGTTAAAATGTTCTTTTCTTTTTAGATTGGCAAGGCCTACCATGAAACAGCACACTAAATCAGTACACGGACCAAAAACAATGGTGTAGATTTGGTTAGAAAAAAAACAATAAATGACCTAAGTAGGTCGAGCTATAAAAAGTGGGCCATATGTCACAAATTCACAGCCATCTCTGTTACAATGGACTTTTCAATTGTGAGTTGCCAAAAAAAAAAAAAACCATAAAATGATATCAAAGAGGAAATTTAAGATCATCTCAATGTGGGTGCCACACAGAGCTTCCTTTAAGGCTGGTGTCTTATATGAGCACTAAACACCATCAGCTACAAGAAAAAATATATGCACAACATAAAAGAATCCAACTATTAAAAAACCATCCCCAGGAAGGTGCAGGATTTTATGTTCTCTTTATATTGCTGTTTTGGAGAAGCAAGTAAGAACAGGCTCAGGCAATAATTTAAAAACTTATAATGACTAATAAAAATAAAATATTAAGCAATGAAGCAAATGACATCAAAAATGCTCCAAAACGTAACTGAACTGAAAAATTAACCAGCAATAAGGGGGAAAAAAAGCACAGAACAAAACTATCTGCCACTTCATGCCATGCCCCTTGATGAGAGATGATTATTACTCTAAGAAGATAGCCTAAAACGTGATGTTTGATTTAATGATGATCCATTAGAAATTCCAGGCTCTCTTTGGTGTTACTTTACAAGAACAGATCTGATTGTTTTTTTTTCTTTATATACTCTATTGAAATCCTGATGAATTTAAATCTGCCTGGGCTAGTCATTTTACATTTTTTTCAGAAATATACTGATGACATATAGAGCAATCAATACATGTGATTAACAAAAATGTATGTTTCAGGTTTACTGATTAATTTTTCTTGTGCTCAAATGTTGCCTTTAATTTTTGTTCCATAAAGGTACTTGTGTCAAAAAAAAAATTACTAAGGTAATATTTTGACCTCAATATTCAGTCTACCAGGTCCCTGGATTGAGGGATGTGGTGAGGTCAGTGATGATATTCTCACACCAGCTGCCAAGATTTACTAGACCTTTATATATTTACCATACATATATATATATACATATATATATATATGTATGTATATTTACTTTACTATATAGTAAATACAAGGCTTTACTGTGACTTGGGCACCAAGCAGATAAGGACATAGATAAATAGATAATGCATTAGACTTATTACAGAAGCAATCTAAGAAAAGAAAAATATGTGATTGTGGCTTCTTTGGCACAAACAAGGAGTCAGAATATGTCTAATCAGCAAGACACAAACTGCCTCTGTGAAACTGGAAATCCTGTTAACCATATGGTACCAGAGAGCAGTTTAAAAAAAAAAAACAAACCACAAAAAAACCATTTTGGTGACAGATGATCAGGATAAGAGCGATTTAGTGAAAAATGAATACGAAAATAATCTGCTTTTGCCTATCCAGATTGACAAGAACTTTTAAAAAGCTATGAAGACAACCTATTGCCATGGTTTAGAGGAGTGAGAGAGAATTCTGAAAAGGAAAAGCTGCCTTATTGGTGAAGATTTATATTCATTTGTAGTGCTAAAAAACTGGGCTTTTAAGGTCTATTTTTCCTCTGAATATTGAAATCTGACATCTTACTATATGTAATCTCTAGTACCAGATTTCAGCAGTTATAGTTATAGTCTGCTTTAAACTTGTAATTTTGGGGACTTTAAAGGTATGAGTGTAAAAGGTGAAAAATAAACAAAATTAATGTATCTTCCTTTCAACCAGAATGCTTTCCTTACCAAAAATATGCTTGATAATTTTTTATTAGCTTATGTCAAAGTGGATCAAATTATGAAACTGCTTTTTGATATAATAAAGGCATTAGATATCTATTGATGGGTCACTTTTGAATGGAGCACTGACAAAGCATTGTTCTGGTGGACACAGAAAAGAAGAGCTTTGCAGTACTTGCGATAGACTTTTTCCCTCTTTATTTTTTCTTAGAGGCTTAAATATCAGTAGAGAAGAGAAATAAATCGCACCTGGACTCCTGGATTTTCTGGCCAGAAATGTGAACTCGATTCTAGGGGATGGCTAGAGCTGATTATTTTATTCTTTTAAATAACAGAGAAAAGGAGAATCTGGAAGACACCGTTTTACTTGGTGAAGTGACCGAAGCTGTCAGAACAATTAAGGGCTAATATCTAGAAAACAAAAATGTGTCTTCAGGACTGACGGAAACGTTTTCCCCTTCTGTTTTAAAATACCATTTGCTGTAATTCATCCTCCAAAAATGACGTGTGTACATCTGACTTTTCAAGCAAAACAAAAATAAGAACCGAGCACTGCACAGAGGAGACGCAGGGTCAGCCGCCTTTACTTAGCTGAATGAAAAGTAATGATTACAGCCCAAATGACAGTGAATGAGGATGTTCGCCTTGCCAGAGAGGTTTACATTCACTACCAGAGCTGTTTATTTAGCAAATTCCATATTGCCCATAAAGTCAATATAATTGCTGCAGAAAAATAAACTGTGGTTCTGAATACCCATTTACGGTCGATCTCAACAATGTGTCCGACGATGGAGACTGACCGTCCGTTACAGGCAACAGCATCTGGTGGTCCTCCGTTCCAAGGGGCAGAGTTAACGGTAAAGTCATATCAGAAGGTTTCACATCTATAGGTTCTGACAAAGGACTTTTCTGCATGGGATCCTGTTCATTAAAATTGTTATCCCCCATGGTGGAATCTAGAGTTTTCTCAGATCCTGAAAGGAAAAAACAAAGTAAACCTTAACTTCTCAAAGACACCAAACTGTTCTGCTCCCACAAGTATGCTCCCCAGTGGCCTTTTCATCTGAGTGCTCCCCATTCTTGGAGTCAGGAAGAGCTTAATTCAAACCCAGTCCCAGATACTATTATCATCAGTTTCCTTATCCATAAAATGGGGATAATCATAGCACCTACTTCCCAAGGTTGTTTTAAGGAACAGAGGAGGTGACTTGTGTGAAGCACTCAGCAAACCTTAAAGCAGTCTATAAATGTTAGCTTATCATCAGTACTGTTATTATGCCATATCCCCGAGGCTTCCCTTTTAGTAACACCTACCATGTGTATTCAGTATTTATTCAGCTCTTAACTGTGTTTTTTACTAAACTTATGTGTTTTTAGGTCAGGGGCTATTCTTTCTTTCTCGGCACAGTGCGATGCTTCTACAAGAACCTGCAATCTCATGGCCTAACAAGCCAAACTCCCCACATTAACAAGGTCTCTAAGCAGGCCCTGGAGTCAGGAAGACTCAACTTCCTAAGTTCAAATCCAGCCTCAGACGCTTCCTAGCTGTGTGACCCTGGGCAAGTCACTTAACCCTGTTTACCTCAGTTTCCTTATCTGTAAAATGAGCTGGAGAAGGAAATGACAAACCCCTCCAAGATCTTCACCAAGAAACCTCAAATGGGGCCACAAAAAGTCAGACACAACTGAAACAACTGAACAAAGCACTTTGGAAGTTACCCTCTTGTTCTTGGTGGTCCCACGGTGGCAGTTAATTTCGAGGTACTTGGTAACTAACCAAACTGTAGGCTCACTGAGAGCAGAGACTGCTTTATTCATTTTTATTTCCCCAAGCAGCATGGTATTGCAAAAAGAGCGCTGGTCTTAGGAAGACTTGCATTTAAATCCTGCTTAAGACATTCACAGTATATGATTATGAGGACCAATCGCAATCTCCCTGGGCCTTCGATTCCTAATCTGTAAAAGGGGGACAATAATAGCCTTGGCCTCATACAGTTGTTGTAAAACTCAAATGAGATAATATATGCAAAGTACTCTGCCATAAAGAAATGAAGAATAATCATGGTTTATTATCTTTGTTATTGGTTTCTTTACGAGATTCTGACTTGTCTACATAGTGATTTTTATGTCCAAGCTCTCTGGTTTCCAGTCCTAAGCTAGTGGATAGGAAGCATATGGACTATCCTCTAAACAAGTTGGTAGATACATGGAATCCTAACTACCTTTTCTTTGAATCCCAGTCACTAACACTCAGGGGTTTCTCTACTGGCCTAGCCAGCATACTTTATGCAAATGACTCAAGTGCTAACCTCTCGATCAAGCTTTACCTTGGTGTTTTTATACCTGACATTGATTTCCAGTTGGCTTCCTTGATGGCAGGACAAATTCAGCCAGCCTAAACCCATCCAGAGCATCTATCTCTCTCTCTCTCTCACCAAATTCTCTCAACTGACATTCCTGCTGCTCTTTCCATTTCCTGCCATGTGGTCACAGACAGGGGATTTCTCTGAGCCTCGGTTTTCCTATCTAAATTGAGTATTCTGGGTTACTATTAGGAATGTATCTTAGAAACTTATATACATGTGAAAAGTTATTAACATTTTCCCATATGCTTGCAAATTGTTACAGACTTAGACCTTTTCATCACACTCAGTCATATCATCTAGTCTTCAAAGAATTGAAAAGGAATATCACAGGCCTAAATATTAAATATCATACCATTAAAAAATCAGAATCAGATAAGATACCTTCACAGCTCTAGGTAAGGGGTGCATTCTTTTTTTTTTTTGGTAAAGAAAACCAGTTTTATTGAAATAGTTATAACATCATGGTTTGTCTATCAACTCCCTATTAACCATTTTTGGTCCATCCTTTCTGGTCCAAAGACTGTTCTCTTTGGCAAATGCAAATTAAGGGATTCCGGCTTGTCCCAGTGATCCTCTCATCAATTTGCTCACTCCCAGGCAACGATCCAATTCTGTCTTTACCCCCAGCCTTTCCCCTAATACAGCTTAAAAAAAAAAACCATTTTTACCCCCTTAATTTTCTGTTGCCAGGCTTGGCTCCCTCTGGGTGGAAGGACTCCCAACATGATTCTTACAAAACCACTTGCCTAGTGAGTGAATTCTTAACCAAAAGATACAGGCAATGGTGGAATGTCAATTAGAGGAAACTGAAAAGCTTTTGCATCAGCAAAACGCAACTGCAGAGGAAGCAGATAACAGGATGTCAAATATCTCTGATATTTGTCTACACAGAAATAAAAAGGACTAAAAGCCATTTCAATAGATATCAAAGGATATGAATAAACACTTCTGAAAAGAAGTACACACTATTAGCAATCGTGAAAGAATACAAATCATTAATAATAAGAGATACACAAATCAAGATCAACACATCAAAAACAACTCAAATCAAATCAAAAGAACTCTGGAGTTTTATACTACACTAAGCAAACTGGCAAAGAGAACAAATTATGAGAATACTCAGCGCTGGGGATGTCATGAGTGACGAGTCTACTTATGTACTGTTGGTGTTCCTGGGTATGTGAAAAAATTGATTCAGCTGTCCATACCCTCTGACCCAGAGATTCCACTGTGAAGCGTATGGCCCAAAAAAAGTTAATGACACAAAAGAAAGACCTGTTACACCCCAAAATATTTGTAAGAGCACTCTGTAGTAGGAAACAAGTCATTGACTGGGGAACAGGCTAAACGAGTAACAGTAAAATCAATGTAATGAAATATTATAGTTCCATAAGAAGTCATGACTATGACAAGATGGATACGTATGAACTGACACAAAGCGAGACTGAAAGGCCAGAAATGAAGGCACTCAAACTGAATTCTAACAACTACCCTTGGTCCCAAAGCACAGAGATGCTGCAGCACCTTCTTTCACGTCTTTGTAGAGCTGGAGGGGGAGGTTACGGAACAACGCATGAACGGGCAGATGGAGGCACGGTTATTTGTACCAAAACACAGAGAATCCAAATTAATGAGATCACACAAATCCATCCGAAAAGAAAAATGTTTTACTCATCAACGATACCTGCCAACAGGTGGTAAATGTTTTAGGAACAACACACGAAGACCAATTTCTTGTGGTCATGTATCTGTCCAGTCTAATCTGCCTCACTTAAACTTCCGTGCCCAAGAAGAGCAAGTCTGAGGCCTCTTTCCTATGTAGTTCCTTCAGATACCTGAAGAGAATCATCAGGTCTTAGGCTAAATATGCCTAGTTGCTTCATCTAATTCTCATGTGGCACAACCTCCATGCCCTTCCACATCCTGGTAACACTTATCAGTATTCACATCAATGAGTAATCCTCCATTAATACAGATCACACATCTATGCCTAACAATTCTGTGCAACCTTTATCAATGTCTTCAAAAAAAGGCACAACAGGGAAGCCTTTCTTGACACTGACTTCCTGAGGATACCAATGGAAAGTGAGAAGGCAAAATTAGTCCTTGCTTTTACCCCATGACCAGGCCTTTATTTTGGGGGAAGGGGGCAATCGGAGTTAAGTGACTTGCCCAAGATCACACAGCTAGTAAGTGTCAAGTGTCTGAGGCCCCATTTGCACTCAGGTCCTCCTGAGTCCAAGACCAATGCTCTACTTACTGTGCCACCTAACTGCCTTTTGGGGAGGGGGGGAGGCATTCAGGGTTAAGTGACTTGCCCAGGGTCACATTTATTTTTCAATCACATATTTCTTTGATGGCATCCTTCACTCAGGTTCTGCCATTATTCCTTGATTACAATATTATAAAAATACCTGCAGATTTTTTCCATCTTTTGTCTCTCAGATGGCCTTAGGATGACTTATTAATTGAAGCACTCATCTAGTTTTCCTTAAATTGATTTTTCCTTCAAATGCTTTTCACTGTTTTATGAGACACTGATGATCATAATCTTCCATTTTTTTTGTAAGATTTTACAAACAAGTTTATTTATTAAATTGGTGGTGTCCTTGGCTAATCATCTCTTTTTCCATCTGGCAAATAAATCAACTTTGCTAAGGTGTCTCTAGGTTATTTTAGCATCTTTTTTTTTATGACAACTGTTTTATATCACTTAACTTTCTATGAGAAATTATAATTGGTACAGATGTCCTTTATATTTTCCTTGCCTTAACATCAATAACTTGTTTTAACTGTATGCCATATTACCTCATTTCTTTTTCTTCTAGCTTTGTATTTTTATCTTTGCTGTTAGTCCGTGGTCTGACTAAACAAAAAGGTAAATCAGGATTCACTCCCCACGTCCATGCTGTGACATTTCCTGTCAGCTAAAATATAATCAAGTTCATTTGTGGGGGGGGGTCCTATTATTTGGTGATTGTGGCCATCACTGTCACTGTGCCGGATAGATGCTTTCTAACTTGTTTTTCGCTGCCAATTTTTCTCAGAAATACAAGACACCTCATTACACAAACTATTAAAATAAGCCTTTTGTAACTTATTCTACATTGGTTTTAACTTTTCAACTCTGCTGACAAGTTGAGTTCTACATTCCAGGTCACAAAAATAGATCCTAAGGTATTGAGTTAAGAAAAGCCTTTTCAAGAGGTCATTGCATCTGCACCCAAAATAAAGCCCTCCCCCCCCATATTCTAGATCCATCTAGCCTAATCTACTGCAAACATTCATTTTCTTTAATAAAAGCACAGATGGTAGCTTTTTCTACTCTTCCTTTCATATTTGAATACACATACACATATCTTAACTAAAATGCCTATACTTTTTGAACCAGTGATTCCATTGCTGAGCATATAATAAGGAGGTCAGTGGTAAAAAGAAGAGTCCCTAATACACCAAAATATTTGTGGCAATATTTCTGTGGTAGCAAAGAACTAGAAAGAAACAGTAGTTGCACATTGACTGGGTAGGAGCTAAACTGTGGTACACAAATGTAATGGAATTCTACCACACTATAAAAGATGACAAACATAATGAATTCAGAGAAGCATGAGAAGACTTCCATGAACTGATACAAAGTGAAATAAATGAACAGAACCAAGAAAACAACATACACAACTATAATGATGTCAATGAAAACAACAACCTAAGCAGAATGCTATGAAATTTTAATGACCAAGTATGGCCCCAAAGGCATATGAAAAGATACCTCTTCCTGCTTCTCCGCAGAGCTGGAGAGCCACAGGTACAAAATACTACATATAATCCCAGAATTTTTTAATTTGTTACCTAGCTTTATTTCTTCTTTTAAAAAAAGTTTTGTTACAAATGATGGCTCTCTGGGATGGTTTGAAAAGGGATACAGTGGGAAACTACAGGAGTTATATATAAAAATGAGATCAAAATTTTCACTTTAAAAAAGTAGGTCAGGTAGTGTTTTCTCAGTTGGGTCCCATATTTATGCTTTCTTCTAATTTAGGCTTGACTTAAAAACTAAAGGCATTCGAGAACAAGACATTTTTGGACATGGCCAATATGGGAATTTATTTTGTTTTGTGTATTTGTTACAAGGGTATATTAAAGAAGGGAGAGAGAAAAATAATTATTATTAATTGAAAAAAAAACTTTAAACAATCAGAGACATAAAACAGTAAAGACAAAAAGTTTTCTTCATTAGATGTCTTTAAGCTAATGCTGGTGACCCCTTGCTGATAGTTTCACTTAGGGATTCAGTAAGAGGTAGAAGCTGGACTCTTCAATTTCAACTC
The DNA here is from genome assembly GCA_028646595.1 of Phalanger gymnotis. Classification (NCBI taxonomy): domain Eukaryota; kingdom Metazoa; phylum Chordata; class Mammalia; order Diprotodontia; family Phalangeridae; genus Phalanger; species Phalanger gymnotis. The sequence continues at coordinate 22,453,645 of CM053626.1, read as the reverse complement.
TGAAATTTATAGCTGGTTGAAAAGCTATGTGATCCACTCTCTACCACTGCCACACAGGATCAGAGGAGGGTCACAGCAGCCTCAATGGGACACAGACCCTCAGGCTGGTGCTGGATTTGCAGCCTCTGCAGTCCAGGAAAATGTACCCCAGCATGGGCCTTGCCAGCTCAGCCTGAGAGCCCAAGGTCAGCCTCACCCCACGAGGAAGTGCTAGAACAGAGATGCCATATCTGCCAACTCTCCCAATTTCACAGGAAGGTGCACTGACTTCCCTACATTAAATCTCAAGTCTTTTGCTCATCCACTTCATAAATCTCAGGTCTTCAAGGTGGAAGCAAACCTACAGAATAATGCAATTTTTCCTTTAGACAAAAACAAAACATGTCATCATGGCATTCCTCACTTACCAGAATGGACTTTTGTTTTGTGCTTCTTTAAATTTTTTATATCTGTATAGGAATTTCCACATAATTCACAGATAAATGGTCTTTCCCCTGAGGTGAAAAAGAAAAGTTAAGTTTAAAAATCTCAACATTTCTATAGGTTGGTAGCTGAAGCAAAAATATATGTATCAACATGTATATGAACCTAATATGCCTAAATATTATATTGTTCTTAAATATAATCATAAATTTTATGTCCAATTCTAAAACAAAAAAGTTCCATAAAGTCTGATTTTAAAACATATAGGAACTCCTTTTTCTAAAAGGAAAATTATTTAATTCATTTTTTAAGGTACCACAAAGTTTCTCCTTGTTTTCCTTCCATAAATTTTGATTCGATAAAGTAATGGTGCTACAAGGTGGTAATTTTTTACTAGTTAGAAATTTTTCTTACTTGCCATTATTGTACATAAGTTCTATTTAAATCAAGGAAGGGTGTTGGGGGTAGGCTTAATGTTAAAAGCCAAACAAATGAGCAAATGGAGAATGTTTTAGGCACTTCCTAGATTTAGTACTAAGGAAAGAGCCACTCTGAGGGGATAAAAACAGCAACTATCAATGTTGTTTTCCTTGGTCAACAGCAGGAAACATTTTCTTCATTTTAATTTAATTTTAACTGCTTATGATAAGAGTATGTCTGTTTAAAAACTATTTTTACAACTCTTTGTACCAAAAGTTGAGTTAAGGCTTACATGAAAAGAAATTATAGAAAGAGAGAACAAAGAATAATACATTCTCCCTAAACACAGACCTGTATGGGATCGAAAGTGTTTGTTGAGCTCTCCTGAGGAAATAAAACTTTTCCCACAAATACCACATATGTATGGTTTTTCACCTAGATGAAAAATAAAAGATAGCGAGGTGGTGTACTATACCAGTAAAATATTTTATCAATTACAGATTACCTCAAATAAATTATTTAAAATAACATTTCAATTAAAACCTCTAATCTCATAAAAGATTTTAGAGGTGTACTAGTATTTTTAGTGATCCAACTTCATGAATGTTAGCAACTAGTATTTTGTACTTTTCATATAAGCTTATTATTTTCATATAAGGTCTCATTTCTATAAATATCTCTTCAGCAGAAACAAGTTTTTCCTAAGTTTGCTCTAAGTTTGATTTTTTATGTAATTTTAAAAGTTCAATCAACCATTAAAAGCAGCAGCCCTGAAAATAAGGTAATTAGTATATCGATAGACGAGAGTAAGAGTACATAATTAAGATCCTATTATAAACAGTCTTACAGAAAGCAAACCTGGAAAACATGTTTCTAATTAGATACTCTGCTTTTGAAGGACATTCTTTGTAAGATTTGAAATTTTAAATTGAGTAAAAAAAATCAAGTCATCATTATTATAGATTTTTTTCAGTTGATGGATTGAATGACATATAGCTACTATTGAAATAATGGACCTAAAGAAGAATTTGGCTTTTATATTTAATTGGCTATAACTTTTATATTTAACTTATACAAAGCCTACTTGAATGATTACCCTTTGGACATCTATACACTCCACCCTCTTGTAAGGACCAGTCTCTGACTCAGCTCACAGCCACTTTCTTGATCTCTCTTCTCCCATCCCCCTCCTTTTCCTCCTCTGGTTCACAGCTCCCTCTCCTTCAAGCATCACCTTTTCACATCCAATTCTCACCTGTATGTTTTCGAGAGTGAGTTATGAGGGAACTAGACACTGCAAACGCTTTCCCACATGTATCACACACGTAAGGCTTTTCTCCGGTATGCCGACGAACATGGTAAGTCAGCGTGCTGGCCTGAGCAAATCTCTGTCCACACCTGTCACACACATATGGCTTTTCTCCACTATGCTTCCTGGCAACAGAGAAGTCTGTGGTTAGGGACCAGCACAGGGTCTGGGCCTACTCCTTGGACACTGGCCATACAGCCCGGTGAAGCTTTCATAGCAGCTTCAAAGGTCAAGAGTAGGTTTCCAAAACTGGCCTTCATTTGACTTATAAACATTTCTAAATAGAAGCCAATGTTCCAGTTGTCTCAGTTATTACTTGGGCAAAGAGATAAAAACTCTGCCCAACATTTTCATGACAGCTGAAATTTCTTCTTACCAGAAACTCACACGCCTCAAGTGGCTCCTTAGTGTAAAGGTATAAAAACCCACGTATGGAGTTAGCCTAGCAGGGCTCTTTCCCAGGTGCTCTGCTTGTTTAGTCTGTATACTTGATAAAGAAACCTGTTTTTCATTGCTTTCCATCTCTATGGATGTATGTAATACACACCTGTATATGTGTGGGTGTATAGGGAGGTCTAGACTAGGGATTCCATTATAATAGGGAACTCACAGGTGAGGAAAATAACTTTATCAATGAAGATTGGCAACTTCTCTGCAACTCGTAGGTTCCAGGAGCAGCCTACAACACTGGCACATAAAGTGATTTCCCAGGGTCATGGAGACAGAATGGGTCAGAGGCAGGACCTGAGCCCTGGTCTTCCAGGCTCCAAGACTGGCTCTGTCCACTACACTATGTGATGGTGTGTGTGTGTGTGTGTGTGTGTAAAAATTAATTTTTAAAAATATAATGTATGTCCATTCAGCTACTAACAAACATCCAAATGCCCCCTCTCATTTAGCAATTCTTAATACAATTTAACCTTCAGAGTAATATTTCTAATTATCTCACCCAACAGGACCTGGGAGTGCTGCCTAGTGACCAACTCAGGTATGAGGACAATTCAATTCAAGTGCCACTTTACCTTTCATAGTCTACTAGCTGATCAAAATTAATAGCAGCAGAAAGTGGAGACCATTATCCTCCTTTCCAAAAACTCTACTTTTGTGGAAGCTTCTCTATACAATGGCTAGGAAATATTCACACTGTGTCCTCTTACTCAGAAGTCCTCCTCTGTCACTGTCAGTCAAAAGACATTTATTAAGCACCTACTTTGTTTCAGGCACTATGCTATGAACTAGAGTAGAGGAAGAAAGGAAAAACAGGATGAATAAAAAACTCAGTTTGAATAGTCCATAAAAAATGTAATGTCTTGTCTCAAAGCGCTATCCAAATCTAACAAGAGCACCCTGAATTTACCTGTTCTTAAAATATCTCACATGTCTTCACAATGCTCTAGTGGAAGGGTATCAGGCGTTGACTATTTGTATAGACGGAGACACTAGAGAAATCACCATGAGGTCAAAATGTCCCCCTGTACAGTACTATGTCCAATAACTGACTGACAGCCACAGATAAAACACCCCATATACCGATTTTTCTTACCTAGCATGAATCTTGAGATTGCTAGAAGTTGCAAATTGTAAATTGCAAACATCACACTTATAGGGCTTCTCTTCACCATGATGCATACGACTATGAAAAACTAGCTGGCACTTCTGAGCAAAACCTTTGTCGCAGAGCTCACATCTATATGGTTTCTCCCCTAAAAAATCCAAAGGAAAGCGCTCAGATTTAAATGGAAATTTGTATGGTACTTAACAACAAAAAGGTAAACAAGTTCTTCACCATTTTTCTAGTTATCAGTACAAAGGACATGCCTAAAAAGCAGCTAAAGCAATCAGGAGAGCTTCCTCCAGACTCAATGGGACAAGAATAAGTTAGCTTCTCAGAATGAGCTCAACATATGTAAAAATAGCAATGCGAATATTCATTAGAACAAGCGGCTACAGGATAAAGGTACCTAAAGGAAGGGAAGGCAAGCACTGGTTACTGCAATGGAAACTGGCAAAGACCTAGAAGCTGACAAGCTAAAGAGAGAAGTGGACAGAGATGAGCTTCAGCAAATGAGAAATGTCAAGGAAACTCACAGAAGGCCTTTAACAGCTTTGTTTCTCTTAATGACTAGCAGGGTGAGCACCAAATTAAACAGCTTACTTTTAATTCTTAGAAATTGTAGAATTAATGAATTATGTGTGTCTTCTGGGCATTGGTACTAAATCGTGAATACCACAAAATGCATATTTAACAATATTTCAACAACTTTATACTTTCACTTTTTTTCTGTATACAATATGCAGATTTCAAGCAGCAAATAATCAGCACCCTACTGAAATGTTAACTTAAAAAAAGCCACACTCACCTGTGTGAGTTCTGACATGGGTTTTCAGCTGGTTACACTGGGTGAATGCTTTTCCACACAGTTGGCAGACATAGGGCTTGACCCCCTTGTGTATTCTCATGTGTCGTCTTAAGCTGCTGGCTTCTGAAAACACTTTCCCACAAGTGTTACACATGGGCTTGGCCTTGGAGTACCTCGGATCTAGGTCTTCTCCAGAGGCTTCCAGCTGGTAAGTGTTTGGGACGACACTGGCTACGTTAGACATACAGTGCTCTTTCAAAGCACAGTTTGGCTGTGATTTTCCCCGCTTCTGTTTCACTGCTACTGTTTGCAAAATGATATCTTGTGTTGTAAAACTATCATTTCCCACAACTGAAGTCAACTGGAGTTCCGAGGTATCATTTCCTTGTGCAACTTGATCTGTTACTGGTGAAGGCAATTTATTTATATCTAGGAACATATCAACAGATGAATTCTCTAAAATGTCACTGGAATATTGCACTGGTTTATTCTGCACGTTCTTCTGGGAATTAAAAGTCTTCTTCTTCTTTTTGGTTTGAGGAGACTTCTTTTCTAAAGTCACCTTCTTAGCATGTGCCTGAACCAAATCAATACAGGTTTCTGATTTCTCCCGGTTAAAATCTCGAAGAGTGAGGAGGCAAGTCTGTTGGTTCAACTCAATGTTACCAGTAATGCTAGATGTCTCTGCAGAAGAGGGATTAGCAAGAAAAGCAAAATCTTCCATCTTTATTTTACATTTAGTGACCACCTCCTCCACTTTGAGATAGTCTGCGGCCTGGTGAATTTCTTTAACATTCCAACTGCAAGGAAACAAGGCTAAATGACAACATTCTGGTGAAAGAAAACCTTTTATTGTTGATAACAGGCCAGGTAATTTATAGGGACATAGAACAAACACAGAGAGAGATCAATAAATATATTAGTAAATTAATTTAGAATAAGGTATGAATACAAAATTATAACCTCCATCTTATGGCAATGAAAACATAAATCACTAAGTAGGCAAAGTCAGGTACTCTCCACAACACAGATTAATATAGTATATGTTAGCATTTTACTAGACACTTTTATAAAAGGAGTATATATAGGCACTCCAGGTTAGGAACACTTGACCTTTCATTATCCCGTTCATACAGAAAAGTGTTGGTCCCAGAGTCACTGAGAGGGCAGGGTCATAGGAAATGCCATAACTGACCACAAATCTCTAGCATAACACACCTGACAAGTCACCCAGCCTTTGCTTGAAGACCTCTGACAAGAGAGAACACACCACTTTCTGAGAAGCCGGCTCTATGAATCTAAATCTGCTGTTTTTGCCAACTCCACCCCTTGCTTCTAGTTCTATTCTTTGAAACCAAGCAGAGAAATTTCCCTCTCTCATCCATCAGATCACCCTTCTCACCTTCCACCAAGGCTTACACTCACTGGAATCAGTCACTGGCTGCCACACCAGAAAGGATCTGGCCTCATGGGTCTTCTCAGCACTCAGTTCTCCCCTTTGGGGGGAAAGGGAGGAAAACAAACCTATCATGGGCTCCCCTTTTCTCTCTAATTGCTTACAAGGGGAATGGGCAATGTCCTGCAGGTCTGGTGCCCAGTTCACCAATTACTTACTGAATGGCACTGTGTGTAAAGCATTTTCAGGCGGTCCAAGACATGTTCACTACAACCTCACCACAAGCTTAGAACCTTGTAGTCCTCATTTTAATTAACTACTTCCATGATGCTGGTTGAGTCAGCCATTTAACATTCCTTGGTATAAAGTAAATGGGTTGAACTAGACAAGCTCTAAGCTCAGACAACCGCTTTTCCACAATTATTTCCTAGAGTTTTCTGAGGTCCCCTCTCCCTTCTAACTCTCAGGAAAATCTCCCTTTTTGTTTCTCTATAAGCAGGAAGAAAATCTTAATGATGGCTAAGCTAAAACAATATTAATGATACAACTGTGTTACAGAAAAATAAATTTAAGTTTGTTTTTTAAATAGTGCCAATACTGAAGTACTTGAAATTACTGCCTTCCTCATCTTCCTCAAATGGACCCTACTTTCCCTTCAAGTGTCAGCAATCAAAATAAACTGTCATTAAATGTGTCCTTTTTGTTTAAGCACTGCTTTCTAAGATTTTTCATTATAAATATATTGTATTTCCCCCCTAACACAAGTCAGGGGCCAGCCTGAAAATCTTAATGCATCCTAACTTCCAAAGTTACCTCTGGAGTCAAGGACAAGGGCTTCTATCTCCTCCAAATACTTACTAGCTGTGGACTGTGGGCACGTCAGTTCAGGCCTCTCTGCTTCATTTTCTCTATCTGTAAAATGAAGACCAGGGCTGGGCTCAACAGCCTCTAAAATCCCCCCAGCTCTAAGGCTAGCATGTGGTAACATTCAAATACATTTTGGTAAGTTGGAGATTTTGTATGTAAGTAGAGATACAGTACATAAGGCAACTCATTTCTCCTTATGGACTACGGTTAGGCCTCTGGAACTTAAAAATGAGAAATCATTGTATGTAAAGTTTAATTCTAAACTTTACAACCATTTGGATACCAAAGAAAATTTTCAAATCGTGTACTTTTAATATAAAATATCTTAAGGCTTACGCAGCCCTTTGTTAAGTAATACTTAGATTCACAAATAACCATAATCATCTTCACACTTAGTTATAGTTCACCAAAGAGAAAATAAGGGGTTCCTCTTGAGATGTAAAGTTTAGGGACAGGGCTAAACTGTAACATAAGTTACTTGTCAGATTTTCTATGACAAACAAAATCTGACCTTAAAACCCCAAATTATAATTCTGCATGTTCTACCAAAAGAATCACAGGATAGCTAATTTGATCCAGTTAGCCTTGATGATCAATGTGAAGTGCCAGCATCCCTTTCAACTTAAGAATGGAAATGGGAATCCATCTCGAAGCTTCAACTATGCTGAAATCCATTTCACTAAGCTGCCACCTAAATTTTTTTAATTTCAAAACTAAAAGCTCACATAATTCATTCATACCTTTATTATGGATCTTCTACTTTCATAGGTATTAGTATAATTAATTTCTTTGCTGGACAATCTTGTTTCCATTTTGGATGGTCACCCATACTGTCTAACTACAAAGAAAGGACTGTTGTGATTTTTTTAAAAAAATCTCTTCTTACAGTTCCTGCTGAACCAAAATAAACAACTTACTCTGTGATCCTGGAAAGGCACAGAATGCTAAGCTAGAACAAAGTATATCTCTCTCTGCATTAATGTTTTAGTTTTTGAGGGCTGGCTTTTTGTTTTAGTTGATTGGGGTTTTTTTTGGAACTACAAATATTAACATCTACTACAAGATTGGAGAGGGAACCTGGGAGGAGGTGGGTAAAGGACAGCTAGGCCTTCAATGTTCTTTATGACTGAGCAGTGTTGTCTAGTGGGAAAAGTATAAGACTGAGGATCATGCCAGAAAAGCCCTGTGTTTGCAGCAGGACTTTAACCCAAATCTTCCTAACTCAGAGGCTAATTGTCTAATCACTAGATCACACTGTCTTCCCCAATTAGAGCGAGCTTTTGTTGATTATACCTTAAACTTTATAGAGAGGTTAGCTAAGGATCTTTTTTTTTTGAAGCTTTATCAATTCCTACATCAGAAGCACTTTTAATATCAAAAATTCTATATACTTTCTAAATCAAGTGTAAATTAGTTTTTATTTTCTATCATTTGGTTAGTATCCTTGCCATCACTCCTATCCAAAAAACAGGATAAAACCTGTTTATAAGAATGAAGATTTACTTTACAAAAGGTTTTCCTTTGAACATAGCTAGTTCCTATAGCAATGAAATGCAGCACAGATCTGCTTTTCAGAAGAAAACAAAAGATATTTACCCTCCCCTCTGATCCTTTCTCTACCCAAAGACTTTACATGAGCACATAGATACAACTTTCCCAACAGGGTTAAAGAGATGAGGAGTCCATAGAGAAACTTTTTTAACATATTACTTTAACAAAACAACAACAAACTTTAGAAAACTTCCAAAGGTTTGTTTCAGGAATGGTAAAGAAGGGGAAAAAAATCTCCAAAACTCTATTCTTTCCTTCAATAAACCCTGGAGGGAAACTCTTTCAGAATCAACAGGTGGCAACAGGAGAAAGGGATAGCAGCAGCAACCAAGAGTGACTCTCTGAGTTCTCTGGGTCTGTAC
>CM053626.1:22418606-22444457 GCA_028646595.1 Phalanger gymnotis | reverse complement strand
AGGGTTGTTATGATGTGCATTTCTCTTATTAATAATTTGGAACATTCGTTGATGTGGTTGTGAATACTTTCCATTTCTTCTTTTGAGAATTCTTTGTTCATACCCTGTGACTACTTAAATATTAGAGAACAGTTATTGGTAATAAATATATGCTATATATAAATATACATATCAACAAATAGAAATGATAAGTGAAATCATTCATTCAAATACGCATACAAACACACAAATATATATGTGAATGTGTGTATGTGTATATGAATATATGTGTGTATCTCGGATACCAAACCCTTATCAGAGAAATTTGATAAAACAATTTTTTCTCATTTGACCACTTCTCTTCTTAAACTAGGTGCATTAACTTTGTGAGTACAGAAGCTTTCTGTTTTCATGTAATCAAAGTTTATCTTTTGTAATTTTTTCTATCTCTCGTTTGGTTAAGAATATATCTCCTATCCATAGCTGTGAAAATATGTGATCTGTTTCTCTTCTATTTTTTCTAGCATGATCTTTAATATTGTCACTTACCTATTAGAATGTATTGTGAAAGACGGTGTAAATTGTTGGTCTGAGGTTAATTTCTACAAGATTACTTTACAGTTTTTTTAATCAAATAAGGAATTTTTTTTTTCGTTAGGTAATTTATGTTTTCCATGTTATCAAACACTGAGTTATTTAGTTCCATTGTTTCTGCTTCTCCTTTCTCTACTCTGTTCCAATGCATTGATCTTTCTCTTTTTAAATCAATAACAGTGGTTTTGAGGACTACAACTTAATAATATATTTTGATATATACAGTATATATAATAGCATATATAATGAGGTCATGTCCCTTAATATTCTGGATCTTTTGTTTTTCCAAATGAACTTTGTTATTATTTTATTGTGTTTGATAAAGTATACCTTTGGTTGTCTGATTAGTATAGTGTTAAAAAAATTAACGTTGATAGTATTGTAATTTTTATTATGCTGGCATGGCCCAGCCATGAACACTGACTATTTCTCCAGCTATTTAAGTTCTTATTTCTTTAAGGAGCACACCGTAATTGAATCTATACAAGTCTTTTGTATGTTTTGGTAGGTCAATTCCCAGATATTTTCTGCATTTTATAATTATTTGAAATGTTTCCTTTTCTATTATTGATTCTTGGATTTTGTTATTATTATTACATAAAAATGTTATTGTTCTTTAAGGGTTAATTTTGTAGGCTTCAAATTTGTTGAAGCTATTGTCTCAAAAATATCTTTGCTGATTCCATAGGAATTTTCAAGTATGTCATAATCTCACCAGAAAATAGAAATTATTTTCTCTTTATCTATCTTTATGCCTTTAATTTCTTTCTCTTGTCTTACTGTTGTTGTTAGCATTTCCAGAACTCTATCGAATAACAGTGGGGAGAGTGGACATCCTTGCTTCACTCCCATATTTATAAGAAAAATTTTAGTGTATCCCTCTTGCTTATGATTCTTATTTTTGTTTCACCTAAATGCTTTTTATTATATTAAAAAAGATTTTAAAATGCTGTACCTTTTCAACGGCTTTTTCTGCATCTGCTGAGACAATCATATAACTCTAGATATTTTGGTTTTTAATATGATTAATTATAGTGATTGGTTTTTCTAACGTTGAACCATACTTGCATCTCTGGTCATTCTACTTGGTCACAATGAAGGATTTCTTGGATAAATTGCTATAGTCTATTTGATAGCATTTAAAAAAAATTGAAACAATATTCATTAATGATGCTGACCTATGCTCTTCCTTCTGTTTCATCTCTTCCTGGTTTAGATGTCAGGACTCTATTTGTCTCATAAAAGGATTCTAGTAGGGTATGTTCTCATTTCTTGAGGATAGTTTGTGAAGTATGGGCACTATTGTTCTTTAAAAGTTTGATAGAATTCTTCTGTGAATCTATCAGGACCAGAAGTTTTTTCTTGTGTAATTCCTTTATAGCAAGGTCTATTTCCTTTACTGATGTTGGGTTATTTATGTGGTCTTTTCATATAAATATTTTAGATTTGTGAAGGCATTCGTCAATTTCTTTTGTGCCCTCAGTTTTGTTAGCATATAACTGTTTATGAAAATGTTCTAATTATTCTTTCATTTTTCCTAGTTTTTGTTGTGATTTCAACTTGCTCATTTGTGATTTTACTTATTTGATTTTCTTCCTTCTTTTTAATCATATTAGCTAAAGGTTAATCAATTTTATTAATCTTCTCGAAGAGCCATCTTTTTGTTTTATTATTTCTATTTTTTGTTTCTAATTTCTCCTCTAATTTTTAATATCTCCTCTTCTGTACTTATTTTAGGTGGGTTTTATTTGTTATTTAAATTTTTTAAATGCATATTCAGTTTATTAATTTTTTTCTATTTAGCTAATATTTATTTGTAGGGATGTAATTTCCCCCCTTTAGCCTGTTTTACCTCCATCCCAAAAATTTTATGTTGTTTCATTGTTGTCATTTTCTTTCACATAATTTTTAATTGTTATGATTTGTTCTTGGACCAATTCATTATTTAGAATTGCATTGTTAAGTTTCCATTTGGACCTCTTTTATTTGTGGTCCCTGAACCAATTTCTATATTTAATGCATTATGTCTGTAAAGGATGTATTTACCATTTTTTGTTTTGGGTTTTTTTTAATTGTTGTAATATCTTTGTGCCCTCAGTTTTTGTAAAAGTTCCATTTGGTACAGAGAAAACATATCCTTCTGCAGCCTGGTTTAGAAAGTGCCATATGGTTTAGATCTAGTTTCTCCAGCAATTTGTTCAATTCCATATTTTTCCTTTTTTCTTTCTGTTGGACTTCTCTAAAACTGAGGGAGGGTTATTATTATTGAAGTCCACTGTCACTGTTAGGTTACTGTCTATGTCTTCTTGTAGCTCAGTTAATGCTTCTCTTATAAATTTGGTTGCAAATTTGGAACATATGACTTATCATTGATATTGGTTTGTTGTCTATGGTTCCTTCTAGCATAATGTAGTTCCCTTGTTTGTCCAGTTTTGATTTCTGAATGTTGCTTTATCAGATGGCATGATTGTAACTCCTGCTTTTTTGGATTAATTTGATACTTGGTACTTTTTTTCTACCCTCTCCATTTTATTTGGGTATGTCTAGTTATTAATATGTTTCTTGTAAGCAACAGATTGTAAGTTTTTGGGTTTTTTTTTAAATTCAATCTGTCACCTTTTCATTTTACTAGATTATTCAAATTCAAAGTTATGAGAAGTAGGTTTATCTTTTCCTCCAATTTCCTCTAATATGGTTTTTTCAAGTTATGGTTTCCCCTCTTCTTCTGCTGTAACCACAATACTGGGTTTCTTCAGTAACTTTAACCTAATCTTTTTTATGGTACCAGTATCTCCACTGACTCTCTCACCCCTGAATCTTCCCTTTCCTTTTGGAGTTTTACTTATTAACTGCTTTTTCTTTCCTGCTTTTGTCTATTTTTTTACATTCCTTTTTCTCTTTTTTTCCCCTTTCAGTCAGTCAAATAGATTCCCCTTTCTCCTCTCCTTCAACTAGTGCTGTTGACTAGTTTTTTAAATTTCATTTTTGGCACCTCTTTCCATGGAAGATTTCTGCTAGTTTCTTCAGGGCTCTGTAGACCCTAATTCTCTGGTTCATGACCCCTATAATTATTTAATCTCTCTATCCTTTAGGTTCCTCTTGGAATCAAAGCTTCTGAGGTCTCCATTTTGGGTTCTGTCAACTAGGCACTTTATGCCACTGACTTCTAGAGCTTGTCCCATGGATCTTCCCTTTCCATTGTGCCTCAATCCCAAAATAATGCTAATTCCTGCAGGTGTTAAGAGGACAGAGTCACAGAGTAGGGACCTCCCTCCTCCCCACATGTCCCTGATTATTCATCCCATCACTGATCTACACCCAAGCCCTGGTTACCTTCTTTTCCCCATTTGCCTCAAAATCTCCTCTCTGGGTCCATGCCCTCCCACTCTCCAGGTCCTTTCTACCCTCCCCCTCACTCACTCTGCCGTAGGCTCTTCTCTGAGAGACAAAGAGACAGAGAGAGACAGAAACAGAGAGAGAAAGAGTGAGCATGGAGGTCACCTTCCTCTCCTTGCTGACTCTCGATTTGACCAAATACATCACACACTTCCTTCTATCTCTTTGCTGCCCTCCCCGTTTCTTTCACTCTCCCATTTTGTAATATAGTCCCACAAAAAACACTGATTCATCTGTAGGCAGGTGTTGCCAGGTTCTGTCCATAATGTTGCAGGCCAGCCTCTCCACTTTTACCTCCACTTCACTTTCATCATTCTCTCCTTGGGGACATTTAGAAATAAGTCTCTTACAGTCTCTTTGCTGTCACTTTGTGTGTTACTGTCTTTGTCTACTATGTTTGCTCACCCTTTATGCATTTCTGTTGTCTAGGGCTTTCAAGACCTAAATAATCTCTTCTGGTCTGGTTCCCTCCCCTCCCCCCAGAATGTTTCAAATGCTTATTTGTAATTGAACTTCATCTTTTTTCATTTTATGATCAGGCTCAGGTTTTTAGGTATAAGTCACCCTGGGCTGTAACGTAACCTCCACTGCTCTTTGGAACACACTCCTTTCCCTCCAATATTTTCTGGTGGTTGTAGAATAGTCATGTATTAACTTGAATTTCCTTTCCTTTCCTTTCTGTTTGAAACTCTCCTGATCTCTGGCAGAACTTCTTCTTTCTGAATTGAACTATTAAATTTAACCACTATATGTCTTAGAGTTTGCAGAATTGGGATTCCCCCCCCCCTTTTCTAGAGGTGATCTATGAATTCTTTCAACTGGTATTTCATTTTCTGTATTCACAAGTTCTGGGCAGCTCTCTTGTATTCTCTCTTGCATTACGGGGTTCAAGTTTTTTGTCTTACCATGTTCTTCTGGGAGACCCATGGTCCTTAGGTTGTTCTTTATGCATCCTGTCTTTGAGATACATTTGTCTTGCTTGGATAAAGAGCATATTTTTCTTTTCATGTTATCGCTTCTTGTTTCTTTTCTTCTGGACTGTCTTTCACTTCTGTATATTTGAATTTCCAATCTATTGTTCTCTCTTTTGCTTCTTTGGTGAGGCTAGCTACAAGCACATGCCATTGTTTCTAATCTGCCCATATTTTTTACTACCAAGTATGTTGGTGCCTCTTGGGTAGATTGATTGATATTGATTCTCTCTCTCTTTATCTCCTCCTACTTTTTTCCCACAAATATTTCTTAGCTGTTCACTCAGTACTCTGAGCAGCTGTCTAAGACTATAAACTGTAAAGCTTGTACTAATCTTTGCCTGGTTGGAAGCTGCTTCCTCATTGGGAGGTTTCGGGATTTTTTTGGTACCAAAGGGAATCCTAAGGATGGTCCAGACAAATGCAAGGCCCTGTGAGATTATCTTTTTTGTCAATTTCCAAAAAATGGAGGCTGATAAGGGTTTGCAAAAGTACTTAGTATCTTTTACCATGAACATCTCTATCATCAATATTTTATTTTTTCCCCTGTATTTTAGGGCACAGTCTCTTGCCAAATATCTACTTACTTGCCTCTGCTTTTCCAGTTTCTCACAAGTAAAAATTTGGGGAATTTTAAGTGAGTTTTAGCTTACTTCACTTACTGGGGCTCAGTGTTTCATTAACAACTGGGTCTATTTATAAGTGAGTTAATTTCAATAACGATAACTTGTCCTCTAATTATAATTGGCAATTCATGTCAGTTTTTTCTCTTTTACCTTTTAGGTGGATACATTCTTTTATTTTCTAGTGTAAAAACAAATGATTGAGGGGCTTTCCTTTGAGGCAATAAAGACTGCTTCTTATCATGATTAGAGTTCTGAACTACAATTAAGGCAGTCTGCTTTAAAAGTAAAATCCATATTCCATTTATGGTCTTCTTGATCTGGAAGAGATACTTTTTTGTAATCGTTCAGGAAACTGAGTTTTAGGGAAGGGACATGATTCAGGGTTACATGATCATAGATTTAGAGTTGCAGAAAACTTGGAGGTCATCTGTTCTTGGCCCTTTTTTTTTTCTTTTCACAGATGAGGAAACACTTTTGGGGATGTTAAAGCAGGAGAAATGTGTATATATTCACGTAAATTAGCCATATATTAATCAGAATTCACAAGAGAAACCAGAGTATGTAATGAATCAATCAGTAACTATATTAAGCTATGCTATCATGCTATGCGTGTTAGACACTTGTGGAGCTCTGGAGGTACAGATAGAAAACCAGTCCTTGTTCTCATGGGGCTTTGTCGGTAAGGTAAATTTTTGTGTAAGGTGGATTTTATTGTGTGTAGAGTGGATTTTTGTTATTATTTCTTAGAGTTCAGTTTCCCAGGATCTACGGCCATAACAATCTTGGTTTCCCAAGTATTAGGTAGGAGTCCCCGGGTTCATGGTTCAAAACATCTTCACACTTGTGCAGCATTATGTAAGGATAAATAATATGAACATGTGTGCTGAAACTGTAAACATCCACTGCGACTGCACAGCGAGATACAGGGATGAGGTGATGTAAACTTGTGATGCCAGCAATATATCTTGTTTGTCTGATGTCCTATAAAAACAGGTGGGCATTGGTCAGTGAGTTGGGAAACCTTTATGGCTGAATGCACAAGCTAGAATACTGGTACCTTGGGGCCTGGAGGCCTTCACTGGCCCCCATCAAGCAAGACTTGGGAGGGAGGATTCTGTGTTTGCCTCAGACGGCCTCCATTGAGGCTTGAGGGGATTCAGGGGAACCCTTTAGGGTTGGATGCACAAGTTGTGCCTGTCGCGATTGATCCCAACAAGACATAGGGGTAGTTGCCCGCCTCCCTTCTCGATGGCTCCTGCCAGAAAGGTGATTAGGGAACACTCCAGGAGTTTGTGGTGCTTCCGTTATCAGCAGTAGTGTTAGAGAAGACTAAACTAGAATAAAGCTTATTATTAACCCCTTTGAAGCTGTCTCTCCTGTCTGACCAGATCAAGAGTGAACCTGTTAGAAGCTGGAGTCCAAACCTCCAGTGCCTCCTGTGTATTATCTAACAAGCTTGCATTCTAATAGAGGAGATTTCAGTGGTCACCTGGTTCAGGCCCAAGATTTTACAGATAAGGAAACTGAGGCCCCGAGCAGTGGAGTATAACTCTACACTGGTAGACAGCAACACGGCCAGGAAAGGCTGTGTAGAGAGCAGGGGGGCCTAATTGAATACGTCATCTTAGATCGGGGAGGGGATTTCGGCGAGCAGATTTTTGGTTTCACTTTCATCTCCAGTCATATGCCACCTGTGGTCAGGAAAGGCCCCTCTGCCTGCTGGTGTGAGAAGCTCTGACCTTGGCTTTGAGATCCAACAGCTTCCAAGCTTTCCTGGGCCCGGAGGGCGCCTCCCCTTAATCCCCGCAGGTTCCCCTCCAACTCCTCCAGGTTCCCCCTTGGCGCGCTTTGCTGCCAGAGGCTCTGCAGGCAGAAAGCGCCGCCGGGCCGGCGTACTCATTGTTCCCGGGGCCGGGGAAGCGCGCGGTCAGGCTATGGAACGCCAAGTATCTATTTGTATCCTTTGGCGCATCCCCTGGCGGCTGCGGCGGCCAATGAGCGGGGCGGGCGCGCGGCCGGGGCGGGGCTTGGAGGGCCGTATAAGACGGGCTGGCAGGCTCCCCGGACTGGTGCGGACAGGCTGCAGTTGCGGGTCTTCCCGACCTTGTCCTTCTAACCCTAAATGCGCTCTGGTTGAAGCAGCTCCTCCTCGGTCACCGCTCGCTGTTTTTGTGGCTGGCTTTCTGCGGGCAGGAGGAGCCGGGAGCGGAGCCGGAGGCGGGAGCAAAAAACGTCAGCCGAGGCCGGGCGGCCCCGCTCGTGGCCCGTCCGCCCCGTCCGGGCCCGGCCCCGGCCCGAACCCCCTGGGGACGCCTCCCGCGTGGCCTGCGCTCGCCCTTGGAGCCCAGGCTGCCCACGAGCAGAGGCGGCGGCCGTCTCGGGGCCCCTGCTTGCGGGGGCGCCCACTGCGGCCGCCAAGAGTTCGGCTCTGTCAGCCTTGGGGAGCACGTGGGGCCGTGGGCGAGCCCCAAGGCCGGGCGGGGGGCGGGGGCTACAGGGAGAGTAACCGTGAGCGGCGCCCAGACTTTAGGGCGCTCCCTCGAGCCATGGGAGCTGCCCCCGGGCACGGCTCAGACACCCACCTCGGAGGGAGGAAACGCCACAGTGACTCCCGTCTCTTGCAAGGAAGTGGGGCGGACGGGTGCAGTCTTCGGAACGTTGGGGGTGTCGGTCTTACCTATTGCAGATTTAGAGGTTTGGAAACCGGCCCGTGCAAGATGCACACCCATTTCTGTCTTGCCGGCATGGGGGATTTCTGAGATCCGGAGGGTCCTATGGTTTGGGGTGGGCGAGGGCCTCCTAGAGCTGGGGATGGTGAAACTTTGGGAGAGGCTCACCCCTACACCTAGTGGGACGAGAACATCTTTATGCGTCTCCTTTCGTAGTGGAGAAATGGAGAGGAGTCCTAGGACATTGGGAGGTTGGCACATGTTCAGTGGGAGGCATCTGTTAACAAACCCAATACTTATTAGAGCCCACTGTGTGCCAACCCCTGCTAAGACCTAGAGATAACTTGGATCAGAAAGACTTAACGACTTACCTTCTTGGAGGATGCCTGTATGGGTTTTTTTTTGGTGGGGAAACTGGGAATGAGTTGGGAGTGGGGAGGAAAGAGCCCCTAGCCGATTTAGGAAGATACTAGAGTAATCCAAGTGAAACGTGAGCCTGGCTTGAATTATGCCATTGAATATCATTAACGTTTGTGAATAGGAAAGGGCAGTAAAGAGGGGAAGGGGCTGGATGTTTGCTTCCCCAACTATTTGCAAGTTCTTGGTTCTGTTGGATTGGGAGGATGAGGAATGAAGGAGGGGTCAGAGTTCGGGAGCCTGGGTGCCTTGAAGCATGGTGGTGCCCTCCATAGAATTAAAGGAGTTTGAAGAGAGGTGGGTTAAGGGGGGCATGGGAGACTAAAGGCTTTTCTGGTGTTGGAGGGTGGCAGGCCTAGATCAGGAGGGTTAGGAAATCACCCCAGATTGTTTAGGTGTAGAAAAAGGCGGGGAGGGAAGAGATGGTGCTCCTTGAGCTAGGTTAGGAAATAATCCTAGGGTGGTAGGTCTGGGTGACCAGAAGACAGAGAGAGCTGGGTAGGCCCTGGATTTTGATACTGGGAGGCACTGGGCTGCTTCTGGGACTGGAGGGTTTGAGGTCAAGGGGTGAGGGAAGAGGACAATTCCCCAAAAAGCCAGATGGGTGGAAAAGAATTCCTGGAAATCTGGGTGATGGCCTTGTAGGCCCTACTGTTCAGCTTTTCTTCTGTTCACTTGGTTATCAGAGGCCCTTGACATATAGTCCAGGCTTCCTTGTCCTATATTTGACTCCCTTCAGGCAAAAATACCTCCATGCCTCTCTTTAACTGCTTTATGAAGACACAGGGTCCTAGAACTGGTGGGAATCTTTTGTTTCAATGGGGCATGTATTTAAGATCAGTGAAACTTTCTAAAATGGAAAAAGGGTAAAAAGGAGGCTTGGTTTCTTCCAAAATGGTTTTACTGTGTTTTCTTGTAGTATGAGATGTTTATCCTGGATGAGAGAGGGCAGCAGAAGAAACAGGCTGGGAGGAGGGAAGGAAGCAAGCTGTATGAAATCAGGGCTACTAAACAAAAAATATCGATTAATCAGCATTTATTATGGGTCAGGTAGGTATCAGCCTTGTGCTAACCTCTGGGCAAAACAAAAGTAAAACAGTTCCCTTCCTCAAAGAACTGCTTTTTCATTATGCTAGATAACATGTATATACATGGATGTGTAATATTTGTATTACACGCATACATATTACCATGTATACATAATAAGTCAGTATTTGTAAAAATGCTTTCAGATTTGCAGAGTGCTTTACAAATATTTTATCCTCACAACAACCTTGAGAGCTAAGTGCTATTAATATCTTCATTTTGGAGAGAAGGAAACTGAGGAAGGTTAAGTGACTTGAGTAGGGTCACACAGCTACTAAATGTGCTCACTGCACTACGAGCAAAATAAATACTTAACTATACACACATTCTGAAGCTTTATGTACAAGATAATGGGGAGGTGTCCTTAGTCCCATCGAGAGCTTCACGTTGGGTAGAGTCTGGAAGGATCCTAAGATCTCTGAAAGGTCTAGATGGGGACTGCAGGCACTAAGAATCATCTATCTATCAAGCTGTTCTAAAGCATTTTGCCACTGTGGATGTGATAATTAAACCCATGTGACCCGATTAGATTGCATCTTGAGAGAAGAAAATAGGTCCCAATGTAGCCCTACAGCTACTTAAATAACTAAATGAAGATTGATAGCCATGGACATCATTGTTGTATTAAGTTAGGAAACGTAACATTGCCTTTTTTTATGGAATGGAAAACTACTAAAGTATAAGGTTACATATAAATCTTGAGTCTTTTTGGAGTTGATGCCACTACACATGGGAGTGTGTGTGTGGGGGGTGTTACATGATGTGTTGAGACAAAAATTAAAGAAAAAAATACAAGTAGAGGAAATGATTGGGGCAGCTAGGAGGTGCAGTGGATAGAGTGCCAGGCATGGAGTCAAGGAGACCAGAGCTCAGAAACTAGCTGTGTGACCCTGGGCAAGTCACTTAACCTTGTTTGCCTCAGTTTTCCAGTTTGTAAAATGAGCCAGAGAAAGAAATGGCAAACCACTCCAGTAGCTTTGCCCAGAAAACCCCAAACGGGGTCACAAAGAGTCAGACATGACTGAAAAACAAGGGGAAATGATAGCTGTAAAAGAAAGGATTAGATCTCTTCCATTTGGCCCTAAGATGGCAGCACATACAGGATGGAAGAAAATGGCAGAGAGGCTGACAGGCTTGAGAACAAGAAAAACCAATTATTGGAGCTATCCAAATTTGAGATGGGCTTGTAAGTTCCTTCCATTTAAAAGCCTCCAAAAGGCACCTGGGTGTCCACTTGTCATCTAGCATTTATATAGTGCCTGTGTGCCAAGCACTTGGCGAATATCTCATGTGATCCTCATGCCTGCATGAGTGGTTGCTCAATTTCTTATCAAGTATGAGTTGGACTATAAGACCATTGGTGCAGCCCCCAAATTTTACAAAGAAACATCCTGAGAGGTTAAGTGACTTGTTTCTATCACTCTCTTGTCTGGAGGTGGGTACTATGTTTTCTAACGGGTCTCTGGTCTGCATTAAGTTAACTTTTCTTTATGAAGATGGTGGATCTGTGTGAAACCAGTTCACCTACAAACCTCAGTGGTATGATGAGCTGATCCAGCCCCCCAATGGTAAGACTTCATCTTTTTTTGAGGGCAGGCAGGGCAATTGGGGTTGAAGTAGGTGTCCACTGGGGGAATTGCAACCCACAGCTTAAGATAAAATTAGGGGTTGAGAGTGGAAAAAGTTTAAGAAGCACAGCACTGAAGACCTCTGCATCTATTTTCCTAAGATCTCAGTTTCCTGGGAAAGGGTGCATCAAGTCAACCTTTCATAGGCAGATAAAATAAAAGTGCCAAGTAAAGACCTGTGCTTAACCATGTAGCATTAAACACCTACCATTCACCAGGCATTAAGTACTAGATACAAAGAAGGGCAAAGAGAAATGGCCCCTGCTCAAGTCCACAATTCCTCAGGGGAGCCAAAATGTATTCCTCTCCAACTAAGACACAAAGATATATCAAATATCACCTCTCACCTCAAGGAGTGATGTGGGGCTGGGAGAGCAAGACTTAGAAAAAAAAAATACGAGGCAGTTATCCAATAATTGAACAGAGAATTATAACTTTTTAAACTCTGAGGAGCCTGATCAGAACTTCCACGGGCCAATAAAATCAGAGAGAAAGGTTCTGGGGTATCTTTCTCCAATGCCAGGGCTGTCCAAAACTCGGCAGCAGTTTGATTTATGCGGCCTGCCTACAAGCATAGAAATTTACATAAATGCTTTAGTAAACGAAGCGGGCTACCACAGAGCTCTCAATAAACTGGCACGTCAAAATATATTGTCTATTGTTTCAATAAAAACCTAAAGCTGGACAGTCCTGCTCTAATGTTATATACTGCAGACCCCGTTCCAGAGTGGTCTCCCCACTATTTGGTGTCAGTGATTAGCCCCTCAATATCATTTAGCTTTTTTTTTAAACAAATATTTACTAAGACGATATAATAAAAGTATGTACATTTTCCCAACTGTCAGGCCAGCTCATAAAGTCCACTTTGAAGAGGAGGCAACAGGAACAATTGTGTACATTGGTGAGATTCTGGCTAGGGTTTGCTACTAGGCCAGAACTCAGTACAGTCCTGGGGCAAGAAGTAACCTTGGTGGGGAGAATGCAGACTCTCCCTGGACTGCTTCCATCCTTCCAGAAGGGTAGGTGCAAATTTAAAGCTTTTTTTTTTTAAACATAATCTCTCTGAGGATAGCTTAGAGCATTCTCCCCACCAAATTGACTGGAAGGTTGTGAAAGCTCACTGTTCCTTCTTTTTCAAACAAGACTTTTATAAGCTGCGTTTGACAGCCCAGGGCTTGAGAAGTTTAGGTTTGATGTGGGAACAAAATGAGACTGGCCAGTCAATTCAACAGTTAACAAAAGGAGGCTTACTTAGCCACAGCAGGAAGGCATTCAGCTGTGCTAGCCAATGAGGACCCCTCACATTGATCAGCCCAGCTAACCCTAGCCCACTTTACCCCTTTTGTTCCACCAACCAGACCTGCCTACCCCCACCCCCACTCCTCAGGTCCGGCTTGCTACTTTCCTGACAGAGGAGGGGATATCAACAATCTGAGCCTTTAGTTCCCTGACCCACTAAGACGTGAAGAACGTCTTAGTCTCATAAGGAAAAAATCTTCAAATATACGGGTAGAATAGTTAAGGTACTGCTTCTACCAGAAGAGGCTGTCTCCTGTATTCCTTCCAATAAATGCAGGGATGAACAAATAAAAAGCAAAGGACAGAGGCCTGTCCACATGTTGCCTCCTGATCTGGAGGACTCCCAAGTCTTTCCTCATTCCCGAATCTCCAGTGCAGCCAGGAAGGAAACAAAAGGCCTCCTCCTTGACTCAGATTTTTCTTTTTTTTTGGCTGGGGCAGGGGGTGGGGGAAGAGAGTAAGGGCCCCTTCACAGATCCAATCACTATTGCCTGGCTCAGCAGCCATTTATCAGGGCCCCTTTGCTTTGCAGGCAGTCAGTTCTGCCATTTATTTGGCAGGATGTAATTAACAGGCATCATCTCCAGTTTTCTGGATGTGTCCAGATGTTACTGGATAAGCCTCTCTGCCTTGATCAGAGTTCTTGTGTCTATCAAAATTTTCAGTAATGTTAGCATCTAAATTATTCTGTTTTGCTAACTTATTTTGGAGGTTTTCCCCATTTTCCTTTGAACTGTACATTTTGTCATTTCTTATGGCAGTGCATTCCATTATATTCACCTGTAATTTGTTCAGACATTCCCCAATAGGAAGATACTCCCTTAATTTCCAATTTTGGGCCACTACAAAAATAGCTATTATGCATCTGGACACATGGATCTGTTTAGGACTGAGCCTAATAGTAGTATTGCTCCATCAAAGACTATGTACAAAGAATTATGTAACTTGGGGGGCTTTAGAATTTGCTGTCCAGAATGGCGACCTAGACCTAGACCATTTCCTAGCTCTAACCACCCATTAACTTCCTGGTTTTCCAACAGCCTCTCCAACATTTGTCATTTTCTTCTCTGCCAGTCTGATGGGTGAAAGTAAAGCCTCAAAGTCACATTAATTTGCATTTCTCTAATTATTAGTAATTTCGAGCACCTAGAGTTTTTCATCATTTCTGTGCCCTGCATCCAAATACCAAGGTACTATCATTCCAGCTTTAGAACTTGGCATATGTGGCCCATGACTCCCCAACACATCCTGAACCAGACTGAAACGATGTTTAACAAAATCAATAATAATACAATAAAACATCCACATAGGTGGATTCCTCTGTCAATATGCAGCCCGGAGGGATCGTTAACACAGAGTTAGTGACCCTCTTTCTATGTGAGTTGGACTCCACTGCTTTAGAATATTCACACAAATGCCGAGGTAAGAAAGGCAAAAGAATGTTTAGGTTTTACTAGATGGGAGCCACATGTTTAACCAGTGATGGGGTGACCCAAGGCCCAGCACTTTTGAGGATGAAGTCTTTGGAATACAGCTCTAATGACAGTTATCAAAGTAGTTGGCCAGTGGGAGCCAGCCAAATCTAGTCCAAAGATGCCTGGGCCCTCAGAAGCCCATCCAGATGAGCAGAATAAGGGTGTGGCTTGAAAAGGAAATTCAGGGAATTTCCAGACATTCTGTTCTTTTCTGTTGGCTTTTCAGGAGATGGCTTTTTTCCCTTGGCCCTTTCCATATCTATCTGCAGCCTTACCTCCCCGCAGAATACAATTACACCCTAGAATCCTGCTCGTTCACCACATTTCCCTCCCCACACACATACACCCACCTTGGGGCGATTGCCAGTTCTAAGAGTAGGTCAAACACAAACGCCTTTTAGCTCTCACACGAAGAACCCCTGAGGGATTTCCTAACTGAAGCCCCAGAGCAACCACGCTTCAATCTCCAGCCCAGTCCCTACACCTGGAGCCAGTTTTAGATGTGTGAGTCTGATCTCCCCACAACACAAACTAAAATTTTCTCTCCCTCGCTCCCAATCCAACTCTATAGACCTTCCCTATAACCCTTGCACACAACATATCCATCAGTCACCAACTCTGGGAGGTAGGTGCTATTATCCTATTCTGCAGTGGAGAAAGCTGAAGCAGACAGAAGTTAAGTGACTTGCCCAGGGTCACACAGCTAGTAAGTGCCTGAAGTCAAATTCAAACTCTAGCCTTGCAGACTCCAGACCCAGTGTGCTATTTAAGCATATCACTTAGTACTTTCATCTTTTCTAAGATGACAAAGGATACTATGAGTACTGTGAGTTTAGAGGAAAGCATTTTCTCCCCTTCCCTGGAGAAAATAACAAGAAATCAAAGAGAGAACTATGGAGTTGTATAAATAGAGACTTCTTACTGGCAACATCAGGATGAACCTGACAATTGTTTGTTGTTGCTGGTTTTTTTTTGGGGGGGGGGGTGGCGTGCAGAGTTAAGTGATTTGCCCAGGGTCGCACAGGTAGAGTCTGAGGCCACATTCGATTCCAGGGCCTGTGACCTCGATGCCCCTATGTCCAGTCTATCTTGAAAAAAAGTCGCCACCATCATTTATACCAACACAGGCTATTCTGATAAAACTATTAGCGGAGAGGTATTTTCGCCACAGGAAAAAACCAGCCCCTTAGCAACCGACCATGTACTCTTCAGAGATCTTAAAAATTTGTAAGGATCCGAATTATTATATCCCAAGAAGATGAACCCACCAGGCCAAGTAATTTTCCTTAGGATGCTCATAAACGTTCCCCATTCCATCTGTCCACTCAGTCTTACAGGCTTCATGGTGAAGCTAGGAAAGGTGTACTGCAATAGCTTCGTAACAGGGCTCTGAAACCAGGTTCTCAGATTCCCAAGCCTGTACAAAAACAAACTTCAGTTTGGCCTTGGACGCCCTTGACAAAGTAAGCCACTTGCCACTTTACAGGATTATTACATTTGTTAAATTAGCCTTCAGGATATCCCTCCTCACCCCCTTAAAATACTTTAATTTTCACCGGGGACTCTTAGAAACTCTAGGTTTTCCTTCAAAGCTCAACTCCAAATTCCATCTTTTACAAGTAGTCTTTCCTGAGCTCCACAGCTGCTGGAGCCCCCTTCCCTCCTCTCCCCAAATAGTTACCCTATGCTGCAGTATATGCCATAAAACGTAAGCTCCTAGAAGGCAGAGGTAGTCTGGTATCCCAGAACTCACCCAGTAGTGGGCACTTAATAGTGATGCCGCCCACGCAAAATGGGGATTCTCGTGGCCATTTATCCCTCTCAGCAAACATACTGGCCCCCTCCAGCTCCTCCCTACACTTGACGCACCCTCCATTGGCGTTCTTGGTCCTCCAGCTCTCGGCCCAAGGCCCCAGCTGTCCAATGATCCAGAGCCAGCTGGCCCAACCATCCCACGTACACCTGGGTGGAGGCGATTTCCTAGTTCTTCGACTTTGGGAGAGTGGCCCCACGAGGGCCTGCGGACAGAGTCACGCCCCTTCTTGACCTCGCCACCAAGAGACGTAAAAGGTTCCTGGGGAAGGTGCGCATTTGCCTCCTCTGCTTTGTGTGTGAGGGGCGGCCCTGGGGTCAGCTCCCACTGCTGGAAGGGGCGCCCCGGCGTCTGAGTGCACCTCATGGTTACTCTCCCTGTGGCCCCCGCCCTCCGCCCGGCCTTGGGGCTCACCCCACAGTCCCTCACGCACTCCGAGGCTGACAGAGACGAACTCTTGGCGGCCCCAGTGGGCGCCCCCGCACGCAGGGGCCCCGAGACGTCCGCCGCCTCTGCTAGTAGGCAGCCGGGGCTCCGCGGGCGAGCGCAGGACCCGCGGAGGGCACCCCCAGGGGGTTCGGGCCGGGGCTGGGCTCGGACGGGACGGACTGGCAACGAGCTGGGGTTTCTGCCGCAGCTGACGTTTTTTGCACGCTTCTGCAGCTCGGCCTCTGCTTCCTCCTGCCCGCTGAAAGTCAGCCACAAAAACAGCGAACGGGGGCGGCCGCGACATTCGCTACGTTAGGAATCAATCGCACACCGGCAGGTCCCGCTCGCCAGCCCGTCCACTAGAGGGCTGCTACCCTCTCACCTTTTATCACCGCCGCTCGCCCGGCCTATTGGCTGCCGGCTAGCCCAGCTGCTGGGCTTAGGGGGCGGGAGGGGGGAGTGAAGCGGTGTGGGGAAGGGAGGCGTGACACGTAGGGCAAGGGTACTCGGCTTTCCACTCGCAACACAAAGTCCCCTGGAAAGGTGCCATGAGTTCTAACTACGCCTACCCCAAGTTATTGCTGGGAAGCACCTTGTTGCAAAGAGTACAATCTGAGAGAGATTGGAAGAGTGTCTGCTGAGCTCATTTACTAGGAAAGTCCTGGAGTGTTACATGGAGCCCTCTGACACTAACTAGGAAGCCTCGAAGCCCTCCACCTCAGTTTCCTTATCTGTAAAATGACAGGGTTGGACTAAGTGACCCCTCACGTTCTTTCCAGCACTACATCCTTCGGTCTATGATACATTTCACCCAGGACCAAGAAGTCAGGGCTTCTCCTCCAAGAGTGGGATAGAAAATACAAAAAATAACGGAAGCGAAAGCAAAAACCCATCTCTCGGAGAGGTCCCCTCCTATAATAACCCTTTGATTCTGGAATCCTGAACTCATTGACTTGCATCACTTACTATCTTTGCTGGTAATGGACCGACCTTCCAGCACTTTCTTCGAATACCACTCCGGCTCAAGAACTTTAAACTCTGCCTTGTGTGCCTAACCTATTCCACTGATCTGTTACTCCATTTCTTAACCAGTAGCAAGTGGTTTTGATGATTGCTGCTTTAGGATACAATTTAACATCTGGTATGGCGAGGCCATCTTCCTTCGCATTTCTTTTCATCAATTCCCCTGATATTCTGGACCTTTCATTCTTCCAGATGAATTTTGTTATTATTTTTTCTAGCTCTAAAAAATAATTTTTGGTTGTTTGGTATGGTACTGAATAAGTAAATTAATTTAGGTAGGATTGTTATTTTCATTATATTAGCTTGGCCTACCCACCCACAAGGAAATGGTGTTTTTCCAGTTATTTAGATCTGACTTTATTTGTTTGAAAAGTATTTTGTAATTGTGTTCATAGAGTTCCTGGGTTTGTTTTGGCAGGTAGACTCCCAAATATTTTATAATGTCTACAGTAACTTTAAATGGAATTTCCTTCTATCTCTTGCTGTTGGGCTTTATTAGTCATATATAGAAATGTGGATGATTTATGTGGGTTTATTTTATATCCTGCAACTTTGCTAAAGTTGTTGATAATTTCAAGTAGTTTTTTACTTGATTCTCAAGGATTCTCTAAGTATACCATCATATCATTTGCAAAGAGTGATAGTTTTGTTTCCTCATTGCTTTTTCTCTAATTTCTTCAATTTCTTTTTCTTCTCTTATTGCTAAAGCTAACATTTCTAGTACCATATTGAATAACAGTGGTGATAATGGACATCCTTGTTTCACTCCCGATCTTGTTGGAAATGTTTCTAGCTTATTCCCATTACATATAGTACTTACTGATGGTTTTAGGTAGATGCTTCTTATCATTTTAAGGAAGACTCCATTTATCCCGATTCTCTTTAGTGGTTTTTTCCTCCTAGTATTTTTAATAGGAATGGATGTTGCATTTTGTCAAAAGCTTTTTCCTGCATCTATTGAGATAAACATGGTTTCTGTTAGTTTTGTTGTTGATATGGTCAGTTATGCTGATAGTTTTCTTAATAGTAACCAGTTCTGCATTCCTGGTATAAATCCTACCTGGTCATAGTATATTATTTTTCATGATAAGTTGCTGTAATGTTTTTGCTATTATTTTATTTATTTTTGCATGTATATTCATTGGGGAAATTGGTCTATAATATTCTTTCTCTGTTTTGGCTCTTCCCAGTTTAGTTTTCAGTACCATATTTGTACCATAAGAAGAATTTGGTAGGACTCCTTCTTTGCCTATTTTCCCAAATAGTCTATATAGTATTGGAATCAATTGTTCTTTAAATGTTTGAAAGAATTCACTTGTTAATCCAATGGCCCCGGATATTTTTGCCTAGGGAGTTCATTGATGGCTTGTTCAATTTCTTTTTCTGAAATGGGGTTATTTAAGTATTTTCCTTTTGTGTTAATCTGGGCAATTTATATTTTTGTAAATATTCATCCATTTCACTAAGATTGTCAAATTTATTGTCACACAGTTGGGCAAAATAGTTCCTAATTATTGTTTTAATTTCCTCTTCATTGGTGGTAAAATCACCCTTTTCGTTTTCGATGCTGGTAATTTGGTTTTCTTCTTTTTTTAAATCAAATTAACCAAAGGCTTATCCATTTTATTGTATTTTTTCCATAAAACCAGCTCTGAGCTTTATTTATTAGTTCAATAGTTCTCTTAATTTCAGTTTTATTGAGCTCTCTTTTGCTTTTCATTATTTCTAATTTGGTATTTAACTGGGGATTTTTAATTTGTTCTTCTTCTAGCTTTTTTAGTTGCATGCCCAATTCATTGATCTCTTTCTCTATTTTATTCATGTAAGCATTTAGAGATATAAAACTTCCCCTAAGAACCACTTTCACTGCATCCCATAAGTTTTGGTGTGTTGTGTCATTATTATCATTCTCTTGAATGAAGTTATTGATTGTTTCTATGATTCGTTGTTTGACCCATTCATTTTTTAGGATTAGATTATTTAGTTTCCAATTAATTTTTAGTCTATCTTTCCACGGCTCTTTATTACATGTAATTTTTATTGCATCATGATCTCAAAACGATGCATTTAATATTTCTGCCTTTCTGCATTGGATTGTGAGGTTTTTATGCCGTAGTCAATTAATAATGCTTTTCTTTAAAATTCTTGGTGGCAGTCCTGAGTAATAGGGAAAATTTGTAAGTAATAGTTATTCATTATTAATTCATTAAATATAATCAATGTAGCTAGCCTAGCCTTTTTGCTGGTTGTTGTTTTATAATTGAGTTTTATTGAAAGTTGTACAATGTAACAATCAAATAACAAGTCGCTAAGTCAATGGAAATTCAAGGTTTTTTCCTTTGAATTATATGTCCATTTGGAGATCTCATTTTTCTTGCCTTCTCTATGGGTGGGGAGAGGAGCAAGAGAGAGAGAATTCAGAAATGAAGATGAAAATTATAACTTAAAAATTTTTAATCATGTACAATGCCAAAGCTAGAAAAGGTGAAGTTTCTCTGATTTTTAACTCAATAAGAGTTATAGATAAATATGGGAAAATTTATATGAATTGATGCCAATAGGCTAAAGGAGGGGGAAAACTTATATACCCATATACCCTGTAACTTCAATGTAAATGTAAAAAAAAGACAATTGGGAATTAATGCTGTAATTATAATAAAAGCATTTATGCAGCTCATTAAGATTTGCCAAGTGCTCACTTGTTCTCTCATTTGATCTTGGCAACAGCCTCTTAAGGTAGGGGCTATTATTCCCTTTTTTTTTTTCAGACAAAATGACTTACCCTACCCAGGGTCACTCAGCTAATTAAGTGAGTAGGGTAGGATCTGAATACAGACTTTCTAGACTTGAAATCCTGGGCTTTATCCACTTCACCACCTAGCTACCTATGGATGTGGAACACAGATTATACTGTTATTTTATTGATTTTATCTGTCATTTTACCCTCCTTTTACTTTTGTTCTTTTGAGTGAAGGAGGGAGGAGGGATCTATTGGCAAATGAAAGTGACATCAGAGCAAAATGGAGCAAAAAATTGTTTTTTGGATTTGGTTTCTTTTAAATGAGCATTCCTTAGAAGTTGGATCGGTTGTCTCTGAAGGGAGTGTGGTTTTCCCATTGATTTGGAGGTATTTAAGCAGAGGCTAAGAGACCACTTTGTCAGGGACATTTAAGAAGGGATGTTCATGACTACACATGTGTAACCTATATAGAATTGCTTACCTGCTCAATAGGGAGGGAAGGGAGAGAGAGACTTTGGAACTCAAAGGTTTAGAAAATGAATGTTAAAAATTGTTTTTATATGAAACTGGGGAAAATAAAATACTAAATAAACTTTTTTTAAAAGGTAGGGGGATGTTCAGCCAGGTAGATGCTGACTTAGGTGACCTCTGAGTCATCCCATAGGTCTTTATCAACAATGAGCTTCTCCAAATCTTCTGCTTGTACCAAGCACCAAGACACCTTCACATGGGGGCCCCTAGCTGGCAATGAGGTCAAGGCTAGGGAGGTCTCCCCAGGGGGTTCAGGCTACAAGCAGGGCCATCTGGCTGAGGCAATGTTTTTTGCTCACTTCTGAGGCTCCCCTGAAAGTCAGCCAGCAAAACAGAGAGTAGGGGAAAGAGAAGAAAGAGAAAGGGTTATGATGAAAGAGAATTGGTTGCCCAGCAAAGGTTAAAACTTTGTTAGTAATACTAATAGTAGCCTGAATTTAAGCATTTCACAAATATCATCTCATTTGGTCCTCACAGCCACTTTGGGAGTAGGTGCTATCATTATCCTCATTTTCTAGAGATGAAGAAACTAAGGCAGACAGTGGTTAAGTGACTTGCCTCCCTGACTCAGTAAGTAATTAAGGCTGGATTTGAATTCAGGTCTTCCTGACTCCAGGTTTAATACCTTCCACTGCTCTCCACCCCCCCCCCCCAAGCTTTTTCTTGTGGCTTTTATTACATTATTATAACAGTTTATTACCAGGGGTCCCAAAATCTTAGTGGAGTTCTGAGCATTAATAGCCTAGAACCGTACTAAGACTTTGGGCATACTCTATATTTATTAAATGATAAGTTATTACAGAATTTACTACATTGGAGGCAGCTAGCTGGTTCATCTGATAATGTCCTGGGCCTGGAGACAGGAAGACTCGAGTGCCAATCTGGCTTTGGACAATTGCTAGCTGCATGTAAGTGAATTTACAAGAGTGTTGGGGAAGGAGGCACAGAGGTCCACCAGAGATTCTGGGAGAGATCCAAATCGGGTTGAACACAGACCAGACCCTGAGAATGTGCACTCCTTAGGGATGGAAGGGTTTTTTACTTTTTCTTTTTTCAGGCTGTGTATATGACTTCCAAGGAACTCTTAACTCTTAGGGTAGGACTATGAGTCTAAATTGTATTTGTCCTTAGGGAGAAAGAGAGACTCATAGAAGGGGAAATGAGAATTTTCTTTTTTAGTTTTAGTTGTTAAAAGGTTACTGCGAACTCTTTATATTGTATAATAGTCTCTGAGGTGAAATCAAACCTGTTCTGTTTCCCAAATACATTGTGATTTGGGTACATGCATAACAGCTGAGGGCACTTTTAATGGCCGCTGGGAAGACCTAGACTTAAGCTAAACTGCAGTTCTCAGGGAAACCTGGGATGGAGGAAAATGAACCAAAAAGTAATTTGGGGAGTCCCAAAGCTGGCTGGTATAGGACACTCTCCTCCCTGGTGGAGATCAATGCCCTGCACCTGTGTGAGCACCACTGTCTAGACTGGGAAAGAGGAGAGGCTCGCTCTTTGAGCTCAAGAGTCTTTTCAGGATTCTTCAGGCTTCAGGCACTGCTGACATTCAGCAAGAAAAGCCTAGGAAGAAGCCAATAAAAGAACGTGCCAGTGGTCTTCATCATGTCTGTATCCCCAACTTACTACACTAGGCTCTAGGAATTTCTGCTTGAGAGAGATCTAAGACTTTTGTTTGAGCTGAATTACCTCATTCCCAATGGGAGAGCTCCTTGATTCTGTGTTGTATGGTATATATTTTCCCATGTACACTTTCTCTGATTTTTGTTTTGTTATAATTTGGATAAATGGGTTTCTTGGCTAAAAAAAAAAAGTAACTTGGAGGCTGTTCCCCAAGTTTGAAACTATGCAACCATATAAACCCAGAGCTTGGAGTGTTGTCAATTAGATGTTCAACTCATATTTGCAGAGTAGGTACCTGATAACTATTTGCTGCTTAATTATTCAATAAATAGTCATTATTTTTTCCCTTCCGTGTTTTATTTTGGAACTGGAGCAAAGGTATGGCTAAAATGTCTTCTACTCTCCCAGAAAAAATTAGGCAAAATCTCTTCAAATTCTCTTCTCTTCGTCTTCTCTCTCTCTTTCTTTTCCACATATTCTTTCTTTCGTGCACACACACACTTTTTTTTCATTAGCATCTTATCAGTAATGGATTTTCAGAAGCATCGCTGATGTACTATGTTGGCTCCGACCTCTTTAAATTCTGCAGCAGTGATCCACATATCTTGAAAGGCTGAGAGGGAAGCAAGGATAGAGCCTCCCATCCACACAGATATTTTCCTGTCTGGTGGGGCAGAAACCCTCACGGAAGTGTTGGCAGGCACCATGAGGGCCAGCTCTTTTACTAGTCTCTTGTCTAAACCAGGGAAACAGGTTGATCCCCCTGCAAGGACAATATTGGAGAAGAAGGTGTTTCTTAAATCTGTGTCACACTTCATTATACTATTGAAGCAGAGCTTATCAATGCCAGGAGCCTCCAAATTCAGGTGCCCTGGAAAAAAAAGGCTCTCTGGGCATCGGAACATCTCATCATGGAGTTTGATGGTCTTCCCATCAGGCAGCTTGTAAGCTTTTTCCAGTATGGCAGGATTCTTAGTCAGTTCCTCGTCAAAGTTGGCAGCCACATAACAGTAATTCTCTTTGATGTGACTGACAACCTTTTTGTCTGATGAGCTGAGCAGCAAGATGCCATGGTCTTGGAGGAGTTTAATAAGATACTCGGTGAGATCTCGTCCAGCCAGGTCCAACCGAAGGACACCATGAGGTAGGCAGTAACCTTCAAAGATGGGCACACATTGGGATATACCAGCGCCTGAATCCAGCACATACCCTGTTGTATAGCCCGAGGCGAAGAGGGCCAGGACAGCCTGGATAGAGACATAAAGAGCCGGCACCTCAAAACTCTCAAAGAATAACTCGGTCATCCTTTCCCTGTTAGCCAGAGGGTTGAGTGCTGGCTCTGTGAGCATCACTGGGCTCTCATGGGCCTTCATTTTCAAGTTATGTTCATAAACATTCCTCCATATTGCCTCCATGTCTGCCCAGGAGGTGACAACGCCCCGTTCCACTGGATAGCTGCAGAGAGTACAATAAAGAGTGGCCCTCATTTCCTTTCCCTCTCCTCCCCCCCAAAGATTTCACCTTTCCCCAGGAAAACAAATCCAACTGGAAGGCACTAGGATCCCATGTCAGGACTGCTGCGTCTCCCTGAGGACCTCTGTTACCCTGATGTCTCTGCTCTTTCTTTGGCCCTTCCCATCTTCCTCCTTATTTTCCCCAGCTTTTGGATTTTCTTCCCTCCCTTTGAGAGGGATAGTAGTGAGGTAGAAAGAACCACTTACTATCATCTGTGTGACCATAGGCAAGGAGAGGAAGGAATCATTTATAATTAATAATAATAAGTACCTAACATTGATAAAGTCCCTACTCTGTGCCAGGCACTGGGCTAAGTCCTTTATAATTATTATCTCATTTATTAAAACATTCATGATAATATTAATAGCAGCTAGGATTGATATAGTACTTTCAGCACTTCACAAATATTTGGTTCATAACAACCCAGGGTGGTAGGTGCTATTAATGTTCCCATTTTATGGATGAGAAAATTGAGGCAAAGGGAGGTTAAGTGACTTGCCCCAGAGTCACACAGCTAGTAAGTGGGGGCTGGATTTGAACTCAGGTCTACCTGACTCCAGGTCTACCACTTCATCCACTGTACCACCTAGTTGCCCCCAAAGATTTGTAAAGCACTTCCTGCCTCCCCCACCAATTCTCCTGGCCTTATACAAGATATGGTGCAGGAAGCTCCCTGTGAGGCAGAGACTGTATTTTGTATTTCCAGTGCCTAGCCCAATCCTGGCATGGAGTAATAAATGCTCACACTTGCCCAAAGTCACCCAGACAGCAAACCACAAGACAAGGAATCAATTCAGTGCCATTCAACCAATTAAGTGCCTGTTATATCCAAGACCCAATACAAGATCCTGGGGAATAGAAGGAGAAAAATTAAGGGGATCACGGAATCTTGGCAGAGGAGGAACCTTCAGAGGGAAGTAGAAGCTCACATACGTTCCAAGGCCCAAGGTCGGCTGGTACAAATGCTTCAAAGAGAAGCCAGTGGAATGCCAAGCTCTGAGACCAGCCAGTAGTCCTTCCAGAGTGACTGGAAGATGGAAGGCATGCAGTGGAGTGATGTGAAATGAAGGAAGATCTTTGCTTTAGCAGCTGCAGGGAGTATGGATTGAAGAAGGGAGATCCATTAGAAGGCTATTGCCATAGAATAGATGGGGAGGTCCCAAATTAGGGAAATAGCCACGTGATTTGAGAGGCTACAGATGCTAATGATACAGGACAGTTAGATGTCTCAGTATATAAGAGTGCTGGACCTGGAGTAAGGAAGACCTGAATTCAAATTTGACCTCAGACACTAACTAGCTTCATGACCGTAGGCAAGTCATTTATCCTCTGTTTCCTCATCTGTAAAGTAAGTTGGAGAAGAAGGAAATGGCAAATCACTCCAGTACCTCTGCCAAGAAATATGATATGACTAAAACAATTCAACGACAACAAAAACGCTAGTGATATTATCAAGGCAAAATCCACAGGACTTGGTATGCAATATGATTGGGACAGGGAAGATCTCAGAAAGACCCCAAGGTAATGAATCTGGATGACATGTTGAATTTGAGATATTGATGGAGGAATCTAGGAGGGGTTCTCCAGCAAGTAGTTGGTGAGGCGGACCTGGAGGTCACATGGAGGGCTGAATGAAAACTTGGGGAAACATCTGCATAGTAGAAATGGTATTTGAACCCAGGGAAGCTGATGAGATGAGAGAAAGAGTATAGAGTGAGAAGGAACCAGAAAAGAACATTGGGGAATACCTGCAGTAAGGGGGCAGTAGATGGATGATAATCGAGCAAAGGAAACCAAAGAAGGGTTTGTTCAAGAAGAGAGCCGGGGGGTGGGGGGTGGGGGGGTGGAGCCAAGATGGCGGCTGGGAAGCAGTGACTGGCGTGAGCTCCCCACCAAGTTCCTCCAAAAACCTATAAAACAATGGCTCTGAACCAATTCTAGAGCCGCAGAACCCACAAAGTGGCAGAGGGAAGCAGGGCCCCAACCCAGGACAGCCTGGATGGTCTCTGGGTAAGGTCTGTCCCACAC
>CM053626.1:22406541-22418106 GCA_028646595.1 Phalanger gymnotis | reverse complement strand
GGTTCTACATATACCTTCATATTAAACTTATTTGCACAATAGACAAGTTGTAAAGAAGAATTATAATCAATGGAATGAACCATGAGAAAGAAAAAACAGGACCAAAAAAGAAGAAAAAAAAAGAGCAACAGTTTGCCTCAATCTGCATTCAGACTCCATAATTCTTTCTCTGGATGTGGATAGCTTTTTCTATCACTAGTCTTTTGGAGCTGTCCTTGAACCTTGTATTGCTGAGAAGAGCCAAGGCTCTCAGTTAGTCATCACAGATACCATGTGTCTGTAATTGTGTATAATGTTCTCCCGGTACTGCGCCCCTCACTCAGCATCAGGTCATGGAAGTCTTTCCAGGTTATTATGAAGTCTGTCTGTTCCTCATTTCTTATAGCACAATAGTATTCTATTACATTTATATGCCACAACTTGTTTAGCCATTCCCCAGTTGTTGGGCATCCCCTTGATTTCCAGTTCTTTGCCACCACAAAAAGAGCTGCTATAAATATTTTTGTATACAGTGGATTTATTTTCTATCCTGCACCTTTGCTGATGTTGTTAATTATTTCCGTTGTTTTTTCAGTTGATTTTCATCTTCTGTATCGTCGTAAAAAAGTGATAATTTTGTTTCTTCTTTGCCTATATGTTTTCCTTTTTATTCTTTTATTGCTACAGCTAGCATTTCTAGCCCTGTATTGAATAGTAATAGTGATCATGGACAATCTTGCTTTACTTCTGATGCTATTAGAAAGATCTCTAGTTTATCTGCATTACAGACAGTCCTAGCTCTTGGTTTTAAATTGGTACCTTATGATTTTAAGGAAAGCTTTGTCTTTTTAACAGGAATGGGGGTTGTATCTTGTCTAAAGTCTTTTCTGCTTCTGTTGGTATAAGATTTTGTATAAGCATATGTTTTTATTATTAGTATGATCAATTACCTTAATAGTTTTTTTTATTGAATGACCTTTGCATTCCTGGTAAAAATCCTGGTCATTGTGTATAATCTTTGTTACATGTTGCTGTAGTCGCATTGCTAATGTTTTCTTTAAAGTTTTTGTATTGATATTCATTGGGAATCTTGATCTATAGTTTTCCTTCTCTATTTAGACTCTCCCTGGTTTAGTAATCAAGGCTACATTTGTGTCATAGAACGAAAATTTGGTAGGTCACTTCTTACTTAAAAAAAAAAAGCCAGTTTATGTGGTGTTGGAATTAATTATGCCATGTTCAATTTCTTTTTCTAAGATTTTTAAAAATTTTATCTATTTTCTATCAATTTCTATCTATTATCTATTTCCTGATATGTTAATCTGGCAGTTTATATTTTTGTTAATGTTCATCAATTTTATTTATATTACCAGTTTAATTGGCACATAGTTGGTCAAAATAATTCCTAACGATTTCTTTTGTATTATCATTTAATTGTGAATTTACCTACTTAATTTTTGATACTGGCAATGTGGTTAGCTAATGATTTATTAGCTTAGTGAGTTTTTTTTCTTATCTTCAGTTTTGTTAATCTCTTCTTTTATTTTCGGGATTTTTATTTTGGTCTTTTAATTGGGGGTTTTTGGTTTTATATATATTTTTAATTTAGGTACATGCTCAAGTCATTATCTTTTCTTTCTCTCTGTTGTTGTATCTTTGTAGATATACACTTTCCCTAAAGTACTACTTCGGCTATGTCTCAAAAACTTTGGTATGTTTCAGTTTTGTCATCTTTAATGAAATGATTGATGGTGTCTATGATTTGGTTATTTGATTAGATTATTTGATCTACCCATTCTTTAGGATGAAGTTATTAAGTTTCCAATTTATTTTTAATCTTTCCTTCTAGCAACCTGTATTGAATAGAATTTTCTTTTACATTATGATTTTAAAAATATGTGATGAATATTTCTGCTTTTCTGGATTTGTTGGTCAGGAGGTTTTTATGCCCTAGTAAGTACATGGTCAGTTTTTGTAAAGGTACCATGCATGGACAGCTGAGAAAAAGATATTCCTTTCTATTTGCATTCAACATTATTCAGAGGCCTGTCATATCTAACTTTTCTAAAATTCCATCCAGGTCCTTAATTTATTCATTTTTTAAAAATTAAGATTTTTTTATTTTTAGTTTATAACACTCAGTTCTTCATGTTTTTGAGTTCCAGATGTTTTTCCCCCTCCCTTCTCCCTTCCGCACAAGATGGGAAGGCACGGAATCCAGTACGTCTTCTACATAGAGATTCGCATTAAACTTTTTTATGCAATAGTCAAGTTGTAAAGAAGAATTATGACCAATGGAATGGAATCATGAGAAAGAAGAAACAAAGCCCTCAAAAAAGAGGGGAAAAAAAAGGAGAGCAAATAGTTTGCCTCAATCTGCATACAGACTCCACAGTGATTTCTCTGGATGTAGCTAGCTCTCTCCCTGGTGAGTCCTTTGGAGTTGTCTTTGAACCATGTATTGCTAAGAAGAGCCAAGTCTATCCAAATTAGTCATCACAGAATCACTGTATCTGTGGCTGTGTACAGTGTTCTCCTGGTTCTGCTCCTCTCACTCAGAATCGTATCATGTAGTTCTTTCCAGTTTATTATGAAGTCTGTATCTTCCCCATTTCTTATAGCATGATAGTCTTCTATTACAGTTATAGATCACAACTTGTTTAGCCATTCCCCAACTGATGGCATACTCTTGATTTCTAATTCTTTGTACCACAAAAAGCTGCTATAAATATTTATGTACATATGGGTCCCCTTTCCCACTTATGTGATCTCTTTGGGATACAGCCCTAGGAGTGGTATTGCTGGGTCAAAGGGTATGCACGTTTTTATAGCCCTTTGTGCATAGTTCCAAATTGCTTTCCAAAATGGCTGGATAAGTTCACAACTCCACCAACAATGTAACAGTGTTCCAATTTTCCCACATTCTCTCTAGCATTTATCATTTTCCTGTTTTGTCATGTTAGCCAATCTGACAGGAGAGATGTGGTACCTAAGAGTTATTTTGATTTGCATTTCTCTAATCAATAGTGATTTAGAGCATTTTTTCATATGCTTATAGTTATCTTTAATTTCTTCCTCCTTAATTTATTTTTAATTTGGATTTATCTAGTTGTGAGAGTGGTAAACTAGTTCTTCTGCTATTATAGTGTTACCCTGTTTCTTCCTGTTATTCGTTTAGCTTTTAGGAATTTAGATGCTATGCCTTTTAGTACATATATGTTTGCTATTGATATTAATTCACTGTCTATTGTACCTTTCAGCAAAATGTAGTTTTCCTGTTTATCACTTTTAAGTCTATTTTTGTGGTTGCCTTGTCTGAGATCATGGTTGCTAGCCCTACTTTTCTTTATACTAAGCATAAAACACTCTGCTCTAGCCCCTTCTTTTAACTCTGTATATTTTCATTTCAAGTGTGTTTACTGTTGGATTTTGGTTCTAATCCATACTGGTATCTTCTTACATTTTATGGGCAAGTCCATCCCATTTATACTCAGAGTTATGATTCATTGTTAATTGTTCATTTTCTCTTATTGCTTTTCATTCTCTTTATTTCCTACACCGCTTTAAAAGTTTGTTTTACTTCTTACTAATCTCTACCTTTCATATTTCTCACTTTTCTGTAGCTCCTTTCCATCCTGTTTTTCTGTTTGGAGAAATGTATTTCTATACCCAAATGTGTGTGTGTGTATTCTTGCTCTCTTTGATCAGTTCAGGTGATAGTGAGATTCATGTTTTGTCCACTGCCTCTGCTTTTTCTCCTTGTTGTATAGATTAATACTTGCATATACCGTTTATGTGAGATAATTTTTACCCATTGTTCTTCTTCTATCCCCCTCCCCCTTGCATTTCTGTTCTCTATCCTTTCCATTCTTCTTTTAAGATTATCAGAACATAACAGATCCACTCCCAGCTTTCTGATTTTTAACAATGATTAAAATCTGAAAGCATACAGTTATCTTCCCATATAAGAAGGTAATTTGTCCTTGTGTAGTCTCTTAAGATTGCTCAATTATGTTTACATGGTGATGTTTCTTTTGACTTCTGTCTTTCTTTGCCCATGTTTCTATGCAGCTCTGGTGTTTTCATCAGGAATGCTTGGAAACTTTCTTTTTCATTAAGTTTGCATTTCCCTCTCCCCTGCAGGACTATACTTAATTTTGCTTGGTAAGTTATATTTGGCTTAGCTCTTTTGCCTTCTGGAATATCATATTCCAAGCTCTCTGTTTCTTTAGAGTGGTGGCTGCTAAATCTAATGTGATCCTGATTGTGGCTCCTTAGTACTTGAATTCTTTGTTTCTAGCTGCTTGCAGTGTTTTTTTCTTTAACCTCAGAGTTCTGTAATTTTGGCTGTAATATTACTGGGAGTTTTTAAATTTCTTTCAGGCAACTGGTGGACTCTTTGAATTTCTACTTTGCCCTCTTGTTCTAAGGGATCTGCGCAGTTTTCGTTGGTGGTTTCTTGAAATTGATCTCTAGGTCCTTTTTTTGGTCATGGCTTTCAGGTTGTTCAGTGATTCCAATTGATCTCTCACTATTTTTCCAAGTCAGTTTTTGTCTATGAGATACCTTATTTTTTTTCAATCTTTTGACTTTGTTTTAATATATCTTTATGTCTCATGGAGTTATTTGCTTCTATTTGGTCAGTTCTGGTTTTCAGGGAGTCATTTTCTTGGGCAAGGCTTTGTACTTCCTTTTCCAAGCTGTAAAAAGTGCTTGAAGGCCTGTCATGGGGCAGGGTCATTAAACATGTACTATTTGGCCCCACTGGACAGAACCTGGAAGTCGCAGAGAGACAGATTTTAAGCTAGAGGCTGGGAAATACTTTTAAAATAGGGGGATGACGTGGCAAGGAAGGTCAGTTTGACAGATGAATGGTGGAGGACAGATTGGAGGGGAGAGAGGTTTGAGACAGGGAGACCACTAACCAGTAGGTTATTGTTGTAATCCAGGAGTTAGGTGATGAGGTCTTGCATCAGTGTGGTGGCAGTGTCAGAGGAGAGAAGGATGAATATTCTCGGTACGTTATGAAGGTAGAAATCACAGATCTTTGGCAGTTTTTTGCGTATGGGTGAGAGAGTGAGGAGTTGAAGATGACACTTAGGTTGTGAATCTGTATAATTGGGACCATGGTGATGCTCTCAGCAACAATAAAAAAACTGGGGAGGTGGAAATAATTAGGGAGCAGGCAGAGGGAGAGAAAATGAGTTCAGTTTGGACCATGAAGAGTTTAAGATTTCTATGGGATGTCCTTTTTGACATGCCCAGTAGACAGTTGGAGATAGGAGACTTGGAGGAGGGAGAACAGAGGTTGATTTGCATAAATAAATCTGAGAATCATCTGCATAAAGATGATAGCTGTATTCATGGGAGCTGAAAAGATCACCAGGTGAAATAGTATAGACAGAGAAGAGAAGAGAGGCCAGGACACCCACAGACTAGACCAGGGGTAGGGAACCTGTGGTCTCAAGGCCACATCTGGCCCTCTAGGTCCTCGGGTGTGGCCTTTTGACTGAGTCCAAGTTTTACAGAACAAATCCTTTTATTAAGGGCAAATGCCTTTAATAAAAGGATTTGTTCTGTGAAGTCTGGATTTAGTCAAAAGGCAGCACTTGAGGACCTAGAGGGCCAGATGTGGCCTTGAGGACACAAGTTCCCCGCCCTTGGACTAGATTGTTGGGTGCCGTCCAAAGTTAAAAAATATGACTTGGATGAAGATCCAGCAGTGGATACTGAGGAGCAGTCAGAGAGGAGAAGTAGGAGAGAGTGTTGTCACAAAAAAGAGAATATCCAGGAAAAGAGAGTGGTAGTGTCAAAAGCTGCAGAGAGGTCAAGAAGGGTGATGATTAGTAAGAGGCCATTACATTGGGCAATTAAGAGATCATTGGTAACTTTGGACAGAGCTGTTTCAGTGGAGTGACGAGGTCAGAGGAAGAGGAAGGGAAGTAGAGTCATTGATTCTAGAAGACCTTCTCAAGGAATTTGGCCACAAAAGGAAGATGAAAGCTAGTGGGGATAGAGGCATCAGTGAATAGAGGGTTTTTTGAGAAGGAGGGAGAAATGGGGCATATTTGTAGGCAATAGTAGACAAGGAGAGCCTAAAGATAAGTGAGAGTGGGGGATGATAGAGGGGATAAATGTGCTGGAGGAAATGGGATGAGATGGGGTTCACTTGTGCATGTAGGGACGTTTGCTTTAGCAAGGAGCTTGTTTTTCAATGTGAGACAAGGGAGAGAAGAAGAAGAAAGTGGTAGAAAACATTTTAGTGATGTTAGAATAGGAGGAGGGCAGAAGAATTTAATGAAATCTTAATGAAAGCTCAGTTTTTTCAGTGGAATAAGAGGCAAAGTTTTCAGCTGAGGGGGTGGGGGCATGTGAGCCACTGGTATTTTGAAGAGGGATAAAATGATTTGGAATAGGTGTTGTGGTGATCGAGACTTCCCTCTCTCTCTTTTTGTTTTCCCCCCCAGAGGCAGTGGGTGGGGTTAAGTGACTTGTCTATGGTCACACAGCTAGTAAGTGTCAAGTATCTAAGGCCAGAGTTGAACTCACAAACTCCTGACTCCAGGGTAAGTGCTCTATCTACAGAGCCACCTAGCTGCCGCTTCCTAAGTCTCTTGCTTGGTTAGTATAATAGAGAAATAGACAAATTAAAGTCAGTGGTCAATAAACATTTACCACGTACTTGCTGTGTCAGGCACTATGCTAAACATTAGAGATACAAATACAGTAAAAGAAAGACGGTCCATGCCCTCAAGGAACTTATATTCTAATGGGGGAAGGTGTAACACACTGAGAAGGGAGTTGGAAAAGCTACCCAGCACTAGTCAGAAAAATCCCAAAGTGCAGTCAGGTGAGAAATGAGGAGATGCCTTAAATCGGGGTTTTGGAGTTCATGGTCCCACCCTCCAATCTAGAGGGACAGAGAGTAGTGATGGGGTACAGGAATAC
This sequence comes from Phalanger gymnotis, assembly GCA_028646595.1. NCBI lineage: Eukaryota > Metazoa > Chordata > Mammalia > Diprotodontia > Phalangeridae > Phalanger > Phalanger gymnotis. The sequence goes on along the minus strand of CM053626.1, from coordinate 22,411,179 downwards.
CAGGCCTGATGGGATCTGGAAGAATGACAAGGATTGCTCAAATAATGAGCTTACAGCATGGTAAAGTTACATGCCCAAGGACTGCAGCCAGGTGAGAATGCTGTTTAGAGGCAAGAAAAATGAACCCAACAGCCACAAAGCATAGTCTTCAGTGCACTTCAATCTTGTTACTTCTCCATCTAGTGGCTGCTTTGTTCCATATTTAAGGTATGTGTGTGACTGCATGGGGAAACAAACGCATCCACAGTAGTTTTAAGGAGGCCACTACTAACTACTAGGAGTCTTTCTTCTTGCGTTGGGTGTATTGGAATTGGGGAAAAGAGTTCTGGATTTGAAGAAGTGAATCATTGGGAGGATCCTCAGATGTTACAGAAGCCAATTCATACCTTGCTGAAAATAACCGCCTAAAAGTTTTTAGACTGGTGGTCCTCTAGTCTCTGCTTGAAGACCTCTAAGGAGGGTTACCTCTAGTGAATGAATACTCAACTTTTGAATAATTAATTTTAAAAATTTGATTCCATTTGTCTTTATGTTACTTTTATCCATTCTCCCTCTATCAAATTGAAAGTCATCTCTGATAAGAAAGAATAAAAAAGAGAGAAAAGACAATTTTATTGTTCATTCTATTTTTTCAATCCCCATATAGTCTCAGATTCCTCAGGAGGAGAGGAGTCCAGTCCCCCATTATATATGCACTTAGTACAGTAGCACCTGCCAAAATGCTACTGCAGCCTTTGCCTCTTCAGCAGCCTAAGTTATTGAAGACCCAGAAAAGAAAGTTAACATCATATCTTACCACTTTTACATGGCTCAACCTCAGAAATGGATGCATTTTTTTTTAAATCAGTGGCAGTGATACTGAAGAAAGGGGCCTTACCATTTTCCCCCCTAACCACCTAGGGCCCCTCCATCTGAAACATCCTTTCTGTGCTGTCTCCCTCATTTGAATATGAGCTCCTTTAGAGTAGGGACTGTCTTTAATCTTTGTATCACCTTTGCTTATAATTAGCCCAGAGCTTTACATGTGGTGATTGCTTTTTCTTTCACCCGGAATGAGAAAATCTGTGTAAACTTTAGAGCACTGTGTCTATGACAACTATTTTTAAAAAATAAAATGTATTGATGTATCTGTATTTTACAGACTTTTTCATCTCATGTTTCCATGCTTTGTCTCCTTGTCTCTTCTTCATCTCCAAGGAACTATTTTTTATAATGAAAAAGAAAAAAAATTGCAAAACAAGCAACACATTGAAAACATCTGTGTAATGTCAGCTATTTTTATTCATTCCTTCATTCCTACATTTATTTATTTATTTTTAATTTTTTTTTTATTCCTAAATCATGAACACATTTTGACTTTATTTTGGTATACGGTGTAAGATAGTGGTCTATGCCCAGTTTCTTTTGTGAAATAGTGAATTCTTAGCCTAGAACTGGATTCTTTGAGTTTTTATCAGAGTAGATTGCTGTAGTCACTGACTACTGTGTCTGGTGTACCTACCGGATTCCACTGATCTACCACTATGTTTCTTAGCCAGTACTAAGCAGTTTTGATTAGTAAATATCAGCTATTTAAAAAAAAATATTTATTTGTAGTTTTCAACATTCACTTCCATAAGATTTTGAGTTTTAAATCCACCCCCTCCCCTGTCCTGAAGACAGCATGCGACCTGATATAGGTTCTACATATACATTAACATTAAGCATTTTCACACTAGTCATATTGTAAAGAAGAATTAGAACCAATGGGAGGAGCCACCCAAGAAAGAAGACAAAACAAAACAACCAAAAAAAGAGAGCAAATAGTATGCTTCCATCTACATTCAGACTCCAAAGTTCTTTCTCTGGGTGTGGCTAGCATTTTTCATCATGAGTCTTTTGAAATTTTCTTGGATTCTTGTATTGCTGAAAAGAACTAAGTCTATCAAAGTTAGTCATCGCACAATGTGGCTGTTACTGTGTACAATGCTCTTCTGGTTCTGCTCACTTCACTCAGCATCAGTTCATACAAGTCTCCAGGTTTTTCTGAAATCTGCCTGCTCAACATTATAGCACAATAATATTCCATTACATTTATACACCACAACTTGTTTAGCCATTCCCCAATTGACGGACATCCCCTCAATTTCCAATTCTTTACCACCACAAAAAGAGCTGCCATATATATTTTTCTACATGTGGGTTCTTTTCCCTTTTTTATGATCTCATTGAAATACAGACCTAGAAGTGGTATTGCTAGGTTCAAAGGGTATGCATATTTTTATAGCCCTTTGGACATAGTTCCAAATTGCTCTCCAGAATGGTTGGATCAGTTCACAACTCCACCAATAATGCATTAGTGTTCCAATTTTCCCACATCTTCTCCAGCATTTATCATTTTCCTGTTTTGTCATGTTATCCAATCTGGTAGGTGTGATGTGATGCCCGGGAGTTGTTTTGATTTGTATTTCTCTAATCAATACTGATTCAGAGCAATTTATCATATGACTGTAGATAGCTTTAATTTCTTTATCCGAAAACTGCCTGTTCATATCCTTTCAATGTCAGCTATTTTTATTGCTATTATCAGAAATCAGGAACCAGTCATTCTTATTTCATAATGCCCCTTGGAAAAAGACCATCCCATAATAATGTCTATATTTTAGTTATTTATTATACTATGTTTTTTTTTTTTGGAGGGGGAAAGGCAAGGCAATTGGGGTTAAGTGACTTGCCCAAGGTCACACAGCTAGTATGTCAAGTGTCTGAGGCTGGATTTGAAGTCAGGAGGACCTGAATTCAAATGCTCTACTCACTGCACTATCTAGCTGCCCCTATTATACTATGTTTGAAGAAAATCTAGGCTCAAATCCTGACTTCTGACATTAGTTCTTTGACCTTTGGGTAAGTCACTTAACCTCTCAGTGCCTCAGGCAACAACTTGGGACTTCAATAATGTCACTGCCAGATCAGCAGATCATATCTGCTGCTAAAAGATAAGTGACTGGCTGGCCTACCTCCTTGGCTGTTCTCAAACAGGATACTCCCATTTTCCTCCTCTCTGCATTTTCACATCAGAATTCGGGCTGGCTTTTTTCCTTCTCAGCTCTATCCTGGTTTTCCTGGTTTTGTTCAAGTCTCAGTTAATTCCTTCTGTGAGGAGCCTGTCCCTTTGCTACTTAATTCTAGTGCCTTCCCTGCAAGATAATTTCTAATTCATCCTGTATATATCTTGCTTGTCTTTACTTGTTTGCATGTTTTCTCTCCCATTAGATTATAAACTCCATGGGGGCAGGGACTTTTTTTCTTTAATATCTCCAGTGCTTAGTATAGTGCCTGTCACATGTTATTCAGTCTTGTCCAAGTCTTGGTGACCTCCTGGACCATAGTGTCTATGGGGTTTTCTTGGCAAAGATACTGAAGTGGATGGGGTGATGGGACCTGGACCCCTAAAAGGAAAAAGACCATGTTTTTGAAAGCAACTCAGTCTCTGAATTTTTCCATACATTTCAGTAGCCCAGATCACTGGTGCCCCTACCCCAGCCTGCCTAGATCACTTAATTAGCTTTCTTGATAGTCCTTTCACTATTGCACTGTTGCTCATCCCAGGCTACTTACAACTCTTTAATCCTATCCAGATCCTTTTACTGTAGTTTTTGTATGTAAATATCAGTCTCACCCCCCCTTAAGTTTCAGATTCCCTAAGAATCTTGCCTACCCCATTGGCCTTACAACAAACCTTGCCATTTTGACTGGAAGAGGGTTTGAGTTTGACTTCATTCTAGGGGGATGCTGCCCTGTACCCTGACATTTAGGGGATCCCAGCAACCCCAAACTACATCAGAGTGGTTTGCCATTTCCTTCTCCAGTGGATTAAGGCAAACAAAGGTTAAATGATTTGCCTGCGATGACAGCAGCTGATAAGTATCTGGGGCTGCATTTGAACTTAAGTCTTCCTGACTCCAGGCCCAGTTGGAGCCATTTAACTGCCTTCTACCTGGCATATAGTAATCCATTAATAAGTGCTTGTTGGCTTTCTGACTTAGAGGGAATTCTCTGCTAGGAAGAGAAGGAAAGGAAGAGGTATTTATTAACCATCTACTACTGTATTTCCCCATGTATAAGACGCACCCTTTTTCGAAAAATTTGCAGTCTAAAAGCTGGGTGCGTCTTATACAGTGGTTGTAGATTTTTTTACTTGCATTTCCTGCTGTTTCGCACTTGTTGTCTTTGCGCTCATTGTTTCGCATTTGTTACTGGTATGTTAGGTTATGTTTTGCCACGTTCCGCCCATAAATGGCTCAGAAAAGATTTTCGTACATTGCTGAATTCAAGTTAAAAGTGATCCAGTTTGCAAAAGTGAATGGAAACCGTTCTGCTGAACATTAGTTTGGTCTTCCTCCAACTGAGAAAACAATCCGAGACTGGCTTCGGGAAGAAGAAACCCTACCGAAAACGCTACGGTAGAAGGAGGCTGTGAGAGGCAAGTCAGCAAAATGGCTTGATTTAGAGAGGGAATTGAAGATATGGATTGAAGAGCAAAGGGCAATTGGAATTCCCGTGTCCACAAAGATGGTTCACCATGAGGCAAGAAGAATTGCTGATGAAAAAAGAAGTTACTGATTTCAAAGGAGGACATAGTTGGTGCTTCAGGTTCAT
>CM053626.1:22360702-22398612 GCA_028646595.1 Phalanger gymnotis | reverse complement strand
GAATCTGGGTGCGTTTTCGCTGCCTGGCCATGTTCCCAGACAACTTATTTGACCCTTGAGTTTTTTGTCAGGGTATGACTGCTTGTCGGGTAAAGAGTTCTATGTCCCATGCTTGGGATGATACGCCAGCTCTGCCACACCAGCACTCCTCCTTCCCCAAGAACCCCCAACCTGGACTGGACTTAAATCTTCAGCAGGCTCTTCACTCCTGCTCTGATCTGCCACTTAATTCCTCCCACCAGGTGGGCCTGGGGCTAGAAGCAACTGCAGCTGTAGTTCTGTAGCTGCCCCACCTCCGCTGCCCCCGGGGTGGTGGCTGAACTGCAAACTCCCTGTCCCCAGCAGCTTTTCCCACTAACCTACTTTGTTGTCTTTGGTGTTTGTGGGTTGGGAAGTCTGGTTAGTGCTACAGCTCACTGATTCAGGGTGCTAGGGCACGCTCTGCCCGGCTCCTGGTGTGGTTGGTCCGCGCTCTGCTCTCAGCTCCACTCCGCTCTGCTCCCAGCTCTGTGTGGGATAGACCTTATCCGGAGACTATCCAGGCTGCCCTGGGCTAGAGCCTTGCTTTCCTCTGCTACCTTGTGGGTTCTGCAGTTCTAGAATTGGTTCAAAGCCATTTTTTTATAGGTTTTTGGAGGGACTTGGTGGTGAGCTCACGCTAGTCCCTGCTTTCCAGTCGCCATCTTGGCCAAAGATACCTATTCTTGTCCCGGTAAATTTTCCTTAGGTTAAAAATTCCCAGTCCCTTCAACTGAGCATCCTATGGCATGGTCTCAAGTTCCTTCGCTATCCTGGTGATTGATTATCCAGCTTGTCAACGTCCAACCTAAATTGCGGCTTTTAAAATTGAACACGTTACTGCAAGTGGGATTTTACTAGGGTCTGGCTTTTCAAATCTTTCTGCCACTAATGAACTGTGTGAACTTAATTTCTCTGGCCCGTAGTTACCTGTAAAGTGAAGGGCTTGGCCTCAGTGGCATCTAAGGTCCTTTATAATTCTAAATCCAGTAATTCTATGAACATGTCCATTACAAACACCTAGACCAGAGATTCTTAACCTTGTCTACGTCCTAGACCCTTTTGGTAATCCTATGACGTTTATGATCTCAGAATAGTCTAAAATGCATAAAATACATAGGATTACAAAGGAAACCAAGGGTTCGTGGGGGGAAAAAAAGAAAGACGTACTTTCTTCTCATCTAAGTTCATGGACCCACTGAATCTGAGGATCCCTGCCCTAAAACAACAATCCGTGAGCCTTGATATTGTGAATTATCCTTTAGGTATTATTAATTCCTTGTGTGATTATGATACTTTGAACTGGAAGTGACCTTGGAGCACACATAAATCTTCTATTAAAATGCACTCCTTTTTACCAATGGGGTTAGCTTAGGTAAAAGTACAGGATGCCTAGAGTCTGGAGACGTAGGAAATGGGGAGTTACTGTATGTAGTTCACGTGAATCTTGCAAAGCGCATTAACCTTTGCATCACAAATGACAGAAATCATATTGAAGATGTTATTTTTAATATTCCAATTAAGTAAAATGTTGAAAATTTCATTCATTTAATTTCTTGAAAATATTCATTTTTGTCTGTGTCTAGACTTTAGGAACACCTTGTAATAGTTCACGGTCACACAGTAAGTGGCAAATCTAGTGTGGGATAGACCATACTTGGTCAGATCTGGATTCTAATGTTACCTCTGCCACCTGCTAGCTATAATTTTGAATCTTTTCTCCTCAGTTTCCTAACTTGTAAAATGAGAGGGTAGGATTCCATAGTCTCTCAGGTCCATTTTGGCTCTAAAGCTATGATCCCGTAAACCGTTTATTCTGATTCATGCCTGACAACGATTTGATTCAATTTAGCAGGCATTTATTAAGCTACATAGATGTCTGAGGGCTCCATGCCCTAGGACCACTCAACTATCTTAGGATAAGGAAAATGTAATGTAGTCAAGAGTTGAGTCGAGCCCTGGGGAACCAATCTTCAGTTCAGTTATTTGACTCGTTCTCCCCGGAGAGACAACAGCCTGATGTCATCCACTGGTGAACAGAGCTAGACTCGGGAGTCAGAAATACCTGGATTGGTTTCCGGTAAATGACATTTACTGGCTGTGTGGGCATGGACAAATCACTCTGCCTTTCTCAGGCTCAGCTTTCTCACCTGTAAAGTTGCAATAATGCTACCTCAAATAGTCGCTGTGAGGCTTAGATACTAGGATATAAGTACTGGTACCTTTTGGGCTTTAAGGCACTATTATGTGTCAGATATTTTCATCATAGGACCATGGAGGATGTGTAGTCCATTGAACACCATGGTAACCCTTCTCTCTGCCAACCTAGGGCTGGGGGACTCCCACCTCTGGCTCTCCTAATCTCTGTAATCCAGAGTCCTAGGCAAAAACTCATTGCCTGTTAGAACTCCCCACCTTCATTCCTGTGGAACTTGACCCTCCCTCTCTTCCCTGGCTTTTTTTCTGTTCTGCCTGCCCAAGCCTCATGAACTCTGGAGTTCCATTCTATTGTGAATACTTCACCCTAGACTTTTTTCTCATACTTTCCCCAGCTTCTTGCACACAGAAGAGTCTAGCTCCCTCCATATATCACTGAAGCAGTAGCCACCATCTCCAATGCAGAGTGTTTCAAATACTCTATCAGGCCAAGAATAGGAATTCTCAGGGCATTCATTACTTGGTTCATAATTTCCTAGCCATCTCCCTTGCCCAGGCACCCTCTTCTCCATCATACCATGGGTGCTACCCTTTTGCAAGCACTTCTAAAATCTCACTTCATCGTCAGTTGCTTTCTGTATACTCTCCTCTCCTGACATCTGTGACACTGATTTTCTTTCTGACCCATTTCTGACCTTCACTTTCTCTTTTCTTTAGTCATCGTCCTTTTGCCTAGTTAAATGTGGTGGCCTCAGGGGGCTGGACTGATCCTGCTGGTGCAACTTCAGCTCCTGTCCTTTCTCCCTGAAACCCATTGTTTCTACTATACCAGGTGGAACAGGCTTAGAATATAACCTTCCACCTCCTCTCCTACTTCTAAAGTGCCTAGAGTATGCCTCTTCTTATCCTTTCTTGTTTCTGATCCTTATCTTCATCCAGTGAAGGATGATAGCTAATAACAATGTAACATTTATATAGTGCTTTATCTCCTTTCTACCTCAAAGCAACCCTGTGAAATAGGTAATATCATTTCCATTTTACAGATGGGAAAATTGAGGCTGAGAGAAATTAAGTGACTTTCCTAGGGTCATGCAACTAGTAAGTGTCTGAAACGGAATTTGAACTCAGGTCTTCCTGACTTCAAGCCCAGTATTATCTGCTTCACCATCTAGCTGCCTCAAGCTTTTCTGGCTCTCTACCTTCCCTCACCTCCAAGAAAATTTTAATACTTTCTCGCAACTCATTGCCTTGTATGCTTGTCTGTGTCCATATTATCTACCTCAAATCTCTGCCTTCTCTAGTCTGTTCTTAAAGTACGTATTTATTACACAGTTCCTCTCCCATTTCAGCAGCTTCCTAGTACTTCTAGGATAACATGAATTCCTGTTTGTCTCTAGAAGTCTGTTAGAAATCGGTACAATCTGTCTTTCTGGCCTCATCACGGTACCCCTGTCCTGCATTCTACCAGTACAGCCGTATCAGTTCCTCACACACAGCAGGCCCTCTCCACCTCTGTCTTTGTGCCACCACCCATACCTGGATGAGCTTCCTCCTCATGGATGCTTCACAAAATTCCTTACAGGTACAGCTTCAAGCTCTGCCTTCTACATGAAACCTTTCCTGATTTCCCACAACTGCTAATACCTTCCTTCCCTAAATGACTTGTATTTTTATTTATTTGTTATGTAGTCTGTATATACTTAGAGTTACGTGTTATCTCTCCTGATAGACTGTAAGATCCATGAGAGCAGGGACTGTTTCATTTTTTATTTTCGTATCCCCCAGAACTGATGCTTGTTAATTGCTTAATGTCTTAATCCTCAGTAGCGAGTAAAATCCTGGAAAGCAGAGACATTTTTGTTTTTATCTTTGTGTTCCCAGGTAAAGTTAATAAGCATTTGTTTTCAAGTCAGCCAGCATCTAATAAGTGCTTTTTTAGTAGTTAATTTATTTATTTTTACTTTTCAACATTCACTTCCATAAGTTTTAAATTTTCTCCCCCTCCCTCCCCAAGATAGCCTGCAATCTGATATGGGTTCTACATATACATTCTTATTTAATAAGTGCTTTGTCATTGAGTTGTGTCCCACTCTTTGTGACCCCATTTAAGGTTTTCTTGGCACAGATACCGGAGTGGTTTGCCATTTTCTTCTCCAGCTCATTTTATGACGAGGAAATGGGACAGCAAGGTTTAAGTGACTTGCTTAAGGTCACTAAGTATCCGAGGCTAGATTTGAACTCACGAAACTAAGTCTTCCAAACCAGGCCCCGTGCTCTATTCCACTGTGCCCCTTAGCTTCCCCCAAGAGTGCTTATTATATGCCAGTCACATTCCTTAGTCACTACTAAGCATTATGGAAAATGGATTAAGATAAAAAACGTGTGGAAAAAAATCTTGAACTAAATTAATTTTTAAAAAATGACCTAGAGAACATCGATAATCACTAACCTATGTGCCTTGTCTTCCATTTGTAGAACATCTTTATGAGTCATTTAAATCACTGGTGTCAGACTCAAATAGAAATTGATCCCTACAGCCACATGTTGACTTAGAAAACAAAAAATTAACATTGTCTATGTTGTATTTTATTTTTGTTTATTTTGTTAAACATCTTCCAATTACATTTTAATTTGGTTAGTTATCATTTGGGAGTTTTGCTTGTAGAATGGGGCCCATAGTCCTCTGACACCGAAGACCTAAGTCACTTTTCCTAAATCTGCCCTTAAATTTTTTTCTAGTAACAATTATTTTAAGATTAAATCTGCCCATCATATTATCCCCTACCTGCATTAAGCAAATTAACACCCCTCTCCCAAATCCCTCAATATATATCTATAAAGTCTAGCAAAACAAGTCCCCATGTTAAACTGTGTCCAAAAATATGTCTCTCTTTGCATTTGAAGTTCATCTTCAAGGAGGTGAGTGGCATATTTCATTTTCATTCTTTTCAAATCGTGGTTTGTGGGCTCCTTCCGTATGGTTCTGTGATATAAAAGAGGTCTGGGGAAAGCTGGAAGTGAGACTGTGAGAGAAGGTGGTAATGGTCATGTCTAATTCCTATCCAGTGGCAGAAGTGGCAGTATCGCAAAGGTGGGGGTAGGCTCCTCTTCCAGGAAGCCTCATGGACCTCTAAGGTCGAAGTAAGGAAAATTGAGGCACAAGGTTCTGTACTCAGTCAATTTATTAGTAAAGCGTGAATTCACCAAGAAATAGGCTCTCAGCTTCCTTAGCAAAGCTATGACCACGCATGACTGGGAAAGCTCTCTTTTTACAGTTTTGGGGAGTATGCAACAAAGAACAGGACTTCACAGGTGGGGAACGAGTTATGATTGGTTACAAGAGAGTACTATCATGAATGGCAGAATCAGTATGATTGGTTACAGCTGAGGTGTGGGGGACAGCGTGATTAGTTGGAATTGGGAATGGGGCCAGCGACAGTCACCGACGTCCCTCCTGTGCCTAGGAAATGTCATTGTTTCAGTCCACCTGCCGGGTTAGAGACAGTGCACCAGACTTTGGATAACAAACCAGACATCCTTGAAGGATAGCTTGGTGGTGTACCAGGCTGTTTGGTGCCTACCTGTATCCCTCAAGGATAACAGCTTTCTCTGAGGCAGGAATAGAACAGTGATTAGCAGGAGTACTGGATTTCTAAACCTAACTCATTACAGGCCAGGTGAATTCTGAATTAACTTCAGAGACCAAGAACTGTGACTTAGGCAGTTACAGGACAAAATCAATTAACCATAAATAGGATAAATTAAAAAAAAAACTCGGGACAGCTAGGTGGCGCAGTGAGTACAGCGCTGGCCCTGGATTCCCAGGACCTGAGTTCAAATGTGGCCTCTGACACACTTACTATCTGTGTGACCTTGGGCAAGTCACTAAGCCCCTATTGCCCTGCCTTCCCCCCTCCAAAAAAAGAAAAAAAGACTCAATCTAATCATTTCAGGACCATGGACCATCATGTTTCAGTGCATCCCTCAGAGAAGGAACAGCAGAAAACTTTCTCCTCTGGGAAGCTTTCCTCCTTAACTGTTGTCTCCATCCAGAAAAAGTTATATTGCAAACTCTACAAGGCCCATACCCCCAAAAGATCAAAAGAACAGGAGAAGGACCCATAGGTCCAAAAATATTTGCAGCAGCTTTTTTACTAGTGGCAAAGAACTGGAAACTAAGGGGGTACATACTGCTCAGCAGTTGAATAAATTGTGGTATATGAATGTAATGGATTACTGTCGTGCTCTAAGAAGTGATGAAATGGACAGTTTTAGAGAAGCCTGGGGAGGCTTCTATGATCTGAGGCAGATGAATTGGGCAGAACCAGGAGAACAATTTATACAGTGAGAACAAAATGGTGGAGACAAACAACTTAGAATGACTTGACAACCTCAACCAGTGGGATGACCAACCACAATTCTGGAAGATTTATGGTGAAGAATGCTACCCATCTCCAGACAGCTGATGATTTCAGGATACAGGTTGAGAAGCATTTTTACATGAAGCCAATGTAGAAATTGACTATGTATATTTGTCACAAAGGTTCTCTCTGTCTTTGTCTCTCTGTCTCTGTCTCTCTCTGTCTCTCTGGCTCTGTCTCCCTCTGGCTCAGTCAGTCTGTCTGTCTCTCTCTCTACCTGGTTGAAAGGGCAAAGGTAGGGATAGGGATAAAGAAGCAGAAAAGAAAAAAATGGGTAAATTAATCATCTTTTAAAAAAGAATTACAGAGAAAAGAATAGGAGTGTCAGAAAGAAGCACAAACAAGCTGCACAGCTTTGAAAGCTATAAGTTGATCTTATTACATACTTAAAAAATTAAAAAAAGCTGTACATAACAGAAACCTGCAGATTCATGTACAACCCTCTTTTTCTGTTTTACTACATATATGCAAATAAATGCCCATTCTATTTAGCATTTGTCAAGTTAAGAATATTAAAAATAAAAGAAAACCAGTGTCCTTTGGTTCTGGGCTAAGATTTCCAAAATGTCCCTAAGAGCTATAGCACAATTTTCTACCATCTCCCAAGAGTTAAAAGTGCTGTGTAGAGACAAAAGAGTTTTTGGGGAATGGGTAAAATTACTCCAAAAACTTCCTGGGTTGGTCCCTTTCCTCTGTAAATTGAAACCAATAATGGAGAGGGACTGTTTTTGAAAACTAGAGACTGGAGGCAGGGCTTGCTGGCAGGGATGTAGAATGTTTCCTGTTAAAGGATTTCCCCAATTTTAGCTTACATTTCTCTTAGAACTAAGCTGTCTTCCCTTTTTTTTTTTTAAACCACTTCAATGTGATGTCATATGATTAATACAGGGTGTTCCTAAAGGCTGGACACATAGGCAAAAATGCATATTTTCAAGAAATGAATGAAATTTTCAACAACATTTTATTTAATTGGAATATTAACAAATAACATCTTCAGTATGATTTCTATCATTTGTGATGCAAAGGTTGATGTGCTTTGCAAGACCCACATTGCTGTCAATTTTAACACATTCACTCTATTTGTTCAGTCAAGTGTGCTGCATCTGTGATTTTCCTTGAGTGCTCCTTCTCCTTTAGCATACCCTAGAAAAAGAAGTCAAGGGGGCTAAGGTCTGTTAATATTCCAAACATTTCAAAATATGCATTTTTGCCTATGTGTTCAGACTTTAGAGACAGTCCATATACACATACATCACTGCGAGATTTACAAAGTATTTTTACAGATATCTCAATCCATCCTTGCAGCCGTCATGGGGGTAGGTGGTATTCTCTCCATTTTACAGATGAGGAGGCTGAGGCAGGCCACATAGCTAATGCCGCCTAGCCAACTCCATGGAGATGATAGAATTAATTTCTTATCTTTGCCCCTAAACCCATGTGTCCTAGAACAGTGGTGTCAAACTCAAATAGAAAAGGGTCTACCAGTCCATAGTAAGGATCCCTGTGGACTACATTTTAATTTAGAAAACTACATATTAATATTTCTGTTTTATTAAATATTTATTTTATTAAATCTTTCCCAATTACATTTTAATCTGGCTGCAGAGCACCGGGGAATGTTGTCGCTAGTGTGTTTGACACCTCTCTTCCAGAAGCCTGTTCTAGCTTCTGATACTTGCCCAATGATCATTCTTATGAATGTTTGACACACTAAGGCCTGCACGAGAGCCCCGAATGAATGTTTGATGCATCTACATAATATGTTCTGTCATTTGAGATTGGCTCTAGAACAGAGGTATTAAACCTGTAGCAGGCCCCAACATGGCAGGGGCAGGGGCAGGCAGAATTCTGCCTGAATCAGATTAAAATATAATTGGGAGGGGACAGTGAGGTGGCAAAGTGAGTAAAGCACTGACCCTGGAATCAAGAGGACCTGAGTTCAAATACGGCCTTCATACGCTTACTAGCTGTGTGGACAAGTCACCTGACCCCAATTGCCCTGCCTTCCCCCCTGCAAAATATATATGTATATATATGCATATATAATTGGGAAATATTTAACAAAATAAACAAAAATGCTGTAAAACATAGATAATGTTAGGATGATTTTTTTTAAAAGTCAAAATGCAGTGCAGGGATTCTTACATATGACTTACTGGCTTTCCAGGGGAGTTTGACACTACTGCTCTGGTGTGTTGTAGCAGGCATGGAGGCCAGAAAGGTGCAGGAGGCTGGCTGTCCCAATACATGAGCTATAGCTAAATGGATAATAGCCATCTGCGTGGAGGTATGAGCCCCTTGGCTCTGGGCATACATTTTATAGATCTGACCAAGTCCATAAAAGCAAGCCATTATCTCTAGGTCGGGAGTTCCTAACCTTTTTAGATCCCTGAACTCCTTGTCTTCTAGAAAACTTTCCTGTACCTCTTTTTTAATGTGAAAGGAAATAAATTCTAGAATTTGCCATACATATGCACTTAGGAAGTAATATAAAGAGATTAATTTTTCATAAACAAAAGAAAGAATGGGTTATAATTCTTTGAGGCTATGTAAAAAATTTTGATTGGAAATCAATTCAAATTGATAATAACAAGCTCTTAACCCCTGGGGGTGCACATGCTCCAGGTTTGGGACCCAGTCCTTTGTTGATAATATATTTGCAGTCAGTCAAAGAGTATCAGGTTATTTCTTTCTCATCAACCCCCTTGTGTCCCTCTAAAAAAATTACAATGCACAAAGATCATAAAGCATAGATTTAGGAGTGGAAGCAATGAGCATCATCTTGCTTGCCCACTAGTCATCGCCATATAATTCCTGGGAAGCAAGGGAAAACTAGAATGTAGAGGAAATGCATCAGGAATTTGGCTTTTCCTCTCAATAAAGGAGAAATTAGGAAAATATCTTTGTGTTAATGAAGCCAGTGGACCTGACCTACAGACCTGAAATAGCACGTTTTCCCTAGAATATCCTGAAATAAAACCAGAAGTGCCCATGTTTATGGCTTTTGATCCATTGCTATAAAAATATTCTTCAGTAAATCTTACATAGGTTTTGTATTTGGGCTGCCTTTCATTTCTCTGGGCAATAGCTTATCACAAAATCACCAATTTGGAGGGGATCAGATAGTCAGAAAAATGAAGATTCTGATTACCTCTTCTCTTTCCCAAAACCCTCCTCTATAATTCCCCAAACTAAGTCATCCCCCATATCTAAACTTCCTTATTTCTGTTGAGGGTACCTTAAAAAGAATATGCAATCCATTTTCCAGGCTTATTGTGCTTTATTCCCCTTCACAAAGTCTTATGTTTAAGCCAAACTATTCTATTTTCTGTTCTCCACATTTAACACTTTCTCCCATTTCTATTTCTTTGCTCCAACTCTAACCCTAACCCTAACCCTAAATGCCTCAATTCTAACCGTAATGCGTGCCTGGAATGCTCTCTCTTCTCACCTCTATCTCTTAGAATCCTTAGATCTCTTCAAGAATTAGTTCATGGGCCACATCTTTTCTGATGCCCTATTTCGTTTACTGAATACTGTTTCTATTTTTCTTAAAACATTTTACAAGTTTGTTTTTTACATGTAAAAACAATTTTTAACATTTGTTTTTTTTTTTAAATTTTGATTCCCTAATTCTCTCCTTCCCTCTCCCTGAGAAGGCAAGCAATTTGATATCGACTATACATGTACATCACACAAAGCATATCTCCATATTAGTCATGTCGCAAAAGAAAACACAGACTCCTCAAATCCACCCTCCCCCCAAACTCAAGAATATTAAAGTAAGAAAAAGTATACTTCAGTCTACTTTCAGGCTGCATCAATTCTTTCTCTGGGTGTGGACAGCATTTTTCATCATAAATCTTTTGGAATTGTCTTGAATCGTATTGCTGAGATGAGCTGAGTCCTTCCACAGTTGATCATTGTACAGTATTACTATTACTGTGTACAATGTTCATCTAGTTCTGCTCACTTCACTTTTTTTTAGTCTTTTTTAAAAAAATTTATTTATTTGTTTTTAGTTTTCAATATTTACTTCTATAAGATTTTGAATTCAAAATTTTCTCCCCTCCGTCTGCTACCCCCTCCCACTGCTACCCTCTCCTTACGATGGTGTGCAATCTAATATTGCCCATATATGTACAATCATATTAAACACATTTCTACATTAGCCCTGCTGTAAAGAATTAGAACCAAAGGGAAAAGCCACGCTGCTCACTTCGCTTTGCATTAGTTCCTAGAAGTGATTCTCTTTGAATAATATTTGTATTTTTTCCCAATTACATGTAAAAATCATTTTTAATATTCATTTTTTAAAATTTCGAGTTCCAAATTCTCTCCTTTCCTCCCTCCTTTTCCCCTCTCCCTGAAATGATGAGCAATTTGATATAGGTTATACTTGTGCAATCATGCAAAACATTTTTTGTGAAAGAAGACACACACATAAAAAAAAAACCCCACTCAAGAAAGTAAAAAAATAGTTTGCTTTGATCTGCATTGACTCTATCAATTCTTTCTCTGGAGATGGATAGCATGTTTTTTCATAAGTCCTTCAAAATTGTCTTGGAGCTAAGTCCTTTACAGTTGATCATTGTATAATGTTGCTGTTACTGTGTACAATGTTCTTCTGGTTCTGCTCACTTCACTTTGCATCAGTTAATAGGAATCTTCCAGGTTTTTCTGAAACGCTCCTGCCTGTTATTTCTTATTTTATGCATTTAAAAATATCGCTTTGAGGAGTCCATAACACAAAAAATTGAAGGACCTGTTCTAGTAGAATGTTTCATCTTGTTTTTTAACCTCTAGCGCCAAACAAAATGCCTTGCACATAATTGGTGTTTGATAAATGCTTCTTGAATTGGATTGTATTGACTGGGGGCTCAGAGTATTAATTTGAGTAGATGTCACCCTGCCTATTGATATAAAGGCCTTGAAGTAACAGAAGGGACTTATCACTTAGTTATAGACTTTGCTTATGATGTATCTTGACTGTCCTCACTTTGAGCACATGATTATTTTCACCTTAGTCAGTTCACAAGCACTTATTCAGCTCTTTCTTTGTTCCAGGCACTGTCTTGAGTGTTGGGAATACAAAAATAAGCAAAAAGAAAGAAGATCCTTTCATTCGAGTAGGTTAGCTTCTAATAGGGATGACCACACGTAAAAGAAACCTGAAAAGGGGAGGTAGGGAAATGAAGGTACCATGCTTGGGAGTATGATGGAGGCAGAAATATGATGGAGTTTAGAGGACTGTAGCCTGGTGGGAAATGAAGAGGAGGATAGCTTCGGTGCCCTCCTTAAATAAAGGGAGAAGTCCACTGCTCTCCAATCAGATCGAAGGGTCCTGGAAACAGAGAATATTTCCAAGGTGTGTGAGTTCCAAGGCTAGAGCCATCTTCTAGGATAAAGAACTTTCTGGGCCGTGTTAGGGAAGTACAGAGGAGTGCAACTTGGTGGGAAGTGAAGAGGCTGGTGGTTACCCAACACACTGGGAATAATGGGAAATGTTAAATAGAAACATTTTTGCTGCTGTACTCGCTTCAGTACTTTGGAGTGTGATTTCATCAGTGGGAGGACCCTGTTAACACTCAGGCATTTAAATCATAATCCCTCAGCTTGATAGATGGCTTTCTCAAATTTGCCAGGCTGGCGATGAGCTACCTTGGTTGGTCCTTGGATATTTGACATAATCCATAATCAAGACTGTACTAAGACCTTTTTGGTTTGCTCTCCTCCTCCCCCATTTTTGGGGGTATATATTTTGAGTAGATTTCTTAGCATATAAACTCATTGAATGCAGGGACTGTTCCTTATTGGTCTTTGTATTCCCAGCAATGCGTGGTACATAGTAGGTGCTTAATAAATTCTTCCTGATTGATTAATAGGATCTGCTCTCCACCGTGGTGACCACCAACATTCAAGGGTCGCCCCTACGCCACAATTAGGCTGGTCTTTGGTGAAGGTTCATCTTCTATATACGAAAAGTCACACGTGGACTCTTCTCACTCAGGAAACACATCCCTGCATGGAGAGGTTTTGAAACATCCATTGCTTATTTAAGAAGTTTGTGGGAGGGAAGTAACAACAAAAATCTAGGCCCCCCTCAGGATATGCTTTTTTGGGGGGTAGATGGTAAGATGGTATATTCATGTCTCCAGAGTAAATTTTCCTTTAAAGTCTTTTTTTTTCCAGCTTGCTAAAGTGAATCGAACAGAATTTATTCCACCTTGTAAGAAAACCCCAATTAGAGTTACAACTGAACTGTAAGAGCACCAAGTTCAACTTGTCCTCATGTGTCAGATGACAATAATCTTTCCAGTGTCCTAACAAGGAGCCAGGCATCAAAGACCAAAGACTGTATTTATTCAAAGACCATTTACTGCTTTAACAAGAGGTGAAAGCTGGCCAGAAATTTATAAACACCTCACTCCAGTGCCATTTCAGGGCTTCGCCAGTTCAAAAGCTTTGGGGGCAATTAAAACGGATCTTTGAAGTTGGGGGTATTCATCATCGTAACTAATAACGTTTGCTTTCTAGAACCTATCTCCAAAGAGCGCAAAGCACTTTGTCTGACTTAAGTTTCCTGCCATCCCTGTGAGGTGAGGGGGCTGACAGTATCTTGGGTTTGCAAAAAGGGGCATTGAAACACTGAGAGGTGAGCAAGGTCAGTGGCTGCAGACCCCGAAATGATGATGATGATGATAGGGGTGGTGCGAACAGCAGTAATAACAATAATACCCCAGCAACCCGGGTCTTCTGACTAGTTTGAGTGCAACTATAGAAAGCCAAACAGAAAAGGAAGAGATAAAAGGATAATCTTTTCAAGATCTCTGGCACCAAGCACACCAGTATTTCTCTGCTTCACTGCCTGTCCTTTCTTTTTCCTTCATGTACAGTGTGACCTGAAGGGTAGCCTGATAGGTTGTTGGATCCTAAACAAAAAGATTTGTTAGCTATTCTGGTGACACCTTCATTTAAAGAGTCCCTCACCCCACCTCCAGTGGGCTGGCAGAAAGCTTTCCTGTGGTTTTTGCTCTGTCTCTCCATTGAGAGAATTTGGGGCCTTTTTACATTTGTCCTTTTTTACATTTAAAGTTATTTTTTAAAAAAATTACCCTTTTTAAGTGAAAATTTTATTTTCTTACATAATTTTAAAAATTTAGTATTTTATAAGGTATTTCCTTCCCAACGCCAACCATGCTCCATTGTGTACTGCTTTCCTTCTAAGCCCCCAAATAAAACAACCACCCCTAGACTGATAATGAGTGTTGCTTTCTTGGTGTTCCTCATCCATGACGCACTACCTTCCAACTCCATGCCTAGGTGCTGGAATATACTCCTTCCTCACCTTTCCCCCTTGGAATCCTTTAAGACTTAGCTGAAATGCCATTTTCTACATAAAGTCTTTCTTGACCCACGACTCTTCCCCAAGCCCCTAAGGTTGCCCTGAATTCCTATTGTATTTCTAAATTGGTAAATATTGTATTTGCCCCACAAATACAATATTTCACATTGCATTTGCCTTGTGTGCTCCCGTGATCCCTAGTAACCCATGACATTGGCCTTTTGATGGAAAACTTCCTAGAGTTGGATTTTTCTGGTTTATCAAGCATGGCATTCCTATTGTTTCAGATCACCAGAGTGGTGAGAACAGAGAATTTAGGCACACGTGGGGAGGTGGAATAGAATTTTCATACCTCTTGCAAAGCCTCTACCAGGAAGCGAAGTGGAAAGAGCCTTGTATCTGGAGGCAGATGGGTCTCTGTTACTCCCAGTATGATGGTGGGCAAGTCACTTAATCACACTAGGCCTCAGTTTCCTCACTGAAGCATTTAGACTAGATAATCTTTCTTTAAAAATATTTCACTTTAACTTAAACATCAAAAAAGAGCATTTACAACTGAGAGCAGAACACAAAAAGATGGTGTGTTAAGACTGTGAATCTCCATTTCGTTGTTTTTTGGTGGATTAGTTGCGTCCAACTCTTTGTGGCAAAGATAATGGAGTGGTTTGCTATTTCCTTCTCCAGCTCATTTTTACAGATGAGGAAACTTGAGGCAAACAGGGTAAAGTGACTTGGCCAGGGTCACACAGCTAGTAAGTGCCTGAGGTCAGATTTAAACTCTTGTTCTCCTGAGTGGGGCCACGACTCTATCCACTGCACCACCTAGCTGTCCACTACTGCTCACTTTTTAAAAAAAGTATGTCATAAATTCTACACATTTCACTTGAAACTTCTGTGCTTCTTTCTGGAACTAGATGACTTTGAGAATCCTTTGCAATTCTGCATCTATGATCCTGTGAAATGGGTATGTGCACCACTGGACCTTGCCTTTTTTCCCTCCTGTACATTCTTCCATGCCTATCCTCTTCATGATGCATGAAGACCATTTGAGTTAAGAAAATTTTGCAGCCTTAGCTTAGGGCACTTAGCTCCTAGTTCTAGAGCACAGAGGACAAGATAATTAATTTATTGACCAGTAGCTAAGATAAGTTAAATGGAAAGATTACCCTGGGGGACATCCTGGAAAGAAAAGTATGGGACGAAGAGGAGGAACACGATGTCTCAGGCTACGGTAGCTCAAAAATAACCTTTTGTTTTTATATCTTCATTTCAGAATATGCTATCTACCCTCCACACATTGAGAGGCTCCCCTTGTAACAAAGCAAAGCAGTTAAGGGCAGTTACCATATCCAACATTGTGTATACAATGTTGGGAACAACATGGGGCCATAGATCTAGAAAAAGAAAGGACTTTGGAGACTCTAGCCCAACCCCCTAGTTTTTCAGAAAAGGAAATGGAAGTCCATGGAAGTTAAAAGATTTGCTGAATTTCTCACAGACAGCAAGAAGCATCACAGGCAAGATTTGAATCCAGATCCTCTGACTCCTTTTCTCTTGTGCTGCCTCCCAGGAGGGAAGAAAAGGATTATTTCCGTCAAAGCTACGTGTGGATACACCATCCCTACATCTTGTAAGACACCCCATCTCCTGTCAGGCAACAGCACAGTACATGACTGCCAATGAGTGTAAATAAACTATTCCTGAAGGTGGAAAAATACTTTTTTTATATGGAAAAGGAACTGACTTCCTTCTCAATAGCAGCCACTGCCCGAATAAAGGCAGGCCATTCTTCATGGCGATAGATCTGGAGGCAAAAAGTTCTGTCTTCCATTACCAATGTTTGTGTTTGAACATTTCTACGTTCTACGGCTCAGATTTATTGCGTATGGGGCTGCTCTTTGTTCTAACATGATTTTTCATAAATTTGTAACTTAAGCATGTGTTATTAGAGACGTAGAAAAGAATAAGTGGAAACCTAAATATTTTTCCTGCAAGAAAATTGATTTTTAGCTAAAATGAATTTAATTGAAAAATGATTGAGTTTTCACGTACTTCTGGTGTTTTTTCCCAGAAGCAGAGATTTTGATCTCTGTTTTAAGTTATGTTTGGAAATGAAGTGAAGATAAGTAAAATCACGAAGCAGAGCATGCCAAATAATTTTCCTGTCTCCTCCTGTTCCCTTTGTGTTATTAGAGGCAAAAGGGAATCCAGACATGTTACGACATTGTTGTGTTCTTTAATATAAAGCCAGTCAGTTGCAGTTGATAACTGTGAATTTTAAGGGACAGAAAACGTCCTGGTGATATGTTTCATGGCAATTTATCATTTCTCCTTAGATCTCAAACTACTTTATGCACACATGTAAGAAAGTGGAAACTCTGATGAGCGTGGTTAAACAATTTCTGTGAAGTTGTCATTTTATTTTAAACAAAGTTCCATCAGAACCTCTGGTAACATTGGTGTTTCGATGGAGCCTTCATATTATTTTTCAACAGTAGATGGCAACCTCTGTTCACCTGTAGAAAAGAAAATCCCAGCTCTACTCTTAGCCTCATATCTTGACTAAGGCTTTCAGTGTTCCCAGCCTGCATGGTAGAGTCATTCCTCTGAATAAGAATTGTGGATTCTGGATAGATGGCAGAGACAATCTGCAGCTTCCACACAATTGGGATATTTTTCTTTCAGTGAAGAGGGCCCCAGGCGAGAGTGAACTGTTGAAAAGAAAATGCCACTAACTTTCATTTTCAAGACTAAAATTCTGTTTTCAACAAAGGCAGCTGGTCATTTGATACTTTGATGGGTATATGATGGTAGTAGTGAATGATGAGCTAACCTTGTTGAAAACTTAGACTTTGCTTGTCCTCGAGGCTGGAAAATTATTTTTCAATGGAAATTCTAAGTTTGAAACTCCTTTTTTCATATTTTTTGAATTTTAAATTTTATTTTAATTTTCAGTTCCAAATTCTTTCCTTGTCCTTGGGATTGAAAAATTATTTTTTAATGGAAATTCTAAGTTTGAAATTATTTTTTTTCATAATTTTTGAATTTTAAATTTTATTTTAATTTTCAGTTCTCAATTTTTTCCTTTCCTCCAGTCCCTTCCCCACCCATTGAGAAAGCAAGAAATACAATACTCAGTATACATATGAAGTTAGGCAAAACATATTTGCAATTAGCCATGTTCTAGAAAAAAAAAGAAAAATGAAGAAAGAGTAAAAAAACCATACCTCAATATGTACTCTGTCTGGAGGTGGATAGTATTTTTTCATCATGAGTTTTTTGGAATTGTCATGGATTATTGTATTGATTAGTTATTAAGTCTTTCACGGTTGATTATTGTTACAATATTACTATTACCATGTACATTGTACTCTTGGTTCTCACTTCATTTTGCATCAGTTTATGTAAGTCTAACCATGTTTTTTTCTGAAATTATCTTCATCATTTCTTAATTTTTGTGGGGGAGGGACAGAGGAAGCAAGGTAATCAGGGTTAAGTGACGTGCCCAAAGTCACACAGCTAGTAAGTCTCAATTGTCTGCGGCTAGATTTGAACTCAGGTCCTTCTGACTCCAGGACTGGTGCTCTATTCACTATGCCACCTAGCTATCCCCTCCTTCATCATTTCTTACAGCACAACAGTATTCCATCACATTCATTTATCCTAACTTGTTAAGCCATTCCTCAATTGATGGATAATTCCCTCGGTTTCCAATTCTCTGCTACCACAAAAAGAGCTGTTATAAATATATTTGTACATAGGAGTCCTTTTCCTCTTTCTTTGATCTCTTTGTGGTATGGGCCTAGTAGTAGTATTCTGGGTCAAAGGGCATGTACAGTTTTATAGCCCTTTGGGCCTGGTTCCAAATTATTCTCTAGAATGACTGAACTGGTTCACAGCATCGCCAACAGTGCATCAATATACCTATTTTTCCTCCTTTAATATACCTATCCCCTCTGGCATTTTTTTTCCTTTTTCTGTCATCTTAGCCAATCTAATGGGTATGAGGTGGTACCTCAGAATTGTTTTAATTTGCAATTCTCTAATTAGTGATTTGGAGCATTTTATATGACTCGATAGCTTTGATTTCTTCCTCTGAGAGCTGCTGTTTTTATCCTTTCATGATTTATCAATTGCACAATAGCTCTTTTTAAAAAAAATTTGGCTCAGTTCCCTATATCTGAGAAATGAGACCTTTATCAAAGAAACTTGTTATAAAATCTACCCCTCCTCCCATTTTGCTGCTTTTCTACTAATTTTGGCTACATTGGTCTTTTTTTTTTACAAGATCTTTTTAATTTAATGTAATCAACATTACCCATTTTGCCTTTTGTGAATCTCTCTATTTCTTGTTTGGTTATAAACTCCTCCCCTAGGCATAGATCTAACAGGTAATTTTTTTTCTGTGCTCCCCTAATTTGTTTAAGATAACATCTTTTATGTTTAAATCATATACCCATTTTGAGCTTATCTTGGTTTATAGCATGCGATGTTGATCTGTTCTTTGTTCCTTTCAGACTTCTTTTCAGTTTTCCCAGCATTTTTTTCAAATAAGTGAGTTCTCACCCCTGTAGGTGGGATCTTTGTGTTTATCAAACGCTACGTTATTGTGTTCATTTAGTTCTGTATATTGTATGCCTAATTTATTCCATTGGTCAACCACTATTTCTTATTCAGAACCAGACTGACATCATGATTACCACTTTTTAGTATACTTTGAGATCTGTTTGCTAGACTTCCTTCACATTTTTTTTCATTGATTCTCTTGATATTCCCGAACTTTTCTTTCTCTAGATGAATTTTATTATTTTTTTTTAGCTCTACAAAGCTATTCTTTGATAGTTTGATTGGCATGGTACTGAATAAATAAATTACTCTAGGTAGTATTGTCATTTTTATTATATTGGCTTGGCCTACTTAGGAGCAGCTAATATTTCTCCAGTCCTATAGATCTGTCTTGATTTGTGTGAAGAGTGTTCTAGGTGTTGTATTCATACAGTTAACTCTGTGTGTCTTTTCAGGTAGACTTCCAAGTATATATACTATCTGCAGTTATTTTAAATTAATTTTCTTTTATCTTCTCTTGATGGGTTTTGTTGATAATATAGAAATGCTGATGATTTATGTTGGTTTATCTTATATCCTGCTTTGCCAGAGTTTTAAGTTGTTTCACCTATTTTTTAGTTGACTCTCTAGGGTTCTCTAAGTAAACCATTGTATTATCTGCAAAAAGTGATAATCTTGTTTCCTCACTTTGACTGCACTTATTCCTTCAATTTCTCTTTCTTGTCTTGTTGCTATAACTAGCATTTCTAGTGCAATATTAAATAATAATGGTGGTAATGGATATCCTGCTTCACCCCTGATCTTATTGGAAAAGCTTCTAGTTTTATTTCCATTTCAGATAATTTTTGCTCTTGGTTTTAGATAGATACTACATATCATTTTAAGAAAAACACCACTTATTCCTATGCTTTCTAGTATTTTTTTTTAAAAAAATAAGATATTAGGTATTGTATTTTGTCTGCATCTATTAATATAATCCTAAGTTCTTTGTTCTTTTTGTTATAGATGTGATCAGTTATACTTATAGTTTTCCTTAATATTGAACCAGTCCTATATTTCTGGTATAAATACCACCCGGTTGTAGTGTTTTATCTTTGTGATACATTGTTGTAATCTTCTTACTAGTATTTTATTTAAAATTTGTGCATCAATATTCAATAGAGAAATTGGTCTATATTTTTCTCTATTTTTGCTGTCATTAGTTATGTTATCAAAGACATATTTTGTGTCATAGGAGAAATTTAGTAGGGCTCTTTTGCTTATTTTTCGAGCAGTTTATATAGTATTGGAATTAATTGTTCTTTAAATGTTTTGTAGAATTCTTTCATAAATCCATATGGTCCTGCTTTTTTTTCCCTTAGGGAGCTCATTTATGGCTTGTTCAATTTGTTTTTGTAAGATAGGGTTACTTAAGTATTCTATTTCCTCTTCTGGGCAATTTATAGTTTTGTAAATATCCACCCATTTCATTTAGATTGCTAGTTTTATTGGAATATTTGGGAAAAATAGCTTCTAATAATTGCTTTAATTTCATATTCATTGGTATATTTACCCTTTCCATTTTTAATACTGATAATTTGGTTTTCTTCTTTCCTAAAAATCAATTTTTTTTTCATAAAACCAGCTCCTAGTTTTATTTATTAATTCAATAGTTTTTTACATCTAATTTTATTAATCTTTTCCTTTGATTTTCAGGATTTCTATTTTAGTGTTTAATTGGGGATTTTTAATGTCTTGTTTTTCTAGTTTTTTTTAGTTGAATGCCCAATTTGTTGATCTGCTTTTTTCTGTTTTATTGATCTAAGTGTTAAGAAATATAAAATTTCCCCTCAGTACTACTTTGGCTGCGTCCTACATATTTTGGTATGTTGTCTCATTATTGTCATTATTTTTAATGAAATTATTGATTGTTTGTATCATTTGTTCTTTGATCTACTCATTTTTTTAGGATTAGATTATTTAGTTTCCAATTAATTTTATTCTTCACTTCAAAGGCCCTTTATTGAATGTGTTTTTTATTGCATTATGGCCTGAACTAGATTCATTTAATATTCTACCTTTCTGCATTTGTTTGTGAAGTTTTTATGCCCTAATACATGGCAGTTTTTATGAAGGTGCCATGCATAGTGGAGAAATAAGTATACCGCTTGCTATTTCCATTCAGTATTTTCCAGAGGTCTAGCACATCTAAGTTTTCTAAAATTTTATTCATATCCTCAAATTTTTCTCTATTATTTTATGATTAGATTATCTAGCTCTGTGAGGAGTAAACCGAGGGGACTAGT
Source organism: Phalanger gymnotis (assembly GCA_028646595.1). Lineage (NCBI taxonomy): Eukaryota > Metazoa > Chordata > Mammalia > Diprotodontia > Phalangeridae > Phalanger > Phalanger gymnotis. The sequence goes on along the minus strand of CM053626.1, from coordinate 22,377,820 downwards.
GCAGTTTTACTTTCTATTTCCTCCTGTATTTCATTTAACATCCTTCAGAAGTTTGAATGCTATGCCATTTGATGCATATATGTTCAGTATTGACATTAATTTGTCTATGGTACCTTTTAGCAAAATGTAATTTCCCCAATTATTTCTTTTAATTAGGTCTACTTATGCTTTTGTTCTTTTTTTTCTCTGAGATCATGATTGCTATTCTTTTATTTTTTTACTTCGACTGAAGCATAATAGATTCTGTTTCAGCCTTTATCTGAACTTTGTGTGTATCTTTCTGTTTCAAGTGTATCTTTTGTAAACAACATATTGTTGGATTCTGGTTTCTAATCTGTTCTTCTATCTGCCATTTTATGGGTGAGTTCATTTCTTTCACATTCATAGTTATGATTGCTAACTATATATTTCTCTCCATTCTGTTCTCTCATGTTTATACTTCTCTTTTTGGCTCTGTTCCTCCTTTTGCTTTTGACCACTGCCTCCTTTAAGCTACTTATCTTCTCACCACTCCCGTCCCTTTTAGCTCCCTCCTTTCCTTATTGGGTAAGATGAATTTCTATACCCCACCATGTTTATATAAATATTCTTTCCTTCTTGAACCAGTTCAGATGAAAGTGAGATTCAAATGATCTCCAGTCTTCCCCTGCCTCCCTCCCTGTTTCCCCCTCCATGTATAAACTCTTCTTTGCATGCCTCTTTTATGTGAGATAATTTTCCCTGTTCTTCCTCTCCTTTCCTCCTCCCAATGTGTCCTTTCTCATCCTTCCATTTTTTTTGAGATGGTCCCAATATAATAGCCATACCTTTGCCCTTTAAGTAGACTCCTTCTAACTGCCCTAATGATGATACAGTTCTTAAAGGTTACACATAACATCCTATATAGGAATGTAAACAATTTAACCTTATTTCATCTCTTATGACTTCTCACTCATGTTTACCTTTTTATGCTTTACTTGATTCTGGTGTTTGAATGTGAGATTTTCCATTCAGCTCCGGTCTTTTCGCCAGGAAGGCTTGAAAGTCCTCTAATTAAATGTCAATCCCCGCGCCCCCCAATTATTTTCACTTTCACTGGTTAGGTTATTCTTGCTTGTAATCGTCTTTCCTTTACCTTCCCAAATATCACACTCAAGCTCTCTGCTACTGTTAAGTCCTGTATGATCCTGACTCATTGGTATTTGAGTTCTTTCTTTCTGTCTGCTTGCAGACTCCTTGACTTGGTAGCTCTGGATTTGGGCTATAATATTCCTGGGAGTTTTCATTTTGGGATTTTTTTTTCAAGAAATGACTGTTAGGTTCTCCCAATTTTTCATTTACCTTCTGTTCTTAGACATCTGGGCAGTTCTCCTTCATAATTTTTTGAAATATGATGTCATGGCTCTTTTTTTCATTCATGACTTTAAGGTATGGCAACAGATCTTAAATTGTCTCTCCTTAATCAGTTTTTCCAAGTCAGTTGATATTTTACATTTTCTTCTATTTTTCAATCTTTTGACTTTGTTTTATTGTTTCTTGATATCTCATGGAGTCATAAACTTTCACTTGCCTAGTTCTAATTTTTAATGAGTTCTTTTCTTTGGCAAGGTTTTATACTTTTTAAAAATGATTTTTAACCAGTTGTTTTCTTCAGTATTTTTTGTCTTTTTTACAAAGCTCTTTTCATATTTTTTTTGCATAGTTCTCATTTCTCTTCCATTTTTTCCTCTATTACTCTTATTTGACTTAAAAATCTCTTTTTTTTTAAATTCTCCTTTGGCGGTGTGTCCCGTTGCTTTCTCAGCTTAGTTTGTGGTTTGTAAATTTTCAGTACTTCCAATGTGGTGTGATCCGGATGTTCACTGACCTGCACTCTAGTTTTTACACAGTCAGAGCCCCTGTTTCCTAGTGATCATGACCAACTGCACTTTTGTGCCCTTGAATTGTGACCCAGAACTGGGTAACATGAGGCAGTGTTGCCAAAAGGCACCTGATCTTGCACCCAGTGCTAGTTCAGAGGTCCCTTGGGATCTCTTTCTGCTCAGGTTTTTAGTCCTCTTGTGGTCCTTGGGCACCGGGCTGCTCTCAGCTGCTACTGCTGCCACCACCACCAGCTCAGTGCTGCCACTATTGCCAGGTGCTGCTTCTGCTGTGCTGAACCATGCTCCTGATTGGCCTCTACCCCAGCATCTCTAGTCCACTCTTTCTGTCTTCTTAAGCTGCGCCAGGCTGCAAAAGTGACTCACTGTGACTTTTTCTTGGCTTTCTTGCTTGGAATTTAGGTTGCTGTGTTTTCTGTGGTCATTGCAGAAGAGTTTTGGGAGGAGGTTTAGCAATTGAGATCTTTCCCTCTGCCATCTTAAACTGCCTCCAGTTTGAAATTATTTTGTCTTGATTTTTATTTGGTCTAGACCTGTGATTTTTTGGTTAGTCAGTTAGTGAATCAATTAAATGCCTGCTATGTGTTGGACCTTGTGCTAAGTGTTAGGGATACAAAGAAAAGTAAAAGATATTCCTTGCTCTCAGTAAATTCACAGTCTAATGGAAGAGGCAGTATGCAAACAACTATAGTCAGTCCTCAACTTTCAGGGCAGTAACACTCTTAGAAAATGGAGGGAAAGTAAAAATGTGAATGTTGATACATTGAACCTATAGGAAATAAGGGTTAGGTTCCTGGGACCACTAAAAACTGTAATCTTTTGCTAGAGATCTCTGAGAGCACATTTTTCTGCATACAATTCTTTATAACAAAACATTGACTCTGATGATATGCATGTTTCCTAACGGAGTAACCATGAAATAATCCATAAAATGCAGAGGAGAGGAGGGGCAGCTCTGTATGGACTGGGAGGGGCTGGGGCAGCGAGGTGAGAAGAACCCAGAGGTAAAAAAGGGAAAGAGGCAACACCTGCCATCTCTTATCTCTCTTTGACTTTGTGGTTGAACTCTTCCCTTTTGAAAAGCACTTGTCTTGAGGTGCTAGAACTCCTGCCAGTGGGGTCTTAGCCCCAGACCCAGAGGGCTGCTTGGGGGTGGGCTGTGCTGCTCTCCTGCTTCATGTGACCAGGATGCTTGGAAGCCCAGCAGCCCAGGACAGGGCTGGAGCTACAACAAGGTAGTGGGCATGACCACCATCTCATTTACCCCCAAACTTAGCTGCTTTTCCATTTTTTTCCAATTCCCTTATGTACTTGAAAGGTTATGTTAGCACTTTCTGGAGCACATTCATATGCAGTCTATTTATTAACACCAGACTGGTAGCTGCAGACATTCCAGCAAGAAGTTTATCTGAAACCTTTATTTTCTCACTAAGCTGCATCACTGAATTTGACACTCAGGTTTAGAGCTTACAGCATTTGCACTCTGTTTTAGGGGCATAAGCACAGTGCAAAACTTGAGTTTTAAAGGAAGAAAAAGGAAATATGCAGTGAGTGCACAGGGAGATTTTTACAATGGTAGGGTGAACAAGACCAGTGAAGCGCCTATTAAGATACCAGCCACTCTACAGATTTTCTGCATTGTGACTTTCATTTTTTTTCTCTACTGTACATAGCCACTAATGTTCCCAGTTACCAACTCAAAAGTGAAAATGAGGTTACTAATAAAATTGCATAATATCACTTAACTAGCTGTGTGACCCAGGGCAAGTCACGTAATTCTGCTTGCCTCAGTTTTCCTCATCTGTAAAATGAGCTGGAGAAGGAAATGGAAAACCACTCTAGTATGTTTGCCAAGGAAACCCCAAACGGGGTCATGAAGAATTAGACACAACTGAAAAACATCATCATCATCATCATCGTTGACAGATAAAATCGTAGGAATGCCTGAAGTGCTGAAAATTAAATGAATGAATGTTGAGGATTGACTATATCTAAAAGCAAGATAATTTGAAAATAATAGCGGGAAGGCCCTAGTATTAATGGGGTTTGAAAAAGGTTTGCTTTGGAAGGTGAAATTTTAGCTGGGATTCTAAAGAAGCCAGGGAAGCCGGTGGTGAGAAGGACTTCTTACAGAAACTCTTTCGTAACTTAGAATGTTGCCAGGGGCAAGGGAGGAAAGTGACTTGGACAGGATCATGCAGCCCATACCTATCAGGGGCAGGATTTGAATGCAAATCTTTCTGACTCTAGGAGGCAGTCTTCTCACCATTATACCTGTCTATAATTGAATGCCTAGGTTCCAGTCAAATGTAGTAATAACAATGCAATGAGATTTTTCTTCTTTTCATCTCTACAGGGATCCTAGACCTATGAATTCCATTGGCTGATTATTTTTTTTAATATTTAAAAATTTCGTTTTCCTTTTATTTTTTCAATTTAAAAAAATTCTATTCATTACACTTGTTGTTACACCACATTCATTTCTGAGCACACCCCTTCTCCCTCCCCAAGTGTCCTTGTGAAAAAAGATTTTAAAAAAGACAGCATAACACGACAGCTTGTTTTCTTTAGAAAGGCATGTGGTATAGCAGAGAACACTGCTCAAGTTGGAAACACTGAGTCGGTATTGTAGCTCTGACACTTACTAGCTCCGAGGCCATGGGCAAAGGTCATAACCACCTTGGGTTTCTATTTCCTTAGCTATAAAATTTGCAATATAATACAGTGAAAAGAGAACTGGGTTTGGGGGTTAGAGAATCTTGGCTCAGATTAGATTACCTCTAATATACGTATGATTTCTGTGATTGTGGCCAAGGCAGTTAGCCTCAATATGCCTTAGTTTTCTCTAGCGATGTGTTGGTAAATGTTTAACAACCAGCTCTCCAAAAATGGCCCCATAATATACTTTTAAGTTTAATCCATGCTATTAATGTTCTGTTAATGACATTCTTAAGTCTAGATAGTCAACAAAGCAATAAATCAAACCCCAGTTTCTGAGGTGTAAACGCTTGGCACGGCCAATTTAACAATTGGCTTTTCCAAGTTGGTTTGAACGAGCTCTAGCACATTCCTGGTCTTCATCTGTAAATGACCCTAAAGTCCCTTCCAGTTCTCAATCTATGATCCTCTGGTCAGTCTTGTCTAACAGTAAATGCAATATTCCATATCCATCACTGCCTAGCTGAGCTTGCCTCTGGGGTCAAGCTTGGTCACCCTCATCAAGAAGTGTTTGATTTTTCCCTTTGCGTTGTTGTGCTCAATTGTATGTACTGTTTTCCTGATTCTGCTCGATTCACTCTAAATTTGTTCATAATTTATTTATTTTTTTGTTCATAATTTATTTACTTTTTAATAATTTGTTTATAGTTCTTGTTCACAAAATCTTCCTATGCTTTTCTAAATTCTTCATATCCATTTCTTGGTACGGTGTAATAATATTCCATTACTTTATTCAAATTCATCCTTAGCAGCAATCCCAAAATGCTGGATTCAGGGAGCCACTATTTTCTGTGGTAACTAAAATTTAAAGGGAAAGAACCCTGGATTTTGACCATCTTTTAGCTCCCCAGGGTTTAGCTTAATAGATGTTTGTTGAATGAATGACTGATTGGTTGGCTTTGGAATCTGAGTACCTAGGTTTGAATCCTGGATCTGTCACTACCGGTTGGACCTTGCACAACAGTCAAGAAGCATTTATTAAAAGCTTTACTGTATGTCAGAGATGACACTTAAGTGCTGGAGATGCGGAGAAGCGGGTGTGGCAGATGTAGGCACAAGTCTCTTCATCTCTCTTGGCCTTGGTTTCCTCACTTGAAAAATAAGGGGATGATGTCTGAGATCCCTTCCAGCTGTGATTTGTGCTGCTAGGTTTCCTCCAAGGACCCACAGAATGAGGGAAAACGGATGGGAACAACATGGACACATTTGTCGTTGGGATCATTTGCTACAAATCTGTGGGCTCCTTGAAAATGAAAATCCCTAAAAGAGTTCTAAAAAAGGAAAAGGAAAATCACTGGAATGCTTCAGGGAACTCCTGGCAAAGGCATTTGGTGATGGTGGTCAAGAAAAGAATTGGAGGTGGCTGTTGGGCCCAGAACATTAAAGTCGACATTTGTGGTGCTTGTTGGAGGGGCAATATCCTTGAGAGGACCTTTCAGTTAATATTTATACTTGGTTGAATACACAACATTTTAAAATGCCTTTTCTTCCCCTAGAATGTGTATTTCTTTTTTTAAAATAGCCTATCTGATTTTGTTTACTGCCAATTCCACAATGATAACAGGACACACTGTGGATTTTTAGAGATTCTGGTTTAGTCTTTTGCCTGGGGAAAGTCTTTAGAAGGGGTTTCAGATTAGGGCTTAGAAGGGAAGATTTGCTGTAAATTAAATGACCCCAATGGGGCTCTGTGGTTGAAGCACTTATCAGTGCTAATTTCATGGCTTCAAAGAGTGGAGCCGTATTTTCCTTTGGCTAAGGCCTCCACATTTGAGAAGTCAAAGGTACGTGGTCTTCTGTAGAGTGGTCAGAGAAATACACTGGTAGGCCTGAACTAGCCTTCTAGTTTCAAGCTGTGCCGCCATGGGCGTTAGTTTTCGGAAGAATTTCTATTGAATAGGGTAACCCTTGCCTTGTTGGTTGGGACTATTATTTCTGTTTCTTACATTAGATTAAAGAAAAAAAAAGAATTCTTGAGTTCCTCAAGTATTTCCTCTTACAATTTGCTCCCCAGAAGCTCATCAGAGGGGAAAGACAGATCTTTTCAGAAGAAACTGCCGGGGAGGTTGTCAGGCATGTGGTAGCACTTTAGAGAGCCCCGGGGCCCGCAGACTACAGTCAAGAAGAAAGACGATTATAATATCCAATCCTGAGCTGTCACAGAGTTAGTGGCTTTCACCCAGCATTAATAAAGAAAGGAAATGTTTGCAAAGTTCACGTGCTAGGGTTGGTTTTTTAAAATTGAGATCTACTGTTTTTATATTACCTTCATTCCCAAATATTACCCGTTCCTCTCTATCTGGAGAGCGATGCCTTGTAACTAAGAATTAAAAAAAAAAGGGAGAAAGAAAAGAAGAAAGCCATTTGGCAAAACTGACCCACACATCGGCTGGTCTTAGTCGTAGAGCTGCAAAGGATCTCAGAAGCCAGTGAGTCCGACCCCTTGGTTTTGCAGATGGGGAAATAGCTGCAGAGAGGTTGAGGGTGAGTGGCTCAGTGTCACGTGGCTAATAAGTATCGGACGCAGGACCCGATTCCAGTTCTTCCTGACCTGAGTCTAGTAGCTGCATCCTGCTCTTTCCCAACCGAGTCTCTAGTACAGGGCATCCCAAAAGCGTTACTGTAGTTTTATGTGTTTTAATAGCTTGAAGCAGCACTAAGACTTTTTGTGAGCCCTGTGTATGTGATATTTATCACCTATAGTTCCCCACCTTTCCAATGAAAGGAGAAAGGTGCCTTTTCCTATCTTTTCTTCAGGGTCAAGCTTACTCATTATTAGTAAACAATGTCTGGCTTCTTTCTTGGGGTTCTTTCCACTTGTTTGTTGTCATTAGGCACATTCTTTAGGGCATCTAGATGGTGCGGTGGATAGAGCACCAGCCCTGGAGTAAGGAAGACCTGAATTCAAATGTGACCTCAGACACTTGTTAGCTGTGTGACCCTGGGCGAGTCACTTCATCCCGTTTGCCGCAGTTTCCTCATCTGTAAAATGAGTTTGAGAAGGAAATGGCAAACCGCTCTAGTATCTCTACCAATAAACCCTAAATGGGGTCACGTCATGAAGAGTTGGACGTGACTGAACAACGACAAAACATTCTTTTCCTGGCTTGGCTGGCTTCACTTTGCACCAGCTCATCTAAATTTTTCTGTATTTTTCATAATCATTGTTTCTTAGGCTGCAGTAGTATTCTGTTTCATTCCTTTGCCGCTTTGTTTAGCCATTCCCCCACAGGGGGTGGTGGCGGTGGTGATGGTGCTACTTTTTTTTAAATTTATTTTTTATTTTTAGTTTACAACACTCCGTTCCACAAGTTTCTGAGTTCCAAATTTTCTCTCCCTCCCCCCGCCCCGCCAAGATCGCATGTAATCTGATATAGGTTCTACGTGTACCTTCACATTAAACTTATTTACATAATAGTCAAGTTGTAAAGAAGAATCATAACCAATGGAATGGTGGTGCTTTTAATGACAAGAATTGGAAACACTGTCCGCTTTTCAGTGGCATAGAAATGCTAGCCATCATTGCTATCCGCCCTAGCAGCTGGCGCTGGCCTCTCGCAAGCGGCATCTGGCTGGGTCGCCTGTGATATTATCTGTTGCATCTAGATAACTTCGAGGTTGAATTTCAGGAGTGAGTGTGTTGTGGAGGGAAGAAGAATCCACATGCAGTACTCTAAATAGTCAAGCATTTATTTAGCACCTTAATAGGGAACCTTTGGCATGGGACCAGGAGCAGCAGGTAGAAGTTGAAAAGAAGTAGATTGAGGCTTGGTGTCAGGGAACAAACCATTGTAACAATTAGAGCCATCCCCAGAGTGGACTGGGTTCTCTAGGAGCGAGTGATCGGCCCTTCCCTCACTGAATGTCTGTAAGCAGAGGTCAGATGGCCACTTATTGGGGATCCCTTTCTGGCTACATCGAGACTAAATAGATCCTGAGAACACATCTGAAATACGTGTATTCTTGCACTATTGTCTCCCCTGGTAAGATGCAGACCCTTTGAGGGTAGGGAGTGTGTTATATTTTGGATTTCCATCACACAGTGCCTGGTATATAATAAGGTTGTTGATTGATTTACCGATTCCCCCACCCCCAGTAGTCCTGTGATTTCTCTGGCACAAGGGATTCAGACAAAACCAGAACAATTCTTGACCCCTGAGGGGTTTATATTCTATAGGAATGAATATAGGCCCACTTTAGATAGCCCTGTTTTGATCCTGGCCTGTATGGAAATTTCCTCCACCAATACCTGAGACACAGAGAGGTTAAGTAAATTTTCCAAGGTCACAAAACTAGTGTATATATCCAAGGCAGGGCTGGAACCCAATTTGCCCTGTGTTCAAGGAAGATAACCTGATTATCTAAGCCATGATACCTTCACCAAACTAAGTTAAAAGGGATGGCTTTATAACTTTCTGTAGTGGCGAAGAACTGGACGTTAAAGGGGTCCCACTCAGTTGGGGAACGACTGAACAAATTCTGGTATATGAGTGGAGTGGGACGTTATTGTACCATAAGAAATGATGAAGGGGATGGTTTCAGAGAAACCTGGGAAGACTTGTATGACCTGGCACACAGTGAAGTGAGCAGAGGTGGGAGATCAATTTACATTAAACGACAACATTGCAAAGATGAACGACTTTGAAAGACTGAGGCTCTCTGATCAGCGCAATCACCACCCCCTGATTCCTGAGAAGCAATGATAAAGGCTGTTATCTGCTTCCTGATAGAGAGGTGATGGATTCAAGATGTTTAGTGAGACAAACATTTCTTGACACGGACGAAGTGGGGATTTGTGTTGCTCGATTATGTGTGTTTGTTACAAGGTTTTCTTTTTTTTCCTTTTAAACTGAGTAGGGTGGGGAGGAATGAAATAAATGCTTGTTAATTGAAGAATAAAATTTTTTTAAGAAAGGAAAGAAAAGGGATTATGGCTTTAGGGGAAAGATTCTCAAACATTCTAGGGCTTTGATTTGGCACTCGAGGTCCTAGTCAAAAAGCCGACCTCAGAGCTATGCCATTTAAAGTAGAGCTACCGCATGTGTGTATGTTTAACAGGATGCATGTACTGCATATATAAAGTTATTGCATTCCATCCAATTTTAATGTGTTTATGTGTCAAGCAGAAGGCGTCATTGGGCATTTCTTCACAGACGTAACCTATATATTGCAAGTGCTGCGGTCTCTAGTTATTTTCTGAAAGGCGATGAGTTTCCCAGTGTGAACCTACCCATTTCTAGGCTCACAATATGCCCGGCTGGTTTGGCTATTCACCCGTTATTGTTTCCTCCAGGCGAAGAACAAAATTCCATCATTTCTTTCATCACACTAATATCCCTTTAAACAACTGCATCGTGGGATCTATGGTACTTAGCAAGGCTGGCATACCTACTGTACAGGCGGTATTTTTCATCACAGGAAGCAGTTGGAGCTTACGTATGGAATACTCATTCATCTTGTTTTGTGGCAGTCTGGTGCTTAGCCATTCGGCCGACTTTATGGTCCCTCCTACTTACAAAGATAAGTCCGTGCCTGAGTTGGGGCTTTTAGAGAGTCAGCTCCACCAAGGCAAAGGTGGACATTCAAAGGGACAGTTTCATGTTACTTGCCCAGAGACAGCTTTGAATAAATATCCCATGATGATTAAGGGAGTGGGCTGGCCAGCCTCCTCATTTCCTCTCCTCCTTTCCTTTTACACTTATCTCAAATTCTTCAAGGTATGACTTTTTTAGCTGCATGTTTCCAAGAAGGTGTTAAATTAATAACTCGAAAGAATTATGGCCATGATTTTTTTTGTGTGTGTGTGTGTATGTACTGATTTAACCCCTTTTGAGCAGAGAAGGCAAGGAAGAGAACTCTGTAGCATGTCTGCCCCTTTTCTCTATTTGTTCTAGTAGGTTTTTTTTAAGGATATTTAAATCTTGAGTTATAGTTCTGTGAATTTGCCTCCAGTAAATTAGGGGGAGAGGGAAAGGGAAAGAAGGGAGGTTTGAGGAAGGGGTCGACCAAAGCTCTCCTTTAAAGCTGGGACCTAATCCTTGGGCTGTGCAGCATTCACACAGACTCCTAGGGTTAGAAATTTAGAGTGAGTACAGTTCAGTTATTTTTACAACCGAGCCCCAGAGAAGTGAAATGATTTTCCTTCTAAGTGAATAAAAAATGAGCTGAAAAGTCAAATTCAGAAACAGATGACCTTTTGCCTCTTTCCCGACTTTCAGGGCCTCTCTTCTTTCCGGCGTACCCTAAATGAATTCACCAAACATTTCTTAAGGACTCATTATGAGTTCAGCCCCGCGCTAGGTGCTGTGGATAAAACTTGGTCAAGATCCTAAACAAAGCTTGGATAAGGTCCAGTTCCTGCCTTCCTGGAGCTCATAGAACTTCCGCTAACCTCATCTTTACTTTATAATTATAAGAAATGACATTAAACTAGCCCTCTGAGGTGTACACAATGCTTTAGATGCCTTATCTGATCCTCACAACGGTCCTGTGAAGCAGAGTCACTGGCAGTAACCAGACTATTTTACAGATGAGTAAAAAATGACTCAGAGAGCTTAAGTGACTTGCCCAGGGTCAGATGGCAGTAAGTGTCAGCAGTGGGATTTGAACCCAGGTCTCGAAGGATGGTATACTTTCTACCACGCCAGTTGATATTTCCCTTCCCGTTTGATTTACATCAAAATATCCTTGGCTTAGTTCCCATTCCCTCAGGGCCCTACTCTAGCTTTTGTTGGACAACAAATTAGTTATCTAATTAACTAATAGCTAATTAACTAAATTAACTATAAATAGCTAGTCAATAATGAGTTATCCTACCTCTTGATAATTTGCTGTTAAATGGAGATATAGTTTATGTAGGTATGATGCCTTTTAAAAATTCACTTTTATCTTATGACAGTACCTTAACACAAAGAAATACATTTCTAACATCTCCATCATTTAGCACAATGCCTAGCATATAGTAGAAGTTTAATAAATACTTGTCAGTAAGGATGGCTAGATGGAAGAATTGCAGTCAGAAGAGGCAATATGGTGGGAAGGGTATTGGATTTGGAGTCAGAGAACCTAACTGGCCCTGCCACTTTGGGCAAGTTAATTTAACTTATTTGTGCCTCAGTTTTCTCATCTGTAAAATGAGAGCGCTAAAATGGCTAGTCCCTTCAGGTTTTTTCCAGCTCAGGATCTGTGGAGCTATGAGCTCCTCCTTTCACCATCACTTCTGTGCTTTTACTACAAGATCTTTTGTGAAAATTTTAAATCCATAAAGAGAAAATGTCAGCCAGGTTTTCCAGTTTGATATAAGGAATGGAGAAAAGACATTCCTTAGTCACATGAGCAGATTTTTTTCCCTCTAATAGTATTTTATTTTCTTCCAGTTACACGTAAAGATAGTTTCAACGTTAGTTTTTTTTTAAAATTTTAAGTTCCAAATTGTTCTTCCTCCCTCCCCAAGACAGCAAGCAATCTGATGTAGGTTATACATGTACAATCATGTTAAACACATTTCCACATTAGTCATGTAGTGAAAGAAGAATCAGAACAAAAGGAAAAACCACAAGAAAGAAAAAACAAAAGACAGTGAAAATAGTCTGCTTTGATCTACATTCAGACTCTGTAGTTCTTTCTCTGGATGTGGATAGCGTTTTCCATCGTCAGTCTTTTGGAACTTTCTTGGATCCTTGCATTATTGAGAAGAGCTGAGTCTATCAAAATTAGTGATGGAACAATGCTGCAGTTACTGTGTACAATGTTTTCCTGGTTCTGCTCACTTCACTCGGCATCGATTCACGTAAGTCTTTTTGGGTTTTTCTGAAATCTGCCTATTCTTCCTTTCTTGGAGCACAGTAATATTCAGTCACAATCTCATATCACAATGCATTGAGCCATTCCCCAATGGATGGGCATCCCCTCAGTTTCCAATTCTTCACTACTGCAAAAAGCGCTGCTACAAATATTTTTGTACATGTGAGTCCTTTTCTCTTTTTCCACACAAGCAGATTTAAGGGTTTAGAGACAAGTACATCTGTCTTTGGGGCTTCCTCAGGTTGTAGGTTCTGTCAAGTGTAACTACCTTTAGGTTTGATGGTGCTGTTGGTGTAGATGCTGTGAACACTGTCGCTCGCAGATCCTCCCTGGTCCACTTCTCAGATAGCCATTTGATACCATTAGCTCAAAGCAAAGTACTTAGGGAGGTGACAGCACCAGGAACAGTAGTTGTAAAACATCTTCTCTGTAGACTCTCCCACAAATACACGCAGCATTCATGCTAGGAGTGAGCACACACATGGAGTGCTCAGGTGGCCAAGGTGACTCATGGCTGCACTGCAGATGACCTTTGACTTCTCAGGGAGGGACCTCCCTCTCTTCCCTGGGGTCAGTATCTCTGCCAGGCAGGTGACTTATTTGGCCTCCCTGAGAGATTCTGTGGAAATAGAGGCTGATGAGCCATGCTTTGAGATAGGTGAATCCCCCTGGGCTACCTCAGCAAGGCGGGCTGGGAAAAGCACCGGTTTTTAAGTCAGGAGACCTATGTCCAAATCCTCCTACCTGAGAGCAGCCTAGAAAAGGTCACGGTGAGGGGCTGCCTCCACAAAGCATCGTTGTACCTAAGCCAGGTGTTTTACTGTTGTTTGCTTTTCTTGCCCGCTCATTTTGCTGAGGAGGAAACTGAGTCCCGGAGACAGTAAGGGACTTGGTTCAGTTCATACAGTCCATCACTTCACAAAGAAAACCTGTGTGAAACCACGTGTGCAGTCCTGGCCTCTGGGAGGAGCGCTTCTACTGGTTGCTTTGGAAACATGCTTTTCCTGTAAGGGGAAGGTCTGCCTTGGGAAGGATGTTGCCTGCCGACATCACAATGTGGTAAGTTGTTTTTCAAGTTCTTAGATGGAAAGTGTTTTCTGGGGGAGTGAGGGCTGGTGTCATTGCTCAGATTAGAAAACAGGGAGGGAGGCAGTGTGGTCGAGAGACCCCAGGTGGGAAGGCAGAGGTCCCAGGGAGTCTCTGCAGGGAAGGACTGCAAGACAGCATCCCTTAGGATGTGCTTCAAGGTCCAAATTTAAGCACTTCCACGGGGTGGAGCATCAATGGATGGAAGGTTCTTGTATACCAAGTACTGTAGATAAGGGCTTTCCAGTGATCTCAGCACCCGGGCCAACTCTGGGCCTGCCAGAACCACCACACAGGGAGTGAAGCCTCAGACAGCGACCTGGAGCCAAGAGGTAGACACATCACTGATGCCTTAGTCAAAGCAGATCTCTCCCAGACGACACAAGCAAGTCAAATGGAATCTGACAATGCTATTAGGAGTATAGATTTTATATTCAGATAGAGTGCATATTATATATGTGTGCATGTGTATGTACACATAGACATATATGTGCATATATTTCAGCACACAAATATATACACACATACCTATACATATGCACACTTTACACACATAAACATATACTTATAGAGACCTATACTTTATACATAAATATGTATATAACTTTATATGCATGTATATACACTTATACATACATATATCTCTTATCTATCTATTACAGCATAGTGTTGCAGTCAGAGAGACAGAAGCCAGAAAGACTTGGCCTGCCTGTGTGATCTTGGATGAATCATTTCACCTCTAAGTATTCTGGGCAGCTCCCTAAGACTAAAAGTTGCAGAAAAGTGCTGGCCTACATCAGTCAATTAATTAATTAAAGGAGTTTCCTCACCTAATAATTCCCTTTACTAATAAACCATAGCTACAGTCTCTCTCTCCCTCCTCTGTCTCTCTTCTGTTTCTGTATCTCTCTCCTTTCTCTTTGTCTCTCTCCCTCTTCTCTCTTCCACAGACACATAAATACATATATGTATTATACACACAGATGTATTTATACCATACCATGTATAATATAGCTATGCATGAAAATATACACAGATGAATGTAACTACACACGCATATATATTTAAACATATGGCTTTATTTCTTCCCTCCCTCATAACATATCAAATACATACATAACTTGAACTGTCTTTTAGGTGGGTGTAACTTGTAGACATTACCATCGTAGGATTTTAGTGTTAGAAAAGACCAAAGTGAACAGCAGACATAAAACACTCATTTTAAAAAGAAGAAAATTCAGCTCTGGAGACAAAACACAAATCGATCACTTAAAAAGCATTAAGTATTTCTTACGTGCCAAACACAGGGATATACGTTGGGGATACTGAGATAAAGGCCAAGCAATCTCTCCCCTCAGGGAATTTATATTCTAGGCTTGAGTCAGGCCAATTTGTTGTTTACCAGTAGGGACTGGAATGAAATAGACCATCTAATATTTTATAAAAAGAAGCTTACTTAGCAACAACATGGAAAGGATTTTCAGCAAAGATACAGTATTGATTCAACTGGGCTTGGGCGATCTTGCCCACACATTGACTGTGGGTCAGCAGTGTGTATTGGGTCCAGGGAGCCTCCAACTCCTCCTTCACTTACCTCTTATTCTTAGGTGACCAGAAAGGTACCTTAATGGTTTAGGTTTTATTCCCCTGGACCTATTAAGTCTTCAGACAGTTTCACTGAATTTTAGGGGGAAAATAATTTAGCTATCTTTGTAAATATATACAAAATAGATAGAAGGGTTATTTGTTTTGTTTTGTTTCATTTTTGGTGTGAGAGGCACTGGCAGCTGGGGGAAGGGAGAAATCAGGAAAGGCCTTATGTAGGGGATAGTGTTTAAGTAGAGCTTTGAAAGATGCCAAGGATTCCAAAAGGCAGAGGTGAAAAGGGAGTGCATTCCAGACCTCTGCAAAAGCCAGAGATAGGCAGTAGAATGCCATGTGTAAAAAACAGTGAGAAGACCAGTTTAGTGAATCCTAGACTCAAACTCAGAGCCAGGGCTCTTTCAATAACATCTGTGGATTGTCTGCCCTAGAACTTTCAGGAAGTTAGTAGCTGGTAGGATAGCTTATGTAAATCTTTTTTATTTCAGTACATAGGGAGATTTAATCTTTATTGGTTCATGATATTTAGAGTTAGAAGGGACCCTAGAGATCATCTAGCCAAATTCCTAATTTTTCAGATGAGAAAACTTAGTCCACAGGGAGTTGCCTTGCCTAAGATCAGATAGCTTAGCAACTTATAAGCAGAGCTAGGTTGGAAAGCTATGCCATTCCTTCTGTTTTTGGGTCCAGTGTTTCTCTGTGCTATCCCATACTGCCTTTCTGTGGTTTTGATAAAGGCATATTTTAATAATACCTAAGAGGAAAACGTTGGAACTCCTCGATTTTGCTTTGCCAGTTTGGCTCAGTGTGTATTTTCTCAGCCATCTTGCCAGCAAGAGAACAGATAGGACTCATTGGAACATTGGACTCATGCCCTCAAAGCCTCAAGTTTCCCAGACTCCTCTCTTCAGGATGACTGTGGTCAAGTTTGCGGCCAGAGGTCTCTCTTCAGAACTTGGAGGCAGTGGGACATTGGAGGTGATGAAAAGCAAAAATGAAAGAGGACATACGTTATTGTAATTACGTTCTTGCCCAGTTGTAGGCAGCAATGAGTGGTATAATGGATAGACTCCTAGCTTGGAGTCAAGAAGATCTGGGTTCAAATCCAGCCTCTGATGCTTACTACCAATGTAATCCTACGTGTTTCTGTTCCTCAAGCGATTCTCTAAGACATAAACGAGCAGAATACCAAGACTGAAAGACAAGATGGACGCTTTAGGGGGCAATCCCTTCTCACCTCTGGGCTATAGGAGCTGGCTAGGATTTCTCTTTTAGGCTACGGATTTCTTTGTCAACATCTCCTTGTTGTGCTGCCTTTGAGCGTTTGCTGAATTCGAATCAGAAAATCGGGTGATATCATGTTATTCATTCTGTAGCCATGACCGATCTTGCATTTAGTGATCTGGGGCAGATGAATGTGTTAGAAACTGTATGAAAGGTATTTTATTCATAAATTGTTCCATCCAGTGTCAACCACTCTCATTGACCGTTTTTTCTTGTATCTGGTCCAAACACATCCCACTTCAATTCAGAGTTTCTGTTAAGGTGCTCTGGGCATCAGCATGTTAAGGAACTGATAGACATGGGTAGCATGGGCAGTCCCTCTAGTGTTATGGGTTGTCATTGAAAGTTGCCTGAAGCTCAGAGAGGTCAAGCAACTTTTTAGGGAAACAGCTAATAAATGTGACTGATAGAATTTGAAATCGAGTCTTCCTAATTCCAAGCCCAACGTTCTAGCCATTATATGCCAAGCTGCCTCTTGGGCACCATCTAAATAATCCCTACTCTGTCACTGGGTTACTGAGTCATTTTATGGAGTCTCATTTCTTTGGGTCTCCATTTCTTCATTTGTAAAATGGAGGGGCTGGACTCGATGGCTCTGAAGCTTCCTCCCTTCTCAAGGATCTGTGGTCTGGCTCTCTATCTGTCTATATGATAAAGCCTCATCTAGGCTGACACCCGCATCTTACAGGGGAGGAAACAAGACTAGGGTGGTTAATGATTTGCCAAAGGTCACACAGGTCCTGAGCATCAGAGATGGTATTTGAGC
>CM053626.1:22329727-22360202 GCA_028646595.1 Phalanger gymnotis | reverse complement strand
AGCGGCCGGGGGCGGCGGCCTCGGAGCCGGAGTTTAGAAAAGTTCCAGGGTTGGTTTTGGAAGTTAAGCCGAGGCCGGAGAGGCTGCTGCGAGGAGCCGCGGTTGCTATAGTGGGCGCTGTCGGCTCTCTTCTCAAAGGCTCACTGGCGAGAAGGGAAGGACGGAGAGAGGCGGCGGCCAGAGCCGAGGGGAGGCAGGCAGGCAGGCAGGCTGGAGGCAGGGCAGCCACGGCCGCGGCCGCGTTTGTCGGGGCTGAAGGGCAGTAGCTCGGCCGAGCATCTCTCTGAACCGAGGGCAGGTGGGAAAGGAGGGGGAGGAGGCGGCGAAATAGGGGAGCATGGGGTGAAGGTGGAGAGAGTGGACAAGCCGAGAACGGGATAGGTAGGAAGGGAGAAAGCGTGGCAGCTTGCAAAACCAGCCCCTGGCGGGCCCAGGGCCCGGGGAGGGAGCGCGCCGAGCCCGGGAGCCCGGAGCTGTCTAACCAGCTGGGGTGTCTGCCCTAGGAGTGAAGGCGGGCGCACTTCGTCTCAGGCTTGGGTCACTCGGGCGGGCGGCGGCCGAGGCATTGGTACTGAGAGCCGGGAAAAGGAGCGCAGAGCAGGGCTGGTGTGTATGCGTATGTGAAGGGGTGGGGGGATCCGAAGCCGCGCGCTTGCACCCCCCTCCCCCCGACATTAAGTTGGCTGAGCTAGAGGGAGGGCGGGGAGCAGTGCTTTTGGAGAGCTACTTATCCGCGGGGATGTGAACTCTCACCCATATGTACCACCTTTGATATACAGAGGTTCCTTCCTAAAATATTCACACACACACACACACACACACACACACACACACACACACACACACACCCACGGGGAGAGGGGAGAGGAGAAGAGGTGGGTGAACTAGTCAGAAACTTGCCTGAGCAAACTCTGCTCTGCCAATGTGACCCGTAACCCAGAATTACTGTTGAGAAAACAGCATTTTGAAAAGAGATTTCATTTTTATCTTTGGTTAAATCCAATCCACGGTACATTGGAACTTAATTTTGTATAATTTGGAAGGTATGCATGTATATTCATAGACTTCCAGTGTACGCAGACCACTGTTTACACACATACACAATTTGCTAAGCACCTCTGGTAATGGGGCGCTTAAAATGTCATAAATCTATACATTAAAAACAATCCCAGTGATAAGGTAAATGCCAAATGCTTTTCAGAGCTTCCTAATAAGACTCTTCTCCTGTCCTCTACCTTTCTTCCCTCCCTCTTTTCCTCTTCCCTCTTCCCAACAACTCCTGGTCCTTCCATAGTCTAGGAGCTTTAACACTCTCCCCCCCGCCCCACGCCATAGTTACATTATGGTCTACCTCCCTCGTCTCTTGGGGTTCAGGAGTTACGGTGAGGGAGGGAGCCAGCCAGGCAGAGGAGCCCAGAGTCCCTGAGCCAACCAGCGCGGAGGCAGGTTCGGCTCTCACCCTCCTTTTCCTCAGGCTTCGGGAACCCGGCTCTCAAGTCGGGTCTCAGTGTTGTAATTTCCAGGCGCCTTTCCAGGAGTTGGTACAGTTTGGCTCCTACACGCAGCCTGCTCACACAGGCAGACTCACACACTCACGCATAAATTTCTTTTCGCCTGGGTCTTAGCGACCGACATAAAGACTGGGGTATTTCGGTAATCGGTCCATCTGTTTCTTCTTTGGATACTGTTCATTTCATTTAGCAGCGACAGTGTCAAAATTCGCTTCTTCCTGCCTTTTTTATTTGCTTTCGAATGCGGTTGATGGCTTGATTTTCGTCTGAAATACACACACACACACATACAAGTATACACATACACACATCTAGACGCATACACAAACCTACACATATAAATACAGATTCACATTCACATATACTTTCAGGCGTACAGCTTTCAATCCACAATGAAAGCATTGGGGAAGATGGCAGATGAAAGCTTTCTAAGTTGTTCTGGATAGAAGAGGAAACTTAACTTCTTGTCTTATTACTCAGTTTGCTCAGAAATGAAAGGGACCTATTTTTATTTCCTTAAATTTAAATTTTCCTTGAAACTTTAAAAACGATTTGTATTTAACTGTATGTACAAGATCCAAGTCAGTGCTAAGTGTTTTTCTTCCCCAAACACAACCTAGCATCCATAAAACATAAATAAATGTACAGAGAATTCTTTCTGATCTGATAGTAATTGCATTGCATCCGGTGGGAGATCATTGTTTTATTCACTGTGGTCAAAGGTACTGCTGTTGATTTCTTGATAACTGGATCCCAACATTTAAAAACTTTGTTCCTGGGTTTCATGTCTCCTCTTTCGTTGTGGCTGCTTCCTCCCGCGGTCTTTTCCAGACAGATGCGCTACTGCATTCTATAATCCTTGAGTTACAATATGGGTAATAAAGGAAATCATATTAAAACTTCGGATTTTTGTATTTTTAAATACCATTTCCTTTTCCTTCAGTAGCGTGTCAGCTTCATGGCTAAACCGAGGAGATTGTGAGACACCCCTGTAATTCAATCCTTCTAACAAGAAAACTTTGTAGCTATTATTTCAGTCCAGGCGTTCCCCCACCCCCTTACCTTCTTTTGCTACGTTCAGAAAAAAGAGAAAAAAGCAATTTATTCTATCCAATAGAACCAACTCTCCTCCCAGTCTTTTTTTTTTTTTGGTTTGTTTTTAAAGTTTCACTGGAAACAAATCACATCGAAATACAATATTTTGCCCACGGCAGCACTGCTTCCAGCAAGGGTGAAATTTACTAGTTGTCGAACACTCACTAACTCCTACTTGTATTATCTGAAGTTACCAGGACTCAGCCGAGTTCTTGTTAGTCAAAGGACATAATTCCGAGAACGAGTTGATCTTTCTTTTTCTCAGAAAGAAAGAACCAACCACTTAGGTACTAACTGGAGGGCTTGATTTTTTTCTTTTTAGACAAGATTATCCGAAATACAATAGCTTAAACAAAGCCACGTTGGAATTTGTTTAGGGGGATTTTAAACCTTAGTTTAAAAATAAGTAAAGGGGATCTCAAGACGCCTGACTATCTTGAAGGCACAGCCTAAACACTTGGCACTTAACCCAACGTTTGAAAAAAGAAAAAGAAATGTCAAACGAGGGAGGGATGCCGCAGCTCGCAGAGCCGGGTTCTAGCGCCTCAGAGCAAGACAAGTATTTCAGTCTGATCCCAAGTTTCTAAACAATTCGGGTAGGGGGTGGGCACCTGTATCGAGTCAGAAATGCCAATGGGAGATTATTCTTTCAGTCGAGCAAAAGGAGGGGGTTGGGGTCAGGTCTGACCGAGCTTTTTAGATTTCTTTCCACCTATATACCTAAGAAAAAAAGCCCAAAGCAATCCCTCCTCAATTTACCGACAGTGACACTCCCCAGGATCTCAATTTCTGCAATTTACAGTCTATAGAGCAACCTACTTGGAGTTCTTAGGGCGTCCCCCCTCTCACCCCCCACCCAGTAGTCTCGTAAAGAGACAGAAGGCGATCAGATTAGCAGGACACACTGGGGGGGGCACTTGTTACTTTTACACTTTATCGCTTTTTTTTTAAACAGTCAGTCTAGTCGTCAAGGTAGGTCCCGAACTCTCTAAAGTTCCCCCCTCCCATCCCCAACTTCTGAGATAATAAAATAACACGCGCCCAGGTTTCAGCAGGATTTTTTTTTCTTTCCCTGAGCCTATAATTTGCCTTCCTCTAGTCCTTAAAAGCCCCTGATTGAAAAACAGAGCTGCCAAGTTTATTTGCCTGTTTAAGACTCTGTCCTGGAATTTGTTTTTCAAAGAGGGGAGCGCCGGCCCTGTCCAGGCGCAGAGTCCCCCTTCTAGGAAGGCTGTTTATTTGCCATTTCTTTACCATTACCCGGGGCTTAGTGCTTCTTTATTGCATTTGGCACTTGCTGTAAATAGTCTCCTGCAACATTTGTGTGTGTGTGTGTGTGTGTGTGTGTGTGTGTGTGTGTGTGTGTGCATTTAGCCAAAAAAGTCTCTGAGTTTAGGGAAAGGTTAATAAAGCGTTTCACTTCCCTCCCCCCCACATAAATCGGGCAGAGAGACGGTTCATTAGCAGGAGAGGAGAGAAGGCAGGAAGGCCCTGTTTTTTTTAAAATGTTCATTTGTTTGGGATATAAATTCTCAGCCTTCTCTGGACAGTTATGTGTGTGTGTGACAGAGAGAGGTGTGTATGTGTGTGAGTGAGAGGTGTGTGTGTGTGTGTGTGTGTGTGTGTGTGTGAGACAGAGAGAGAGGTGTGTATGTGTGTGAGTGAGAGGGGTGTGTGTTTGTGACAGAGAGAGAGGTTTGTATGTGTGTGAGTGAGAGAGGTGTGTGTGTGTGACAGAGAGAGAGGTGTGTATGTGTGTGAGTGAGAGAGGTGTGTGTTTGTGTGTGTGTGTGTGACAGAGAGGTGTGTATGTGTGTGAGAGAGGTGTGTGTTTGTGTATGTGTGTGTGTGTGTGTGTGTGTGTGAGACAGAGAGAGAGAGAGAGAGAGAGAGAGAGAGAAAGAGAGAGAGGGAGAGAGGAGAATGAGAATGGTGAGTATGTGTTTGTTCTTCAGGTTCCTTTCAAAGCAGACTCCCTACAGCTTGAGAACTTTCCCCATTTCCTTCACCTTAATGCTCTTGATACTGTGAGAACCAAAATGCCTTCAACATGAAGGGGCCTATGGCACATATACAATAAGCATACGTGTGTATCTATATCTGTGTGTTTATATAGTATATATAGACATATATGCTCACATATACACATATATATGTATATAAAAGAGGTTTTTTTTCTTCAGGGAAACTTTTTAATAAGGCTGAGGAGATTGATTTATAAGTCTTTTCTTTCTGAAGAGCTTGCCCCCCAGAGGGTTTCTAGAAGACAATATCAGGTTAGCCAAGGTTCCTATGTGGCCTGGTATGGAAGGCCCAGGAGATGCAGGTATTTAGGGCTCACTGACCCCATTCTTGGGGGGTGGGAAGAGACGGGAATGATGGCTACTCTCCTTTGTCAGGCCAACTTCCCACCCCATGTCTTTTCCATTTGAGTGCATTGAGGGGGACCGCAGGAGATGATTTGGGTCTCTTCCCACACACTACCTTTTATTCCAGTTTCTCAAGGATTCAGAGTCTCTGATGGCTTTTTCCCAAGGACCGGGACCCTTCTTCTTCCTTTTTTCCTTGAAGACAGGATACATCTAGGCCCTCACCACGCCATCCCTCAATTCTCCCAGGATTTAGGCTGGTCCCAAGTGGGATGAAGAATGGGAGTGGTATGGTTGTGATATGGAGGATGATTTTTAGGGCTGAGGAAAGGGACCTCAAAGGCAGGAGAGGACACTGGTGGTGATTTAGGCCTTCTGCTCCATAGCCCCTGACATAGTCCTGCAGGCAGGAAGCCCTTGGCCCCGAACAGCTTGAGAAAGAAAATAATTCTGTCCCCTTCCATCCTGAGAAGTGCTATGGTGTCTGGACAGCTCTTCCCCTGGGATATATGCCTGCACCGTGCCATTCCCCTATGTCTGGGCACACAGCCCCTTCCTTGTCTTGGGCCTCAGATGCCTCCTTTGCAACTCAGGGAGACCCTGAGGGAAGCTAGCACTCAGAGGTAGGGGGTGGTAGTGACGGTGGTCCATGGGACAATCCTATTATGAAGATGCCAAGCACATTTTTACTGAGCAGTGGATTAACCATTTGACTACTCCAAGTAGCTGGAGTTAGCTTGTGCTCACCACATTTTGTGAGTGTGAGTGTGTTGTGTGTGTATATGTGTGTGTATGTGTGTGTTTGCTCGAGGGCTTGAGCGTGCATTAGGCACTCAAGCTTTCTCAGTGCGCCCACGTGAGCATGCTGTTTGGGATGGACTAAATAGAAATCTTCCCTTCCCCCCATTGCTTAGAAAGATGCTATTGCTAAAATTAGGTCTTAGCCTGTCCTACTCTTCTGGCCTTCCACTTGCTTCCATCAGTGAATTCCCAAAGAAACTTGGCTGTATAGTGAGAACAAGTGTGTGTGGGTGGGGGGAGAGGAGGAAACAAATAAATAAAGCAGAGAGAACTTGAGGGAGAGAACTACCCTCCCCCCTCCTCTTCCCTCCCTCCAAGCTCACCCCATAGTTTGCAAACACAGATTGGCACTCTTCCCCTCCCCCAATGAAAAATGTAATCCTTGTTAATTAACATTGCTTACAGGGCCTACAAGAAACTTAAGAAATGTTTCTACAAAGGGAAGGAACTGTTTACAAAACTCTTTCAAAAGTGTGACATATTGCCACAGCTTCGGGACTAAAAAGCTAAACACACTTACTTGCCTTTGAAGTTTCCCTGGCTGGGCCTGCTAATTTGACTGAGATTCAGATATTGCTGTGGGTATAACTAATGACTTTTACCTATTTAGACTCAAGTGGGAGGAGACAAAATCCTGGATTCCTTGTCCAATGGGTCCCTCTAGAGACTGGGCTTCTGGCTTTCGGCCAGTTCTGTACAATGTCAACATTGAATATTTGAATTCCCAGACTCTATTTAACAAGTTTCTAAATAAATAAACTCATTGTGTGTCTGTGTTTAAGATTATTTCACCTCTTTCATAAAAGCTACAGCATCTTATTACATTGGCCTCTGAGGGTGATTTTTTTTAGCCCTTTCTTTATAAATAAACACAAACAGAATTCAATGCAATTTTCCTGGCCAGCCTTCTCTTTCCTATGTGTGCAGAGAAAGGGCATGGGCTTATGGATATTTGGGCAGGGATATTAAAATAAAGCCCTCCTTTCTTGGGTGGCACTGTTCAAACTCATATCATATCACAGGTAAGAGTAAAACTAAGTTCAGAAAATCAGTTAAATATTAATCATTTCTAAAAGGAGGCTCAAATTGGGCCATTCCCTTGTAGATCCTTAATCATTTTGGCCATAGAACCACAATTAAGCTGAAGTGAAAGTTTTGTTGTTGTTGCTGTAAGTGGGCCCTTGTGCTCCTGTTTCCCCATACAAGTAAGTTTGTGAGTATCTGTGCACCCAGATATCTTAAGTAGGCTGATGTATGTTTTTGCATCTACGGTCTCGAATGGGGCCTCCTTATACATCTTCAAGGGAGGGAAGGAGAAATAGTGGCTAGAATGCCGTACAGTGAGTCGAAAAGACTCGGGTTCTTATACCACTTCTGACACTTAATAGTTCTGTGTCATAGTACCTTTCCGAGCGCTGGTTTTTCTCACCTGTATAATGGGCATGATAATAGCCCCTACCTTGAAGGACTGTTTCGAGGCTCAAGTAATGTTATGGAAAGGACTTTCAATCATCCTTTGCAAGTCAGCAATTGTTATTATGTATGGACCCAGGCAAAACATAATCATGAGGCTGTGGCTTGTTGTTTTCATGTGTCTATGTGCATGCTTATGTAGGTATGGGATTTCTATGGAGAAATATATTTGTTTGAAAATCCATGGTTTTAAAAACAAGTACTCTCTAGACCTCTTGAAATGTGGGTCCTCATCTGGAGCTGTTAAGAAAAGAAAGTGGAATTTGCTCTATGTGTACAAAGTACTTTTTTTTTTTAAGGATTTGAAATGGCACATAGCAAAACCCATAAACATTTGGCTGGTAATGTGGGGAGCTCTGAGCCAAGACAAAATAATCCCACCAACCCGCAAAAACCTTAAAATAGATTACAATGATCTTGGCCATTTTCAATTTACAAAAATAATAGCCATGATTAAAATGGAGGGGTATTTTTCTTTTGCATTATTGGTAGAACTTTTTTGTGGGTAAAGAACTGTTTCATTATGTGTGTGCGTGGGGGGGGCGGTGAGGAACAAAACAAAGTTTTAGTCAGATTCCAGATTTTTCAAAAGCTACCTTTCTGGAATAACTTATTGTTTCAATTGCTCTCATCCTGTTAATTAAGAAACATGCTTTTGGTTAACATAATCAGTTAGGTCCTTGGTTACCCACTTTTGCAAAAATTTCCCTAGAGGTAATGGGGTAGTATAGATAGCATTCTGGACTTAGCATCATGAAGGTATAGATTGAAATCTCACCTAAGATACTTGTTAGCTATATGAGGATCTTGTTCTGGAAGCACAAAAAAGGGACACCTTTTTTTTTTTTTTAAAAAAGGACATACTTAGGAGGCTTGTCTTCTCCTCCTCCTCCTCTTCCTCCTCCTCCTGCTCCTCCTCCTCCTCCTTCTTCTTCTTCTTCTTCTTCTTCTTCTTCTTCTTCTTCTTCTTCTTCTTCCTCAAAGGTTTCCATTGGTCTCCATCTCCCCCACCTCCCTGCAAGGGAGAATTCTGTGGGAGAGGAGAGAGTATTCATTTATCTACTGTGGAGGAAGAGACAGAAGCATTCTCAGTTCTTTCCCCATCTTTTCCTGGATGCCATGTTGTGCTCTGCAAGCATGGAAATAGAAAACTAGGCCAGAGAAAGGAGTTTGGGATTTGGAGCCAGAGCACCTAGGTTTGAATCCTGGCTTTGGGTGACCCTGGCCAAGTCATTTATTATCTCTGGCTCTCAGTTTCCTCATTTGTAAAATCTGCATCTTATACGTAGGTGTGAATTCAGCCTTGGAATAACTAGGAATCTAAAAATACCATATAACAGCTCAAGATCCGTAGTTTAGATCCCATGATTTTAATGTTTTGGAGAATGAAGGATGAATGCATAAATTAATTTAGTATGCCCAGAGCAAAGCAGACTGTATGTGCTTATGGGTCATTTGAACATAGAACTTCTTCACTCAGATGACCAATACAAATTCTCTTTTCAGAAGATGTCGTTTCTGAGCGTCAGGCATGTCTAGAAATCTTAGTTAAGTGTTCCTTTACTTGGAGCTTGTGAACTCAAAACAATTTTTATGACTGTGTATTTCAAAATAATTGATTTCCTTTGTAATCCTATAGATTTTATTTTGTGCATTTAAAAGTATTCGGAGAAAATGTTGGTAGGCTTGCCCAGATTGCCAAAGGGATCCTTGACACAAAAAATCTCTATCTTTAACGGATTGCTGAATGGATTAGATATTTGCTTTATTTACCCATTTGTTCATTTATTTGCAATTATTTGCATTTATTTTTAACATTCATTTTAAAACATTTTGAGTTCCAAATTCTCTCCCTTCTTCCAGTGCCTCTCCCATCCATTGAGAAGGCAACAATATGATACCCATTATAAATGTGATAGACCAGGTATTTGAAACAAAGTCTACAAGGGACTCAACCCTGATCATCATGAATTTTGTTCATTAACATTGAGCCTGAAATAACACAATAGAGAAAGGTGGCACATTTCCAAGTGTGGTCTAGTAAACACACACACACACACACACACACACACAGATCTGCAAGAGCCCTCAGAAGTTATTTAGTCTTACTCCCTCATTTTTTGTTGTTGATGTTTTAGGCATATCTGACTCTTCATGACCCCATTTGGGGTTTTCTTGGCAAAAGTACTGGAGTGGTTTGGCATTCCCTTTTCCAGCTCATTTAACAGATGAAGAAACTGAGGCAAGCTGGGTTTAGTGACTTACCCAAGGTCACACAGCTAATAACGGTCTGAGGCCAGATTTGAACTCAGGAAGCTAAGTCTTCCTGACTCTAGGCCCAGAACTCTATTCACTTTGCCACCTAGCTGCCCCCTCATTCTATGGATCAGTTCATCTGCAAGCATTTATTAAGCACCTTCTATGGGCTAGTTACTGTGCTGGGTGCTGGGAAGCCAAAGGCAAAACTCCAACGTCCTGAAGAAGACTTCATTGAGGGAGTTAATGCCCAGCGGCATTAAGTGACTTGTCTGATGTCCCACAAGTAGTGAATGGCAGAGTCAAGATTCAAAATCCAGTTCTTTTGAGTCCAAATCCAATTCTTTTCTACTGTTGTCATGATAGTAGGTTTTGAGTGGCTGAGCTGCTTTTTATTTGCATCTGTACTATTGATGTCTCAGGCTGGCATTCTAGTCCTCAACAATCTGGCCCCAAACTACTTCTCCAGTCATGTATCTCACCCAACAAAGTCTCTGCTCAGTCCACATTGGGCCCTCAGGCCTAACACTATCTTGCCTCTTGGCTTGCGATGTCATCCTTTGTCTCTGCCTTTTGAAACCCCCCAATTTCCACTGGCTCAGCTCAAATCCCAGCCCAGCTGAGAAGCCCTTCCTGATTAACCCAGTCAGTCAGAAGTGATCAGAGGATCATTGACTTAGAGCTGGAAGGAATCTCAGAAGCCATCCAACCCAACTCTTACAACTTACAGTTGAGGAAACCAAAGCCTAGAGAGGTGAGTTATCCAAGATCACTCACATAGTAAGTAGAGGAGCTGGTATTTGAACAGGGACTCTTCACTATTTCTGCTACCTTGTTAGGGATTTGAGCTCAGCTCTTTGGACTCTGTCCAACATTCTTCCTACTCCTCTGCACTCCTATAATGCTGAGGGACAGAATGGGGGTGTGGTGTGGTGGGAAGGGGGAGAAGGAATAAGCATTCACATAGTGCCTACTGTGTGCCAAGAACTGTGCTAAGCACTTTACTAATATTGAATTTTACACAACCCTGTGAGATAGGTGCTGTTTTTATCTCCATGTTGCAGTTGAGGAGACTGAGGCAAAGAGAGACTAAATGACCTGCCCAGGGTCACTAAGCTTATAAGCGTCTGAGACTGGATTTGAACTTAGGTCTTTCTGACTTTAAATCCAGCACTCTATGCATTATGGCACCACCTAGCTGCCTTGAGTGACATCCATTTGACACTTACTATACCCCGCTTCATATATTTATATTGCCCATATCTTATCTCCTCTCCTAAACTGAAAGCTTTTGAAGGATGGGCGACACTTTTCATATCCTGCAGTACTGTACTCACAGCAGACACTCATGACCTACCAGCTATCGCTGATAATCACCTTAAATAATTTATATACCTCTAAGTTTCTCTGCCTGTACAAGCTTCTTGATGTCATGATTAAGGTTCTTGGAATTTCTCATACTTTAGCTGTATACTTAAGCCACATTTGGTTTATTTCTATATTGAAAAAGTGATGCTGAATGTGTGGTTTTGTTACTGGCTCTTTCTTGATCTTTCCCCCTCCACCTTCCTGCTATTTGAAATGACTTTGTATTTACTTTGTATATGCTTTGTATACACTTTGTGTCAGCTTATTTGCGTATATTTTGTTCTTCCCAATAAAATTTAAATTCTTTGAGGGTAGGTATTGTTCATTTTTTTTCTTTGTATCCCCTGTACCTAATAAAGTGCCTGGCATGCAGTAACTACTTAATCAATGCTTATTAACCGATTGGTAAGAAAATCTAGAAGACACAGTATTTTGCAGATTTGGGTCAGTTAATGGTCTTCTCATGACCTCACTTAAAACGCTTGGGATTCATTTGATCTGCGTTTAGTACTGAGGCTTATTTATTCCCAGTCATTGGTCTTTCTGCTGGAAGCATCTTGATTTATTGAAGGTCTTAATCTTGATGGTCTCTCTAAGTTCCTAGTAACTTGGAGTTTTACTTAGTTCCAGTGACTTGGAATGGTCAACTTCACAAACCTCAGGGAAACCAAGAGTAAGAATTTCACCTCTGCTTTTCCTGCAGTGACAAGATGTGTTAGGAGAGAATGGAAGGATGTGAACAGGGTCACCAATTTAGGGTGCACTTCTGTCTTAGTCAGGCAGTTATGGAGTCATGGAAAGAACTCTAATCTTAAGATACCATGGCATAGTTCAAGCATTGCTTCTAATACTTAACCAGATGAGACCAAGGCTAAGTCATTTAGACTTTTTGAGTCTCGGTTTCCCCAACTAGATAGCGTTTACACTATATATCACAGGGCTTTTCAATGCAGCAAATATTCCTCATCTTTACCATGAGGGGTACCATTAGATGATTGCTAACTCATGTTCCTTTCCATTTTTTTCATCCTACCATTGTAAATCATACTATTTGTAATGGCATATTGTAATTATAAGGCAATTGTAATGGTAAAGAATTTCATAAGCGTAGGCAATTATATTTATGCTTCAAATATTTTTTTAAAAAAGAACAAACAACTATAGTTGATAGATCATAACACTACATTACGCCTTTGGGGAAAGCAGCAAAGTACAGCATTAAGAACATTGTCTTTGAAGTCAGAAGACCTGGGTTCAAATCCCACCTTGGAGTCTCTGCTACGTGTGAGATGTAGGTGAGACACTTCATTTCCATGTACCTCAGTTCCTTTATCTGTAAAATGAGGGCTTTGGATTCAGTAGCCTAACCTCTTAAACTTTTCCCGTTCTCAAACCCTTTTCCCATTTCTGCAGCGTTCATGGGCATCGCATGTCCCGAGGGCACGCACAGTACAAAGTGCGCATTCTTTGTGTTCAGCATCAAGACTGCAGTGAAGTTTCACTGTGTAACCTGGGCAAGCGCTGCCAGAAGCACCTCAGATTAGTTATGCGTTTGATTTTTAATTAATTTTTGGTCATTATATGTTCAGAAACCTTTTACTGTCGCCAAATTTTTCTGGACCCCATACGGGATTCATCTTATGAATTTCATTTTTTATTGAGTCAGCATGTTGCAAAGGCAAAGGTGAGAGCTATAAACATTTTGTTGCCCAGGCAAGCAGGGTGAGAAAATTTAACCTTCTAATTAATTATTTGAAAATAATGCAATAAAGGGGTAGCTAGGTGGCGCAGTGAGCGGAGCACCGGCCCTGGAGTCAGGAGGACCTGAGTTCAAATCCGGCCTCAGACACTTGACACTCTTGCTAGCTGTGTGACCTTGGGCAAGTGGCTTAACCTCAATTGCCCTGCCCTCCCCCTGCAAAAACAAACAAACAAACACAAGAAAATAATGCAATAATAGTCTTAGGATGGTGGATTAGGTTTTGTAGAGATGTCTCAGCTGCTGAAGGAGCATCTGTCAAATTTTTGTGCCTCTAATTTTTGGTGTCTCCAAGCCTTAGTTACTCTGCCCTATTAATGACTGAAAGAGCAATGAATACATTTGGAGTCACAGGTTCTGTGTTGTAATCCTGACTCTGCACCTTGCTACATGTATCTATAAAATGAGATATATGTAAAGTGCTTTGCACACCTTAAAGCACTTTATATATGCTGGTTTTTGTTATTCACCTGGAGCAAATCATTGGATCCTCCTGGATCTTTAATTTCCTTTTCTATGAAAATGAGGGGGTTGGATTAGAAGTCCCTTCCAACTCTTGGTCTATCATGCTATGTCTCTTGCTCCCTCTCTCTCTCCCTCTCTCTTACACACACACACACACACACACACACACACACACACACACATGCCTATTTCCCAAACCCACATAATAATTAAATAGAATGTCTTTGCTTAGACCAACAATATGGTACAATGGAGAGAACACTAGCCTTGAAGTCAGAGGACCTCTGGTTAAATGCCACCTCTGAGACTTGCCATCTTTGTGACCTTGAACAACATTCCTTAACTTCACTGGGCCTAAATTTCCTCCTCTGTTTAAAGTAAGGAGTTGGACTTCGTGGCCTCTGAAGGTCTTTCCAGCTCCAGACCTAGAATCCTTCCTCATTTTTCAGGACTTGCTTAATTCTCAACATGGGCTTATGAGGCCAGGTGATAGATTTTTGAAAGTCTGTGTACAAGTTGGGAGGCAGTGTGGAGCAGTGGTAAGAGTTCTAACTCTGGAGGTTAGAGGATTTAGGTTCAAATCCTGCCTTGACCATTTCCTCCCTGTGTGACCTTGTAAAGTCAGATAGCCTCTTTAAGCCTCAGTTTCCTTATATGTAAAATGAGACAGTTGGATTGAATAACCTCTAAATTTCCAGTTCAAAATTGATGATCCTGACTCTGTCTCTTTCTACCTGTGTAACCTTGGATAAATCCACCCCTTAGTCTCAGTTTCTTCAACACTAAAATACTAATACTAATCTCCAGAATTTCATAGTGTTTTAGGTTTGCAAAGCTTTTTATGTACTTTATCTCATTTGATCATAAAGTAAAAAGAAAATGGTAATTGTGGGAGGGGATGTGGCAAAATTGGAACACTAATACATTGTTGGTGGAGTTGTGAACTGATCCAAACATTCTGGAGAGCAATTTGGAACTATGCCCAAAGGGCTATAAAACTGTGCATACCCTTTGATCCAGCAATACCACTGCTAGGTCTATATCCCAAAGACATCCAAAAAAAAGAGAAAAGGACCTATTTGTACAAAAAATATTTATAGCAGCTCTTTTTGTGGTGGCTAAGAATTGGAAATCAAAGGGATGCCCATCAATTGGGGAATGGCTAAACAAGTTATGGTATATGACTGTAATGGAATATTACTGTGCTGTAAGAAGTGACAAGCAGGATGATTTCAGAAAAACCTGGAAAGACTTATATGAGCTGATGCACAGTGAAGTGAACAGAAATTGGAGAACATTGTACACAGTAACAGCAATATTGTATGATGAATTGTGAATGACTTAGCTATTCTCAATACAATGATCCAAGACAATCCCAAAGGACCAAAGATACAGCATACTATCTGCCTCCAGAAAAAGAACTGATATTGTCTAAATACATACTGAAGCATGCTATTTTTGACTTTCCTTTTTTATTCCGGTCTTCTTGTATAAGATGACAAATATGGAAATGTTTTACATGATTGCACATGTATAGCCTATGTCTGATTATTTGCCATCTTAGGGAGGGGGGAAGAGAGAGGGAGAGAGAAATAAAATTTGGAACTCAAAACTTGAAAAAAATCAGATATTAAAAATTCTTTTGACACGTAGTTGGGGAAATAAAATATTATATATTAAAAAAATAAAGTAAGGCAGTTGGAATAGACGACGTCAAACTCCTCTCCATCTCTAAAATCTGTGGTCCTCTTCTATTAAAGCTATTAGGAATCCCTTGTGTGTATCAGTGACTAGGAATGCACATTTTACATTCCAGGGTTGAATATGGAGCCTAACGTTGAGAGGTGTTATGGAATGAAGTGGAAAGGAGGAAAAAAATTCATGTTGAAATAATCATAGGCTATGACTAGAGGGAGAGGCTAAGCACAATGGTTCCCCACTAAGATTTGAAATGCTTTAGTTCATTACAGAAATGTGTTATACTTTAGAATGGAATGGATGAAGAGAGAGAGAGAGCAGAACTGGGTTCTTGGACATGTGCTGGCTCTGACAGGGAACAGGGAGGAAATAAGTATTTATATGGAGACTACCATGTGCCAGGCACTGAGTTCTTTTACATTTTTATCTCATTGGCTCCTCCCAACAACCCTGCAAGGTAGATGCGGTTATTATCTCCGTTTGACAGTTGAGGAAACTGAGGCAAACAGAGCTTAAATGACTTGTCCTGAGTCACACAGCTAGTAAGCATCTGAGTCCAGATTTAAACTCAAGTCTTTCTGACTCCAAGCCTGTGGCAACAGCTGTCAGCTATGAGGCTCCAAAACTCTTGGTGCCTCTAGGCATTTTTCTAAGATAGATAACTGCATTTCAACGTAACTTATTTCCTTTGTAATCTTATGCATTTTATTTTGTGCATTTAAAAAACATGATTCTGAGAAGGGCTTGATAATCTTTACTAGATCGCCAGGACAGAAAAATAGGTTAAAACCTCCTGATCTAAGACAATATATTGCAAAGCAATTTCAGAACTGGACTGGTGGAGGACTTTTCCTCTAGCAGTTCCCAGATTACCAATAAAATTACAGAACTTATACATGCATATGTGTTTGCATTCATATATTTGCATGGCTACCCATATGTATTTATACATATGTGTTTATATATACACATAGCATTTATATACATACATTTGTGTGTGTGTGTGTGTGTGTGCGTGTGTGTATGTGTGCATATTGTATATGCTCCCATCCACCTCCCCTCATCCCCCGTAAAGGAAAGTGAAAGTGAAGTCTGCAAATAAAGGAAGTTTATGGTTAAGGATGAACGGCACCAGCCTCTGAGACCTGGACCCAGCAGGAGTTGGGGAAATACATAAAGGGTTGTCTTACTGTGTCAAGACAGATGAAAACTTCCAAACGTCTTTTACCCCATGGGGCGCTAAGTCATGAGCTCAGATACATCGTGCAAATTGTAGGCTTACTTTATAATCTGCTAGTAACTGGATGCCATTTGATCGTGGTGAGAATCATTGCATTCTGTATGAAACATCTCAATCTTACTGGGACCCTGTGGGCTAAGTCCCAAACCCAGTTTTCCCCTGCTGCTCTGGA
The DNA here is from genome assembly GCA_028646595.1 of Phalanger gymnotis. Taxonomy (NCBI): domain Eukaryota; kingdom Metazoa; phylum Chordata; class Mammalia; order Diprotodontia; family Phalangeridae; genus Phalanger; species Phalanger gymnotis. Next base: position 22,343,995 of record CM053626.1, on the reverse strand, counting down.
TGGGGTATGTCATGAAACAATCATTTAATCCCAGTGGAAAGGAGTGGGTAAGTAATTAATTGAGGACTCAGGGTTCAGGTTCCAATTGGATTTAAAACAAACAGCAAAAAAAAAAAAAAATTTTTTTTTAACAAATTTGCCTGTTTCCAACCCCCTGCCTCAAGCTGGCTGTTTGGATTAGAAAAGTGAAAGTGAAGAAAGCCAATAAAATGTTTTCGTTGTTGCTTTATTTAGGAAAAAAGCAACACAACAACTTCTGATCTCCAAAATGGTTAGATCATTTTCGCCTGGACGTGTTTTTTCACTGGGCTTTGAGACTTTCAGAAGAGTTTTAGAATGGAAACTACCTCCGACCCTTAAGTATAGCATCAAACATATGGCATTATAATATCACATCCCAGAACCCTTCTGGTGCGAAATCCCAGATTTTGATTATGAGTTATAAACCAGAAAAGGGAGACTTCTGAAAAGTGGGGTTTCTCTGGCAAAATGATTGTTGATTTCACATAAAGATTTCAGAACAAAATCAGTCTATTCAATTTCTTTACACAGGTCACATAGATGGGAAAGATCGGGGCTAGTTAGATAATTCCATTTGTCTCTTAGGATTGAGCACATTCTATTGTCTTTCGAGTTATTTTCCTTTGTTTTTTGATTGGGACCTTTGATTTAATTGTTTGTAGAGACTCATTCCACCAAAGCAAGCTGGCGATTCACTTGCAGCTTTTCTGGAAAGTTTAATTATAATAATAACAGCTAAAGTTTGAGGTTTGCAAAGTATGCATGTTATTTCTTTATATCCTCCCAACCACTCTGTGAGGTAGGAGCTATTAGTATTCACATTTTACACATGGGGAAACTGAGGCTGAGAGAGGTTAACTGACTTGTCCAGGGTCACACAGTTAATGATGTCCGAGGTATGATTTGAACTCAGGTCTTCCTCACTCCAAGGGCAGTGCCACTTAGCTGCCTCTAAACTTATTAGGTTTAGAGTTAGGGGATCTGAGTTCAGATCCCACCTTTGTTACATATTATGTTACTTTGGGCAAGGCTAAAATGGGAGATTGGATTAAATTGCCTCTGTGGTCCTTCCAGCCACAAAGAAATGATTTGCTGACCTTTGCGTGTGCCCCGGAGGTATTGAAATGTTTGAGGGACTCTCCTGAAGTCACGGTCAGTACACGTCTCAGGGACGACTTGAACCAGGTCTTCTCTTCTCCAGGTCCAGCTCTTTCTACAGCCACGCCCCAATTGTGCCTCTCCATTATATTATATAACTTTTAATTTTTTAAAAATTCCTGTTCTGGACCTGGAATTTCATCAGGGTAGGGAAAACTCTGTTTATTAATACCCTTTACTGATGCCGATCAGATCGACAGTTTCTTTGACGTTGATCAACTTAAAAGAGTTGCCAAGGTAATCTGCTAATGGACACGCAGTTAGCGGGTTTCACAGGCAGAACTGGAACCTAGGGCTCCCTGACGCTGTGGTTCAATCCCCTATCTATTCTGTTCGCCTGTTACTCATCACATAACCTACTATACATATCTTGAGCCCCTGAGATTAGATCCTAAAAGGCACCACTCAAATAAAATGAATCTATCATGAAAATATATTGCAGTTCATTGATTTTAATTTGTTTTTTAAATATATATGTATATTTGGTTTGCTGGATTATGTGGAAATAGAACTAGGCTCTGGAACAGGAAATAGTTCCAGAGCCTTGCACAGGGCCTGGTATGGGGTAGGCACTCAATAAATGCTCATTTACTTAGTGCCTGGTATGGGGTAGGCACTTAATAAATGCTTATTTATTCACTAATTGATGCCTTGTTGTTGTTGTTATGTTTGACACCCTGTGACCCCATTTGGGATTTTCTGGGCGGAGATACTGATGTTTGCTATTTCTTTCTCTAACTCATTTTGCAGATAAGGAAACTGAGGCAAACAGGGTTAGGTCACTTGCTCAAGGTCACACCGTTAATCAGTGTATGAGGCTGAGTTTGAACTCAGGAAGATGAGTCTTCTGGGCTCCAGCCCCAGAACTCTATGCACTATGGCGCCCCCTAGCTGCCCCAGTTGATGCGTAACCACAGTCAATAATTTCTGAAGCAGGCACATATGGCGGCCTGGAGGAAGTCACATGTAGCTGAATGGAATGAAGCCTGGAGTTAGAGGATCTGAGTTCAAATCTCTGACGAGTACTTCCTGCGTAAGTCTGAACAAGTAATTTTACATCCCTAGGCCTCAGTTTCCCCAACTATAAGATGAAGGGGTTAGATCTGATAGCCTCTGAGGCCCCTTCCAGATCTATATCTAGGATCCCACAAACCCCCCTGTATACAAGGGATATATTTTCGCTTGAGGCTAGCCAACAGCCCATACCCGACAACATTTTGTGGTGGCTGTGTTAAAGAAACTCAAAGTCCTCCTCTGATGGCTCATCATCGTGTGGAGGTGACCCTGAGTCCTCAAAGGCCATCTGTAGTGTGAGTGTGAGCTCTAGAGGGTCCTATCAAGCGCCGAGGTCTTTGAGAATGGGTCCAGTGATGGCATAGCAATAATAATTAATAACAATAACTAACACTTTGTAATTATTATCTCATTTGGTCCTCACCCTCAGGGGTAGGTGCTCCTATGATCCTCATTTTATAGATGAGGAAATTGAAGGAAGTAGAGGTTAAGTGACTTGCCCAGGGTCACACAGCTAGCAAGTGTTTGAGGCTGGGTGTGAATTTGGGTCATCCTGACTCCAAGCCTGGGTTCTATATAATGTGTCACCTAGCTGCCCCCTTTAAATGATGACTCTGGGAAAGGTATTTCACTTTGCCTCAGTTTCCTCACCTGTAAAACAAGCAGTGGTCAAGATAGGACTGGTGAGGGAGTATAAAAACAAGATGGACAAATTCTGAAAGATCAAAGAAAAATTTAAGGAATCTTGGAGGGGCAATGATGGGAAAGCAAAACAAATGGTCAAGTTCAGTGTAATGTCGACTAATAGAGAGCTGGCTAGACAACAAACATTTATTATGCACCTATTGTATGCTATGTGTTGTGCTGAATACTGGGGACACAAAGAAAGGCAAACACACTATCCTTGCCCTCAAGGAGCTTGCCTTCTTATAGGGGAGATGACGTGAAAATAACTAGAGACAGAGAAAGCAGCGTTAGTACTAGATGTGGAAAATCAGGAAGGGGAAAATCGACTTTTGTTCCACAATCAAGGTCATGGAGTTTAGTATCGAGGGTCACAAGTATCAGTCGTGTAGCTTCCTTAACTTTGAGCATCCTTTAAACTTTTGCCACAGAGTGCTGGGGAGCCAGGCACACAGCTGTGAGCTTCTAGGGTCTTCCTCACACCCAAATCTACGAAATCATCCTTTGGGGTCTGGGGCTTCTGGTTCTTCTGGCTGATGGAAGAGTTATAATTCTAATGATGAAAAATTTGCAAAATGGATCTCTCTGATCTCATATCCCATTAGAAGTCCAGGTGGAGAGGAGACAAGCTTGTCATGACTGCCATCTCTAATGGCAAAATAACCTTTGGGATTTCTTCCTCTTACCCCCAACCAGAACTGTGACTAGCACTTTTGCCAGCCTGGACAACTGCTTTCGAAGGGGCAGCATAAACATGAAACAAACCTTAAAATCAACCTTGTAATTTGTGATGTGAGATTATTGCGACAAATAATTGAGACAATTTAGAATTCCTAGTTTCCTTCAAAACTCAGCTCAAGGTCACCTTGCCTATGAACCCTTTCCTGCTCCCCTTCTCCCCAGCTCATGATTTTTTTTATTCCCTGTATTATCCTGTGGTTACTTGACATATATTTGATATCTACTTACATACGTACATGTTGTCTCTCCAGTGGAATGTAAGTTCCTTGAGGGCAGGGACTGCTCCATTTTTGTCTTTCCTATCACAATGCCTGACACATGCTTGTTGACTAAATGATTAATGAAACAGGAGAGAACATCAGCTACTCACTCTGATGATTTAGGAGCTAGAGCCCCAGAGTTGGAGGGTCTTTAGCTCAACCCGAGGAATTTGGGGTCCATTGTGGAGAACTCACTGAGTCTCCCTCTCCTACAGTGCCTGGGATGGAAGTTGGCACCAGGATAATTTAGCTCTATATAGGAGGGACAGCAGGAGGGAGTCTGGAAAAGAGAAAGGGAAGGAAAGCTGGGAGGAATGCATGTGGTGGAGCCAGGATGTTGGGAATTTCTTTATCAATCAATCCATAAGCTCCTACTTTGAGCGGAGCACTGTGCCAGGCACAGAGACACTGAACAAACACCCAAAGGAAGCAGTACCTGTTCTCTATTGCAGGAGACAATACTATATAAAAGAGTATGTAAATATATGCAAAGTTGATACAAGGTAAATTGCACCTCATTGGATGGAGTAAGAGAGGGAAAGGGCAGAGTAAGTGGGAGAACATAATAGACTGAAGTCCTGGGAACTCAGACTTCCTTTCCTCTGCCTCTCTAGGGTGTCTGACGTCTTTCTCTCTTTACCTCCTTCTATTTGAAGGAGTCTAAGTGTTACATTTTTGGACTAACTTGCCCTGCCCTATGACAAAGCCCAGACGGCCTCAGGGTCGTTACAGCTCCATCTCCAGCAGCTGCTTTCATTTTGTAAGCCCCTTCTGTGTTCTGGCCCAGGCCTGAATGGCCCTAAACAATCCTCCTGGAGAACAGGTATGCCTAGGGAGGAACGTCACCCACAAAAGTGACAGAGGCAGTTTTCAAGGAGTTAAAACAAATAAATGGAAAGACCAAAGACACAGATGCCTCTATCCAGACATATTAAAATCCGAAGAGTTGGGTTTTCAGGACAGGACTGAGCCATGTTTTGGGAAGTCTGAACATTGAATGCCAGCAACCCTCATGCCTGGCTGGTTTTAATCAATGCTATCAGTCTCTCACTTCCATAAGCACGAAAATCCATTCAATAAACGAGCTCACTGTTGCTAGAGGGACCAGGTACCTTCAGATGTACCCCAGTGCACATTGGCAGGATGTGCCTTGCGCATTCAAGGAGCTGAGCTGGCTGTGAGTGAGGGATAGGCTGAGGGAGCAATGGACATTAAGCAGTTTTAGGATCCACAGGAGTCTGTGTATACAGGAAGGAATTTGAGGTCCTCATCAATTCACGTCTAGACCATCACAGACGCCTCCTGCTTGGTCTTCTTGCTTCTGATCTTTCCCTCCCTAAAAAGCTCTCTCCCTAAAAGCCGGGCTTTACCGAGAGGAAAAATTAACCAGAAACCTCTTCTCCTTTACCCTTAAGGAGATATACTTGTCCCCACACACACCTACCTGTGATGTGCCTCCTTTCACTCTCCTTGCACACCCGTGGTCTTTTATGCTTGAAGTCTCCATCACTTTGACTTTTAATTGTATCTTTAAATGATTAACTTTTCCACATAATAAATACCTAGTTGGAATTTCACTCTGATGCTCTTGCAGGATTCAAATGTGTTGAACCGTCTCCCCCTCCCTTCCCCCTGACCTATGTATGTTTGTTACCAGATGTGAGTGGCTAATAGAATGAATTTGTTTCTTGTTTTGAAGAGAAATTAAAGTTCTGGAAGCAGCTATAACAATAACAGGCCAATGGTGTGTAGTGGAAAGAAGGCTGGCTGCAGTGCCGGAGGACCTAGGTTTGCATTCTAGCTCTTCCACTTACTGCCTGGGTGATCTTGGGAACTTGCTTAATTTTTCCGAACCTCAATTTTTTCACCGGCAGAATGAGGGAGTTGGAGCAGATGACTCTTCCAGCTCTACATGTAGCATCCTCCGGCACCATCTTCCCTCGCTTTGTCCAGCGTAGCCCAACACCTATGGGTAGTTGTGGTATACACAAATAATGATGAAGATGATGATGATGATAAACTACATTCCTACAGCACTTCAAGATTTGCAATGAGCTTTCTTAGTGAGAGCCCTGTGAACATTTTGAAATTCTGGTATGTTTTTAACAAATGTAATTATATCATTCTGGAGAAGAATAGAGGACATATAGCTGATATTCCTGAGGGAAAGACTCTACAAAGTCCCAGAAGCAGGAAATGAATTGTCGTGTAGTAGACCAGTTTCACTGGAAGAGAGAGTGTGGGAAGGGAAGAATAGGAAATAAAACTGGAAAACCAGATTGTGTTGGATTTTATGGTTTATCCTAGAGGCGATAGGCAAGCATTGAGGATTTTTGAGTCTGGAAAGGTGGGGGGAGGGTGAAGGTTAGGGTTTAGGAATATGAATTTGATAGCTGTGAGGAGGATGGATTAGGGAGGGAGAAACTGGAAGCAGTGAGGCCAATTGGGAGACTTCTGTGATGGTCTAGGCATGAACCGATGAGGACCTGAACCAAGGTAGGGGCTGTGTGAGTACACAGAAGGATCGGATATGGCCGGGGTTACAGAGGTGGCACTGACAAGCTTTGGCAACTGATGGGATATGGGAGGATGTGAGGGAAATTTGGGGCAGAGATTAAGTAAGGAGACTTCTTATTAAACGTGACTGTTGTGTTTAGCACCTGTTAAGCCTCACACTCTCAGGCTCCCAAAGTCAGAGTCATTAACTGATCATTATTGTCCATTTGATATGCATGAGCAACTCTTTTACTTAAAAAATTTTAATCTGAACTTAAAATAGATATTTCTGTAAACATCCATAAAATGCAGAAAGGGGATTGTATATGAAACTTCATATCTCTATTATGAATAGTTTTCTTTTTTAAAAAGTAAACAATAAATTCAACCTCTATGTTCAAAGCTGTGCCACTTGTCTGTCCTTTCCGACTTTTCTTCTATTTTTTCCCTTTTCTGCATTAAAAGTCTCAATGACCCTTTCTTTCTTTTTTTTCCTCTATTCTATCCCTATTTCACCTAGCCTTCTTTCCCACTCCCTTCGGAAAAAAAGACCAAAGAACATCTGGTTAAAAAAATATATGTATACATATATATATGTATATACATATTTGTCAAGCAAAACAAATTCCCACATTGACCGCATTTGAAAATACATGTCTTATTCTGTACCTTGAATCATTCATCTTTCTTTCAGGTGTGAGTACCATCCTTAATCATCAGGGCTCTAGAACTGTGGTTGGTCATTCCATTAATCAGAGTCCTTAAGTCTCTCAAAATTACTTTTCTTTACAATATTGTCATTATCATATAAATTATCCTCCAGGTTATGTTTACTTCTCTCTGTATCAGTTCATAAAGGTCTTCTCTGAAACCATTCATTTTCATCGATAATTTAATAATTTAAATAATTTAATAATTAAAAAAACATTTCTACCTGTTTATGTGGAGCTCCTAATTTCAGCCAGAATAGATGGAAATGGTGGCCATAAAAATTTTTGTTTGTTTGGATTTTTTTCCGTTGTAGTTAGTATGCCAACAAAAGTTGGTATAACTTACTTTTTTAAATGGAAATAAAAGTAATGATAGGAATGTACAAGAGAGGGAGAAGGTAAACAGAGTAGCCAAGGTAGTGAGTGTAGGAGATGGAGGCCTGTGATGTGTGTTCTCAACATGGTCAGGGCTGTGGAGCCATATGCCACAAGAGGATTAAGTGCTTCATTGTTTAGAGCTTGATGTTACATTGTCCTTATCGACTAAAGCTTGAAGAGAGATTTTGCAAAGTCCCTTGTCTAATGTGAAGGTGTGTGCTATAACTGAGAGAGACTTGATGAGCTCCATTAGTAGGGATTTCGGCCAAGAAACCAGGACATTTTGTACCCTGAAGATAATGGCAATTTCCTTTGCTACAGCTTTTTTGGGGGGCAGGGTGGAGTTTCTTCCCTTTCCCCATCTCCAGCATTAGGGAAAGGAAGAATGTTCATGCAAAGGAGGCCGTCTTGGAGATCCAACATGCCACACCTTGTGCCCGTGTATTTGTGGGGCGGGGATGAGGTGGTATTTCTTGTTTTTTTTTTTAAGCTTTTTTTTTTTTGGCTGAGAACAATGATTCTCTTTCCTGCTCTTTTCATTGGAGTATACCTTCTTCAGGAGCTGCTGGAGAGGCTAGGAGGTTTATGGTCCCATAGAGCTTTAACATTGCTTTAAATTCTTTGTATCCTGGCTTTACTAGCACATCCAGAATGAACTATTAAATGTTTATGACAATATTAAAATCACTCAATTGACCAAAGAGGACTGCCACTGATTTCTTTTGGTTTGAGTATATGTTTTCTTGTTTTGGCTTGAACATTGTCTAGGGAAAATCCTTGATAGATTCATCTTCATACCTTAACAGGGAACTTAAAGCACTTTAAGACAATGTGGAATAATGGCACCGGACTTGCTGCCAGAAAGATCTGGGTTCAGATCCTGCATCTGCTACTTATCAACTGGGAAATTTTAGGCAAATCACTGACCTTCATTGAGCATCAGTTGCCTCACATACTATAAAATGGAGGTGTGAGAAGCAGTGTGGTGAGTTAGAGTCTGGAAGATTAAGGTTCAAATCCAGCCTGGGACAATTACTAGCTAGGGATAAAAGACAAAGCATTTGACCAATAGGGCCACCAGCAACAGAAGATAGTAAATTATAGTCAACAAGCATTTATTAAGCACCTGGTGTATGCTGATGAAGGGAATTTCCACTGAGGGACTACCTTATTCTGATGGAATTACAGGTGCTGATAAAAAATGAGGATAATTATAACTACAGTCTGTTCCTCACAAAAGGATTGTTATGAGGTTCCAATGAAGTGATGTTTATAACCCATCTTTGCATACCCTAAAGTACTGTATGGATGTCAGCTAGCCTTATTACTGGAATCCTGGCGATAACTAGTGAACCAGTTTCAATTGTTTTATTGCTGCTCCTACTGGCCTCCCTCCTTTATCCCCACCCTCTTTTTTCATGGCTTGGTTTGAGAGTGATCTCTCCAGTCAATGGCTGAACCAGCATTCCTGCAGCCTCATCAATTCTCTATCTATTTTTAAAAGCCATTAGCAAACATTTTTCTTCTGCCTTGTCTACACACTTCTCTCAGTATCTGAAATGGCTAAGGTGGAGGAGCTTTAAGGTTTCTCTCCTTCCCTGCTCTTCACCGCCACCATCGTCTTCCTTCCCCCATGTGCACTGTTAGCTTCTGCAACGAGTTGAGACCCACGTAATATATGGGAAGACACTAGCCATGATTGATAACAACTTTTAGTAACACTGTCATTTGCGATTCATTAAATGCCTTATTTGCCATTCATATTTACTGAAAATTGATACTTATATATTATGAGTGTTCTCTCTCTAAGCCAGATCCCTGGGAAATGCATAATTAAAAAGAAGCTTAATTTCAATTTGCCTCCATTTCTCCTGGAGAGAATTTGGTAGTTATTCTGGGGGTTTTCTTTTTATTTCTTTAAGTACTTCCTTATCAGCTCCCACTCTTGTCCTTTCTTATTCTAGCCCACTTCCCTCACTTTTCCCTTACTCTCTGACTTTCCTTTTCCCAGAACATTGTCATGTGGTAGTACAGTGGAATGAGTTCAGGAGTCAGAGGATTTGGGTTCTAATCCCGCTTCTGATGCTTATTGCATCAGACTTTAGCAAGTCACAACCTCCCTGGGCTTCAGCTTCCTCATCTATAAAATGAGAGGATTGAACCAGAGGACCTCTCAGGTCTCCTCCAGCTCTAGAACCAGGTTCCTATATACGTACATAGTCTCTATTTCTCTGTCTCTGTTTCTCTTTCTCCCTCTGTCTCTTTCTGTCTCTGTCTGTCTCTTTCTCTGCTTATGTTTCTCTCTGTGTGTCTCTGTCTCTTTGTCTCTGTCTCTGCTTTTGTTTCTTTCTTTCTGTGTCTGTGTCTGTCTCTGTCTTTCTCTGTTTCTGTCTCTTTCTCTGTCTGTCTGTCTTTGTCTCTCTGTCTCTTTCTCTGCTTCTGTTTCTCTCTTTGTCTCTTTCTCTGTTTTTGTCTCTTTCTCTCTCTATCTCTCTGTCTGTCTCTTTCTGTGTTTCTGTTTCTTTTTCTGTCTGTCTCTGTTTCTTTTTCTCTCTGTCTCTGTCTGTCTCTGCCTTTCTGTCTCTCTGTCTGTCTCTGTCTCTCTTTCCCTCTTTCTTTCTCCACATATATTGTCATTATTCATTCACAGTGTCATGAGTTCTCTGAGCTTCAATTTCCTCATCTACAAAATAGGGATCATAATAACTTGTCTCACAGGGTTGTTGTAAGAAACAAATCCCTTAGAGCCTTACATTAATGTCAGCTATTATTTTTTTTTATCACCATGGGATTTAGAGCTTTGGGGAAGACGGGCCCTTCGAGATAATCTTGCCAGGAGGTTTTAATTTTTGTGTGTGTGTCATGGACCCCTTTGGTAATCTGGTGGAACCTCCGAACCCCTTCTCAGAATCATGTTTTTAAATGCATAAAATAAAATACATAAAATTACAGTTATATTGAAACACAATTAACAAAATATATTTTAATTAGTTAATTTTTAGTTTTCAACATTCACTTCCATAAGCTTTTGAGTTTTCAATTTTCTCCCCTTCCTTGATCTCCCCCCTCTCCAAGATGGCATACAATAGGATATAGGTTCTACATATACATTCACATTAAACATATCTTCACATTAGTCATGTTGTAAAGAAGTATTAGAACCAATGGGAAGAACCACAAGAAAGAAGAAACTAAACCACAAAAGAAAATGAGAGCAAATAATATGCTTCCATCTGCATTTAGACTCCAAAGTTCTTTCTCTGGATGTGGACGTCACTTTCCATCATGGTTCATTTGGAGTTGTTTTAGATCCTTGCATTGCTGAAGACAGTCAGTTCTATGAAAGTTGGTTATTGCACACTGTGGCTGTTGCTGCATACAATGTTCTTCTGGTTCTGCTCACTTCCCTCAGCATCAGTTCATATAAGTCTTTCCAGGTTTTTCTGAAGTCTGCCTGCTCATCATTTATTATGGCACAATAGTATTCCATTATCTTCATATACTACAACTTGTTCAGCCATTCTCCAATTGTTGGGCATCCCCTTAATTTCTAATTCTTGGCCACCACAAAAAGAGATGGTATAAATATTTTTGTACATGTGGGTCCTTTTCCCATTTTTATGATTTTTTTGGGATATAGACCTAGAAGTGGTATTTCTGGATCAAAGGGTATGCACACTTTTATAGCCATTTGGGCAGAGTTCCAAATTGCTCTCCAGAATGGTTGGATCAGCTCACAACTCCACCAACAATGAATTAGTGTTCCAACTTTCCCACATCTTCTCCAACATTTATCATTTTCCTGTTTTGTCATGTTAGCCAATCTGATAAATGTGATGTGATACCTCAGAGTTGTTTTGATTTGCATCTCTCTAATCAATAGTGATTTAGAGCATTTTTTATGTGACTATAGTTTTAATTTCTTCATCTGAAAACTGTTCATATCCTTTGATAATCTATCAATTGGGGAATGATTTGTATTCTTATAGATTCTACTCAGTTCTCTATGTATTTTAGAAATGAGCCCTTTATCAGAGAAACTTGTAGTAAACATTCTTTTCCAGTTTTCTGCTTTCCTCCTAATCTTTGTTCCATTGGCTTTGTCTGTATAAAAACTTTTCAATTTAATGTAATCAAAATCTTCTATTTTGTATTTTGTAATGTTCTCTATTTCTTGTTTGGTCATAAATTCTTCCCTTCTCCATAGCTCTGACAGGTAAACTATTCCTTGCTCTCCTAGTTTGTTTTGTATCAGTTTGTATAGTATCAGCCTTTATATCTAAGTCATGTACCCATTTTGACTTCATCTTGGTATAGGGTGTAAGATGTTGGTCTATGCCTAGTTTCTGCCATACTATTTTCTGGTTTTCCCAGCAGTTTTTTTAACGAAAAATTTTTTTAAAGTTCATGGACCTCAGATTAAGAACTCCTGATCTAATCTACCCCCTTCATTTTTATGGATAAGAAAACTGGAGCTTAGAGAGAGGAAATGTCTTACAGTGCCATATATTTAAAGCTAGAAAAGAACTTAGAGGTCATCTGGTCTAAGCCCTTAATTTTACAGATGGGGAAACTGAGGCTCAGAGGAAGTGTCTTAGAGTAATTGTGACATTTATTTAAAGCTAGAAGACACTTTAGCAGTTGTCTAGATGAAGCCGCTCATTTGATGAGGAAATTAAAACCCAGAGAGATTTGTTTAAGGTGACACGGGAAGTCAGCGTCTGGGCAAAGATTTGAATCGAGATCCTCGAAATTTAAATCCATATTCCACCGTGTGACATTCCAATTTATTGAGTTTCTAGTATGGACCGGGCGAACCATGCACCCGTGCATTTTCATCTCCCTGTGTGATCATGGGTAGAAGCTTCTGAGGAGGAAAGAGAATTCAGTCAATGATGTCACCAGCACCTGTCCGCACCAGCCCTCACTTGCCTTGTTACCGTGACTTGCAACCTGGGTGAGAGACATCACACCCCACTGCCTTCTCTTGAAGGGTCTGGAAAAACGAGCTTTAAAATTATTCAGACGTCCCGACTCCCCCAGGTCTGTAATTTCCATCCAATAATAGTAATAGCTAGTATTTATAGAGTGCCTTCTATGTGCCAGGCACCATGCTAAGTACTTTAAAATGGTTCCTCACAACAACCCTGTGAGCCAGATGCTATTATTACACCTATTTTACTGTTGAAGAAACTGAGGCAAGTTAAATGTGCTACTCAAGGTCACATAGCTAAGAGTAATTATGAATAGTTGGTTTCCATCCTGTCATGTCTTTTGAGGCGTTCTCAACCGAATATGAGACCAAATTTCCATATGACCAATCTGGCCACGGTTTCGGTGATCCACCCAGTCAGTCTTGAAGGAGACGATCCCGACGTTGCTGCCTGACCATCCCAAATCCACGCGCAGGCACCGTGGTGAAGTAGAACGAGCCTTGGATTTGGGGTGAGAAGGTCCTGGGTTCAAGTTTCTCTCCTGACCTTACTGTTTGACCCTGGGTTTTCCTTAATTAATCTCAATAACCTTGGTATCCTCACCTGTAAAAAGGCAATACTGATAGCACCGCCCTCACCGGGTTGTTGTTTGTCTTTTTTTGTTGTTGTTGTTTTGAAGAGGACCGATGACATCATAGGGAGACGCCTTGACTTTCGAGTAATAAGAGCTGAAAAAGACCTCTTGAAAACGTTTAAGTGCTATAACGATGTTAGCCGTTATTCCTATCAATCCTAATGGAGAGGGAAAGAGGGGGAAGCATTTATTAAACACCTACTACGTGTCAGGCCTTGTGTTAGTGATTTACATATGTTATCTTGTTTGATCCAACCACTTACCTTTGAGGATCCCGATTTTACAGTTGAGGAAACAGGCAAACAGCAGTTAAGTGACTTGGTCACACAGTTAGTAATTGTCTGAGGCAGGATTTGACCATAAATCTTCCTGATTCCAGGTCCAAGGCTCTATCTACCAAGGCATATTTAGAATTGTTCACTGTGATAAAGTGAAATGAGTTTTAAAAAATGTTTTTATTAATGTTTTCTGTTTTTTACATAGTGATAGTATGTATCCTTCCCCCTCCCCTTCCTAGAGAGCCATCATGTACAATGAATATGTTACTCTCATTTTAATTAATGTGTTTTGTTTTTCTGTCTTACTAATTTCCTGATGTAAGCCTCAAGTGCCACATTGAACTCTCTCTTGCAACCAAGAAAAAAATTAAGGAAAACAAAACCATAAAGCAACCACATTGGACACTGTATGCAACATTCTGCACCCGTAGCTCCCCATGTGTCCACCAGGAGGGCTTCATTCTCTCTTCTCCAGAACCACAATTGTTTTTTGCAATTCATCTAACTCCACCAGCTTTTAAAATTTGTTTCCATTTACATTATTGTAGTCACAACACAATTTCTTTTTGGCCAGGTTGCATTTGGGTCTGAACATGTGTAGGGTGAGGCATTCCTCTTGCGTGTGGAGCTACGATTGGTAATCAAAGTTAGACAGCGTCCCCATCCCCTAGTTTCCTCATGTTTTTACAAAGCAGCTGCTTAAACCCCAGGAGTTGGTTTGCATGCTGCTAATGAAGATGAATGAACATAGGCTTATAGACAAGTTTTCTCTCATCTTCGTTATTACCTCACCAAAATATTGATCAAATTGCAGATTTTTCACAAACCTCTTATGACAAGCACCAAAGAATTAAGCATCACTAGACTACAACAAGAACCACCACCTATGGAAACCTTTCTGATTCTGCCATCCCACCCCTAGTTGTTGGTGTTTTCCCTTTTCTTACAATAACCTTTCTT
>CM053626.1:22288371-22329227 GCA_028646595.1 Phalanger gymnotis | reverse complement strand
ACCCATTGTCAAGAAGTCCAGCATGCATTGGCAGGAATATGTGTGTGTAATGACTTGTTTACAATACGATGCTATACGATTACATGATGCAATATTGCATCATCAAAATTTCAATGCAGGAAAAACCCCACAAATTTACAGTAAATTATTAAAGATGCATTATTTAAAAAATTATATTTTTTGAAATGATGCAAATTTCAAAAAAACCATTAAAGGGTTAAAGAAAGTAGATTTCCGGTAATTCTTTTTAAAAGAATAAGATAAGTTTGGGGACCACTGCATCAATCATTAAGTAAGTGCCTATTATGTGCAAGGTGGGAGGCAGTTTGATATGGTATGATAGATAGAGTCAGTCAGGGTCTGGAACACTTGAGTTTGAGAGCTAATCTGACCCATAGTGACTGTGCCACTCTGGGCAAATCACTTAATGTCTCTGTGCTTTAGGCAGCTCTCTGACTCCACACTTAATGTCTCTGACTTTAGGCAACCAACTCTTTCATGCAGATCAGGGACAATGGGTTTGTACGTGCTGGTGTTTATGTATACATTTGTAAAGGGATGAGGATTTTTTTTAAGTTTTGTTTTTCTTTTTTCTAAGATAAATGCAAAGGGAGTTTACTCCCCAGGTCATAGATTGAATATGGTAGGGACGGAGCTCACCTAGAATAATGTCTTTATTTTGAAGAGGAAGAGAAGGCCCAACGTGAGTCAAGTCAATACGCATTTATTAGGCACTTACCATATACTAGGCCTTGTACTTGGCCCTGGAGACATCAAGAAAAGCGGAAGCTTTCAAGGAGCTCACGACTCTAAGGGAGGAGACAGCATGCAAACAATCATTTACAATTAAAATATGTGCAGGATAAATGGAGATAACAGGAAAGCACTGTAATTAAGGGGGAATCGGGAATGGCTTTTTCAGGAAGGTGGGAGACTCAAAGGGAGCCAGGGAAGGTAGGAGGCGGAGATGAAGAGGGTAAGAGTTCCAGATATAGTGCAAGTGTGAGAATTTTGTTCCACCTCCGGAGATAATTTCAGACATTCTGGGATGCTTCAAAACCAGGCTTGGGAATCACTGGTTTAGAGGAAGGAATACTGAAGTATGAGTCAGGAGCCTGGGGTTCAAGCCTCTACTATGTCATTTCCTGTGTGACTTTGGACGGATTACTTAACCCTTCTGTTCTCGTTCCTCTAACAAATGAGGAGGGGCAAGTATTATCCTTGTCTCATAAAGATAAATAATATGATGAATTTCTTTAGTGCCTCCTTAACTACCTGAAAATAAGGTGGGTAACTAGGTAAGTGATGCCGGAAGGGAGGGCCGAGGGTTAGGGCGAGGTGTCCCTTAGTGAGTTGTAGAGTTCGTCATCTCCACAAAGCAGGCTTGGCAAATTTCTGAGACGCCAGGACGGCAAGGGGAGTTTTCAGAGATGGGAGGTCTCCAAGTGTTTTTTGGGGAAAAGAGAAAAAAACGGCAATGCCTTTAACCAGTCTTTAAGGCGCTCCTACCTGGGATTGAGGGGCAGCAAGGCGGCACTATGAGCCAGCACTATGGCATCTAGGTAACATTTCTGAATATTCTAGAGTGGTTTAAAAATAGTCACCAAACATGCCTTGAATGAAGCCCCTTTTAAAATGGCTCTCAAGGTGTTTGAGGATATTTGTTAACCCTGTCCAAGCAAATACTGCGGTCTTCGGTCTTGTTTTAGGAGGCTGGCCATGAAAGATTATATAGGGACCCTCAGAAGTGATCTACCTCTACCTGCCAACTTGACAAATGAAGAGAGAGTTGGGGGCCCCGAGATGAGTCTAAGGAAGCAATGGAATCTCCTATTAAATAGAAACCTCTGACGCCACAACCCACCAGTTCTTTCCACCACCCTCAGGCTCAAATGATTGGAGGAAATGAGGAGAGAGGAAGAGAGAGGTATGTCAGGCAGAAGGTTCTGCCCTCAGTGAAGAGCTGATGGAATGAATAGTAGAGCTCTCTCCCTACCCCAGACAATAACTAACCTTTGCACTCTGCTGGAAAGTAGAAGGGCCCTAGGCCTCACCTGATTACGGTCCTCATTGTGTTCCACAGTCGTAGAGGTCTGCTACTTAACCTCTGATCGGACTCAGGGAATTTGAATTGTAAATCCTGGCTTTATCTAATGCCACCTCATATAACTGTTAATTAATTCTTGCACTTTCTCCTGATTCGCTAATGGCCCTTGTTTATAAGTGTTTTAAGGGACAGAGTTATTTGTAGAAAGCCATTAGGCAGCCCAGATCTAATCTGAGGGGAACAAAGGCTGAAGTCAAGGAGAGAGAAACAGCAAAGGAGGAGAGCAAGAGAAAGGGTGTTTAAGGTCTTGATTTAAATAGTTGCTTATGTGGATGCAGTGCGGTGAAGAACAGGAAAGTATGCTGTACTTTGAATCCCAAGGTATGAGTTCAAATCTTACCTCAGCCATTTAGCTGGGTGACTTTGGTCAAGCGTCATACTGTACTTGTATTTATACGGGGCTTTAACATTCACAGAGCTCATTACATACATTATCTCAATTGGTCCTCATAACAATCCAGCAGAGTAGGTACTATTATTATTATCATCACTACTTTGTAGGTGAGGAAACAGGCTGAGATGAGTTACCTGACTTGTTCAGGGTCATACAGTGAGTAAGTGTGAGGCAAAATTTGAACTCAGATCTTCCTGACTTTAAATTCAGCACTTTTCTCGTCTAAATACCTGGCTGCCTCTGGGCTTTAGTTCCTCAGTTCACTCATCTGTAAAATGAAGAGGTTGGGCTAGATGACCTTAACGCCTTCCCTGTCAAGTATTCTTCCCTAGGTATTGTTAGATATCCAGGAAATATTTTTCACTCCTCACTGTAAGAGAAAACATTTACATTTTTAGCTTTTA
This sequence comes from Phalanger gymnotis, assembly GCA_028646595.1. Taxonomy (NCBI): domain Eukaryota; kingdom Metazoa; phylum Chordata; class Mammalia; order Diprotodontia; family Phalangeridae; genus Phalanger; species Phalanger gymnotis. The sequence goes on along the minus strand of CM053626.1, from coordinate 22,326,322 downwards.
ACACCAATTAAGCCCTGTGAAAGCTGGAGCTGTCCTAATTTCTGCTCTATATTATCAGCTTCTAGCATTGTTCCTTCCACACCTTAAGCACTTAATAGATGCTTATTGACTGGCTGATTGACTCACTACAAATCAGAGGCCATCCAGTGTGTTTTTCATTGAATCATTTTTTTTCCTTGCTTAGTACACATATTCCCCACCAGCCTCATTCTATGTTGTAAAGCATTTAATTGGAATTGTTGAGAATCGTGCCACAGATCAGTTTTAGGCATTAAAATGTGAGGGGGGGGGTGAAAAACAATTGCTGTCTTGTTCCTTTGGCAGCAGCTGGAGTTTTGCTTTGGCTTTGGGGTTGGGGGCATCAACAAATGCAAGACATATAAATCGACGGTAGAATTTCCTTCCCCTCTGCCTCCCCCAGCCCAGCAAAGTGTCCCTTGGGGATTGGCCGTATCTACCTGTCCTCCCTAGAATCGGGTCTCTGTAAAGTTATCAATAGGTCCTCTGGACCTACTGCACTAGCCTTGTTCAAAGGGAGGCCTGGCATTATCTTTGGATTGTCTGCACATTATCAGAGAAGCTTAAAAGGGTTAGTTGATTGGCCCTTCTTTCAGGTGATCTAATAAACACAGATTGACTGCAGTGGCCCTGGTGACAGAGAAAACATTTATAGACCCCTCATGTAGATAAGGGACAATGGGTTGGTATGTGTTGGTGTTTATGTGGATGCTTGTAAAAAAGCAACGTGGTTTTGTTTTTAAATTTTAATTTAAATGTCAGGCAGTCTAATAAAATGCAGTCTGATAGCCTTTCATTTGTAGAGTGCCTCAACATTTTGCAAAGCACTTCATTCTCACCCTAACCCTGTGCAGGAGGTGCTGTTATTATTAGCTTCAGGCAGCTAGGTGGCGCTATGGATAGAGAGCTGGTTTTCGAACATGGGAGACTCATCTTCGTAAGTTCAAATCCAACTTCGGACACTTACTAGCGATGTCACTCTGGGCCAGTCACTTTACCCTGTTTCTTCATCTGTAAAATGAGCTGGAGAAGGAAGTGGCAAGCCACTCCAGTATCTTTGCTAAGAAAACCCTAAACAAGGTCATGGAGAGCTGGACACGACTGAAATGACTCAACAACAAAAGTTCTTATCCCCATTTACAGAGAAGGAAATTGTGGCTGAGTGATATACTGACCAGGGTCACATAACTGGTACTATCTGAAGCAGGATTTGAACTCTAGTCTTCTGAATGCCAACTTTATCTACTTTAATAGACTGCCTTCAGGCAAGCATCGTTAGGATGGGTGGGGTCTGTTACTTTAGAATCCACCTAGGATTTTTATTAGGAGTGGGAAAGAGATAATTGATTTGGTGTGGGTTCCATTAATACTAGAGTAGTAGTTGAAGTCGAGTAAAGTAGTTGGGGGGAAAGATTACAATGCGTAAAATTAGAAAACTTTATTTTTAAAAATTCATTTTAAACTTAAATACAGAATGAGAAAAGAAAAAAAAGGAGAAAAAAGAAAAAAAAAACCCTTTCCATGTACACAGAACATAAGAGAGGATTCAATATAAAACAATAAATCTCCAATTCAAGAAAACCTAGGTAATACATACTACATATTGTTTTCGAAGCTACCCAGCTTTGCTGTGCTTTCTTCTAGGTTTTCTTTTGTTCTCTGCTGTGCACTGTTTATTTTATTTAAATCAGGAGACTTTAGAGCTGGAAGGGACAAAAAAAAAATTCACCCCCCCATCTTGGAGAGAAAGCGTCACACAACTGTTTTCCTGGGAGTAGAACCTAGACATCCTGACTCAGCGTTCAGTGCTTCACCAGACACTATATTGCCTTGCCTTAGTACATGGAAACACCATGTTTGCTTCTTTGGGAGAGGAAGATGCTCCCTACTATTTGGCTTCAGAACTGTGGTTTGACTTCCTAACTGCCATTTAAAAGTTGGGCTCCAACCTATCTTTCCAAAAGGATTTCACATGAATCCCTTTATAAATTCTGTGTTCCAGTCAGACTGTCTTAGTTGACACTTTCCTTACACACCATTCCATCTCATTCAAACTGGGAAATGTCCTCCCTGCTCACCTTGGCTCCTGGGAGTCCATAGCTTCCTATGAGGTTTAGCTCAAGAACTACCTTTTACAAGGAACTTTTTTGACCATCCTCTTCCCCCTTAATCTCTTCTGAAATGACCTTGTATTTATTTTTGTAATATCTAATTATCTCTTTACATCTTATTTCCCCTAGGTGGAGTGTAAGCTTTTTTGTCCTTGTATGCGCAGCAAGCCCTAGAACAGTGCTTGGCCCTTAGTAGGCACTTAATAAATGCCTATACATTGATTGTTTTATAGACGGTTAGAACTGGAAAGGACTTTAGAGGTTAGCTGCTCTCACCCCTCAGGTAACAGATGGCATAACTCTGAATATACCACCTCTTTCTTGGGGCTCAAAGTCTTTAGACTTTAGTGACTTTTGTATATCATCATAGCATTCTTTTGATGTGGGGAAAGCTCCTTCTGTTGCATGCTGAGGTCACCATGTTATTCAAAGGGCCAGTGAGCCAGCTTCAGAGTCAGGAAAACCCTGGTTCAATTGCTGCCTTGGCATCTACTGGCTGTGTGACCCTGGGGCCATCACTGGACCTCTCAATGGTCTAACTCGCTATATAAATTGCAGAGAACATGCCAAAATGAATTAGTGGAGGGAGTCCCCTTTCTGGAAGTTCTCTACACCAAAGAAATCACAGGTGTTGTCCTTAGCCTCTTACTCATCAAAATCAATGTTCCCTTTGCAATCTATGGTGGGATGGAAAGAGTAATAGAAGCAGTAGAAGACCCAAGTTGAATCCTAGGTCTAGTGCTTACTCTTTGTGCAATCTTGGGCAGTTATTGAAGGTCTCTGGGTCCATAAAATGAGGGGATTGGACCGGATGGTGCCTGTCCTTCCCAGCTGTAAATCTATAACCCTATGAAATGAGTGATCCAAAGCAAACTGTCCAGTCGCAACTGACTGACCAGATACGGGAAGGCTAAAGTACAGCTGTCAAAATATGTGAAACCTCTCAGACCTGTAGAATGATATAATGGACCATGGTTGGGGAAGGGGGAGCTGGGAGAGAACAGAGATATTCATCAGGTGAACTACTTTGTATTTTATTCTTTTAAATTCAGGGAAGAAAAACCAAGCCAAGACTGCTCAGAACCTCCACCTTGCCCTGCTAGGCTAGCCCAGGTTCATGGCAGGCAGACAGGGAGATGTCTGCACAGTAGCAGGCTGGGGTTTTGGATACACTTGAAGATGGAGTGTAGGTCTTTGCTTTCTGGAGCTGCTTGTTAATATCCACAACAAACTGAAGAATGTGGAGGGTTTTGCTGCTGGCTAATGTCAGAAACCCTGTCAATCTCCTGACATGTTTCTCTGACACTTTGGAGATGAGAGCCCAGAGAATAGCCCAGGAAAACATTAGGGACTGCTCTGCTCCCTCCAGACAATTACTTGCATGTGTAAGTTTGAGCATAAAAGGGAGATTAGAAATTCTGAGAGCTAGTGTTATTACTTGTCAGGAATACTTTACCTTTATAGAACAACCAGACTTTAATGTTTGTATGACTTGGGTTGTTTCTTTGAAAGGGATTTGGAATTGCCCTCTCCCAAGGCCAAGTGAAGGTTGGTGATTTGCATTCATTATCTCTGACTCAGAGCCTCTCACTACCCTTCTATAAAATGGGTCCTACGGGGGAAGGGTAGCTAATAGCCTCCAGACCCTTTTTCTTTCATTTGCTAAGCACCTCTAATCCATCTCACCCCATTTTACCTGATCAGATCTTGTCTTAAAAATCGACTTCAGTTGAGAAGACAATATCCTTCAGGAGATATTTGAGGGCAAGTAAAAGTGTTAGCAGAAGGATGAAGTTTGAAAAATGCCAGTTGGAGGTGCTAAAGGGATGGAAGTATGCCCCTCCCCCATCCCCCAGGTCTTCTCATTTACTAGAGTGGAGTGAGAGAGGAGAAGAAAGGGCTGAAAAGGACAAGGTATCTCCCAGTAAGTGGGAGAAGGATCTGGGAAATATGTGATGGGATGGACAGGAGGGACAGCGGATAGAGCCAGGAACCATCGCAGCAGGAGCAGCGACAAAATCCAGCTCATGGCTTGGCCTTCCCACTGGGGGAAAATGGCTTTATTCTTAAACTGTTACGTGAAGCTAATAAAAATAGATATAGCAAAGGGAAGTGGAGAGAAGATATGGTCAGGTTGAACCATCCGGGCCAAGGGTAAGAATGTTTGTCCAACCCAGACAGTGTGTCTGGCTGCAGCCCCAGTGGTCTACTGTTTGGCTTGGGAAAATCTTGGGGCGTTTATCCCCGGGGAAATACTCTGTATAAATAACAATGACCAGGCCTAAATAGTCTCAGAAAGACACCTTTTAAAAGGGCTGCTTCATCTGAGTGGGAATACCTCTCATCCAGAAATGCCTATCACTGGGTAGCACACCAGTCATAGCTCTTCCCCTCACCCCCACCCCCTCCATGTTGCTACTCCCTCCTTGGAAGGCAGCCATGCACTTGTTACCTTGGTGAAGTTCAAATTTGTTTTTCAATGTTCCTAATGAAGGTGGCTTCAGAGGACATTCCTCTGAGCTGAAGTGCCCCAATGCATTCAAGGGGGCTCTCATTGGAACCTTCTCCCATCCCCAAACTTCCCTCCCTAAACATCTCAAAAGGGGCAGTGTATCCTGATGGTGGAAAGGCCCCCATTATGTAAGAGCTAGGCCTATTCAGAATGTTGGTGTCCTCATTTATTTTGGTTTCCAGCAGAAAAAGGACGTGTGTAGTTGTGTCACTCTCCTACTCCTCTTCCTTGCCCCTCCCCAGGCTAGACAGAAACCTGTCATTTTCCCATCTGTGAAATTCTTCTGCAGAAAGGTATTGAGCAGTGGACAGGTTAACAGAGGAAGTGAGACCTCTGGCCCTTTTGGCTCAATGACGCCAACTGAACAGAACAGGATACTTCGATTTGAGGATGAGTAAAGGTACAGAAGGTGGAAATACATAGCATTATGTGTGCAAGCTCAGGAATTAAGTAGTCTCATTTAATAAAAGTAGTCAGACTTAAAGGGACCATTGTCCTAAGTTGAAATAGAGAAGGAGCAGAGAAAAGTGTGTGTGTGTGTGTGTGTGTGTTTGTTTCTGGATAGCCAGGCCGTCTCACAGCACAAACAATTAAATGCTTGGAGTTTGGAGTTCATTCTATAAGGAAGGGTAGGGGGGAGGAGGGAAGGGATGAAATCCTCATGAATCTCGAGAAGAATCAAACAGTCCAATCCCTTTGTTCCATAAAATATTCAATCCATCAAAATATTAATTAGCAGGAAGGTGCATGATCTATGGGAGATCATCAATAGCAAAAAAAAAATCCAAAATTAAGAAAACAAGCCACGCACAACTGTGTTGTTCAGTTTCAAAGAAGGAGGATCTGGTGCTCAGACGCTCCTTCAATTTCATTGGATTTTCTAGGATTTCCAATTTGTTGGCTGAAGAGAATTTTCCATTGCAAACCTTAGAACTCTACATTTTTTCTAGCACATAAATTCCTATTTCATGTATCTACAAAAGGGGCCCAAGATCCCTTATTATGTTTCTTATTAAAAAAAGAGAATATATATCTTTTAATTCAGATCTTTGATTTTATTGATGTAGAGTCAGCCCCTTCATTAACCACCTGTGTCAGCGGCCTGTAGTTGGTTAGGTGACTGTTTGGTGAATGTCAGGAAGCGTAGGACCTTAACTTAGGTCTTCCCGCTACTTGATACTGAATTTAAAATGGAACTATGCTTTCTAGAATTCTGTGGCAAGAGCAGGAAAATAAATCCAGACCCACTGTCGTTCTCTGGACCCCACGATGGTCTGGCAGATCTTCTGTGGTGATCTTGCTGGAGGACCTACATTGGCGTCACCCAGGACATACGTGGGTGAGATCCACAACAACGAAATGACAGATTAACTCAGTATTTTAATATGAAAACTTTTCATTGTTGTATCTGCCATGTCCCCATTAGGGCAAAGAACAGTGAGTCCTATGTTTCACATTTCATTGCATATTTCTATTGGGTGTTTTATCTGTCTTTGAAGAGTATAAATTTGTAAATGCAAACATTTCACAGGATTTATTTCCACTAATTTGGACCTAGCTATAATTGGTCAGTTTTCCTGAAACATCTATGTTTTCTGATTTTAATACATTATCTCAAAAATCTTCATCTTTAGGAATGTAAATGATTCATAAGGAATTACTTCTCTCCCTCTCCCTCCCCCTCCCAACTAAGCAACCTGGAAGGGTGAAGATAAAAAAAAATGGTGGTTTTTGTGTGTTGTTTACATTTTGATAAATTTAGAAAGGACAGCTAGGTGGTACAGTAGATAGAACTCCAAGCCTGGAGTCGGGAAGGCCTGAGTTCCAATTAGGCCTCAGATGCTTACCAGCTGTGTGACCCTGGGCAAGTCACTTAACCCTGTTTGCCTCAGTTTCCTCATCTATAAAGTAAGCTGGAGAAGGAAATGGCAAACCACTCCAGGATCTTTGCCAAGAAAACCCCAACTGGGGTCACAAAGAGTCAGACACAAATGATTGAACAACAAAATTTAGTAAGATAGCGTGGTACAGTGACCACCCCTGGAATCAGTATAAGGTCAATCTGTAAGTGAAAGATGTTTGTCACCCATTGAATAGGCCTCAGGTGGGGCCAAGAAAGGGAGGCCTGATCAGAGACAGCTCCATACCCTTTCACTAACTAGGTGTGAGGCCCCAGGCCTTACCTCTTTTTGCTAAGTAGGCTCTGAGCCCTCAGGGCCCTAAACAGGGTGTAAGAGCTCTGAGGTTGGTGTTTTGCCTTTGGGGGCACAGGCATTGAAAGAGTGCTGGTCACAAGATTCTGGGTAAGCCATTGAAACAGCCCCACCCCCTTTCAAAACCCAGATGTTGGTGCTTCTCTGGTAACTATTGCGATTTGGTTAGACAGAAATGTTGATCTATTGATATTGTCTCTGTAATTTCTGTTTGTATTTGCTCTGAAGTTCAGGGTGCTGGTTTTACCCCGTGAACTAAGTGAATGGTATATTTATGTCTAATTAAAATACTATTGTTAACCCCTTAAAGTTGCTTTCCTTAGAAAAGCAGATCAAAGAATCTGTGCTAGCAGCCTCCCTGTGTGCTGGTGTTGTTGGTTCTTCTCAACCACAGTAGCGACAAGCAGCGTTGTTGTTACAGTCAGAAACTCTGATATTATAATCCCGACTATTCTACTTGTTAAATAGGATACCTAGTGAAAGTCACTGAAGAAATAAATAGGATGGTCTAAATAAAAAAAAAGGGGGTGAACCTGGAATAGGGGGAGACCTGCCTTCAAACAGAGTCTCGGAGTCAGGAAGCTCAGGGTTCGAATCCAGACTCAGATACTTATTAACTGTGTGACTCTGGGTAAGTCACTTAACCTGTCTGCCTCAGTTTCCTAATCTGTAAAATGGAAATAATAACAGCACCCACTTCCCAGGGTTGTTGTAAAGATATAATGAGATCATATTTGTAAAGCTCTTTGCAAACCTTAAGGTGCTATAGAAATGCTAGTTATTACACTACTACAACTCTTAGCTTTATGAACATGGACTAATCGCTTGATTCCTTTGGACATCCGTTTCCTCATCTATAAAATGAGAAGGATTTGATAGTAACGAGTAGCCGGGAGTCCTTCTCTCATAGGGCATTGGCATGATGGGATTTATAAATCCTAAAGTTCTAAAAAAAACACCAGCTCTTTGTTTTTGTTATTATATCATCCTTGTCTTTTTCCACTTGGTTCAGATAGGAATGATCCTGGAACGAGTCACTATCCTGCTATTACTCTTTTATATTTAATATTCCACGGACTCTTGCACAAGCGAGTAAAATAACTGCTCTTTGTAGTTGAATAAAGAATTAAGATGTAAGTTTATCTGCTGCAGGCAGATGAAAGTATCCTTGGTACAACGCTAAAGAGAGTTAGGATAGCAGGAGTGATAGATATTATTTCATTGTGTTACTGCATGATTTAAAAAAAAAATCTGCTAAGGCTCTATATATTGAAAGCCTTTTGTTCCATGTAGCTTGGAGATTATGAACATTCAAGATGGTGACCACTGCTAGAGTTGCTGCTAAGTTTTTGTGGGGAACAATCATGTCTGGGAGATTGTGGGTAACAGGGTGGTCTATAGCAATGGTTGGGTTATATTAAGTACAGTTTATTGGTTGAGTTCTCAAGGATTTTACTACTTCCACCACTACTATTATTATTATTTAAACTTTTTTAGTCTCAATTGTCCTACCTGTAAAATGGGAATACTCTTCTTGTCCATTTTATAGAGCTGTTGTGAGGATGATATGCTATGCTTGTGAAAGTGTAAGTCGCTGTCCAAATGTAAGCTATTTTATTGTCAGTCAGCAAACATTCATTAGCCTCGTTTCACTAAATGTCTTGGGATTGTAGCCAGAGGGGTATCTGCTAGTCTTCACGATTTCATACAACCTCACTATAAATTTCTTGTCACAGGCTGGATAGAGGTGCTTTGTCTTGGAAGAGGACTGACCTTTGGGGAAAATTGTCAAGGAGGAGAAGTTAATCTTTATTCAATGGTCTTTCACTATTCCTTTGGTCACCTTACCTGGAGCTCGTCCCAGTACAAAATGATGCCTTTGTCACCTCCTCTCCTTAGTTGTTCTTTTCACTCCTAAAAATTGTGGGAGACTCAAAAAGCGATGGAGGGAATGATTGTGGACAAGAATTAGTAAGCTACAGCCCATTACCAGTGAAGCCTTTGGTATATAACTGTCATGGAAGGCGTGTATGCCAACAAGGAAATAGAAAAGATATACATATTTCCAATTCCTCTTGAAAACCCAATAGAACATAAGCTCCCTGAGGTCAGGAGCTATTTATTTATTTTTGGTCCTTGTATCCCCAGGAACTTGCATATAGTAGGCACTTAACAAATGTTTATTGACTTATTGAATTGAGTAGAAGAGAAAGAGCCTTTGCAAATCAGAGTTGGCACTGTCTTCATCCTTCCAGAGTCTAGGACAGCACAGAGAAGATGCTCCATAGATGCTTGTTGAATTGGACTTACATCATTTATTACTTTAGGGTTCTGTTTCTCATAGGTGAGACTAGGTAGACAGATAAATGAATCACTGCTAATGGGTTAGTTGGCTTTGCCCTTCTAGCTCATAATGCTTTAAAGAGTAACTCTGGTGCTGGGGATTTTAAGCATGAGGTTGGCAGGGGATTTTATTGGGCCCTTCAAAGTATACTCCCATAGGTGATTGCCTGTGCTCAGTCTGCCTGGGAAAGATTTTCATAGCCCTGCAACATTTAACATGTTTTCTGCTGACACCAGGCAGTCGTTACTAGGGGTGGTGGTGGGGGAATGACAGGAGCAGTGTTACACCTTTCAGAAAGTGCCATTGGCCTTTAAACCAGAGCCCAAAGCACTTGGCACGAAAGTCATACCTAAGGTAGAGTGACTGAGACTTTTTCCAGGGGACCAAAATTCAAAGGATGGCAAAAACTGAATACCTGAACTTCACCCTAGAAGACACTATAGTAACCGACACCACCTCCCGAATAACTGAATTATTTTCACATTATTTATCTGAGGTGCTTTATCTCGAGTGATCTATGTGCCCTTTTCCTTGTCCACACTCCCATTCTTGTCTCTCTGTCATTTTCTAAGTGCTATAGAATCAGGATTGTTAGGCATTCTTCAATTCTGTTCAACATCTTAACAATTTTCCCCTTCAATCAATTGAAAATGCATTAATTATACCTCATACATTGGGCATTGTGATAGGTACTGGAGATGTAAGACAGAAGACCAGAATTTGCTTTTGCCCTCAAGGGGCTTACGTTCTTTACAATGTATAGCTTCCATACCACAGGAGGGAAAATGGAGACACAGTGGAGTTTAAGTACGAGTCATTTACGGTTAAGAAATGTGGTACAGTGGGTACAGTGTTGTTCTGGGAGAGGTTCAGATTTACCTATGGTACTTACTGGCTTGGTGACCTCGTCAGTTGCCTTATCTGAAAAATGGAGATAATGCTAGCTGCCATGCCTACTGGATGAAGCTGTAGTGAGACCCAAATGAGATGATGCATATAAAACGCTTTGCAAATTGAAAGCACTATATAAATGTCTGTGGTTATAACTACTGTTCTTCATCGAACGATCAATCGGTGGTACCAGGAGTGCTGGAATTCCTGACCTTAGAGAGGTTAGATTTGGCTCGCTACTCTTTGGTGCCTGTGTGCCATTTGATAACTGGTCTCCGTGTTCTGGCTCTATTTTACTCCGCCTTGCTCTTGGAACCCATGAAGCCAGCTATGCTCAGCCTCTCTTTTAAAATCACAAGCCAGCTCCTTATTCCAGCAAACAATAGCTCCCTTTAGAAGTGTCCCAATGCAATCAATAAACAGGCATCGAATGCAGATAAATAAACTCGCAACAGACATCATAATTAGCCTCCTCATAAAAGGACAGAATGATTTAGCCATGATTGAACAAATGCTTGGCAAGGATTTTCCCAGCCCCTGCTTTGTCCCATCCCTCTCAATAGAGGAGGGAGGGAGCTTTTGAAAACTGTTTGGAAATAGCCGAATCAAAATGCCAGGCCGTCGATAGGAAACAACAGTGCAATGTCTTTGCCAAATAAGGCCACTTGGCGTCTTGGAAGGTGGAGGGTTAGGGCCATGGAAAGAAACCTGTTGAAAGCAGCCCGAGATGCACACTGCTTAGTACAAAAGCAGGAAGGAAGATGACCGTCACCCTGAGCCCTGTAGTAAAATGCACGATCTACTCCCCGCTTCGCCCCCCTCCCTCAGCCCCCCTTCTAAGAATCAGCCTTCCAGGCTTTGGCTCAGGAAGTCCCCTCGCCTCCTTGGCTTGGATGGCTCAGAAAAACACAGCAAGTGTTTGTTGTTGAGTTCCCCGAACAGGTGCAGTTCCATTTTAAACCGGGAGCCCCTATTGTTTGCAATCCACTGCTGATTGTCCTCCTGGAGCAGCCCCAGGAGGATGGATGGAAGTCAGAGCTGGGTGTTTCTCTCTGGCCTCATTCCTGCCCGCTGAACTCCTCCTATCTGTTCACTTAAGATTGGCACCCTCTGCAGGTTTGGATTGGTTTAGCAAACAAATAAAGTGGAGGAAAAAAAAAGAACCCTGTCCCTAAACAAAAACTGTGAGTAAAGCACATAGAGAAGGGCCAGTGTTGTATTGTTGCCTCAGAATCAGGAAAACGTAGGTTCGAGTTCCACCGCTGACACGCTGTGTGACCCTGGCAAGTTACTGAACATCTAGTGTCTCAGTCAACTCTCAAATACTGTGAGTTGCAGGGAAGGTGCCAATTTGCATTGGCAGAATGACTTTTCTCCTCTGGGAGTTGCTTCTCCTGATGAAATCACAGGTCACTCAACCACCAGTCATATGTTAAGTGATTACATATACCAGGTACCACCCTAATTCTCTGGCCCTTCACTCTCTTGATTTCTCCACCTCCTCCTTGCCCATGCACGGGACTTGCCCATGCCTGGATGGGTACCCTTTCCTCTTCTTTCCATAGTCCTTTCATATATTGTCCTCTCTATCAGGAGTTGTAGGACTGTAGGGACCGGTTGCTCGTATTTGCACGGCCAGCATTTAGCACCATGTTTGGCACATGGAAAGTGCTTCATAAATGCTTTTGCTTTCTATAAAAAGCAGTACCTGCCCGCAGGGAACTTATATTCTAATGAGGAAAACCACACATACACAAACATATCTCTATCCATACTTGAGAGAAAGTGGAATTTCTTGGTGATAATGAGCATTAAAAAGCGGAATATCAAAACGTGTCTCTTCTTGCATCTCTCTTGATGTTTTCCTTTGAGTGTTAGGTAGCTGCCCGCCTCACCTGTCTTCAGTCTGAGTCTGGCTGCAAACTGGTGCTGCCTCAGCCTCAGGACGAGGGGACTGGGAGCAAAGAAAGATGAGTGTGCTACTGGATGCAATAGCGGTATGGTGGGGTAGCGTCTTGGGCCCATAAAGCAGGTGCGAGGCTAGGACAGCCAAATGCATTCTTTTGTGTAATGGTGACAGGTTTCCAAGCCAGCCTTATTTGTGGGATGTGGAAATGGGTGAAGTGCTCCAGTTTGATTTATGGATCAGCACTGAGCCAATAATCTCTCCCCTGACTGTATCCTTGGCTGTTCCTGCACAGCACTACTAAATATCCAACCTGATTAGGGATGTGCCACTGTGGCTGCTGCAGGGCACAACTCCAAAGGAGTGGGGGAGGGGCTGGATTAGGCAAGCCATTGGCTTTTTATCAACAGCAATGAGTGGTGAAATCGATGGCAATGGACTTCATTGTGAACATTCGACGGCATTCGGTGGGGTTAGGGGTGGTGCTGGATACATGGCTGACTTCGGTATTTCCATCTGTTCTTTTGAACGCTAATCTGAAAGAGGTTATATCCTTCTTGCTTCTTCTCTTCCCCTGATTTAGGTAAGGAGTGGTTAGAACCTGCAAACTGACCTTTCTTTTTAAGAAACCAAGCTAAAGGGAACATTTTTCAACCCAGTGAAAGGGCTCATTGAATAGCTGGGAGTCAGGGGATCTGAGTTCAAGACAGGTCTCAGACCCACGTTAGCAGTGTGCTCATGGACAGATTGTTCTACGGTTTGTCCCAGGCAACTCTCTGAGTGTTAGCTTACAGATACAGCGTGTCCCTAAAGTCTGGACACATAGGAAAAAATTTCAACATTTTATTTATTTAATTGGAATATTAACAGACCTTAGCCCCTTTGACTTCTTTTTCTGGGGTATGCGAAAGGAGAAGGCATATTTAATGAAAATCACAGATGCAACACACTTGATTGAACGCATAAAGTGTGAATGTGCTAAAATTGATGGCAATGAGGAGTTATTGCATCGAGTTCATGTGAATCTTGCAAAGCGCATCAGCCTTTGTATCACAAATGATGGAAATCACAATGAAGATGTTATTTGTTAATAGTCCAATTAAATAAAATGTTGTCAAAAATTTCATTCATTTCTTGAAAATATGCATTTTTGCCTACGTGTCCAGACTTTAGGAACACCCTGCACATTGCTGCTCAGCATTTGCTGTGGAAATTGCTTTATTAAGAGTTCCTCTTAGTCACAAAATCACAGTCCAGATCACAAAACTGCAGAGATGTACACATATCCATATTCATATAAATATATGTATTCATATGTACATACGTTATGTGTATATGTCTATGTATAATTATATAGTCAGTCAATAAACATTTACTAAGCACCTATTTTGTGCCAGTTACTGTGCTAAGGACTGGACATACAAAGAAAAGCAAAAAGAAACCCCGATTATGTAGCAATGTTAATAGACAGCTGCACAAAGTATGGTGTGTCTGAAAGAGAACTAGCCAACATAAGCCTGATAATAGTACTGGATTCCCAATACCAACAGTGTGACTTATGCTTGTCACTTAATCACTCTTGGCCTTCCTTTCCCCATCTGTAAAACGTCAGACAATAAAACTCACATGCTTATGACACTCATTGGGTTGTTTTGAAGAAATTATCTGTAAATGTGAAAGTCGATACACACATCAGTAACTAATCTGGTCTAGCTTGAGGAAATATAATTATTGTTCCAGTCAGTTGTTGCTGCAGGAAGCATTTATTAAAGACCTACTATGTGCCAGGTACTGTGCTAAGCACTGGGGATACAGAGGAAGGTGACAGTTCCTGCCCTTGTGGGGCATGCAATCTAACAGGGGAGACAGGTAATGACATATTTTTATGTTAAAGACTTGAGAAATATTGCCACTCAAATACCACCACTTGCTCACTCCCTGCTTAATGTGGTAGGAAGACCTTTGGTATTCAACTTAGAAGACCTGGTTGAAATCCTGCTTTTGCCATTTATTAGCTGTGTAACTTTGGGCAGATCCTGCTATCTTTCTGGGTCTCAGTTTCATTCTCTGGAAAACAGACCAGATGACCCCTAAGACCCCTCCTAGATTGAAATCCAAGATCCTGTCACTCTATGGCTATGTTCGCTTGCTTCTCACTGGGACGTTTCAGGAGACACAATCTTATCTCTTTTCCCCTTCAAAAATGGAGGTAAGGGTCGGTGGTGGTGGTGGGGGGAAGGTAAAGAGGAAATAATTTTTTTCTTTCTCTTTTCATCTCCTCTATTTTTGCTCGAGTGCACAGATCATTCTCAAGAGAGAGGGATTCCCCATTGTAACTGCTGTTTCAATCTGGAATTTATTCATTGCGTCAACAACCTGCCGTGTCTAGGTAAAGGGGATGAGAGGTATAGGACTTGGCCCTCTGATCTAAAATCCTTACTGCCCTTCTGTGGTCCATTCTGATTGAGAGCGAAGCCCTACTATGTGCTAGGCACAAGGGATACAATGATAAAGAACAAAGTAGACTCTCCCCTTTCTGTCATGCTCCTTTCCTCTCTCTTTGACTGGTCTTCAAAGCCTAGGAAACCTTGAAGAATAGGTTGGTTTCTCCTACTTGAAGGCCTTTTGCTTTGATTCTTGCCTTTGGCTGACTTGTATCGGAAGGGCGCAGGACCCTCTGTATTTGCTAAAACAAGGCCCTACCATGAATCATTTTTATCTGTGCGAAGGAGTGGTTCTGAATTCAGATTAGTTGATAGAAAAATGAGAATATATACAGTCCTGGGGCTTCCCTCACCCCTTAGATTGCCTATTTTTAGAACATATTTCTTGGACCAGTTCTAAAAGATTGTTTTGCAGAAGATTTTTGGAGGGTGGTTTTTATGTTGGCACATGGTTTTCTTTTTGTAGAAGTGGACTTACTGAACTCAAGGAGGTCCCTAATGTGGGACCTTTTTTTCTTTAAAAAGCATCTTGGACTGGAGTAATCCTGCCCTCACATTCCCCCCCTCCTTTCACAACAAGCTACCCTCTTGTTCTTGTTTCTCCTCAGCTTCCTAATCACTTAAGGCACTGAAACATCATAATATCAACTTCCCTGTAGCCTTGAAATTCCCCATCTCCCTCCCACCATTGCCTCATCTTCTCCCGCTCTCAGGGTTTCAGCATTTCCCAACAATTGTCCTCAAGCAGCATGTTTCTGTGTGTTGGCATCAGGAAACCAGGGCCAGTCTTGGGGAGGTGGTGGTGGTGGGGGCCCCCTGAGTGTGCCACCCAGCTGAGCTCCTGACTAACTGCACTTTTCAGCTCGCTTCTTCCCCCTCCCTCAACCCCCCTTCCCGGACTGTTGGCAGCCTGATCTGGTCTCAGAGATCTGGAAAGGAGCCACCAACAGGAATTATCGAACAATTGTCCCGTGAAACCCAAGATAACAGTTTGTTCCACCAGAGTGGAATTGCTTTGTGACAGAAGGAAATTATCTGTTTAGCTCTAGATTAACATTAGGTGAGAAAAATAAAATTAGGGTTGATGGTATCTAGTCCAAAAAAAGGAATTGCTTGGATTACTTTTAAAGAACAAATGTGAGCTCGGCCCTCACATCTGGCGAATGCAACCAACTTTAGAGGATTTGTACTTTGAGACGAAGTCTGAAAGACGCTTTTAGATGTCGGTGGAATGTCTTCCTCATTACCCAATTAGCTCCCCTGCGATCAGGAGGATTATAGTCATAGGATTTCAAGTGGGAAGGGACCCCTGAGACCTAGTCCAACCCCCTCATTTTATAAAGTAGACTGAGGCCCGGAGAATTTAAAACAATCAACATTGCTTAGCTACTAAGTGGCAGAGCCAAGATTCAGACTGGAATCTTTTAGTTCCAGGTCAAATACACTTTCTTATTTTTTTAAAAAGAAAAATTAAATTGTATTAAAAAAATTAGCAAGCACTTATTTTCTCTTTTCCACCTCCCTCTTGACTAAAAAAAGAAAAAAATCCCCATAACAAATACATAGTCAAGCAAAAGAAAAAAAAAGATCAAATTGGCCATTTAAAGATGTCTCCTTCTGCATTTTGAGTCCATCCTCTCTGTCAGGAGGTGGGTAGCAGGTTTCATCTGGATCCATGGTTGGCTATTGCGTTGATCGGAGATCTTAAGTTTTTCTAAAATGATTCATTTTTACAGTGTCGTTATCGTATAACTTGTTCTCCTGCTGCTCTTTTCTTGACTGTCCATCAGTTCATTCAAGTCTTCGTGGGTTTCTCTGAAAACATCTCCTTTGTCATTTCTTGCAGAACAGTATTATTCCATCATAGTAATTTCCATTACACTGAGCCGTCATACAACATTTCACCATGCTGGATAACAGGAACAATGGTCAACAACCTTTTATTGAGTGTCTACTGTGTGCCGAGCACTGTGCTAAGGATTGAGGACACAAAGAAAGACAAAACATAGTCGGGCGGAGGGGCGGAGACAATGTGAAAATAACTCTATACAAGCAAGATACGTAAAGGATAAATTATCTGAAAAGATCTGAGGGTTTAGTGAACTTCAGATTTGCTATCATTCAATAGCATGTTATGGCAGCCAAGAAAGTTAATGAGATTTTGGAGTTTGCATGAAGAAGGTCATAACTATTAGGAATAAATGAATGAAGGCCTCACTTACTGCACCCTGGTCGGACCGTATTTGAATATTGTGATCAGTTTCGGACAGCACAGTGTAAGAAGGACATTGCTGAGCTAGACAGTTAGTAATTAGCCAGCACGATGACCCGACAATTAGCCAGACTAGTGAAAGGCTTTGACTCCATATCATACAAGGACCAGCTGAAGGAACTGGGAATGTTTAGCTTGGAGAAGGGAAGATTTGGGGAAACATTGAATCATCAATCTGGAGTTGGGAGGGACCCTATAGACTACCATGTTAAGCCCTTCATCTCACACTGCCAGGTGACGCCATAGTGCACAGAGCACCAGGCCTGGAGGCAGGAAGACTCATCTTCCTGAGTTCAAATCTGGCCTCAGATGTTTACTGGCTATGTGACCCTGGGCAAGTCACTTAACCCCATTTGCCTCAGTTTGCTCATCTGTAAGATGAGCAGAAGAGAATGGCAAACTACTCCAGTGTCTTTGCAAAGAGAAACTCTCATGGAGAGCTGGACATGACTGAAAACAATTAAACAACAACAAAGAAACAAAGACCCAGATAGATAAACTAAGTGACTTGCCCAAGGTCACACAGAGAATATGAGAGGCAGGATTTGAGCTGAGGTCCTCTGACTCCGAAGCCAGTGGTCTTTCTGTGGTACCATGCTTTATTCTATCAACACATAATTGGAAGGCTTTCTACAAAAGGAAGCATTCTACACCTTCTATTTGGAGCTGGAGGGTAGAACCAGAGACAATGGTTAAAACTTCAAGCAATCAGATTTTCAGCTTCATGGGAGGAAAACCTGCTTATCAATGAGAAATAATTGGAAAGTGGATCGGGTAGTCTCTGGAGATGGTGGGTTCTCCCTGATGGGAGGCATCAAGGCAAAAGCTGGATGTCCACTTGTTAAGTGTGTTATAGAGATTTCTTTTCTGGGTATAGGTTGGACTAGCTGGCCATCGAATTCCCTGTCCAACTTTGAAATTCTGTGGTTATAAATATTATCGCATGAGCTGGCTCATTCTGTCACTAGTTGGCAAGTCTCAGGGAAGAATGATTTATGGGGTTTTCATATTCTTGGCAAAATTAAAAAGTCTAACTTTGGTTTTTTGGAATGGATCCTAAATTTCCCAATCATATTAACAAACTGAGGTTTTTACCTTTCGCGTATGTGTACTCTAACTGCACTGTGACAAAAACATGGTAAGAATGGTTTTTGCTTCATCTAGTTATGGATGTCTAAGGAACATCAGTGTATGCTGAGAGTAAGTTTGTAGCAATTGGATAATCTTCTCTGGTACCTCTGCTGTGTCTTGCATTGGTGCTCATGTACAACTAGGTCCCGCTTAGTGGAACAATGAATTCTCCCGAAGTGGTCACATTATTCAAATTCGCTCTGCATATTTCATTGAGCTGGAATCAATCATATTTCACAGAATTTTAACTTTGAATAATATGAATTCAAACATGGGCACCTCCTTCAAGGGGTTCGTTATTGGCACTCATCAGGACCTCATTGTATGGGTATGGGAATGGATGTCATCAAAGAGGAAGAGATGTGAATAGATCCAGGGTGCTGCCCAAGGCCATGGAGGGGAATGATCTACTTGAGTCATTCCTCCTGCTTACCTGCAAGTAAGATGGCACCTTGCTTGGTACAGTTGATATGATTCTATAAAGCTGTGTGTGTGAATAAAATTGTTGACGAATCTTATTTGAACAAGTCCTAACAGATAGCTATTTAAAGAACTCTCATGAAAATGATGTTTTTACAAACTTCTTTATTTTTATAAAAGCAAAGAATGCCTTTCAATTTCTCTGTTGGCTTTTTAAAATTGCCATCTTTTGTTTTAACGTCATCTAATTTTCTCCATGTCCCTTCCATGGAGCCATCCTTTATAACAACAACAATAAATTTTTTTCAAGTGGAAGAGAAAAAAAAAGCCAGTTATTACCCGGGAAAAATTAACATTATAGGCAACGTTCCACATTCAAGGATCCCTCCACCCTCACCCCTACCTTCACTGCCTATATCTGGAGTTTCTTCAACTCTGTTTATTTGTGGGTCTTAATTTCTGATTCTTAAAATCTCTGGTTCTACCCAGAAGGTTAGTTTACAGCCCTAATTTGAGAGGGAAACATGTTAACAGATGAAAAACAGAATATAGGCATAGGGCTGAGTGATGGGAGATACAGTACTGGAAAGGACATTCCTAAACAATGCCCTTGTGAAATTGAAGGCATAGGGAATCAGACGGGATACCAACTTGTTTTCTTACCACTCTTGATTCATTCTGAAGCATGTGCATATTTGCCAACTTTCTGTCATTTAACCTTTTCTTTTTATAAAGTAAATGTGCACTTCTCTCCCAGACTAATGAGAGACACTAGTCAATTTATGATTCCATCATCAGCTTTCATTATTGAGAGAAGTAGAGGATGATTTCCCTCTACTCTGTTAGTCACCTAGATTCCTAAAAAGAATTCCTCTAACATTTAATAGATAGGTAGTGCTGGAAAAGTCACTTATGTTTTCTGAGCTTCTGGTTTCTCATCTGTAACATGGGATAAGTAATGTATGTAGAATCTATCTCACAAACTTATTGTGAGGATCGAATAAATATAAAAGTGATTTGCAAACTAGAGTCATATATATGTATAACCCATGTAAGCCACATCTCCTCTCCCACTCCCAATGATGAGTTGGGTCCTTAGAGTTTGGTTACATATTCTTTTATCAGGGTTTTGGGAGGGGGGATATTGTGAAGGGTGAGGAATGATTCTGTAATGTCATAGGTTTGAGCCCCCATTGGTGTTCTTCCAGCTGACATTATCAGTTGAGAATCAGTTTAGATAGCCAGCCTTAAATAGCTCTTAGAAAGGGGGTACTTACTGAGTTGAGGTGCAGTAAGAATGCTTGGTACAAAATCTGAGACACGCCCTCCTACAAGTATATATGGAGTCCAAGGGAAAGTAAGCTGAAACTTAGAAATGGTTTATACATAAAAGTCTATGGTAACAGCCCTCTCCCTATCCCTGAGTGGATGCAGGGACCAAAGGACAGTTTGCCCTCTGAACCACTTTGTTCCTACAGATCAAGAGACTCAGGCCTGGCCCGGAGCAGCCTCAGTGGGCAGCATCAGGAGATAAGACTGTCCTTGCTGCAAGGCCAGTCAAACAGGGCAGATGACCTTGGGTCATGGGAGGCACATTTTTCCATTCAGAGCACTGATTAGTGACAATTACCTTTTGGAGGAGGAAAAATAAAAGTTAAAAGGGACCTGAATGCTCCTTCCCAACACTTAAAGACAAAAGGAAGCTTTGAACAATGGGTCAGGGGAGATGCATTTCCCCCCTGATCTTAAAAACAAGGTACTGTCTAGCTGATGAGTGGTGGAAGTGAGGCTGGAAGCTTTGATGAGCCATCTCCTGCTTCCTGATATCTGACCCCTTAACAAATACAGGCAAGTAGAAATCAGCAGGCCTCCCATCTAAATGTAGGCTAGCTAGCTGAAAAAGATGCTTCGTTCTCAGGATATGGTTGAAATCCTGTTATGAATAAGGTTTACATCCTTGCCACTGAAATAATATTTTTGTACCTTGGAAATCAATGGTTAGAGAAAAAAAATGGACAGGTCACCTCGTATGTAAACAACTTGACTTTGATGTCCTCTCTCACTGGCCTTGCTGGGGCTTGTCTGGAGGCAAGTTGCTTAATTGGATTGAATTCTTTTTTTTCTTTCCTCTTTATGTTCCTCATCCCCCTCCACTCCCCTATGGGAGGGGGTGCTATCTTGGTTATGAAACTTGTGGGTTGCTCATGAAAGAATTGACTTGGGTCAGCTCTGGGTTTAGACATCACTTCCATTCTCTCTGAGTAAGTGACAGTCAGTACCTGCATGACCCTGGGCAAGTCACTTGAATCTGCCTGGGCCTCAGTTTCCTTACCTATAAAATGAGGGGATTAGACTAGCTGGCTTTTGAGGGTGCCTTTTAACCGTAGTTCTGGGATCTTACGATCCAAGGATTTTACAGAACTCTGCTTTAAAGTCCAACCAAGGGAGACTTGGCCAGGGAGGAGCTGAGGGGACTGTGTTATGTCAAGTTTTGCAAACTTGGAGAGGATCGGTAGGTTCTGTGTTGTGAGCGGAACTTGGCTCTTTTGAGGCTCAGGTTCCGTTGGCTCTTGGCAAAACACAATTTCCTGGTTCAAAAGAAAATAAGCATATAAAGCAGGCTCCGAAGGCTGCTGAAACTTCAAAGCTTAGGAGGTGTGCTTCTCCAACGGCATTCTGATGATTTTAAAATTATAGCAACTGGGAGAATACAGATTAAAATTACCCTTGAACTGTGTTTGAGTTCAAAACTCCAAGGGCAGGGAGGCTGGCAAAATACAAGCAAATGGGCTTGCCAAAAGTAAGCTGTTTTACATGGCACCCCAAAAGGTCAAAGCCATTTTTGCAAAAGCTGCAGCTGGGCTGAGTTTGACTCTAGCTTTTGCCTGGGTGTAAACCAGTTTTCACACCTAAAAGATTGAAGGTCATTATGGTCCCCTTGAATGAAAAATATTTTTGATTATAGTGTATTCTCTATATAATATATGTGTGTATGCACAAGCATATCAGTGCTTAGCACAGTGCCTGGCATATAGTAGG
The DNA here is from genome assembly GCA_028646595.1 of Phalanger gymnotis. Taxonomy (NCBI): domain Eukaryota; kingdom Metazoa; phylum Chordata; class Mammalia; order Diprotodontia; family Phalangeridae; genus Phalanger; species Phalanger gymnotis. Next base: position 22,305,021 of record CM053626.1, on the reverse strand, counting down.
TGTTTAATAAGTGCACATATACACATGATACATATTTTAGTGGTCAAAGCAACTTTGTGATTGAATGTAGGTAGTATTGTGGGTACGGACAATATATTTACTATTTTATTGTGTGTGTCTTAAACTGACCTAGGCAATAATCTCTACTTCTCTCTCTTCCTGTACCTAATTCTTCTTCTCCTTGCCTTCCTACTCCTCCACTCCCCCTACCCCAATAAATGGCAGTAGAGAAAGCTCTGGATTTAGAGTCAAGAAGACTTAAGTTTGAATGCTCTCCCTGGCACTTACTGTTTCCCTAGGAAAATGATTTCTCTGTCTCAGCCTCACTATTCTCATCTGCAAAATGGAGATAATAGCATCTGCCTCCCAGGGTTGTTGTGAGAAAGATAATATGAATAGAGGGCTTTGCAAATCTTAAAGCTCTATATAAATGCTAGTCATATAGTCAACTATATATATGTACATATATACATATATATGTATACATAGTCAACTAGTATAGTCAACTAGGTGGTACGATAAGTGGAGCACTGGACCTAGAATTAGAAAGACCTGAGTTCAAATTCAGTCTCCAGTGCTTTCTAGCTGTGTAACCCTGGGCAAGTCACTTAACTGCTCTCTGCCTCAATTTTTTCATCTGTAAAATGGGAATCATTGCATCTACCTCCCAGGATTGTTATGAGGATAAAATTCAATATTTGTAAAGTGCTTTGCAAACCTTAAAATGCTATGTATGTGCTAGCTATTACTTTATACAAATGTGAGCTATTTTTCTTGTATACCTTCAGTGGGATGTAAGCTTCATAAGGTCGGGGACTGTTTTCTCTTTGTCTTTATATCCTTGGTATCTAGCATATTGCTTTAAGCATAGTAAGAGTTAAATGTTTGATGATTTGTTCTTTCTACTTGCTGGGTATGGATTCATTGTTCTGTTATTTGCAAGTGTGGGCTTTTGCTTTAGGGTGAGAGTGAATTTTGAATTTTGGATTGATTTTTAACCTACGTTACCCATGAGGTACAGTACTATGTGTTACCTCATCTTCAGGTGGAGAGTCCATTGCTTGCTATAAGCATCGAAGTATGATTGATTTTTAACATGCTTTTTGAAGATGACTCCATCAGTGTCTTCCTTCACTGCCTTATGGTAGAGTGCAGGAAACTCTTGTTTCTCGAAGGCTATGCCATTTTTGTATAAACTGCAAAACTAGAAAATCTCAAAGCGAGACCTGGGTGATGGATTGTATGTCTGCCACTATAGCTAAGTTCTAGGTGGCTCTTCACCAGTTTGATTGGAGTGGGGTAAATTTTTTTGGCTACTGCAACTCTCAAAGTCCATTTAGTAAGTTACAGATAGGGCATGGTCCTCATTGATTGAGGGGTTATCAATACCAAAGGAATTGCAGATTCTTGAAGGGTTTGAGTATTGAAGTATGTTGGCGATTAGGAGGAGGCTTAAGCTCACTTCGTGTCTTCTACCTGAGGCTATGGTTGCTTCAGTGATAGGTTATATTTTAATATAAGAATGGACCCGGTTTTAAAAAAATGAAAAGTAAAACTACCATTCTGAAATAGTGGGGAAATGCAGAGAGGTAGGAGGACACCAGTTAATTTAACTCAGAAAGCATTTATGAAGCACATACAGAGTCAGCCTCCTAGAGTGGACAGGGTGCTGGTCTTGGAGTCAGAAAGGCTAAGGTTCAAATCCTGTTTCTAACACTTTCCAGCTTCTTTGTGCTCCAGACAACTCCCTAGGGCTTATCTATGAGGTCAGAGATGGATGTCCATCTGTGTTGGTTGAGGGAGTTCCCACACATTGTTGGAGTTTCAGATTATGTGCATACCTGTCAATTCAACAAACATTTATTCAGGACCTACTAAGTGCATATTCATCAATTCAGTCAATGTTTATTATGTGTCATGTTAGCAAACAGTCAATCTGAGGTCACTAGAAGGTAGACTATATCAATGATAGTAACCTTACCTGCAACACCAAGGTAGGCCAGAGGACTCTGCTTGGTGCAGCTGAACAAGCTCTGGATTTGAAGTCAGAGGATTCAAGGGATTGCTCAGATTGCTGGGGTTGCCACCTACTACCAGGGTGACTTAAGGAAATAACTTTCTTTCTCTGAGTCTTAGTTTCCTCATCTGTAAAAGCAAAATGAATGGGTTGACCTTGGGGAAGTCACACTCTGTGTATCAGTTCTTCATTTAGAAAATGATCCTCCTACAGTCCCTTCCAGCTCTGAATTTAGGATTCTATAGGGCTTCCATGAGACTCAACCTTGCTGTTGGCACTCTTCATGGATTGCTGGCCCCGGTCATCTGTGATGTATACAACAGAATACAACAAAGTAAGAAAGAATTTTAGAGGAGGAGGAAGAGAAGGTTCTTACCTGGCCTGAGGCCCTATGTGATCTGATCGCACCTTCTGGTGGATGAGAATGAGAATGAACAGGCACAAACATACAAGCCTTTGCTGTACTTGGGGTGGTCCACTATATAAGAGGACTAAACAGTCTCCTTCATGTTGAGATGTAAGAGCACCTCCCCTGTGGCTTGAGAATGCATGTCATCAACCAACCTTCAGAGACTGATGCATCAAAGGACTCCTCCATATGTAAATCTGCTACTTGGGAGGTTAAGTGTCTGCGGCAAGAAGGATGATGGAGGAGATCTGACTACTGAAAAGAAACTCTTGCTCCCTCAAAATTTTGCCCAATTCTATCCCTTGGCAATTCATCCTGGGACCCAACCATTCATCATCAGTATGGTTATTTAAGATATTATTAATCATTTTTTGGGTTTTCATTTCCTTTGGGGGGTTTATTTTCTTCAGACAGAAAGTAGAAGCAAAGGAAATGATTTTTGGCAGGCATTTAAAGGAAAAGGTATTAACAAATACAAAATGAGGAAGGCATGGTGAGACAGCAGTATGTATGAAAAAATTTAGGTGTTTTAGGGGATTTCAAGCTTCATATGAGTCAATAGTGGGATAAGGCAGCTCTCCTTAATTCCCTCAAACCCATAAAACAGTTTTAGCATGCCTTAAGAGAGGCACAGTGTCCAGAGGGAATGATGGGATAGCACATCCCTCTTTCCTGGGGACTGTGTTCAGGTCTGGGTACCACATTTTCAGAAGGATGCTTATAAAACTGGACAACATCCAGAGGAGGGTGACCAGAATGGGGAAGGTCTTGCTTGTTGTTCAGATATTTTTCAGTCATGGGCCATGGTGACTAGTTCTTTTTGGCTAGAGTACCAATTATGGGAAGTACAATGAGAGATGAGACAAACTGGTGAAGTTGCAGCAGATAGGTGAATTGGTAAGGTCACAGCCAGATGTGAAAAAAAGTTGTGAACATTAGGCTATGCGATTAAAATTTAAGACTGAAAATTAGATAAGATGGGACACTAGATTCTTCCAGTAATATAACGGTTCTTTGTTTTCTAGTTTAGAATACCCAGAAAATGATTAACCCAGGGAAGTGCCTTTTCTTATGCAGATAAAACTAGCAAGTTGTTGATATCTACTTTGATAGTGGTACCATGGAAAAGGACATTGCCCCTGGAATTAGAGGACAAGATTCAAATCCAGTCTTTTTTTCCCATCTGTTTGACTCAGAGGAAGTCACCTGACCACACTCTGTTCCAGTGTTTTCATCTATAAAATAAGGAGCTTGGATTATGATGCTACCCTCCATTCTTCAGATGTTGCTGGGGGTGGGGGCGGAGATGTGTACTTGGTCTGGGTCTACAGAATGGTCAGTTGAATTCATGTTAGTTGTACAGCCCTAGGTTTCAGGTACAACTTCAGGACTTCAATGGATCTAGGATCTCATTGATCCCCTACCAAAAAAGCAGACCACCAACCCATCCATGTCTGCCTATCCTATGGATTGGGTCTTCTTGCATCCTCCATAGAGAGGGAATCCACCTAATAGCTTGGGGGCCTTGACCCCTATGGATGTCATTGGATCCCAAAGGCTGCCTATTGGTTACATCTTCTTTCCTGCTCACATATCTCTCTGATTACTTTTATACCACCCTCCCCATGCAATTCTTGGTTGGTTAATGTGTTGTCCCTATCCATAACTCCCTTGAGTCACCCTCTGCTTTACTACTTCTGAGACTGTTGTATTCCAAGACTTACAACATGTTCCAGACAAGTTCATTATGGACTTTAAAAAAGACTTTTATGTGTTTCCTGGAGAACCCAATGGTCCCACTTCCTTTCTATGGGAAAATGCACTCTGACACCTGAAAGTCTGACATGATGGAAAGGGCCCTATCTCTGGAGTTAGAGAATCTGGGTTTAAATCGCACCTAAGATGCACGTGTGAACTTGGGCAAGCATATGCTGACCCCCAGTTTCCTCATCTGTGAAATGAGGGCTTAACCTTGGAGATTCCTTCTGGCTGGAGACCTATCATCTTATTACTTCCAAACCAACTCTGGGAATGTAGCTCATCTGCAATTTGGGGGCCTATTTTGTAGCTTTCATTGTTGGTTCAAAAGAGCAAAGAAATTCAGTGTTTTTTTTTAAAAACTCATTTCTATTTTTAATTATTTGATCCCCTTTACCTCGAAGAGATGGAGTTTTTTTCTAGAAGCTTCCATACAATGGTAAGGTCCTCCTTTTCCCTTTCTCCCCCAGTCTCCTTTTTTTTCTCCTTCCCCTTCTTGAAATCATCTATGGACTTTGGTAGGTAATTTAAAAATTGGTGGGTTGTGTTTTACCTGCTTAAATTGAAAAAAGAAATGATTAACTGAAACAAGACTGCACATTACTCAGATTTAATTATGTTTGCAATACATCACAGGGTGATATGGGGGAGTTTTCTGCCTCTCGCTTTCCATCATCCATTCCTCATAGCATATGGCCCGACTGAAACAATTTTGATTCAGAGCCCCCAGTAGCATATGGCAAAAAAACGCCCCCGAAGTCAAATTGAAAGTAAAGGCCAGTCTCCAGCCCCCTAGGACCCTCCATCTCCTGCCAGCCAGCAAGACTAGAATCTGAATTGGTGTCAGCCTTTCACTCATCGCGAAGATTTTACATTTGTTTTGGGACTCTGGTGCGTGAGGGTCTGGATGTAAAAGTCAGAAGAGATATGGCTTTTGTAATGTCTGCAGAGATTCTTGTGTCGATAAGGTCAGCGGAAAGTTAATAGATTTTTATCTTCTCATCACACGAACTTAATATAGTGCAACTGTTTAGTGGAGGCTAGGATGGGTGGGGTGGGGGGGGTAGGGAGAGAGAATCCTGCCATTATTTTCTAAGATGTTTCAGATTGGAGGGAAAAAAGCCAACTTTGTCCTCTATATTTTTTTTTCTCTAAAAGTGAGAATCAATTACTCAAATTTAAATAATGAAACATTTGGTTAAAACATAAGGTTAAATGCTGTAGAGCAGTTCTGATGAAGAACAATTAAAACCAGATTGAGAAGAACATAACTTTCCTTCTGTTCTGGTTATTTGATTACACACAAGGAGGAAAAGCATGCATTTATGGCTTTTCAAAGGAACAAGAGCCAGTGTGCCTTCAATGAGTCCAAGCAGAACTCAGTTGATGCAGTTGCAGAGGGGAAAGCTCCATTTCTTCCATCAGACTGGAAATGATTGTGGTGTCTCTGCTTCCAAAAGATCAGCTCTTCTGCCGAGCATGGACAAATTCCAGGGAGTGCTGGTGAAAGTGGAGAGGGGGCAAGGGTGGGAAGGGAGCCTGCTACTAAGACTATCTTTTAGAAGAGCTTGGGGAATGTGGGCAGGAAAAAACAACTAAAAACCAGTAGGCTTCCAACAAATGCTACTATCTAAAAAAATCACAGCTGACGAGCCCCGTGACTGCTTTTTTGTGGGGGGGGCTCTGACCAAGGGCCGGGATTGGCTGGCATCTTGGTTTTTCCAACCTTCTGACGCCCATTGTGGTGCCTTAAATGTGAGCAGAATCCATGAAGGGACAGCGTTGGGTCAGCCTGACTGGTAGGCCTCAGCGATCAAACATGTCACACCTGTCTTGGCCACTAGTGCAGGTGTTCTAGGTCAGTTCTCCCTGTGGTTATCAATCGCTGACAGTTGACAGTTTAATTTTACACCACAAGCACCTCATTACTTGTGTAGGCACTTGGAGAACATGTGGGCACTGGATTGGATCAGTGATCAATGACAAAGGTTGCACGGGGTACAAGTGGTAGCCGTAAAAATGAAGGTCTCCGTGCATGAGTTGGCAGTGGTAGGGATACATGACAGGGGGACTTTAACTGACAAACAGTCTGTCAAGTTGAAAAGAATGGAGATTTGCCAGAGAGCTAGCTGTAGATTATAGCACAGAACTCCTGATTTGGGTTGGGGGAGGAGGAGGAGGAAGAAGTGGTGGAGGAGGAGGAGGAGGAAGAGAGGAAAAACCAACTCAAACCACCCATCCCAAGCGGAGCCTTCCTTTCTTGAAAGTGTTAAGTAAATCTCAATGTGTTCTTCTATAGGCATATATTGCATGGTGGGTGCATTCAGGTGTTTGGGAATTTAGGATTGGCAGGAAGCAGAGATGCTATCTTGCAGAGATGCACAAATGAGTTCATGGGACTTTACCAAACCAGACCCAGGGCTGTTTTTTATAGCCTAGTGGCTTGCCCAGTATGCCAACTCCTCCAAAATAGGTTCTATTTTTTGCAGAAGGAAGAAAAAATTCTTTCAAACAGCTTTTGAAGTGGTATTTTAATCAATTCCTTACACTTCCCTCTGCCTCCCTCCCTTTCCCCTACCTTCACCCAAGGGAGTGTCTGACATTCTTTCCTTTATACAATCTATCAGTCAGTATTGTCACTTGCTCATTGACTTTTAAGAAGAAGGGCACATGGTGTAAATTTTGTATGTTTTTACTGAGTATAAACTTGTTGGATTGAGGACCATTGGGTGAGCACATGATTATGATTTGGTCCTCTTCTTTGCTTTCTCCCTCAATTTCATATGTGAAATGTGCGTGTGTGTGTGTGTGTGTGTGTGTGTGTGTGTGTGGTAGTTGTAAGTGTGACAATCTCCAATAAAATGATGATTAGGAGACTGTCAGTTCACTGGTTTCCTGAGATTTCTTTGGTTTCATCAATGTGGTTCAACCACTGGGAAGAAGATTTGATGTCTTCACCATTTGGAAAGTGTGTTATTCTTTCAGGCTTCTGAGGTTCATCAAATAAATGGCCCCTCCCACTGCAAAATGCTCCATCCAAGGGACCTGGAAGAGTAGAAGGACATTGTGTTGTGATTCTCCCCAGCAGAAGACTCATTTTGTATTTAAAGTATGGCAATATGGCCTCCCCTTACATATTAGGAGGCTTCTTAAGGTTGTGTTAAGAAAACCTTTGTCCATCTACTGCAGGAAGCCTTTCTGGGTCCCCCTATTTCCTAGCCTTTTCTGCTTTTTCCATATGTTGAGCACATGCCTGTCTGTTTGTATGTATTTCCTTACTCAACAGGGTAAGCTGATTCAGGGCAGGGATTGATTTTTATTTTTGTTTTTGTATCTCCAGTGTTTAGCATGATGCATTGCATGCGGTAGGTGATTAATAAATGCTTAATGGGTTGGATCGAAGAAAAGTAAACTTCTAGGAAAGGGGGATTTTAGAAGGAATTACAATGATTGGATAGCTTTGTTAGCATGGATGACATCCAGCTCAATTCTTAGTTGCCTTATTTTCTTTTTCTTATCTCTCCCTGTCTTCTCTGGTTGCAATAGAAACAACATTGGGACTTGGATATCAGAAGACCTTGACACTTAGATTGATGACTTTTCATCAAATCCCTTCACGTCTCTGAGCTAGGCTTCATCATTTGGTTTTGTTACCAAGCTAGACAGCTTAGTGGTATGGGGGGTGGTAAGAGGACTGGGCCTGGAGTAGGTTAGAGCTAAGTTTCAATTCAGCCTAAGACACTTACTAGCTGTGTGACAAGTCACCTAACCTAAGGCAGCCTAAGACAGTTACTAGCTGTGGGCAAGTCACCCAACCTGTGTCTGTCTCAGGTTCCTCAGTTTTGAAATAGAGATACTGACAACACCTATTTGACAGGGTTGTTTTGAGGATCTAGTGTGATAACAAATGAACAAAAATGAGTGATATTCAGTGTTTTGCAAACCTTAAAGCTATATATAAACGCTTGTTTTTTTTTTGTGCAATGAAGATAACTATAATCGTACTCATTACTTTCTGGGCCTCTTGCAAGGTTTATAAACCTTAACCATTTCAAAGAATATTTATAATATAGGACTTCCCAGCATTAGAGCTGTCCCCAAATGGAATGGATGGCTGCTGGAGAGGCAAGTGCCCTGTTACTAGAGATCTTTAAGCAATGGTTAGTGAACCACTTGTCGAGAAGATTGTAGAAGATTGCAGTTTCAGATCCTGCTCAGATCCCAAGGTCCTGTCCAGATCTAGAATTCTATGGCTAGTGTTGTGTATGTAGGTATGCCTGCAAAATTGTGTACCCATATTCCTATCTGGATGACATTCAACTGAGCAATCATTCATGAAATCTACTACATTCAAATCCTTGTATTTGTGCAGACTGCTCGTCATCCCTAAGTGTGTATTTCTGCACTTATTCCTTATTGAACCTTTTTTAAAATGTACAATCATTTTCAGTTCTAATTGTAGCCTCTAAAGTGAAGGCAATCAATCTGTGTATATGTGCATTGATATGAAGTTAATGACAAACAATGCAAATTTGAAAGAGCCCCCGGCGATATGAAAATGTGTGTGTGTGTGTGTGTGTGTGTGTGTGTGTGTGTGTTTTATAGCTTCTTGGACCTCTTCGTCCAATTATTTCTAGTCTTTGCTTAAGAATTACATTCTTTTGCCATTTGCCACTAGATTGTAAATGGCTTGAAGGCAGGAATTATTTCTGCATTTCTTTACATCCCCAGTACTTAAGTACAGTGCACGAAACTTAGTAGGCACTTAAAATGCTTTTTGGAGGATTGGTCCTTGTGAGGGCATAATTAGGGGCTAAGGAGATTTTGGCTAAATGCTTATGAAGTGGTATGTTTTAGTTGTGGACTTTAGACACCAATGATGTTTAGCAAAGGGGACCAGAAAACCCCTAAGTCACTATTGAGGTTAAGAATAAAGACCTGTTCCCACTGTGGAGATGATTTCAGCCAAAAATCTTGCCTTTAGTCCTTGGGTCATCTGCAGCTGGTTGGCTTGGGTTCTACCAGCAGATGTCACTGTAGACAGTTGTACCTTTATGTAAGATTCCATAGGGTTATCTAGGGCAGTGGTATCAAACTCAATCCATATATAAGGATCCATATTGACTTAATTTTAAAATGTAATATTCGCTATGTTTTATTAAATTTTTATTTATGTTGTTAAATATTTCCCAATTGCATTTTAATCTGGTTCCCAGTCTTGGGAGTCTTAGAGGAAGCATGTGACCCTCTGGCGGTATATTTGACGCCTCTGATGGAGGGCATGGTAGCCCTGGCCTTTGCTAGGACAGGCTTCCCTTCCCCTGAGTGTTGATGAAGTAGAATGCTTTGAAAACGTGTTTAGCTGATTTATTAGTGGAGATGAGGTGGTCCTGAAGAGAGACTGTTGCTACCTTGGGAATATGAAGATCTGTCCCTACCAATTCATCCCTAGTCGTCCCTTTTACCACCCTCCTAAGAAGATGGTACCACTGTCCCAGCCTGAGTGGGGTGGAGATGATGGCGGCGGCAATGGTAGCAACACCAATAATAATGATGATAATAGTCAATACGATGATGGTGATGGCTGACATGTACGTAGAACTTTAAAGTTTACATGTGTTCTTCTTTGGCTTCATGACAACTCTTTGAGGTCAGGGCTATTATTAACTCCATTTTATAGAGGAGGAGACTGAGGTTCAGAGAGGCCAAGTAAGGAAGGAAGTAAACATGCATTTATTAAGCACTTGTTGTATGCTAGGTATTGTACTAAGTGGTGGGGATACAAATAGAAGTAAAGAGACAGACAACTCCCACCCTAAAGAAGCTTAATTCTAATGGGAGGAAGAAAAGGCCCCAAAAGGGAGCTGAAAAGGAGGGGGAGAGGGAGAAGAAATGAAGGCACTCACCATGGGGACTTGGTTTTGAAGTCTGGAAGCCAGGAACAGAGCTATGAAGGGAATCCTTTGCTAAATAGATGCTCCAGAAGAAACTCACCAATGGGAGAAAGAGGCAGGCCATCCAGAGGGCTATTCCAAGTTGAGAAGACCCCAGGGATGGTTGGATATTCCAGGGGAAGGAGGCCCTAGATAATGAGGGAAGTTCCAGGATGAGAGAGTGGCAGAGTCTAGAAGTCTAGAAGCCAGGGAACAGGTCGAGGAAGAAAATGTGTATGGATTCTTATGGCTAGTTCTGGTGAATGCCTTTCTAGGGGCCTTAGAAAGGCCTAGCTACATCTGTGGGATGTCTCATTACAAAGCAGTGGGCTGACTTTGCCCATCAGTCAATGAGTATTTATTAAAGGCTTGCCTCATTGGCCACAAAAGTGTTCTCTTAGAAGAAAAATGCTAGGCATACATATTGATAGGAAATGCATCTAATGAGTGAGTTACAAGTTGTTATCACTGATGCCTGGGGAGTTCTTGATACTGATAATCACTGAATTTTATTTTATTTTTTTGAGAAAGGAAGGCAGGGCAATTGGGGTTAAGTGACTTGCCCAAGGTCACACAACTGGCAAATGTGTCAAGTGTCTGAGGCTGGATTGGAACTCAGGTCCTCCCGACTCCAGGGCCGGTGCTCTACTCACTGTGTCACCTAGCTGCCCCTCTGAATTGTATTTTATTAGATGTAGCCATGGGTCCTGGGACTGATGACCTGAGGAGAGGGTCAGATTGCTGTCTTATGACAGACCTTGCCATGTGTCCAGGAGACTAGGCCATCCCTCCAAATCTTCAGGTCACAGGAGTCTCAACGAGGAATCAGGAAGACTAGCTTGTCTTTGACTGACACTTCTGCAGGTTTCTGGGAGTCTTTTGTGTAAGTTCTGCCTGTCGTGGGGGTTTCTAGCTAATTCTCTTTGGTTTACTTTATCATTGCTCTTTCTTGTGGATGAGTCTATGAAGGGGAGTAATATATAGTAAGCCTACATACATGGGACCCACCAGTGTATCCCTTCAACTGGCTCCTAATTATTGCTTTGACAATCCTTCTACTGACTTTATCAAATCCTTATCTTGTTCTCAATGGGGACTACGGGGCAGGCGATGATGAAGTGAGGCAGATTTGGAACTGGTAGATTGGCCAGACCTAATGAGTCTGGCCAATTAATGAGAAGACATTCATTTGGAAGAAGATCTTCATTGAAGGGACCCAGGGATCTGTATGTGGAACTTCATGGTTTAATATTTTAATAAATGACTTGGAAGGGGTGTGTGTGAGGGAACAAGGATTTATTATGCACCTACTGTGTGCCAGGCAATGTGCAAAGTCTTTACAAATATCTTATTCAAATAAAGACATAGATGACCTTTTTAAGAAAATCAAATTTGTAGATGTAATCTAAGCTCACATTAGCTTTCCTGTTGGCCGCATTACTAGCGATATCACAGTTGACTAAATCGTTAGATATTTTTCAAACTGTTACCTAATCACACTTTCCCCATTTTGTAGTCTCTAAGTTGATTTTTTTGAACTCAAGTATAAAATTTACATTTAGGGATAGAGATAGGGACTGGAGCTTTGAGTTCATTAGTATAGGGAATTCCTTAGTGAGGAAACTTGACTTGTGGTCTCCCCACAGAGTTAGGAGGGACCACTGACATCTTGGAAGACAAAATCAGAAATAAAAAAGCTTTTCATCCATTAGAACTTTGTGCCAAACTGAACCAGATGGAAATTAGTGGTGATAAATACAAAGCAGCCTGTCAGAGTGTACAGAGAAATGACTGGAGGCGAGTCATTTAAGATATCAGGGCTCTAGGTCAGAGGTTTCAAACCCAGGTTACATGCAAGCAACACTTCTGAGAGTTGCCAAACTAGACTAAAAGGTAATTGGGAATACCTAACGAAATTTTAAAAAAAGTACAATACAACATAGATAATGTTAATATGTGGCTTCCTAAGTCAATATATGCTCTGTAGGGATTCTTATGCATGGGTTAGTGACCGCTGTTTCTGTTTGAGTTTGATACCACGGCTCTAGGAAACTCTCTAAGACCATAAGCCAAGTTTCCTCATCAAGGGGTTCCCTATACCAAAGAACTCAAAGCTCTAGTTGCTATCTCTCTCCCTAAATAGGTTATACTTATACTTGGGTTCAAAAAATCGACTTCAAGACTACAAAACGGGGAAGGTATAGTTTAGGTAACAGTTTGAAAAATATCTGATGATTTAGTCCAGCTCAATATGAGTTAACAGTAGTATGGCCAATAGGTTATATTCATAGAGGCTTAGCTTCCAGTAATGAGGAGAGGACAATCCATAGTCCTGTTCTGATCATATCCCAAGTGTTGGATTCAGTTCTATGAGCTACACTAATTTAGGAAGGACATTTGTAAACTGGAGAATGTCTAAAGGAGGGTGACCAGGACAATGAAAGACTGCAGGGTCATACCAGATCATGACCTGAACTCTGGGGATTTTTAGCCTGGAGAAGAGAAGACTCAGAAGAGACATACTGGCTGTTTGAGAGTATCTGAAGGGCTACCACATGAAAAACTTGCTCTGCTTGGCCCCAGGGCAATGGGTGCAGAGGCAAATCTAGGCTAGATTTAAGGGAAAATTTCCCGATGATTAGAACTGTCCAGAAATGGAATGGATTTCATAGGGAGATGGTGGGTACTCCCTCACTGGAGGCTTTAAAGCTGCTACTGGGAGATCACTCGAATGTGGTAAAGAGAATTCTTTCATGATGACAAAGATCCCTTTAAATCATATTCTCATATTTTTCTTCTTTCTGCTCACCCTACCACCCTACCTCATTCCACACTTCACAGATAAGCCACATTCCTCCTTCCCTGAGAAGATTATGAGTGCTTCTATCTGCCCTTCCCCTTCATTCCTCAAAACTTCACTTCAAATCATACCCTCTTTTTTCCTTCTGTCTGCTGCCAGAAGAAGAGGCATTCCTACTTATGGGAGGTGAGACCAAGGGGACCAGCCAGCTGAAGGAATAACAGTGATGATGATGATGGTGATGATGATGATGATGATAACTAGCATTTATAATGAGCATCCCCAAAGTCGCAGTGCAGCTTCAAGCTTTAATAACTTAAAATGGTTTGCAAAGTTCTTCACATCAACCCTACAAAGTAGGTGTTATAATTTTCCCCATTTTTTCAGGTAGAGAAACTGAGGCTTAGAGCGGTGAAGGAACTTGCCCAGGGTCACACAGTTAGCATGTGAAGTGGGATTTAAAGCCAGGTTTTTCCTGATTTCAGGTTCGGTATCCTGCCCACTACACCATACTCTGCCTCTCCATTGTCTTGACCCTTTTGTACTTGTAACTTCCTTTGTCACAAATCACAGAGTCACAGAATTTGAGAGTTAGAAAGGACTCCAGTGGCCAACTGGTCCATACACCAAAGGAATCCCCACAATAACATACTTGAAAGGCCATCATGCACTGCCCAGAATACTCACAAATACCTGGTGACATTGGTCATTTTCCTCTCCACTCCTTGCTTGCTTAGGGCTGGCAGTTGAATTGTCCTGGGCCAATGGTTTATTTTAGCAAATAGAGTCTCTCTACCTGCAAAGGTTTTTCCTTGAGTCCCTAGGAAGGACCTTTTCTTCTAATTTTCCTGTCTTTTTCGCTATGCCAGCTGAGTAAGGAGGACAGCGGCTGGCATACAGTAGGCATTTAAAACCACCTCACTCATTTGAATATGAAGTGCTTTCCACCATTCCTCTGTCTTTCACTAGTCCTGGTTCAGTTATTTAATTTGTTGAAAATATGTTTTTACTGAAGACCCAGGGCGGACAGAATCATTCCATGAATCTGAAATTCTCTCTCTAATGCAAGCCATTTCAGAGCTACAGTTGTAGCACTCTGGGACAATAGGCAAAATGCCACAATGAGATTAAACACGTAGCCATGTTTAACAAGGTTTAGAACCCTCAGGGTCAAGTTCAGTGAACATTTTACAGAACAATGCTCATTCAACTTTCCAAGCACCCATTATTGGAGAAGTATTTCCTTAAACATCATTCAACCTTTCTTTGCCCGTTCCCATTAAGAACTTTTCTTTCCAGCATTTCGAAGGTGAACTCAGGAAGGATATCCATTAACCAAAGTAACCAGAAAGATTTCTTCCTTCTGTTACTCTAATCACTGGCAACTAGGTGGCCTGGTGAATTCAGTCCGTGATTTGAGAGGCAGGAAGACCCGAGTTCCAATTTTGCCTCAGACACTCATGAGCTGTATAGCCCTGGACAAGTCGCCTTGGTTTACTCATTGTGAAATAATAGCAATTACCTCACAGGGTTGCAATGGGGATTAAGTGAAATGATGTCTGTAAAGCTAGAAACCTTAAAGCAGTATATCAGGTGTCCCAAAAATCTTAGTGTAGTTTTAAGCTTTGAAAGATAGCTTTAATTAAGACAATAAGTAATAATTATGATAGCCAGCCATATTAATATGTAAGATATTATAATAGATAGCTATTAAACCTTAAAACTGCACTAAGACTTTTGGGACATCCTGTATAAATGCTGGTATTCTTCCTCTTCCTCTTCTTCTTCTTCCTCTTCCCCTAATCCAGTTAAAGGAGGTGAATCTCTTGGTTTTGTCAGGTTACCATCCTCATTACTTCAGAGAGGAGTCCTTTCCTGTGCTGATCTGAGAAAAGAGATCATTACACTGATAGTTAGCAAAAGACCAATAAAGTTTCTCTTTGATTAGTTCAAAGGCTTAACATTAGGTTTATTAAATTTTTTTCTTAATATTTCTAAAAGAGAGAGTAGGGTGGAAGACTTTAGTCTATTTCTACAGCCATTTAGATTATTTTTCTGGTTCTGTTTACTTCACTTTGCATTAGTTCGTGTAAATCTTTCTATCCTTCTCTGTATTTATCTGTAAGCATTGGTTGGGTTCTGCCCCCTGACTCTATTTAATCCCTGAAGTCTCAGACATTTCTTGGCTCAAACTCATGGGCCAAACTTCTCTTGTAGCTAAAAGATGAAGATTATCTCCTCTCTGAGGGCTATTTAGACTATGAACTACAAATCTTTCATATCTCCCTGAAACTCTCTATTTATATTCTGATCTTTTAATGAAATTGGCTTTTAACACCAGTATTTAAGATGATGACTTTTGTATTGAAATGGATTATTTTTTCTGTTTTGATAAGCTGTTAGACTTTTGAGCTAGTTTTCCCCACAGATGTATATAAACAAGTATAACATGTTTGAAATATGCCATGGGTTCAATAAAGTTCTGTTTTCCCCACAGATGTATATAAACAAGTGTATAGTGTTTGAAATATGCCATGGGTTCAATAAAGTTTTGTTTTCCCCACAGATGTACATAAACAAGTATACAATGTTTGAAATATGCCATGGGTTCAATAAAGTTTTGTAGGCTGGTCTGGGAACTAGCTTGCCATTTATAATATTATTTTTATGGGCCCAAATGTTCTGACTTCCAAACAATGCACCTAAATTATTTTTGATTTTTAAAAATTAAATTTTATTTTATTTTCACAAAGATGCACCTTCTGTCTCTCTTACCCCCGACTCATTGAGAAAGCAAGAAAAACAAAGCCTGTGTTACACAAATGTATAGTCAAGAAAAACAAATTTCCGCTTTTTTTTGTTTTTAATTTTAAAATTAAATTAAATTTTATTTACTTAACAATTGAAGCATAACGCCTTTGTAAATTAGGTCTCTACCTGTATGATTCTTCATCTGTGTTCAAGGAAATCAGGATCCTTTAGATGGGACAGGGAATTCTCATAAGATCTCAGATGTGGTGTTTTATCCAGTGGAAGGTGGAAGGTGTAGATAAACATTTGTTATGCCCTCAGCTAGCAAATAATATAAAAAATCAGATAGCTTTAAAAAATTAGTGAAAGCCCTTCCCTTGTCCTGGTTATCTCTTTCCAACATCCCCTCCCCCTTCCCTATGTTGGACAACTCCCTGAGTTTATTTGTGAGTGCAGAAAGCCAGTTGAAGAAGCTTGGAATCTGTATGTGCTTTAGGCACATCCTCTTTATAGCATAAACTTAGGAAATATGATCTGTTTGTGATTCATACTTTAAAATGTCAGTCAACGAGCATTTATTGAGCTCCTACTGTGTGCTAGATACCATGCTAAGCTTTGGGAGTACAAAGAAAGACAGGGGGCAGTGTTAGGCCTGGTAAACACATTAGGCCCATTGCTTATTTATATTTAATTTATTTAACATATTTAGTCTTCAGCATTGATTTTCACAAGAGTATGAATTACAAATTTTCTCCCCATTTCTACCCTCCAGCCCTCTCCAAGATGGCGTATATTCTAGTTGCCCCGTTCCCTAGTCAGCCCTCCCATCTGTCACCCCACTCCCCTCCCATCCCCCTTTCCCTTCTTCTCTTGTAGGGCAAGATAAATTTCTATGCCCCATTGCCTATGTATCTTATTTCCTAGTTGTATGCAAAAACTTTATTTTGTTGTTGTTTTAAAAATTTGAGTTCCAAATTGTCTC
>CM053626.1:22252230-22287871 GCA_028646595.1 Phalanger gymnotis | reverse complement strand
CCTGAGACCAGTTCATGTTTTTCTTGGAGCCTTTTGATGTAGGCTCTTTGACTTTGTTGATTTCTTCTGTCTGTATGTTTTGGTTTTCTTTGTCACCAAAGAAAGATTCCAGAGTCTGAGACTGAATCTGGGTGTGTATTCGCTGCCTGGCCATGTTCCCAGCCAATTTACTTGACCCCTGAGTTTTTCAGCGGGGTATGACTGCTTATAGAGTACAGAGTTCTATGTTCCAAGCTTGGGGGGATGCACCAGCTCTGCCACACCAGCACTCCTCCTTCCCCAAGAACCCCCAACCAGGACTGGACTTAGATCTTCAGCAGGCTGTGCACTCTTGCTTTGATCCACCACTTAATTCCTCCCACCAGGTGGGCCTGGGGCCAGAAGCAACTGCAGCTGTAGTTTTGTAGCTGCCCCACCTCCGCTGCCCCCAGGGCAGTGGCTGAACCCCAAACTCCCTGTCCCCAGCAGTTTTTCCCCACTAAGCTTCTCTGTTGTCTTTGGTCTTTGTGTGTTGAGAAGTCTGGTAACTGCTGCAGCTCACTGATTCAGGGCGCTAGGGCACGCTCCACCCGGCTCCTGGTCTGGTTGGACCCGCGCTGCCCATGCTGGGCTCTGCTCTGCTCCCCTCCCTCCCTGCTCCGTGTGGGATAGACCTTACCCAGAGATCATCCAGGCTGTCCTGGGCTGGAGCCCTGCTTCCCTCTGCTATTTCGTGGGTTCTGCAGTTCTAGAACTGGTTCAGAGCCATTTTTTATAGGTTTTTGGAGGGACTTGGCAGAGAGGTCACACTAGTCCCTGCTTTCCAGCCGCCATTTTGGCTCTGCCCCCTCAACCCAGATCCTTCTTGACCCCCAACTTCAGCATTCTTTTCACTCCCCCATGCTGCCAGGGGCATAGATGTTCTAGGACAGGAGTTTGTAACTTTTTTGTGTGTCATAGAATTCTTTGGTGGTCTGGTGAAACTTACATATTTCTTTTCAGAGTAATGCTTTTAAGTAGTTGAAAGACATATTAAAACTTCGTTTAGAGGTTAGTGCAAATAAAGATGTATTTTTTTCTTATCCAAGTTCATGGACCCCTTGTAATCTGTCCATGGATTTCTTGGGGCCTCTTAGATATGAGGAGAAGAGGCTGATACAGACTGACCTTGTGACTTGTAATGGATTTTTTCTTCAATATTGAGCTGATATTTTCTTTTTTTCATTCTTCTGTCTCTTCAAAGTACAGAAAAATCAACTATTTGAGTGCTTTGGTTTGGATTTCTGATAAATGGGATTTCATTGAATAGAAAAGTGTGATCTAGCCTAGCGGATAGCTGTCACTTCTGTCTTTCAGCATTCATATTCTATGAGAGCGCCTTGGTCATTGTTAATTGCTGTAGAATCTGGAGGTAGATGGGGCTTTGTTGGTGTGCAGATGTGGGACAAGCAACCTGATCACATTTTCCTTTCCCTCTGCTGTGTGCATGTAGCCATAAATTATTCGCCTCAACTGTCCAGAGACATGTGGGTTTTAAACTTTTTTCTCCTGACACATGTGCCAGGTGAACAAAAGAATGCTTGGAGTAATTAGATGTGCTGTCACTGATGAATCACACAGAGAATTAAGTTCTTAAACCATGGATGGGGGAGACAATTGGAGGCACTGTGGTGGGACTCAGTGTGTGGGGCTCCAACCAGAGAAGGAGGAGGAGGAGGAAGGGAAAGATGGTGTGTAAACTTGGGCAGATTGTGTACAGAGATACTGCCCCCGTCTAGGCATGTTGAGACTGTAAGAAAATGGAGAGGAAATAGACTATTAGTCACCAGATCCATCAAATAAAGGGGAAGAGAGGGCAAGATCAGTTTTAATACGCAAGATCCTCCATTTTCATTGGTTATAATACTTTGCTGTGTACCATGTGGTCCAGTAGAATGTATGCAGTCAGGGACTGTTTTTTTTTTTTAATCACCAGCACCACAATTTCTGCTCAATAAATGTTTGCTGAATTACTGAATTGATGGTCAATACCCTTTTTATAAAACCTGGAAGGAAAAAAATGCAAATCTCCTCTCTCCTTTTGCCCTGCCTTTTCTATCTCTCTTCACTTCCAACTTCTTTCTCTTTCCATACACTTTTCCTCTGTTCGGGACATTGAGCAATTCACTCATTGCTCTGGACCTGTTTCCTCAGTTCCTTTTCTGAAAGATGGACTGGATGGCATTTGAGTTTCCTTCTAGCTCTAAATTTATCCTACTCTCCATTCCTGTTTCTTCCTTTTTCCTCCCTCCTTTTCCTTCTCACTCTTTCACTTTCTGCCTCTCTCTCCCCTTTCCCTTCTGTTTCTTCTCTTCTCACACATTGGCTCTTTCACTCTCTGTTTTCTGGTTTCTTTTTCTCTCTTCTTTCTCTCCCCCTTTCTCTCTCTGTTTCTTCTCTGTCAGTCTTTCTCCTTTTTTTTATTTCTCTCTGTCTTTGTCCTCTTTCTCTCTTCTTTTTGTCTCTGACTCTCTCTTTGTATATCTCTCCCATCCTTTCTCTTTCCCCTTTCTTTGATACTCTTTGTTTGTTTCTGTCTCTGTTTCTCTCTCCTTTTCTCTTTCTCTGACTTCCTTTTCTTTTCATCTCTGTTTCTGTCTTTTCTCTTCCTTCCCCTTTCCCCATTTCTCTCGTTTTCTCCTTGTCTCTTTCTGTTTCTTTTGTGTCTCCGTATCTCTGTCTTTTGCCATCTGTCTCTATCTTTGTGTCTGACTCTTTCTCCTTTTGCTGCCTCTCTTTCTTCCCCTTTCTCTTTATCTCTCTCTCACTCTTCCTCCTTCCTTCCCTTTTTCTTTTTGTCTCTGTCTGTTTCCTTTCTGTCTCTGACTGTCTGGCACATTCTCTCTCTCTCTCTCTCTCTCTCTCTCTCTCTCTCTCTCTCTCTCTCTCTCTCTTTCCCTCTCTCTCTCTCCCTCTCTGTCTCTGCCTCTCTCATCATCCAGAGCTGCTTTTCTTTGCACAGAGCCGCTCGGGCTGCTTGACCTCACAAGAAGAGTGGCCCATGAAATGCTTAAGAAAAACAAGGTATTACGCCTGATCCTGCCCATTCTGGGATTGCCCCAGCAATTCAGTGTAACTGCAGCCCAATTTAAACCAGGTCTCAAGGCAACAAAAATTCTGCCCTAATGCCAACTAATTTACTCAGCGTCCAGGAGAAGCGTTTGGGAGTCGATCACTTCAAGCCATCTGATTCATATTATTGACTCATTTAGAAAACAGAAAGTGAACAGAGACAAGTTTTTAAGAACTTTGGTTTCATGCAAATGACGTGCAATTGTGGCCCATTATTTTTATACCAAGACTTCATTAGTCATATCCCTGTCAAACCTGCACCAGTGTCAAATGTTTCTCCCAAGAGCACCAGGACAGGGATGGAACTCATCAGCCCAGGTCAGGGGTCGCTCTCATTAAGGAGTCAAAATGAAAACTTTCAGTGTCTCCAACACATCGCCCAGCTCTCCCAGACTGTCCTGCCCCCACCTCTCAAAATCCAGGGCCAGTTAAGCACCTCCAGCTCCCCAGACATTCAAATAAGATCAAGATGACAGGGCACGAAAATGAATAGGGTTCTTAGCTGGCTGGACTTTATAATCTGGTACTGATTGAAACGACCAGAAAGCTGTTTGCCAGGTCTTATAGCACCATTTCCTGAGGTTAAGCATAACATCTCAAAATGAAGCAATTAGGGCTTTCTAGAAAACAGGAGCCTTTTGGGTGACTTCCTCCCACCCCCTCCTGTTCCTTTCCTTTCCTTTTTCTGTTTCTTTTCTTTTTTTTCATAAAGAAAGAAAAAAAACTACTTCTGTTTATACTGACTAGATACATAAGGTAGAGTTTGATGGGGAAAAGGACCATGTTTTTCCTTTCCACTTGGGAGGAATATTTAGATAGGAGCAATAAAAGATAGGGGCAGCAAATTGGGCTTTGAGATCTACTTAGGGAATTTCAAAACATTTTCTTTCTTCAATTTTTAGTCTGGATCTTTGACAGATTTAAATCTACACAGGTATATATTTAATATCTGACATATAAGATATGACTACATATTTATAAATATATGAATACATATATAAATATATGAATATATACATATACATATATTATATACATATATGTATAACCTCATACACATATACCCACAAATATCCAGAGTAAAGCAGTTTATTTTAAAGTACATGACTATGATTTCAGCTTGATATATTTTTGAGCAGTTGACATGATATTATCTTCCTGTAAGGGTGCATTTAGCTTAACTTCCAAACTGGTGGTTTCTCCTCCCAGAAATCTCGAGGTCATAATTTTGTCTTAATAGTCTCCTAGGATATGCGAAACATGGGTCACCTCCTATTGGACACACTTGGCTGGTTAAAATGATGTCAGGATGACTTTAGAATGGGGAAGGACTTTAGATATCTTGGGGTTCAAACCCCTCCTTTTATAGATTCTAAAACTTAGGCTCTGAGATGTTCATAAGGTCATAGGGCCAGAAGGGACCTCAGAAGGCATATAGTCCAACACCCTCCTTATACGGTTGGGAAGCTGCTCAAGGTCACACACTTGTAATGGAGTGGGGCAGAGTCTGGATTCACACACAGATTCTATGTCTCCAGGTTTAGTATTTTTTCCCCTACTATGCTACTCTCTCCTTTCATAAGAAAAGATTTTTAGCATCATCTTAGGTGGACTATCAGAAAGTCCTGAGCTGTCAAGGTACCACTTTGTTAAAAAAAATACACAAACAAAGCAAAAAGCTATCAACAGGAGGTGTCAAAATGTGATGGCTCTATATTGATTATTAGGGAGCACACAATCTGGTGTCCCTCTATTTTATAAGCCAGCTGGGAAAACTTGATCTAATTCTGGTGTTAATGTGTTCATCTCACTCAGCTTAATTAATCACACTTGAATGAGGGTCTTACTTCCTCCCCATAAACTGTCTTTTCATGACAATAGGTCACGGGAAGCTTCTCTATAGATAAAAGCTCTCCTTCCTCTCACTGGAATGTGAGTTTTTAAAGAAGAAATTTGTTCTGGTGTTTAAAGGCAAACAACTATGGCTTGTTTTGACCCAGGAGAGGGGGCAACACGGTACCATGGAAATAGCACTGGACTTGGAGTCAGAGAAACTGGGTACAGATACTAGCTTCCTCCATGCCTTCTTGAGAGCCTGAGTCTCAGTTTAATTATCTTTAAAGGAATTGAAGAGGTTGGACTAAATGACCTCTAAGGTCCTTTCGTTAGAATGGAAGCTGAAGGAGGGATTGGAGAGGAGTAGATTTAGAACTGGAAGGGTCCTTAATAGCCATGGGGCACAGCTCCCCCATTTTATGGATGAGGAAACTGAGACTCAAAGAGGCCATGTGCTTTGCTTTAGGGACACATAACTAGTGTCTGAGGTAGAATTTGAGTCCTAGGTCTTCTGTTCTCCAAGTGTGACACTCTGCCTGAGGCAAGAACCACTTTGACTTTTGTCTTTGAATCCCCAGCTCTTATAAAAAGCCCCAGCAGGTGGTTTTCGATTGATCGATCAATTGATTGAAATTTTAAATCGATGATTCCCTGAACTCATGGAGTTTTTAAAGAAGAAGCCTCCGAAATGAATGGGTTGTGTGGGAAGGATGGATGCTCCGGGTGACTGATCGGAAGAGGGCACATTCGGCAATTCCCAATAACTGTTTCAGGACTCCTTCGACTTGCTACCCAGTTGCGCACGGCCTGCCTGGGTACTTTTCTGGGTGAGCTCCCACTGTGTCCTCTGTCCCCTTTCCCTCGCTGCTCCCAGCGATGCCAATCAGTGAGCCGAAGCATCTTCCCTAGAGATAGAGGGCTGACCCAATGATAAAACTGTGTCAAATCTAGCTTCGGCACGTTCACTATCTGAGCTATGGGACCAAGAAATACAGAGAGACATATGCACATACAATTCGACTTGGTGCCCTCACAACCAACTGCTTGAGGGCTTCTTACCTGCCAAGGCGGTTGGGCAGCAACTGGGAAAGCATGGTATCCCGATGATGGATCTGTGATTGATGCCCTTGGCCTAGGCGTTCCCACTCGCCCATTCAGGAAACAGGAGGGTTGGGGAGATAGTGTTCCAGTTTTCTTTCATAGTCCCTGTTTCCTCACTCTAATCACCTTCTGCTGTGGGAAAGAGATGAGATGCGGCCTAAAAACCAGATCATTGTCCGCCTCCTAGATTAATGCAGAGAAAGCAGTATTGTCTGTTGAATGGATAAACCTTCCTGCTGTCACTCAAAACCTAAATTCAACCCCACTTCATTTCTAAGAGGCTTATCTTTCTTGAATAGACCCTTGCAGCTCAAGTAAGAGGCGATGTAATGAAGCGTGTTTTTTTCTTAAGTAAGAAACCTGCTGCAAAGAAGAGGGGGAAGAGAGTGCAGCTGGTCTAACGGGCGGCTTCTGTAGACTCTCGAAAGACTCGTCATTTATCTGGTCTTGCATGACATCAAATGACAGAAGATCAAGTTCAAAATCTGCCAGGGAGGCTCAAAAAGGGCTTCTTCATCTGTTAATTAAATCGTGCTTATTAGCATACAATGCTGTGCAGCTGGGAATCGGATCGAACGTGGCAGGGGGAGGGGCGGGGGAGAAAGATCGGTGTCTCTTCTAATGCCTCCCCTTTGGTCAGTGGTGGTGGTTAGGCCAAGAAATCATGTTGGGAAATTTCAGAAGTTTTATCCCAGTCCTAACGCTGATAACGAATGAGGGGGCTGATGAATGCACTGCCAGACAGGTGGGTGTTAGGCAGAGGGATAAATTCAAAGTGGCATGCTGAGATCATCGTCAAACATGGCCTTTTGTATCTCTTAGTCATTAATTCAGTGGTTCTCCACAATGTGGATTCACTGACTTTTCTAGGAAAGTTACACACACACACACACATACACACGCACATGATGTGCACACACGTAACTTCGGTAACTATAAATAAACGTGTATTTGTTTTGGTTAAACTCTGTATACTGTGTTACGGTGATGTTTAAACATTGGGAAATACATCCAGCATTTCATCACAGCCGGAAAATTGACTGCATAAAGGGTCATTTTAAGAATATTTCGATCCAGGCATGAAGTTGCATGAACAAATCACCGAATTGCATTTAAAAATAGTTTTTGGCTGATGTGATTCTGACCGGGAGAAGATGCTGCTTATGAGCTTTTGTTTATAGAAAACTGGGCAGGCGACCCCAGGAAAAGGGGTTTGGGAAATAAAATTGTCACCGTATTCGTGGTGATGATACCTATCATAGCATAGCCAAGCAGTCATGCTTGGAGCTGCATTGCTGGAGAACTTGTGACGAATTTGGGGCTTTTCCAGTTTGACATTCAAGGCCAAAATAAATGTTGAAGGTTAAAGATTTTTAAAGAACTTTACCTAGTTTGATTGCAAGCCCAGACCACAGCCCTGAAATTGGTGGAAATAATTATTTTATTACTGTGTAATATGAGGCCCTGATCCTGATTAGAATGCGCCACCAATATTATTTAACCCATCCCTATCACATAGCAACTAGCATTCGAATCTTTGGCACATCAGAAAATGAAAGTGCTCTTAAGAAATGCAGTATGGCACCCCCTGCCTACCCTATAGCAACTCCATTTTTCCATATATTCCTGTTTATACATATTCACTAGATTCCTAAATTTTAACTTAGTCAAGAATGCTATCCTTCTCCCCCAAAAGAAACTTGCTAGAGTAGATAAGCCCTCAAATGGCATCACGTGAGTATTTCTTATGATCTCCATGGCCACTGTTCTGTATCACCGGTCTTTGCCTTGTTATCTTCTCCATTAGAGGATGCAAGAAAGAGAGGAAAGTCTTGATTTTTGTGCAAGCTGCTCTTCAAATAATTGAGTTGACTGTAATGAAAAAGGACCACAGAAAAGGCAGCTAAGTTTGGTATATTGATAGAGAACTGAACTTGGAGTTGGGAAGATATGAGTTCCAATCCTGCCTCAAACACTTATTAGCAGTGTGACTGTGGGCAAGTCACTTAGCCTCTGTTTGCCTCAGTTTCATTGCCTGTAAAATGAGGGGGTTGGACATATAAGGATCCTTCCAGCTCTAAATCTATGATCCTATGAACTTATGGAGCTGAAGTCCCATTTGGAAACTCTGAATCTATAGTATTTATTGAATGTCAACCAAAATAGACCTAGTCTATTAAAAATCCTGAGTTTTTTTCTCCTGGATTGCAAGCTTGCTGGAGGGCAAGAACAATTTCTTAGCCAAATGTCACATCTTCCCTAGTGCCTAGCAAAGTTCTCTGCATATGATAGGCACTTGATAGGCACTTGAAAATGGCGTGGCAAGATTGAAAGCTCCAAGGGACTTTTAAGGCCTTTCTAATTCAACCTCATTTTGCTGATGAGAAAATTGACACCCAGGTTACTGAAGCAATTTGCCCAAGTTCACATGAGTAAGTATTAGGGCCAGAATTCAAACCCAAGTCCTCTGTCTCAAAAATCCAGCTTTCACTCCATTGTATTATACCAAAGTGTATTTGAACTGAACAAAGATCATAAAGGCATAGATTTAGCACTAGAAGGGACTTCAGAGGCCATCTGGTATGAACCCTCTTGTTCTGTAGTTGGGGAAACAGAAGCCAAAGGAGGTTAAACAACTTGTTCAAAGTCACACAGGTTATAGGTTTCAGAGGTGGGATTTTTCTCTGTACCATGCTTCCTCAATGGTCTTTAAAGAGCTGTGAACAAATACTAGCCAGCCATCTTTCAAATTCATTCTCTTGATCTTAAAGGAGAAACACTGTGAGAGTATGGATGAATGAGTTAAGTTAAATCCTTCCCTGGTACTCGGAAAACTTCTCAAAGCACATGCTTTATTGATGATATATAAATGATGACACATACAACATCTTCCTAGTTAAAGGTCACCATATTGGTCAGGAGAAAATCCGGTAGAGTTGGGCGGCCTTGGGGAAACAGAGAAACAGGAGATGCTGTTCATAGCCCCACCTTATATTAAGGTTTTGTCTATACTAGTCTCAAATAATGGATTAATTACTGTAAAAATTTAAATAAACCTGCTTATTTGAGATCGTATAGACTTAACATGTCTACGCTGTTGGACTAAATCTCTCTCTCCTCAACCAGTTGACTTGCTGTGTTGGACAGATCCATAGAAAAACTAAGCAAAGGATGTAAGTGATACAGGCTGCCAAGTTTAACCAAGTAAGTTTATTTACCCAACAGATTGCTATTAGAGAAAATATTAAGTTTGTTATAGAAAACCATAAAAGTGAGGAAATTCACAGGTAAAGGGTAAGACCCAACAGGGAGTGCCAGTAACAACTTCCTCTTCATGCCATGTTGTGTCAACGAGTCCTGGGGACCTATGCTGCATTTCATGTTGAACTGTGAATTCAGAGGCTTTATTGTCTTCTGCCACAAGCATAACATTCTTTTATTGTGGTTTCCAATGTGTTAAATATGTTTTTATGGCCCTCTATGTCTATTCTACCTAGCACACTGTTGGTGCTTAATAAACGTTAAATAATAATAATATATGTGCATATAAGATTGGAAAAAGAAATGACATATTGTTTGAGAGGTTTGAGATTGTTCTTCTGGTACCTGGGGGAAACATCCAGATGAGCCTATTACTTTGAATAGATTAGGAGTTGCTAACAATAGCAGTGTCACATCCAGAATATATGATATGGATTCAACGGCACAAATAAACAACATCTCTCATCTTACATCACTGTGCAACTCTTCAGGAGAAAGTTGTATGGTACTCAGTGAGACATCAATGCCGGGTTTCCTTAGAATCCTGGGAATTAATGACTGCCTCCAGCATTTGTTTCATTTGTCTTAGTCTAGATGGTCGATGGAGAAATCTTGGGTTGAGCTTTGTATAGATATCAGCGTTTCTTTTATCTCTGAAAGGAATGTGATGAGGGATGTGTGTGTGCGTGCATGTGTGCATCAAGTGAATGCCTACAAATACTGACCTTTCCCAGGTCATTTTTCCCTTTGCTGATGTCTTCCTCAGTAAGGAGACACCTGCATCCGTGCATTCCTACCAATCTGAGCTCCATGGCCCTTCCGTGCTTTCCTTTCTTTTCCAGTTTGGATCAGGCCCAGAATATCAACCCTCCTTCCCCCCACTCCACCCCCCCCTTTTGCCATATGCCAAAGGCTTGCAAAGTTCAGGCCAGAGGTGTTTGTGTAAGATAAAAAACAGGACAATGTCACATCTACTGCCCAGCTCATCTGTTTACACGGATCTCTTTGCTCACTGTCCCTGATTAGCTCATTAGTCAAGACGGCAGGAAGAAGCTCAATCAGGTTTTTATGATTCATCATTTCTGTTCCCTTTTTAGGAGACAATGTTAACACTCTCTGCCAGTCCTCCAAGAGATTTTTCTAGCCCCTTGGGGGAGGACTTTTGAAAGATACTCTCTTCCTGAGTATATGGATTCCTAAGTCTAAAAAGATAGAAGTGGGCTTCCTGTTTCTCTCTCTCTCTCTCTCTCTCTCTCTCTCTCTCTCTCTCTCTCTCTCTCTCTCTCTCTCTCTTTCTCTCTCTCTCTCCTCTCATCTCCTTCTTTCTTCATCTCTCCCCCTCTGACTCTTGCTCCCACTGTCATTCTTTGTCACTGCCTTTGTTGATATCTCTTTTAGAATCTCCTCTCTCTCTCTCCCTCTCCCCTCTCTATTTATTCCTTTTAAAAAACACATTAGGTCCTTGAATGTTAATTCCTCCTGAGCACATTTTAAGGTGAAACTTTCCTACAGACTGGAGTAGAATGGGAAATGGGGGTGGCAAGGGAGATTGATCTGTAATGTTTTCCAAACTCAAAAGGCTCTGTCTGAGAACTTTCTGGGCAGATATAAGTTATGGACAGCAACAGGTATATATATATATATATGCATATATATACACACATATATATGTATATATATTTATATTTTCTTTTCCTCCTACCATCAAAGGCAAGAGTACATTTTTAATATACAAAAAGGGTTCCTCTGTTCTGTTCTTTTGACCTTGATGTTTCAGTTATATTCCAGACTACTCCTGCTTTGGCAGTATTATTCCCGACGCATCCAATTACCATTTCTATCAGCTCTTCTGAAAGATTATGCTTTTGGGGTGTTCTTCTGTAGATGTCTTTCCAGTGGCTTCACTTGATGAATGTGACAAGTTTTGTGTTGTCTCCCTCCCCTCATTGAATTGAAAAGTTTTTTTTTTTTGATAAATACAGGCCAATAAGTGCCCAAAGGCAAGTGTTTCAATGGCTGCTAAATCTTTCAAGGTTAGGACTTAACCTCTCCCTTCTCCCTAATTCAACTGCAACCTTCAGTCTGGAACCAATCAAGAATATCAGATGATACTTAAACAATGAAGGATTTCTGATATTCAGGTACAGCCTCCAGCTCAATAGGATTGTGGAGTCTTTGTGGGTAGCTGGTATTCTAACAAAAGTCGCTTTTGCTCTCAAGCACTGTCACAAAAGGTGAAATTACCATTTGCTTGGAGGGATGCCATTCATCATTGTCAGAACCCTAAGCATCGTAAGTAGCTAAGGCCTCTCCAAATTAATGCCTTGTTTTGCATCGGGCGAAATTTCCCAAATCCTTGAGGATGGGCCATACAAAACTCATCTTGCCCCATTTTAATTTATCAATCCAATCTGAGTTCGGGGAAAGGGAGCTTCATTCAGTCTTAGCTTTTTATTTACAGTCTAATTCTAAAAGAAAAGGAAATAAGATATGAAAATAAGTTGGAAAATAAGATAAATCTCTCCGTGAAATCACCCGATCTACTCAGTCCTGTAGCAAAACCTCCATAATTCATTTGTAGGTCAGCTCAAGGGATTAGCCATGACGTATTTGGAAATTCATTTATTTCTATTTTATTTTGCTGTTTCTTATGCATAAGGGTAATGCTGTCCCCAAGGCTTTTCAGGTAGCCCTCAAATCTTGACAACATTTGCTGTCTCTGAGGCCTAAGCCAAAATTAATTTTCAAATAAACAGCATAAAAATGTATGGAGTTGTATAAATTTGAATACAAAATGCATTTGTTTCGTTTGCTCCCATCCATACATACATACTGTCTGTTCAGCCAAAAACCATAATGTGACATTGAAATTAATGACCATAGCTATGCACGTCGGGGAAAGTATATAAAAAAAAGTTTTGCTGAGAGTTTAAAAAAAAAAAAACAACCAACAAAAACATCACAGGCCGTGTTTTGGTTCATTTGCATCTGGACAGGGCCTAGGAAAATCACCGTGTAAAAAAGTGCCTTTTAAGTTTTTCCCAGAAAGAAACGAAAAATCAGCTCCTTTTTTCCCCCTGCCCCAACTTGGCACTGAGCTTATGGATTCCATAGATGACATCATCTTTGGATATGGGAAGGCATTTTCCTCCCCCAAAGTAAAGAAAGGTAAAGCAAGTTATGCTGCTTAATTTCCTCCTTCCAATAACAGACTGGGATGGGTGCATTAAAGCAACATGGAATTAATAGAGACAGAGACAATCTGACCAGTTTTCCATTGTGGTGTTTCTTTGGAAGTCATGGTAAAAAGCTGGATTCAAAGAAAATCATTTGAGAGCTATGTTTTTAGTTATAAAAGCAGACTATTTTTTTTTTTTTGGTTATTGACCATGTTGTTGGTGCTCAAAAAAGATACTCAGCTGAATTTGTCCTCTGCTCTTCAACCTGTAGAGAGCTAACTCTGTTAAAAAGGTACTTTTTTTTAAAAAAAATTTCAGTCTTCAAACTTATTTAAAAAATGTGATTCCACAAGGTGGCTTCATACACACTGGTAATTTTGGTTGCTGTACACTCATTAAGTGTGATCAGAAATACGATTACAATGAAGAAAGCACTTGCTCTTCATTTTAATTTTTTTTGAAATCTTCATTTACCAAAACGGTGCCCCTCCCCATTCTGCCCCAACCCCCAACTGGAGTAAGTCTCTGCAAACTTGAGACTGAATTGGAGAGTTCAGAGTAGCTGGTATTCTAACAGACTGTTTTAACAGTCTCTTCAGTTTGCTCAATTTGCTCCAGTGGGCATGGATGTTATGAGTTCTAGTTTTTACAAGTGTCATTAATCCATGCAAAATAATTCAAAATTGATCAGCAGTCTGAAATTGCCATTTTGTATATGTGGAAACCATTTCTTTAATCTCTGCTTTTAGATTATCGTGATAAATTTGTAGCCCAACCCCGCACTTTGGTTTTGTATTATGTTTTCATTTCTGCACAGTGTGATGTGAATATGAGATATTTAATCACAGACTGTCAGAGTTGAAAGGGACCTTAGAGATTGTCTATTCCAAGGCTTTCATTTTACAAATGAGGAAACTGAGGCCCATTGAGGCGCTGTGCCTTGGCCAAGGACACATCGTAGTCAATGGCAGGACATTAAATCAGGTCTTCAGGTTCAATATTCTCTCTTCTATCCCATCTCCTTTCTTGTTTTATGCTCAATAGATTTGCTTCATTGCTATTAATATGAGCAACAATTCAGAACAGAAACAACAAACCCCAACTTGCCCAAACCCTTGAGAAGATGGCTCAATGACATAGTGGGAAGGAGAGAGGCTTGAGAAACAGAGTGACATAATGCATAGAGAGCCAGCCTTGGAGTTGGAAAGATTGGGGTTCAAGTTGTACTTCTGGCGTTTAGAGGCTGTGTGACCCTGGGCAGGTCACTTCACCTCGCTGTCTCAGCTAAAGTCTGGAGAATTTGAAGTTCTCAATCACTTATCTGCATGGTGGAGGCAGTTTCTTTACTCATCTGATTATCTGATGAAATCACCGAGCTCAATGAATGAAAGAATACTGACCTGGGAATTCAGAGACCTCCGTTCTTGCCTTGGAATGGTATGACCTTGAAGCTGTCAATCTCTCTGGGCTTCTGGTTTTCTCAACTCTATGAAGCAGATGAGTTACATGATTCCCGAAGTCCCTTCTGCCTCTAAGATTCTCTGATTTGTGTCTCGTTGGATAGGAGCAAAGGGCCTTACTCTGGTTACTTTTATTGGTGATCAATTGTGTAGTGAATGCCTCAGAATAGGTCTTCTTCTCTTGTCATCCCACATGAGGGTATTATTGACCTGCAATAAGGATCAAAGCCTATCCGATGTCTGCATTGAGTCTGGCACCAATATGATGAGCCCACGAGCCGAAGGCTGCCATGCTGCCTGCCTAATCAGGGGTCAGCCAGCCCAGGTTACAAAACAAAACAAAACAGAGTTTCTGTGTCAGTATGTATTGGGATTGAGCCTGCATGAGAGAGGGAGATCCAATCTAAATCACAAAAAATCCAGACTAAATAAAAAAAAGTAGAGACAGAAGAAGCCTAATTAGAACCAGTTTTCATATGTGGCCATTAGGATACTTTTCCAATTCCTTTTAGTGTGGTACAATTGACAACTCATTTATAGTTTTTGAGGGTTACCTGGGAGGCACCAAGAGGTTAAGTGATATTACCCAGAGCTCATAAGCATCAGACCTGGGACTTGAACTCGTGCCTTCCTGACTCAAGGTTGGCCCTCTAGCTATTATGCCTACTGCCACCTCTCTTAATATTTATGTGAACTCAAGAAGGCCTTTTGAATAATGCGCTCTACAGGGTGATGGGCTACTGGGAGAAAGATCCTTCTTGGTTGGGGTTTGGCTTCTTTGTTTAGACTGATTGCTCTTGACCAGGCCATACTGAGTGTTTTGGTTTGATGGGCAAGTGGACCAGAAAGCCAAAAAGCAGGACCATCCAGAATGTTTTCTACCCTCTTAGTTTGCTATTAAAGGGAAGGAAAAACACCAGGTTACACACAATGTTTTTCTCTCCAATTCAAGCCTGGCTTCACTGGGCACACTGAAGTTTGCTTGAGATTGTGATGTCTTTTTTTCTCTATCTCTCTGTGCCTCTGTTTGCCAAATGAATGCCTCTCTCTGATTCCCTCTGCCAGTCTACCATTTACCTATTTGATACCATTCTACCATTACCTAGATTTGATAAAATGCTACTATTTGATAAATCCTACTATATTTGATAAAAATCCTACTACTCTTCTGGGAAAGAAGGGGAGTTACGGATTAAGAGAGAAGAAGGATTCAGCAATGGTTGGGTGGTCAGACTTAAGGAATTAATGGGTCAAGGTCAATGAGCTAGGGTGATCTCTAGTGGAGTACCATGAGGATCTAGGCTTGTCTCTGTGCTGTTTAATCTCTTTGTAAATTACTTAGAGAAAGGTGTCAATGCCAAATTCATCACATTTACAGGTGACTCCAAGCCAGGAGGGACAAATAACACAGTAGACAACAAAGTCAATATCCAAAAGGATCTTGGCATCAGAGAACATTGGATTGACTCTATTATCATTAAATTAAATAGAGATAAAAGTAAAAGCTTACCCTTGGTTAAATAAAACGATGCTATAAGGACTACATGGGGGAGGTGTGAATAGACAGCAGTTGTTCTGAAAGAGATCTGAGGTCTGTAGTGAACTGTGAACCCAATACGAGTCAGCCATATGACATGGTGGCTGAAATAGCTACTGCCATCTTGGGTAGCCTCGAAAGATGCATCACTTCTAGGCGTATGGAGAGGACAGCCCACTGTACCATGCCTTTCTCTGACCTCCTCTGGAGTACCGTGGTCAGTTTGGGGATCCACGGCTTAAGAAGGATTTTGCTAACTGCAGAATGTCCAGAGAGGGGCAACCAGGATGGGGAAGGGCCTTGAGACTGTGTTATATCAGGATTGGTTGAAGGAACTGTGATGTTTAACCTGGAGGAGATAGGTCTTTGGGGACACATAGAAGCTGTATTCAAATATTCAAAGGACTGTCATGAAGAAGAGAAATTAGATTTCTTCTACTTGACCCAAGAAGGTAGAATTATGAGCAATGGATGGAAATAGCAAAGGATCCAGTTTAGGCTTGAAAGTGGGGAAAAACTTCCCATTAATGAGAACTGTCCCAAAATGGAATGGCCAGCCTTGTAAGGGTTTCCTCTTCCTTGGAGTTCAAGCAAAAGCTGGGCGGCCACTTTTCAGGCATGTTATGGTACAGATTCATTTCATGCATAAGGGCTCATGATCGACAGTACTAGAAACTCCAGCCCTCTGTATTACCCTTCACAGCTTGAGAGGAGAAGTAGTCAGCCTTTGGGGGTCTGTCCCATCAATATCAGTGGGAGTTGGAGAAGTTACCCTGGATGGTCAGTCCAAATGGCACGGCAATATGCCATTATATTAATGTCCTATAATTTATTTAACCATTTCCTTACTATTGGACATTGATTTGCTTCTAGCTTTTTTTTTGGGGGGCAATGATGGTGCTGCTATAAAAATATTTTTCATTTGTGCTAAGGCTCTTAGGGCATAGTCCAGGGGAGGGGAACCTGGAGCCTTGAGGCCACGTGTGGCATTCTAGGTCCTGAAGTGCAGCCCTTTGACTGAATCCAAAGTTTAATTGTTCTGTGAAGCGTGGATTCAGTCAAAGGGCTGAACTTGATGACCTAGAGGGCCGTGTGTGGCCTCCAGGCTGCAGGTTCCCCTCTCCTGAATAGTCTTGACAATGGAATTATTGGACCTGTATACTTACTGGTCCATTAGCATGCCTGTGCTTTAAATTTCAGAAACTGGGATGGCACATTTTGATGTCATAACATATTTAATATATTTCATACTAGATGGGGGAGATAGAGAATTATCGAGTGTTGGAATTGAAAGAGACCTTAGAAATTATCTAGTTTTTTCCACTTTACTTTTTAAGGAAATGGAGGTGAAATTGTGGAAGTGACTTGTGTGAGGTCTAAAAGGACAGGATCAGTTCTCAATAAGTGTTTGGTTCACAGTCTTGTAACTCTAATCATAAGGCACGCACTTACCCTAGGTGCAGCTAGAGATGAAGTTAAGGGATGTGTCTTCTATAAACTTTGTATCTCCCCCAGCACTTAAGACAGAGATACAAAATTTATACAAAACTTACACAAAATTTATACAAGACAATTTATACAAGACACATCCCTTGATTTTATCTCTAGCTGTGCTTAAGGCACATATACTATTTATTTGTTGTTGTCATTCAGTTATTTCAGTTGTGTCTGACTCTTTGTGACCCCATTTGGGGTTTTCTTGGCAAAGATACTGGAATGGTTTGCCATTTCCTTCTCCAGCTCATTTTACAGATGAGGAAACTGAGGCAAGCAAGGTTAAGTGACTTGCCCAGGGTCACACAGTTAGTAAGTGTCTGAGGCAGGATTTGAACTAGGAAGATGAGCCTTCTTGACTCCAGGCCCGTGCTCTGTGCGCTGTGGCACCACCTAGCTGCCTATTATTTGTTATTCTTTAATGAAGTTTTAATTGTTTCTCATCTTTCTTTTCCTTTTGTTGAAATAGAGTTTTTGTAATGCCTTATGCTAGTCCCGTAAATTCCTTAAAGGCAGGCACTTTCCCTCCTTTCTTTGTATCCCCAGCACTCAGCACAGGACCTGGTATGTAGTAAGTGCTTAATGCTTGCTTATTGATTTATTGATCACCATCTTGTACCAAAGAAACACAGCAAACCATTAGACACAGCAACCGCGCCTCATGCTACCTTCAATGTTCTATGACTGTGGCCTCCTGCTTCTCACCCCCTCATTTGCTAATCTTTTGAAAATGAACATTGAGCCAAATACATGCTTGGCTGTAGGTTTGGCTTTTCCCTTCAAATGCAAAATCTTCCTGCCTAGGGGAATCTGAATGAGAATGCAGTGTGATATAGCTCCCAAGATGGCACACCTTTCTTATTACAAAATGCTCTGTCTCATCAGCACCTGGCTTCGATAGCCTTTTCCATCAGGTTTCTTCCTTTCTGGTCTCCCCCATCACACTGTGAGCTGTCACTGTCTTACGTATATGGTAAGATCTTAATAAATGCTTTTTTTTTCATTCGTTCACTCTTTAAATTTAATATTTTAGGTGCCGGCTGAGATTAGGCCTGTGACTTTTATTTCTCATCTTTCACAAACCTGTTCATTCCCTTCCCATGATTAAAAAGGCACATCATTCATCTTGCCACAATGAACAGACATCCTTCCAAGGAACCCCTGAAATGCTTTGTGGGAAACTTCCTAGCTTGGGGTAAGTTGCTTTGGACTCCCCGGCAGGCCCTGTCTTAGCCAATGCTGCTTCTCTGTTCTCTTGATTCCTTAAGAAGGGAGAAGGGAGGACATAAAACAAGGAAACCTGTTTGAAATGCCCAGAAAAGTGGTAGGCTTGGCATTTCCTAGGGCTACTGTCCTCACCACACACATCTTTCTTGCTAATCTTATGACAGCGGCATAGTTTTGAGGGCTGACTCAGCCTCTTTCCTTTCATTCTGCCCTAAAAACACATGTAACTCCTAGTAGCGATTGGTGAATCACTCGCTCTGTGTCCCAATTGTTGTCCTGTCCAAAGCACTTCACGTTAGAACTAATGAGTGCCTAGAATGAGGCAGAGGTGGTTTCAAACTGCTCCTGAAGTATTCAGCAGAGGGGAGGAAAAAAAATCTTGTTGTATGATTTGCTCCACAATCCATGTTTGCTTGCAAATGCCTAAAAGATGGCCAACAGGTCAGGAGTCTTTGGAGCTGATCACCCCTGACCCTTCCGGAGTCCTTTCTTCCTTCTGAGAAAACAAAGTCAAGGAGCGACATGGCAGAAGTAGTCTGACTTATCTACTGGATTCTTGTAAAAAGGCGTGCTCTTTTCCTCCCAGGTGAGCTGGGTAGACAGTGGCCATTGCTCCCATGTGGATGTAGTGTATTGAATGACAATGACAATTCTCCATGTTTTGTATTGCCCCCATGCTGGCCTCACCCAGCAGAGCCCCAGAGCTCTTGGGCACCTCCTGTACGGTGGCTCACCTGTGGATTCCGGGCTGGTTGCCAGGGAGCACCCTCTGCTGGAACAAAAGAATAATCGTTTCTTGGAGGGACAGGCAGAAACACTTAGGAATTTTTGCTCCTTTCAAGATAAGATAACCAGAGTGCTCTCTCTCCTTTCCCTCCCTCTCCTTCTCTTCTGTTTCCTCTCTCCTTTTTCTCTCTCCTCTCTCTCCCTCCCTCTTTCTCCTTCTCTCTCTCCTTGCCCTCTCTTCTTTCTCTTTCCTTTTTCTCTTGCTTTTTTCTCTTCTCCTCTCCATTTCTTCTTCTCTTCTCTCTCTCCTTTCTCTCTTCTTTCTTTCTCTTTTTTCTCTCCCTTTCTCTCTCCATTCTTTTTTTCTCTCTCCTCTCCCTTCTTTTTCTCTTGCTTTCTCTCTTTTCTTCTTCTCTCCATTTCCTCCCCTCCCCTCCCCTCCCCTCTCCTCCCCTTCCCTCCTCTCCCCTCCCCTCCCCTCCCCTCTCCTCCCCTCTTGTCCCCTCCCCTTCCCTCCTCTCCCCTCCCCTCCTCTCCTCTTCCCTCCTCTCTTCTCCTCTCCTTTCTCTCTTCTCTATCCCTTCTCCATCCCGTGTTTCTTTCTTCTCTTCCCCCACCCCCACTCTGTGCCTTTTGAGGGATTTCAAGACCATTTGAAAATGCCGATAAAACCTCTAAAGTCTCTAGGAAGTGCATAACGTTGTGGTCTCCCCTTTTCTAATAGAAGAAGCTGAAGTAGTCATTTTTTTGCAAATGAGTTTCTCTCTCAGTGTGAAATGTATTCAGGTTTCTGGAGTTTTTGCAGCCATAAAGTTATATCAGATCCCCACCCTGTCACTCATAATATCATGAATGGAAAGTGTTAAGGGGCCTTTAGAAATCACCTAGTTCATTTTACGGAGGAGACTGTGGCCTTGACTGGCCCAAGGTCAAACAGACAATAACTAGTAGAACCAGAATTTGAATCCATGTCCTCAAGTCAACCAACAAAAAAAATTTATTAGAATCAATAAACATTTACTAAGTGCCTACTATGTGCCAGGAACTGTGCTAACTACTGGGAATGTAAATAGAAAAAGTTAAATGATCCCTGTTCTCAAGAAACTAACATTCTCACAGAGTACATGTGTAAATATTTGTGGTATAAATATAAGGTACAGAGATGCAAAGTAGTTAAATCCAAGGCAGTTTAGGTGGGCATTAGTGGTTGGGGAGAGGGAATCGTGAGAAGTATCATGTTTGTAGAAGGGGGGTGCTTTTGCTCCCTCTGGAAGGAAGAGAGGGAGAAGGGAGGAGGAGCAGTACATTCTGTGTATGTGGGACACTGCCAGCAAAAGCAGTGAGGATCTGGAGGAGAAGAGATGGAGTGCTGCATGAGGAAGAGACAAGGCTGGTTTGGCTGAGGACAGGAAGGGGAGCAGCCTCCAAATCTAACATCTTCCCTCCTGTTCCATGATGCTTCAGTGAAAGCTGCCTTTGTGATTTGTCTTAGGACAAAAAGCAATTCAGTGGCTGCTGCTGACCCTCTGCTCATTTGTGTCATTCAGCATAACACAAACACACAGATCTCTCTTTTCTTCTCCTTCAAAGTCCAGTGACGGGGCTGTCTCAGGCAAATATATGAATATGCTACTTTCTGAAGCAGGTGTGTGTGTGTGTGTGTGTGTGTGTGTGTGTGTGTGTGTGTGTGTTGTTTGTAAAAGGAAAGTACGTTATATAAAAAAGCGGAGTATTTAATAGATGTCTGCGATAGAAGAGTCAAGAAGACTGAATTAGCATAATAGGACTCAAAATCCCTGGGTGACCTGCTTTAATCCCCTCAATCTCTTGTTTATAGAGAATGGTCAGAAAGAGATTTCCTAAAAAATACTCAACCAGGTTGGCATCTCAGACTATGGCTATGAACTAGAGAAGGTTTGATTGAATACACAGGGTGAGAAACTGACTAGCAAGATATCATTGAAACAAAGGATGAGAAAATTCACGGGCTATGATAGAGTGCTTAAGGCATCATGCTTATCGAAACTTCACTGATCTCAGGAAGCATTTAAATAAGGAAAACGGGTAGTGATGTTAGCCAAAATTTTAATACAAGAGGTTGGGCTTTTGTAAGTAGATCTCAGTAGACAGAGACATCTTGAGCATCAGCTGAAAATTTTATAGAATGTGGCTATTTTAGCACTGGTGTGCGTGTGTGTGTGTGTGTGTGTGTGTGTGTAGGTGTGTGGTTGCATTAGGAGTAAGATGAAAGTTTTGATTGTCCCATTTGAAGATGGCTTTTTTTAGAAATATACTAGATGGTTAACCTCTGGCTTGTAACATTTTGTCAGTTTGTTTTTTGGATGCTTAGAGTAACATTTTACTATAGAAATACTATTGTAAATGGTAATTCGGTTCCTAGGTTAGCCCATAAATCCTATTTAATCCA
This sequence comes from Phalanger gymnotis, assembly GCA_028646595.1. Taxonomy (NCBI): domain Eukaryota; kingdom Metazoa; phylum Chordata; class Mammalia; order Diprotodontia; family Phalangeridae; genus Phalanger; species Phalanger gymnotis. The sequence continues at coordinate 22,266,532 of CM053626.1, read as the reverse complement.
TAATAATTCTTAAGTATGAATCAGACAACAAGTGTTTATTAGGTACTCACTGTGTGCTATGTACTGTGCCAGGTGTGGAGTCTACAAAGACAAATATATAATAGAATCTGCCTTCAAAGAGCTTATAGTCTATTGGGGAGAAAGCATATATATTATGTAAGTACAAGGTAAATATTTTTGGGGGGAGGGGAGGTGGAAGTACCACTATTATGAGGGGAGTTATCAGAAAAAATTTCATGTAGAGGTTCCCAAAGTGGGTAATACCACCCCCTGGGGTGTACTGGAATGATCCAGGGTGTCAGTAGTAGCCTCCGGTGCAATTGAGGGGCATTGAATAAAAATAAGGGGGCAGTGGAAGCATAAGGAAAGAAGAGAAGAAATTTTGAAATTTTTTTGTACGTTTCATCTGTCGTATAACAACGTTAAAGTCATAGTGATTACATTATTTTTCCAAATCAACACACAAAATGCAAGTTATAACCATTCTATGGTCAAGTCAGCAGACAGGTCTTAACAAGCAAGTGTAGTAAGATGAGCATGTTGTATATTGTTGGGAAGGCCAGCATGCATTGACAGGAATATGTGTGTGTCATGACTTGGTTATGATACCATATGGTTACATGATGCAATACTGCACCATCAAAATTTCAATGCAGGAAAAACCCCACAAATTTACAATAAATTATTAAATTTAAGATGCATTATTTAAAAAATCATGTATTTTTTTGAAATGATGCAAATTAAAAAACTGTTGAAGGATTAAATAGATTTCTAAGGGAGTGCTGAATAATTTTTTTCAAAGGGGGTGTTATGCCAAATAAGTTTGGGAACTTCTGACATAGGAGATGACTCAGGAACTAAGCCTTGAAGGAAACAGGGAAATCTATTTGGATAGTACCTAACCACTAGTAGGTAGTTAGTATAGTGGCTGGCACACAGTTGGTGCTTAATAAATGTTTATTGATGGAAAATTTTTAGCATTATTTTAAACAAAAAGATGTATTCTCAGTTCTGATATGGGGTGCCAAGAACAAATGGTGTAATCTCCCCCTCCTTTGCCTTTGACTCCAAGTGATGATTATAGTAGCAGCAGGTATGGCCAGAGTTAGGAGGGAGTTTTCAATTGTGGGGCTAAAAATGTACAAGAAGAAGATTTGATAACTTTCTACACTTGTTAGTCAGTTAATAAACATGTATTAAGCACCTATTATGTGCCAGGCACCACATAAAGCACGGGCAATACAAATATAAATGAAAACGAAGATAGTTCCTGCCTTCAAGGGGCTTATAATCTAATGGGTGAAGTCAATACACAAAAGGAAGCTGGTGTGTGTGTGTGTGTGTGTGTGTGTGTGTGTGTGTGTGTGTGTGTGTGTGTGTGTTGGGCGGGGGAGGGGAAACAGAAGAGGAGAGGATACTAGGTGTGATGATATATTGTAGAAATCCAAAAGCATTGTAGCTGGTGGGAAATGGAGAGAAGATTGTGCTGGGCTCCCTCCTTAAGTGGAGGCCCTTGAAGCCCATGGCCTTTCCCTCCAGTCAGAGGGGCAGAGGGTACTGGTGAGTTGTAAATACACTCAGTTGCATCCCTCCTATTTTGAACTGGGAAACAAAGGATAATTCCCTCTTTCCACACCAGCTTGGAAGTGACTTGCACTACCATCATTTCATAGGTAGAGGTTGTCAGAGAAGCAATGCACATAGGGGGATTATTTCTCAAAACATAGTCATAGTCTGTTACATTCAGGAAATAAAACTTATTTAAAATTTTTCCATTTATGGGCATCTATTTTGTTTACGATTTTTACTATGACAATAATGTAAAATGCAAAACAAAAAATGCAATCCCCCCAAAATAAGTATTTTTCTAAACTACTACATATGAATGCTTAATTTTTTTCTAAGTACTAGGGGAAATCTGATTAAAGTGAGACTTACACCATCAGAGAGCTGGTTCTGGAATCAGGAAGACTTGAGTTCAAATCCTGCCTTAGACATTTATTGGCTCTCTCAATCTGGGCAAGTCAGTTAACCTTTCCAGTTCCTTATCTGTGAATGATGGACTTGATGACAATTAGATCCCTTTCTACTTCCACTACATGGTACTGTGATCCTACGTTAACCATTATAAATTGGTTCCTCTCATGCTTAGGGTACTATGATTCTTCATTTTTTTTAGATTCAACTTTATTTTATTTTTAGATCCAGATTCTCTCCCTCCCCTTTCTTCTTGAGATAATAGTTAATTACTTCATACTCCTGCATTAAAAAAGTATATACTTTTTAAAAGTCTATTAATCAAAACAATATGTGGAGAATGGTTAAAAAGCCTCATTGTTGTTTTATGTAAGTCAAATTTTGGGCAAGATCCCAGAACTCCTAAGTGGGTGTTGAGATACTTGCTGGATGGTTTTAATGATATAAAATTAATACAACTCAAGAGATTCCTGTCAACTATTTCTAGACCAAAACCCCCTCTTTTCATGACCATCCATCTAGGCTGTAGTTTTACTTAGTAGGTTTACTTCTTAAGCTACAAATTGTAGCTTTGTTTCATGGGTCAGCATGGATGAAGAACTCACTACTCAGTGACCAGGGACAAAAATAAAGGTGAGTTAGGCTTGGGATTTTTTCTTATGTGAGTGTGTATGAGTTTCATGTTCTGGGAGGCCTACCTAAAGGTGAGAGGGAAAAAACCCAACCAGATCAGGAAAACCATCGGGAGAAGGTGAATTATAGGCATCTTGACATAAATGAGAGAGTCTAAATAAGTTTTGAAAGCAGTGGCCCATTTAGTTATTTCTCTGATTTTTCAAATTTTTCTTCAATGCTGCAAAGTAATAAGAAACAAAAGAAAAATCTGTTGAATGACTCGTCATAGCTTATTGGAGCAGGAAAATAAGCTGTTCAGACCCACTCCCAGATTTGCTGTGAGTGGCAGAGTCATTCCCTGCAGTGAGTCATACCACTGTTCGGAATGATGATTGTCTCATGTTAAATGGCTGTCAACACATGGGGAAAAAACAAAGGTATGGAGTGATTTTTTTTCCTTAAAAAAAAAAAACCACATTATTGGAAATGTGGCTTCACATGACCAGCTTATGACTTCATTTCATCAGTTGATAACTTTATTTCACAAAAGCATGGACTTTAGAATATGTCTCCATGCTGCTTCTATTTATTTTTGGTATTTTTATAAATTTGAATAACGACATGTTTTTCCAGTTAAGATTTTCAGGTCAAAAATGGTATATTGCTATTGAAATCCATGACTTTGAGTGTTCTGATGATTTCTTTCAACATTGGGCCAAACATTGTGGCTCAAACTTCCTAAAGGAACAGTATTTTGAACACCCCCCCACCCAACGTAAAGGAAAAACACAGCCTGGGTCCCATCGGTCTCACCTCTAGAAGGGAGAAAAGGACACTGTACCCAGGATTTATCCGTAATACTTGAAGAGGCAGTGCTGAGTACCCTAAAACTGGCCTTGCTGCCAGGACCAATATGCCTCGATAGTGAAATGTGTGAGTGACATTGCATCCATTTCTCACAATTCAATATAATAATAATTCTCGTTGTTCAGTTGTCTCAGTCCTGTCTGACTCTTCATGACCCCATTTGGAGTTTTCTTTGCAAAGGTACTGGAGTAGTTTACCATTTCCTTTTCCAGCTCATTTTACAGATGAGGAAACTGAGGTAAACAAGTTTAAGTGATTTGCCCAGGGTCACACAGCTAGTAAGTATCTGAGGCTGGATCTGAACTCAGGACTATGAGTCTTCTTGACTCATAACAATAATGATAATATGCATTTCTACAGTGCTTTAAGGTTTGCAAAGTCCTTCAATATCTTAATTATCTCATTTGCTCTTCACAGCAATGAAATAAATAGAACTGCGAGGTAGGGGCTGCTGTTATCCTCATTTTGTAGATAAGGAAACTGAGGCACAGAGACCCTGTCTTCTTGATTCTAAGTCTAGCCCTCTATACACTGAGTCACTTGGTTGCCTTCTTGGATCTTGCAGCAAATCTTTTGGTTTTCACTCTTGAGGGGGATGGGTTGGAGTGGGGTGTTAGTTTTCAGTTGTGGTCAGATAAAGGAGCCCTTCTCTCTCCAGAATTCTGAGTGTCAGCTTTGGAGAAACATTCAATTTTAAGAGAAAAGTGAATGACACGCTAAGCACACCCAGAGAAAGAAGGGCTGTGTTTCAGGAATTTCTCCTTTCTGTTTCTTCCTTTCATAAAAAAGAACTAAGAATTCCTGAGGGGTGTACGTTCAGTAATTAGCCTTGATTTTTGGTTACCTCAAACCTTGATTTTGATAGGGAGAAAGTCTGGGTACCCTGCCTCCTGAGGTAGAAGGAATACTTAGGTCATTAATACTTCCAACTGACATGTATGTCATACTTTTTAAGTTTACGATGCACTTTATGTACATTTTCTCATTTATGCTTTTCAATATCAGTGGGAGGTAGGTACTACAGGCATTATCATTCTTATTTTACAGAATTCTCTTCCCCCCATCCCCACTAGGCTCACCATCTCCTGCCTCCATGCATTTGTCCAAAATTTCCCCATCCCTCCAATGGACTCCCTCTTCAATTACACCTATATTAAATGTTCTCTTGTTGATTGATGTAGAAAATACACTGGTGAAGAAACTCACCCTCCCAATGCAGGGCATTAGGAGGTTCAGGGGCTTACTAGGGCTACACAGCTAGCATGTGTCACAGGTAAGGTTTGAACCCATGCTTTCTTGACTTTGAAGCTATCTCTTTATCCACTGCATTAAGCTTTCAACAGAGGTCTCAATAGTAGGGCAGCCAGGTGAAGCAGTGAATAGAGCGCCATTCCTGGAGTTAGGAAGACTCATCTTCCTGAGTTCAAATCCAACCTCAGATATTTATTAGCTGTGTGACCCTGGGCAAGTCACTTGACCCTATTTGCCTTAGTTTCTTCATCTGAAAAATGAGCTGGAGAAGGAAATGGCAAAGACTCCAGTATCTTTGCCAAGAAAACCTCAGATGTAGTCATGGAGAGTCAGATATTACTGAAACAACTCAACAATGACAACAACTCAATAGCATGCCGGAGGAGTAGTAGAGGATAGAAATCAGAGGTGGGAGACTTTGGTTAGAGAGAGAATATTGCTTACGCTATTAGATTCAGGTGATATGTTGAGTTTTGTTGAACTCTTATTTTCCTTCTTTTTTATTCTTTGTTACACAGGGTCAATCTCTTAGAAAGGGAAGGAGAAGGGATAAATTCCAAAATGAAGGTTATATAAAATAAAAAAAAATCAATTGAAATCAGTCAGCAACTCGAACCATAGGACTTAGGATTTGGAGGGATAGTCCTGGCTCAAGGTTTGACCATCGTCACATTTTTGTATCTTAAATCCTGTCCTTCCCATGTAAAGATTGTCCTGTGCAACCCTCTTTTGGAGTAAAGAGGTCGCCAAGTTCTACAAACCACCCTCTTTAACAATAATCTCATGTTGAACCTTGTCGTTCTTCTAATGCCTCATTCTAGAGGTCAGTTAAGGCTCCTCGGTGCTTTTTCTTGGGACTAAGGCATCTCTCTATTGGAAAACTGGGCCGAAGCAAGTTTATTAAGTTCTTTTAACTCAGTGTAATGAATATTAAATGTGGTAAATTTGTTCTCTCCCAGTCAATAGCTTCAGGGCCATAAACTCTGGAAGCTCCACATCCATTGACGGTAGGGACGACAATAATTGAGATTCATTTATTGGCATTGTCCTTAGGTGTCCGATTTGCGTTTGGGCAACCTTTGCTGAGCACATAACGTCTGGAAAGGCCTTTAATATTTTCTCCTTGATACACCTTCCCTGATGGTAAGCCCAAAGTATCTGTCCTAGAAATGAATTGAAGATGAGAGCGAAGACATTTTAATTTTAATTTATGAAGTTTCTGGACAGGTCTGACCTTGCTTCTAGGTGACCATGAGCTCTAGTTGACTTATAATGGAAACACTATTGGTCTGGGAGTCAATTCTGATTCACTTTGCTCTGTGGCCTTAAGCAAATCACTTTACCTTTACGGGCCTCCATTTTTGTCTTGTCAAATAAGGAGGATTTGTCTAGTTGAATTCCACCTAGACGCTAGAATATCTTTCCGTCTAGACTCTAGAACATCCATCTAGACTCTTTTATGTCATGGACCCCTTAGGAAGTTTAGTGAAACCCATGGACCCTTTCTCAGAATAGTATTTTTGAACATATAAAATAAAATACTTGGGATCACAAAGCAAAACAATTATATTGAAATGCGGTTATCAAAATATTTTTAAAAAGTTCTCAGACATTCTGAAATTTGTCTGTGGACGTTTGCAGTATTCATGTTTGCCAGGTTAAGAATCTTTATTCCAGAATTATCTTTAAGGTCCTTTCTGCTTCTGACATTTTGTGATTAGCACTTAGCACAGGACCTGGCACACAGTAGGTGCTCAATAAATGCTGATTGGATTGATTCTTTGTGACAATAGACTGGATGACGGAGACAGTGGCTCTATCGGTCAGTTGGTATAGACAGCAGCTCCATCTCATAGCAGAGTCCCTGTCTCTATCATCACCAATAGGAAGAAGCAGGGGAATGAGGGCGGGTTCTATAACTAATTAGGAAAAAGGAACCCCCGGTTGGTTCCTTCTCTCCAGTCATTTTTGTCTCTTGGGCCAGAATTTTACCTGCCAATACTGTTGTGTAGAATAACACCATGTTCCCTAGAGGAAAGTGGATTTCCTTCTATTTAATATGCATTTATTAAGCAACTACCATATGACAGATGTGCTGGGGGCTCGGGGTACATGAAACAATCCCTGCCCACGTGAAGCTTATATTCTATGGGTAGCTCATGTCTTGATGAAATATTATTTTTTCAGTCCAGTCTTCCCTCGGTGACATTGGGGTTTATATTTAGCTAAAAACAGTATGGATAATAAGTATTTGATTCTTTCAGAGAGAAGGTTTAGCAGAATTTTTGCAAGAAAAAACAATCTCCCTCCCCCAAAGTTTATATTGGAGTTGAAGTCTTGCCCACTCTCAAGGTTTTAAAATGAAAGGAATTTTGCCTATTTGTCTTAGTAGCCCAATGAAGAGAAGTTTAGGTTTGCATTTAAGGTTGACCTGTTACCAGGTGACAGCTAGTTGTCCAATAGTTCAAGGGCATTAAGTCGAACAGTGCTTATTTTTGGATTTCTCGTTCCTTTTGGGACCTTTGCTATGGAGTATGACACCACCCGTCCTTTACCGCATTCACCGTGTTTGATGTTCTGGGTCCAGAGCATAAGAGCTCAGACTGGTCAAGAGCAGTTTACTCAGGACGTGCTTATAATTTTAGTGCTTGAACCACAGTGAGGAGTGAGAACTCTGCTACAGTTCAGGAATTCTTAGAATCATGTAGAATCCTTCACTTTTTTCGTGATGATAGGGGTGAGAAATGAGTTTCCCAGAGAAAGCTTCAATGACTTAAGCTATTTATCAAACAGGGGTGTTATGTTTTGAAATTTCCATTCTTGTAATGGTTAAGAGAGAGTGCGGAAGACCTAGGTTCAAGTACCACCTCTGATACATGTTGGATGTGTGACCCTGGGCAAGTTATCTAACCATTCTGTGCCTCAATTTCCCCACTTATAAAATGAGAGGATAAGCTGTAATCCTAAACTTGATGGCCTTTAGCTTTAAATCTTATGCTCTGTGATTCTGAATAGGACTAGGTACAAGATTCAGAATCCAAGGAACTCTGATTCCAAAAACAAAAATCACCAAAGCAGTAAAAATGGTAGAGGGCTGGCTCCAGATGGCCATTTCTTGTTTTCTCCCCAGCCTTGCACCATATTCCACTTTTAATTTTTGCTCCTGATGTTCTAATGTCATGTTTTTGTTTCCATTGTAGAGTAGATGATTTTCTAAGGAGGTGGTCCTGAAGACTTGGACAACACCCTCTGAACCTGTCAGGCCAATTTTCCATTCTCTTTTTATTTACGTATGTGACAAATCTGGCTTTTAAAAAGCCATTCGGTAAGAGAATTATTAAATTTGTGTGAGCAAGTCAAGAGGTTATTTGGAAATCAACTCTTTTGAGTCTATTAGCAGGCATCTGGGTACATATTTATTCAGTGTGTCTGTCTGTATTTTCTTTTTAAGATTTCGGTTGTTGCCAGGAAATAGAAAGGTCCAGTGATTCAGAGGTTTGTCTCTAGCCACTTATCAAAGATGTCAACTTCTTCTACAAGTTAAAAAAATGTTGCATTGTATTAGAAAATCTAATTGGATAGAAATTCAAATCCAAATCGGCACTTTTTCCCTGGCATAAAAGCTACCCACAGAAAGGTCCAGGACGGTTTTATTTGAATTTCTGAACCCAGGAATTTTGAGAGGGCCCTTCTCTGTAAAAAGTGGTCATTGTGACCCCACAATTCCAAAAGGTTTAAAGGCCTCTCTAGATCTATTGTGTAAATATCATAGGCATTCCAGTCATTTTTCAAATGTTCGTTGACGATCAAAGAAAACATCCTCCTTGAGTTGGAAGTATGTCAACGTCATAACTTCTAACCAATATTAAAGATCTAATTTTAAATCTTAATTATGCTGACTTTTCTAGTGTTTCACCAGGTATGGCTATGTGTATGATACAAGCAGATGATAGCTGATGTGATTTTATTTAGTAAGGAATCTTACTATAAAATTTAAAATACAAATGGCAACTTTAGTGACTATGTGATTCAATATTCAATTTTGGAGCATTAAAAAAAGCTTAAAAAGAACCAAAATTTGTGTTTCCTCTCCTAGTCTCCTCATATTCTTTCTCCTCTTCTCTTTATCCCTTTTTACCTCCTCTGTTTCCTCCTTACCCTTTCCCCCTTTTCTTCCCCTTTTCTCTTCTCCCTCCTCCTCTTCTTCATTTTCCTCCTTGACTCCTCCCCTGTCCCTTCCTCCTCTCTTTTTCATCCTCAGTCATCTCTTTAATACCTTCTTCCCTTCTCCTTCTCTTCCTCAACTCTTCTTCCTTCTTCCTCTTCCTCTTTCCTCTTCCTCTTACACTGCCTGGATCTCTTCTCCCTCCTTTACTCTGCCTTCATTGTCATATTCATGTAACATTTTTATTAATAATATTTAACATTTTTTCCCTCAATCACATGTAAGAATAATTTTTTAACATTTGTCAAAAAAGTTTTTTTGAGTTCCAAATTTCTTCCCTCCTTCCTCTCCCCCCTCCATAAGATAGTAAGCAATTTGATATAGATTATATATGTGTAATCATGTAAGACACATTTCCTTATACAACATTCCTTAAGGACTCATATGTGTGCATCATGCTAGACTGTCAACAAGGATTGTGGGTGGTGGCAATGTAACCACCATAATGTTGGAGCTAGAGGCCAGGTCCCATCTGGGAGGGCCAAGGTTTCTGTCATTGTTATATAATAAACAACTGGCTTTACAATTGTAAACAGATCTTACTGGCTGTATGACCTTGGACGAGTCACTTAACTCCAATTGCCTTGCCTTCCCGCATTCAAACCCCGCCCAATAGCAAACAAAAAACCCCAAACAGTTGTGAAAATCGCTTCTCTTGAAGATTCTGTGAATGCTTATATTCTTTCTAAGACTCAAGTCTGACGATGTCACCTTCCTTTTATTCCCCTTCCCTCTCCCCACCATAGTTTGTGGGATCGTTGGTCAGAAGTAGGTTTAGTATAAAACAGAGGTGTTGAATACTTGGCCCATGGGCCGTTTATGACCACAAAATTTCTGATTGTGCCTGAACTAGATTCAAATACAGTTTCTATCTGATTTGAATGTGTTGATATATTAATAAAAAAGAAATATACAAAATACATGCTGTTCTAAGTCAATAGGCAGCTCACAGAAATTCTTACATATGGTTTAGTGTCCCCTCTTTCTTTGCTTTTACACTACTGGTATAGAATGCAAATGAAAAATACCCAGAACACTGTCTAGTTCTGAATAGATTAATTAATAAACATTTAATCTGGTATTGGGGAAGCTAGGTTGTTCAGTGGATAAAGTGCTGGGCCTAGAGTCAGGAGGACTCAGCTTCCTGTCCTCAGACACTTAATAGCTGTGTGATCCTGGTCAAGTCGCTTAACCCTGTTTACCTCAGTTTTCTCATCTGTAAAATGAGCTAAAGAAGGAAATGGCAAACTGTTCCAGTATCCCTGCCGAGAAAACCCTGAACGGAGTCATGAAGAATCAGACATGACTGAAATGACTGAACAACAACTATAAACCTGATGCAGATTGACTTGAGGTATATAGCTCTTTATGAGCTGGTGCACTAACTGATATTTATATGGAGCTTTAAGGTTGGCAAAACAGTTATATAGGTAGCATTGATGTGCCATCCACGGAAGTAGTGCAATACCCCCCCCCACCTTCTCCCCACCCTTGTGTCCATTAAGCTACTCCTCTGCTTGGACAAGACTGTCTCTAACTATTCCTTCAGCTTCTCTGAAGGGGTTTTGAGAGGGGTTGTCCTCTTGAATTAAGCCTGGAAAAAGAGGCGAGAAAAATGATAGCTGTACCATCTCAAAAACCAGCCCAGCTAGACAATCCAGGCAATGCTTTTCCCTCCTTACCTAGAGGGTTCTAGGTATATGTTTTCTTTCTCAGTTCTTGGAAGCTGTCAAAATGAATCACCACTTCTATTTTTTCAGCTTTGAGCCCTCAGCCAGTGAATCAATGGCAAAAATTCTATAGCTTTAAGATCTTTTCCTTTTTCTCTCAATCCTTCTAACTTTGTGCCCCTGCTGCATTTCAGCAATGGCACACATGGATTAGCGATGCAGTGGCTTTTATCAAGACTTCTGGCTTGAGACAAAGCAAAAAGAAAGGGAAACAAACTTTTAAGAACTAGATCTAAGCTACCACACTGGAGGATGCCTACAGACTCCCACCGGAGAAGGAAAGTGAAGCATCACCATCTCGACATTTGCCCTCAGGGGTGTTTGCATCTCTCTCAACCGACTTTGTGCATGTTCTACCCACACAACTTTGATTTGGGGGAACCAGTGCCAGTGACCTCATGGTGGTGCTTCTAGTTTCTGCTTCTATTTGCTCACCTATGATCTGTTTAAAATGGGGAAAAAGTAAAATTCCATGGAGAACTATTAATACGATGTCAAATACAGGCATACCTCAGAAATATATTCTAGACCACCACAATAAAGTGAATATCACAATAAAGCTAGTCACATGATTTTTTTGCTTTCCCAGTGCATATAAAAATTATGTTAATATCATACTGTAGTCTATTAAACATGCAAAAGTATTATGTCTAAAATAAATGCACATCCTCCAAAAAAACTTTATCAATAAAAAATGCTAATCACCATCTGAACCTTCAGGGAGTTTTAGTCTTTTTGATGGTAGTGGGTCTTGCCTTGATATTTATGGCTGCTGATTGATCAGGGTGGTGGTTGCTAAAGTTGGGTTGGCTATGGCAATTTTTAAAAATAAAACGATGGAGTTTGCCACATTTATTGACTGTTTCTTTCACTTCAACACTTAGAGGCCATTTAAGGTTATTATTTAGCCTAGTTCAATATTGTCGTGTCTCAGGGAATAGGGAGGCCTGAAGAGAGGGATAGAGATGGGGAATGGATGTTTGATTAAGTTCAGTATCTCATATGGGCATGGTTCATACAACCACAACAGTAACATCAAAGATCACTGATCACAGATCGCCTTAACAGATACGATAACAATGAAAGAGTTTGAAATATTTTGAGAATTACCGAAACATGACACAGAAACACATTGCGAGCTCACGTTATTGGGAAAATAGCACTGACAGACTTGCTTGATGCAGAGTTGTCACAAACCTTCAATTTGTTAAAAAAAGAAAAAAAAAAGAAATATCTGAAGTGCAATAAAGTGAAAGCAAAAGAAGAGGTATGCCTTTAAAGAATCACCCGAATTTCTAAACTTAATTTGTAGCTTTGGAGTTGGGTCGATATGGCATCATTAGTTAGTATGGATCCAAGCTCGGAACTTTAGCCTAGTGTTCTCTATCTACTGTTCCTTTCCCCTGGACAAGGCGACCTCCACAGACACTGAAACGCTGAAAGAAAATTGGAACTTGTGGTAAAGAAGTTTTTGCCTCTTTCTCATACAGGGAGGAAATTTTGAAAATTAAATTTATTTGAATGGCAGTAAGGGACCATGAATGAACCTAAGTTCAAGAAGCCATAACAAAATGAATGAAAAATAATAATCTAAAACCAGCAAATGCTTCTTCTTTTTAAGAAGTCTAGCTTATTTATAACTGCTAACTTAGGATCACCCAATAAGAAGCCACATGCTTGGCAAAGGACTTGGGAAGAGAGCCTGAAATCCAAGAGATCACATCAATAACACATCAATAAAAGTGACTAAATTTACTAATAAAAATTGACTAAAGCATACTACTATATACAGAATGCTGCGCTGAGCATGGGGGAGGTAGAAGGGTAGCTAAGATGTGGTCATTGTCCTCTAGTAGCTTACGATGGAGTAGAACGCACCAAGACAACTACTGGATACAATATTACATGAGAAGGTCATTAGAGTTACAAAGGGAGAGTAGTCTGAGAGGAAAGGCTGTTACTATTAGACAAGCCCCTTAACCCAACCCCTCTGGATCTCAGTTTCCTCATCTGTAAAATCAGAGATTGGGCCAGATCAGTCTCTAAGGATTCCAGCTCCTCTATGATTATGTGATTCTGTATTGGATGCTACAAATATAAATATGAAAAAAGACAATGCCTGCCCTCCAGGAGTTTTTAGTTTAATAGAAATCAGTCACACCCTAGTTGGTGCACTTTTCCAGTTTGCAATTGCATATTTTGTTGTTGCATAGACACAACTCAGTGCAGGACTGGCTGTGTCTTCTCTTATGGTGAACAGTGCCATATATAGTTATCAACAATGGCAATCAATCATTCTCAACATTTTTAAGCACCTATTATGTGCCAGGTATTGTGTGAAGCACTACAAAAGAAGCAAAAGATAGTCCCTGCCCTCAAGGAACTTGCAGTCTAATGGTGTGGACAACATTCAGACAAATACATACAAAGTGAGCCATGAACAGGATAAATAGGAAATACTGAACAGAAGAAAGGCATTGGAATTAAGAGGGATTGGGGAAGGCATGGCAGAAAGAGGTCAATACACTAGGGGTGAGGAGAGTCATCTGGCCTTTGTGGAGTTTACAGTCTAGAAGGCAGGTGACACCAAGACAGAAAGAGATAACAACCAGAATTATAGAAATTTAAAATGGAAAGTGATCCATCTAGTCTAAACCATAATTGAACAAGAATCTTGATGATAACATTCCTGCCGAAGGATCGTCCAGTCTTCACTTGTGGACCTCCAACGAAGGGAAACCCACTATTTCTTGGGGGCAATCTGTTTAACTTTTGCATACTTTTAATTATTAGGAAGTTTTTCCCCCAGCAGCCTGAAAATTTACCTCTCAGTGACTTCCATGTATTGATCTTAGTTTTGTTTTCTGAGCTCAAACAGAAAAAGTCTAATCTTGATGGCTTCTAAAGTCCCTTCCAGCTCTGGGTCTATAAACTTAGGATCTGTATGACATTCTTTGCATACTGGAAGACAACTATGCTTTGGAAGCTATAAGCAGAAACATTTCAGAAGTCTTGAATGCATTTTTTCAAAATTCAGAATTTTAAAAAACTTGTTTTTTTTTTTATAAAAAAAGACACAAATTAGAGTTTTAATGAATCCAATATCAAAACAATTGAATTCAGTCAAATAATTTTATTTGCATAATTCCAACCGAAAATTTTGTCTGTTTTTTCACCTTTTAAATGCTACTTTCAGCACTGAATTGACATAAAGCATTGCTTTCAATTCAAGACAAACCAGACACTTGAGGTTGTTTTTTGAATCTGTTTAAGTAGACTAGGCTCTGTGGTTTTAAGAAATAAATGAGTTTTTATTGCTAATAAAACAACTTGAAGTTAACAAAATGATTTCAAATCCTTAGTACATTTTTTTTTGCCTCTATGATAAATTGTTCATGTTCTATCTAATGTTAGAATTATTTGAATATGTGTTTTATTCATCCTACATAGCAAATACTTTTAGGGCTCAGACCAAATATTGTAGTATCTTTGTACCTCCTTTGGTGCCCAGCACCTTGATCTCCACATAGTATGCATTTAAATATTTGCTGAATTTAGTGGAAAGGAGATAACTTTATATGGAATAAATAGCAATGGTTGGCCTTCTTCTTCTCCTCCTTCTCCTTCTCCTTCTCCT
>CM053626.1:22223769-22252130 GCA_028646595.1 Phalanger gymnotis | reverse complement strand
GCCAAGGACAGGAGCCAGGAACTGACTCCTTATTACCTTTTCCCACTGGATTTCACCCTTCCTCCCCCTTTTTGTTTTTGCTTTTTTAGCGTTGAAAAACTCATCATTCTTAACATTTACATCTCGGCGTTTTCTTCTAGTGACCTCTTATAGTGAATAGCCCATATTTCAAATATCTTCTTTTGATTTTGACACAATAGAGAAACACATCTAAATTTAAGTTCATGAATTACACCCCCTATACCTCCCTCCCCCCTTCCCACACTCCCAAAGCATGTTATCTCTACTTCCAAGCAGCACAAATTGTCAATGGACAATTAGCACTTTTTCTGGGTTTATTTGGCTTGGCTTTGCCTCATCTTTCCAAAGACAGACATGGTGAGTTTGTAAAAACAGATCATTTATGATTGCAACAGAAGCCATATGTCTGAAATATTGGGTGGGTGCAGGATTTAGAATTATTCTTTTTTTAATGTCTGTACTCTAAAAGAAGTGTTCACCCGGTTGCCACTGAGTTGGATGATTTGGAAGATTAGTTTCTCATTGTTTGAATGTTTTCTTAGGGCTGTGGTAATAAAGCATCCTCACACTTGATGTTTGGAATCTGGACAGTTGGACCAGTTCGGAGCTAATAATAACAATTAGCTAATGTGTCCACAATTAGCACTTTCCATCAACCTGCTCTGAAAGGAGACTCTTCTTATCCCCAGGCAGACAAAAATGCAATGATGTAGTAAAGAAAATCACTGAAGTTGGCTCGGATAGTTCTTGACTGTAGCCAACTAATTCTCTGGGGTATTGTTTACAATAGTTTGTCTTCCATTAGAATGATGTCCATGCAGAGGCAGGGGGGTAATAGCTAGATCTGAAATAAGCTAAAATGTCCCTCCCCCCATTCAGCAACAGCAAAAAAACCCACGCTGAAATAGTAACCCCCCACCTCCCCCAAATTCCTATTTAAAAATCCCTTTATTTCTTGGCTACTTTTTTTAAAAAGTAGAGAAAAAACCCACTGTGAAAAGGTCAGCCAGAAACAGTGCTTTAGTGTTTAACTGGTAAATATTTTTTTTTCAAAAAAAGCATTTCTAATATTTTACCATTTGGAAGTTTTTCAGTGTGTTTCAAGTCCAGCACAACTCAATCAATGTAAGATTTCCAAGGTCTCTGGTGGGAATTCCTCACAATGGACGCATTCTTTTCTGTGGCCATTTATATGGCTGCCTGGTCAAAATATGTTTTAACATCCTTTCTCTAATCCTTCTCGTAATAAAAGAACATTTATACTACACCTTTTGTAAAGAACCACACAGGACTTTACACAGGTCCACATATCTATGTAAATACCGTGGGCTTGTCTTGAAAACAGCCTTAAAACAACTTGTAAATCCCCGGTAGCATCTGAGGACTTGGAGGGGAGAAAAGCGCGTTACTAAAAATCAGCATCAGATTTCACTTGGCTCCTATTACTCCTTGTAGGCTACTGTCAGAGCGTGGAGAAAACTGGGGTTGATGGGAGCGGGGCTGGCCAGTCTGATAGCTAGAGCCAAAGTCTCAGTGAGTGCATGCCAAGTCTTCTTCAAATGAGGCAGGACTGTCTTAAAAGCAGGAGCCAAAGCTGTTGATTTAGGACAGGGTTAGTCCAACTGAGGCTGAGCACGTCATTTGACGTTAATCTTTGCCAGTGGAGTTTTGAAGCCCTACTCCAGTTTATGGGATGACATGAGAATGTATTAAAGCAATAGGAAGAAAATGAGCCATGAACGAGGATCTATCTGGGTCTTTGCATGCCGAAGAGACCCAGTACATCAGCTTCTCTTGGAGCTGGTGATAAACTGAAGAGAGTGAGGGGGTGTGCTTCCCTTCCCTTGGAAAGGTGACAAAAACAGTTGTTTGTTTTCAGTATCGCAGGAAACTGATGCTTTGGCAAGATTTTGCCTGTGTTTGATAGACAGTCACATGAGGCAGCAATATTTGATGGATCTTTAAAAAACTTGGATGTGAAATGTTTGCAAAACACAGAAAGTTGGGTTGATTCTGGACCAATGAACTCAAAAGTAAAATCATTGGACCCAACAATTGGTTATTCCAGATGTGTAATGTGATGGACAGAGTCCTGGATTCGGAGTCACTGCACCTGGGTTTGAATCTAGGCTTTTCCACAAACTACCCATTTCACTTTGAGGGAGTCACTTTCCCCTGTGTCTCGGTTTCCTCATTTGTCAAATTGAGGAGTTGGAAAGATGACCACCAAAATACCTTCCATCTTAAAATCTATGATCCTATGGAAAGAAGACTGAGAGATACCATCATTCATGAATGGAGGGGCAGAACATAGATCTTGACTTTTTTTAGAGCTCACTTTCAGGGCTAAAAGCTAGAGTGAAATGTGGAAGATGCATAGGGATCCAAGAAAATGAATAGAAATGAATGACAAGAAAGTTGAAGAATAGACATTAGGAGGACTTCATGGTTTCTAAGATCCCTTCCATCTCTAAATCCCTGATTCTGTGAGCTATAGCTTGAGAAATACAAGTGCAAAGGAAAGTTTCATAACCCCCAGTTCCATGGCATTTCCAAGATGACGTGAATAGGGCTCTACTGGGCTTCCAGTAACTACTTGGACATTTGGGATCATGGCCTCATTTGGGGAAGCCTGAATCTTCCTGTAGTTACATGCGTTTTAAGTATCCTATAATAATATCTGGGGCATCTTTAGAGCTAAATTTTTGCTTCTGAAGATAGGTGGTGGGGGTGTTTTAGACAGGGATGATGATGCAAACAAAGCACGGAGATTAGAGAGAACAGGACTAGATTGGAGAAGGAGGAAAACTGGAATGAATGTAGAAGGTTGGAATGAAGGTTCGGTCAAGATTGAGGAGGGCCTTGAATGCCATGATCAGGACTTTATACTTTATTTGGTAGTCCAGAGGGAGTTTTTGAAGTTTTTTTTTAGGAGGGGGAGGGTGATTTGAGCAGAGCAATAGATGAAAGGGTGTTGTAATATCTCATCTGTTAGATTAAATAAAGATATTAGAGTAGGATATAGTGTTGTGTAGAGGATAGTTGTCACAATGCGGGGCAGGCACTATGGAGGATGAGGGAGGCTTATCAAACACTAAATCTTTATTACTTATTTACTTTGCTAAATACATATTTATTAATAAGTACATACTTATACAGATAGCTAGGTGGTGCCCTTGTGCAAAAAGGGCTGGGCCTGGAGTCAGGAAGACTCATCTTTGTCAGTTCAAATCCGACCTCAGATACTTACTAGCTGTGTGACCTGTGTTTGCCTCAGTTTCCTCATCTGTAAAAAGGGTTGGACAAGGCAATGGCAAACCATGCCAAGAAAACCCCAGATGGGGTCATGAAGAGGTGGATATGATTGGACATTAATATACTTATATGTGCACATTTTTTCTTACCATAGAACGTAGAGTACCTGGCAAGCAGAGATTATTTCATTTTTTCTCTTTGTAGCCCTGGCACCTGTCCCCAGGAGGCACTTAATGCATATTTAATTGATTGACTGATCTGGCTTAAAGGGTGGTGAGGGGGAGGGTGGATAAGCAGCGGTATAGCACACGGACCACTGGACCAGAAGCCAGGAAGACCTGGGTTGAAATCCTCACTCTGACGCTTTTTAGGTGTGTGACTCTGATCAAACCCTCAACTCTGTTTCCTTATCTGTAAAACGAGGCCAAGCTTAGCATCTACATAGCATGATGAATGAAGTGCTAGAAGCCCTATATGGATCAGAGCTGTCCAAAAGGCGGCACGGTGCGATTTATGAGACTGGCCTATGAGCGTAGAAATTTATATAGATGCTTTAGTAAATGAAGCCGAGCTACCACAGAGCTCTTACGAAAATGGCAAATCAAAATGCGTTGTCGATTGTTTCAATAAAAACCTAAGGTTGGACAGCCCTGATCTAGCTGCTAATTATCATTACAATTGTTATTATTAAAAAGTGAGGAGCTGTCTGACCCAGATCACTTGGGGTGCTGACCTTCAGTGATTCTTGACACCCCTGGACACTGGGCATCTTTCTCCCTGGGGCTCCTCCAGCTGTGCTTTCTTAGTCCTTGGGCCAAACTATGCCTAAAGATCACTGATTACAGAAAGACTTGAAAGCCAAGGCTGTTCTGGTTTCCTGGCATAGGAATTTCCACTGGCTCCGGGCCTTGCTGTGTGTCAGTGACCCAGCCACACTGGAGGAGAAAGCACACTGCTGGCTTGCTTTTCATATTGTACATAAATCTATAAAATAAAATTCAACGTGTGGAAAGGCTGGGTAAACATGCAGAAGAACTAAACCGACTTCTTACTTGTTGCCCAGGATGAGATCATATGGGCAGAGGAGGCCAAAGCTGTTTTATTCCTGCTGTCTTCCTTGAAACCCGACTATTTCTTTGTGAATGTGGCTGAAAAGGAGTTTAAATGAATCGACAATTGATTAACTGCAATTTACGCACTTAAAAACATAAGGTCCAACGGGGCACTTATGGGGTGCCAAGCTCTCTTTAGCGAAACAGTTTCTTCAGCCCTGGAAAGGAATCACAGGATTTTCAAGCTAGCTCAACAGGACCTCAGAGACAGTCTTCTCCAAGTCTCTTGCCCTTTGCCCCTCACCACAACGCTACTAGTAAGTGGTAGAGCTGGTACTGAGAGGAAAAGGTGGTATAGCAGGAAAAAATGTCCTGGCTTTAGAGATCCGGGGCCTGGGTTCAAATCTTGCTTTGCTATTTTATTTAGCTGTGTGTCTTTGAGAGGCAGGATGGTGTTGTGGAAAGAACATTGTGTCTGGTTGTTGTTGTTGGTTGGCCTTCATTCTGGTAGAAGACCACGACATCAGGGAGGTGACCATGATGTGAAAGTGAATTGGATTTAAGTGAGGGAGGGCTGTCCGAAGGGTGAAGGTTCATAGTCCTATCTCTGAGTCTTACTAATTGGGTGACAACATCGGGCAAGTCCCTGACCTTCCCTGGGCCTCAGAAGGGGTTGGACAAGCTGGTCTCTAGGAATCTCTTCACTCAGGACATCAAAGAACTTTAAATTCTACACCCCACCAGTCTTACAAATGAGAAGACTAAGGCATTAGAATGACAGACCCTTACTTAGCCATTAAGTCACTGGGACATTCTGGTTCTCTTGAAAGGCTCCATAAGCTGGTGTAACCATGAACTAACACAGTGAAATACTCTATTAGCAGAAATTTTGTTGCTGTTTAGTTGTGTCTGACTCTGACCCCATTTAGGGTTTTCTTGGCAAAGATACTGGAGTGGTTTGCCCTTTCTTTCTCCAGCTCATTTGATTGATAAAGAAACTGAGGCAAACAGGGTTAAGTGACTGGCCTGGGGACACACAGGTAGGAAGTGTCTGAGGCTAGATTTGAACTCCCAAAAATGATTCTCTCTGATTCTAAGCCCAATGCTCTAACCATTGTGCCACCTAGCTGCCCATTAGCAGGAATAGAGATTTTAAAAGAGTGATAATGTAACGTATCTTTCACTTCTTGATAAAGCAGTAGTGGACTCGAAGTACTGGACAACTTATTATGACATTCTCAGTCAGGGCCCCCAAGGTTTTGGGATGTTTTTCTGGACTGTGCATATGTACTACAAGGAAAAGTTTCTATTAGGGATTTGGGATGGTAGGTTAGTGGGCAGACAGAATAGACATACAGAAAAGAGCACCAATAAAATAAAATTTTTTTTTAGTGAGGCAATTGGGGTTAAGTGACTTGTCCAAGGTCACATGTCAAATGGCTGAGACTGGATTTGAACTCAGGTCCTCCTGACTCCAGGGTCAGTGCTCTATCCAATATGCCATCTAGCTGTCCCCAATAAAATATATATTTTTTAATAATGCGCAGAAAGGGCTGTAGGGAGGGTTAGTTGTTACTTCATTGAATTTACATATATATTATCTATATGTCCATCTTTATCTTCTCATTTATCTTCTGTCATTTCTCTATCATCATCATCATCATCATCAGCAATCTGTACAGTGTCCTGAATGTCTTAATTATATATTTTGAATTCAAAGTGTCAATTGGATATCTACATGGAGGGGGAGGGGAATCCAACAGGTAATTGGAAAGGCAGACCTAGATCTCGAGTGTTCAGGACTAGGGATCAATCTATATGTATAGGTTTATATGTATGTACACATATATCTTCATCTCAGTAGATATATACAGGATCTCCCAAAAGTCATAGTATAGTTTTAAGCTTTAATAGTTTTTGGGACTAAGACTTCTGGGACACTTTATGTATATCAGGGGAATCACCTGCCATGTGAGTGGATGAAGTGAGTAAGAGACAGCAGGAAGGAAGAGAATGGAAAGGCAGTCAAAAGCGAGCCCTTTGGGATGACTTTTAGGACCGTGACATCAGGAAGTCAAGTCAAGCAACCTCATAGAAATCAAGAATGGGGACAGATTTCAAGTGTAGGATCAAGGAAAATGGGTCTGCATAAATGCTCAGCTAAATTTTGAAGGTAAGACCTGGTCTGGTCTGGGACTAGGAGTGCAGATCTCCCAACTTCTTAGAAGGGAATGTTTGTCTCAGTTTGAGAGTACTTCACTTGAATGTAAGTTCCTTTCGGGCAGGGATCTTTTTATTTTTGTCTTTGTATACCCAGCACCTCTCATGATAACTGACACATAGTAGGTACTTTATAAATGCTTCCTGATTGACTTTGGAAGTTTTGCTATCTGAAAAGAGAGCAGGACCATTGAGAGGCCAGACAAATATTCTTGCTGAGCTAGGGATTCAGGTCTTCTGTAGGAGGCAACCAGAGGATTGGTTTGGATCTGACCACCTGGGACATTCCAAGAACTGTGTTGGCTTCTTGGTCTTGAGCGGCTGGAAAAGAGCCCTTAGGCTGGATCCTATTGCCCTCTAAAGTTTTGGGGGTAGAGGATGGGAGAGGGCCAAGGAAGGAAGAAGGAGCAAGAATAAGGCCTATGTCAAGACAGTTGCCCAGCTGATGTGCCTTCTGTATCAGCCTTCCAGGCTTGTTCATGTGAAAAGAGGGATGAAAGGAGGTGATCAGAGAAGGTGGAAAAGTTTAGAAACTTGGATCCAATCCCAGGCTACGCATTTGCCTCGCTATAGTCAGGAGCTGCTATTTTTGACTCAGAGAGTGAATATTCACATGTATTTTCCTCCAGGTTTTGGCTTCCAAGTATTTCTTGGCACTTGTCTTAGAATTTCTGAAATAGGATTTGGTGAAGCAGGGGACACGCATGTTTATTTGGCCAGTTTCAGAAATTGTCGAGTTCAAACGTCTTTTTGGAGAAGGACAGCAGTTGGAAAAAAAAAAACTTTAGTATGAAATCCTCTTTACAGAATAACACACAACTGTCCTGAGTGCCTCTGAATTTAGACAATTCTTAACAGGCTTTTGAGCGCATGGACAAGACACAATTCAAGAGTTCCTTCCCTGCTCCAGGAAGAGCTGGATTCCTTTAAGTGACCTCCTAACAGTATATTACGTGGTATATATCTTACATTTACATTTCACTAAATATATTCTTCTCAACACACCCCACCTCACACACGCTCCAGTAGAATGTAAGCTGCTTTTTCTCTTTTAAAAATCTATTTTATTGGTAATTTGTGGAATAAAACAAGCATTTCCATAGCATAGTATTGTAAAAAGATTACACGTGAAACTACAAATCTACTATGTATGACTTGCTATTCCTTTTAAATATACAACAAAGTTAACATGCAAATTTCTTTTTTTCCTTTGTTTTTTCCCTCCCCTGACCTCGCCCTAGAGATGGCCACCATTAGACACAAGTAGATATATATATATATATATATATATATGCATATATGTGTAAAATTATTCTATAATACGTCTATTTATCAGTTCTTTCTCTGGATGCAGTGTCTTTCTTCATATGTCCTTTATAGTTAATTAAGATATTTATAATAGTCAAAATAACTTCTTTGCTCAAAGTTGTTCTTAAAACAATATTGCTGTTAATGCAATGTAAGAATGTAAGCTTCTTGAAGGCAAGGATGATTTCATTTTGATCTTTGTGAGACCAGTGAGTAGCACAGTGCTTGCCATATTGTAACATCTTAATTAATACATGCCTATTGAATTGAACTGTCTATGAACAGTAGAAATTTTGACATGACCAGTTTTGGGTTTTAATACACAACTTTTTATTGGGCTCTTGCTGTATACCTTGGGCTAAACAGGATGCAATGAGGGACAAAACAAAATAGAATGCATTTTAGAAATTTCTTTCTTTTAGAATGAAAATTTGTATAGATTGTTTTGGGTTTTTAGAGGGAGGAAAAGTTTTGAGATTAAGGGCAATCTTCAAATACCAGTAGATTTCTTATCTTTAAGGATTTTTCCTTATTACTTCCTGACCTTTTAGAGTTACTGCCATATTTTTGTACATGGTTTACTATCAGATCTTACAAAGTGAGGCTCTGAAGTGTGTATGTCTCAGTCTAAAGAAAAATGAGCCCTGCTCTGGGGCTTGGAGAGAAAGGAGCCTCACAAACTCATAAATCATTTATCCAGGTTGGATAGGGAGGTGACCACCTACCGCGTGAGTCACAGATGGATTATTCAACGCTGCAATGAAGAAGTTAACTAAGACATTTAACATTTTGAGCTAACTAACCTTTCATGGCAGATAAGGATAAACAATAAAGAAATGAAAATGAACTCCCAGCCCCCTCAAAAGCCCAGAATAGAAAATCAGTGGTAGCTACATAAGAAGAGAAATCATAGCTAATGATGAAAAATCTGTCTTCACCCATGCCATTTGTCCTCCAAGAGATAAAGGGATGCATTTCAGTGAATGGTAAATAATACTAAAAATGGCAGACACTGGAGTTGAGAAAATAAGAACCAGGTGTGGAGAAGAAAAAAAAAATCAGAAAGAGTATACATTTCCCTTCAACCATTCACACCATAAATCCCTAGCAATGCCACCACCACGACCTGGAGCCCGGAGGGAAGAGACCGTTGTAAAAATGATAAATCAGATTCACTGTACGGCAGGCCTTGATCAAACAAAGAAAGTTGATTCTGGAGTCTGAGATATATAATCACAGGGAAACAAAACCTGATGAAGGGGTCCAAATGGTAAGGAAGGCAAAGTCTGCAATCTGAGGGGTAGGGGTGCTGCTTAATATTCTCACTGAGGAGAGCATGGGATAATGCAGCAGAAATTGATGACTCACTGGAATCCAGCTGCAGCAAAACAGAGATATATGATGAATTTCTTCTGAAAAGCAGCACAATCTATATGCTAGTGCCTGTTCATCAGCTTTTTATGTATTTTTCATATCCCGAAACAAAGAGAATATACTGTCTATGCCGCCTTCATAAAGCAGGGTTAACACCGTATTTGCCAATTTCCATGCCTTCCAGAATCCTCATCCAGCATCCCCTTTATGCGGAGTATGCCTGCTCCGGTTGTGTTTCTAGTAGCGGATCCATTTCTTGGGTCACCTCCCTAATTGCATTGCCAAATGGTTCTGATACTAATGTTTGATTCCATATCACTTTCATTGGGGTTTGCATATTGGATTACTCAGAGTGGTAGGGGTGAGTTTGATACTAGCTCCATGGCTGGTGTCAGAATCACTGATTTGTGGGTCTAGATGGAGCTGGCTTTTTTAAAAAAAATCAACTGTAAGCACCTAGAGGGCAAGGGCTATTTTTTTTCTTCTTGTCTTTCTATCCTTAAGAGCACAATATCTTACACTTAGTAGGGACCTGATTGGATTTGGATTGGGTCAGATTGGATCAGATAAAACAATGTAGTCCCAATGAGTGGATGGAGTGTTGGTCCCTTGAAGATATTCGATGGGGAACAGAACAACAGACTGAATCATTGTGAAGGAGGCAAGAATTCAATAAATCTCTTTAGTGTCTATTGTGTGTATGCCATACTTTGTGTTAGGGATGGAGATGTTTACTCTCAAAGCGCTTATAATTAAGTGGGGAAGGGTAAGAAATACACAAATAACTGTAACATAGGGAATAAGACAATCGCATAGGACAAGTCCAAAGAGAAAGGCGTGAGAGATTAAAGAATCACAGATTGAGAGCTGGAAGTGAACTTAGAGGTCATCTAGTTCAAAGTCTTCTTTTTAAAGATGAGGAAACTGAGCCAGATTTAAATTTAGGAAGATGAGCCTTCCTGACTCCAGGCCTGGCACTCTATCCACTTTACCACCTAGCTGCCCTAGCAAGTGGTGGATGTCCCCTCCATTAAGGTCTTCAAATAAAGGTTCAAGGACCACTTATTGTATGGGATTCTTTTTTGAGGAAGGGTTGGGTCTGGATGGCCCTTGAGTTCCCTTCCAACTCTACAGTCCTGTAGTTCTGTACACAGAGTGTCCAACGTAGAGGTAGAAAGGCCTGCCTCTGAGACCGGCTGTGTGGTCCTGAGTGAGTGACCTTGTGCTTCAGACAACTCCCTCTGATCACCGAATCATAGAGTTTGTACTTGAAGGGATCTCAGAGGTCATCTCGCCCAATCTCCTCATTTTATACATAGCAAAACTGGGGCTCTGAGTAAGCTCGTTGGGAGTAGGGATTGTTTCATTCCTTGTACTTGGATTTCCAGCACCTAGAACAGAACCAGACCTGTGACAGGCACTTAATAAATATCTGTTGATTGATTGATCGACCAAGGTCACATGAGCAATAAGTAGCCGAGCTGGAATTTGAAATCAAGTCCTTTGATTCTTACTAGAGTGTTCCTTAAGTCATAGCTGAGCATTGAGCTGCATTTGTCAAGAAAATTCTTCTCACAGATGAAATCCCAGGTTCTTAGGGCATTTGATAATAGGGAGAGGCTCCATGATGTGATAGGAAGATTATTAGCCTTAGAGTCAGGGGACCTGGATTCTAATCCTGATCCAGCTAGATTGGTAGAGAGCTATGTGACCTTGGGTTATCATTAGCCGCTTAACCTCTTTGTCCTTCTATTAGCTCATTTGCAAAACGAGGGGCTCAGATTAAAGGATATCAACAGCACCCATCCAGTTCTGATGTTCTGTGACTTAGTGTGTGAAGATGAGACCCCAAGAGTTTTACCATAGTAAGATTTTTGACATCTGCCACGAAAAGATCATGGAAAACCTTTTGATCAAATTTTAGGTGGAGGCAAACCTCATTATCTATTCTTGTTTCCCCAATCAGAAGACCCTCCAGAAACTTCCTACCAAAGATCAACAGCTGGGTTGGTGTTTGTCTGGGGACCCAAGTTAGGAACTCCCCATTGAAAAATGAGCTTGACCTTCCGTGCTGCAGCTGCTCTACCGAGGCTGGGTTTTCCTGTGACCTGGGCTGTGAAACTAACAGCTGTGAATGGTGCTTGGGAAGAGGATAAGAGTAAATGGATTTTTACCTGAATTTTGGTTTTTTCATTTTCTCCCTCCTGAGTTCAGCAGTGTTCCAACTGCTTCATTTCCAGAGTTCCCCTTTTTATTATGTTTGCCACATTATAAATTCACCAACAGCAACTCAGACAGAAAAGTGAAGTTTTTTTTTTTAATTGTATTTTTAGTTGAAGGGCATGTTAAAAAGAGAGGCTGTGAGAGATTAGTTGTTAAGTCTAAACAACAAACATTTGGGGGTACCGGTGAAACCTACACACAAATCTTTTCTATTTCTGCCTGATCAGTTTCTGAACTGGTCCAACTGTGTGTGTTAATGCCTTCCAAGGATGGTTGTTTCTATTTAAGGCACATAGTCTGCTGGATGGGGAAATACGGAATCAGCTCTTTGAAACCTGTGACGTAGCCCCATTCTTAATAATGTGAGGGACTTGGGGGCCCGTGTGACCGACTGGACATCTGTAAAGAAAATGGAGCTCAATGGGGGAAAACCTCGCATAAGGAAGCAGTTTTCATTACGATTTCCATTTAGTTCACACACATCATCAGATTTCAAGATGACAAATATGGAAGTCGTGTGAGAATGCTGTTTTATGATGTATTTTGGAAACTTGGATCCCAGTTCAAACATACAATATAAAGGAGCCTTATGATTAGGATATGAGTTATTTACTGTTGTTGTCAATTGTAGGAATTTAAATTTATATGTTGGTATAAAGTCCGATGTGAGACTCCACTGAAAAGCATGGTGTACACGTGGCTGGTGTGGTGGCTTATTTTGTTCATGTCGAGGCTCTTCAAGGTAATAAAAGAATGTGCTTCAAGATCTTAGGAAGATAGATTTAGAGCTGGAAAGGACCTTAGAGGCCATTTAACACAGCCCCTTTCATTTTACAGATGAAGAAACTGAGACCCTGAAAAGAGAAATGACCCATCCAGGGTAACACAGATAGTAAGTAGCAGAGTTGAGATTTGAACCCATGTCTTTTGATTTAAAGACGTGAGAAATATAACAAGTAGGCATAGATTTTCTTAGGCTCTTAGATCAAAATTTGGAAGTCACCTTACAGATTAGCTAGTCTGCCACTTTCATTTTACAAGTAAAAAAAAACTGAGGCCCAGACAAGTAAAGTGACTTTACACAGATACAGACACTAAGTATATATAATACATATGCGTGTGTATACGTGTATGTCTGTATAGATAGAGCATACAGATAGTAACTTGGATTTGGGGCAACTAGGGGCGCCGTAGTGGCCAAAGCACTGAGCTTGGAGTCAGGAAGACCCATCTTCCCGAGTTCACATTTGGCCTCAAACATTCCCTAGCTGTGCGGCCCTGGGCAAGTCACTTAACTGTGTTTGCCTCAGTTTTCACATCTGTAAAATGAGCTGGAGGAGGAAATGGCAAACCACTCTATTATCTCTGTCAAGAAAACTCCCAAAATGGCATCATGAAGGTTTGGACCTGGCTAAAAATAAGTGAACAGTGATTTGAACTCTCGTCTTCTGATTTAGAGACAAGAGAAAATGATAATAGGTAGACAAAGATTTTCATTACAGTTTTTGAGCTAGAAGGGATGTTAGAGTTTAAGCTAGTACAACACCCTCATTTTCCAAATAGGGAAACTGAATTCCGGGGAAGTAAAGTGACTTTCCTGAGGTCAAAGAAATAGCAAGTAGCTGAGCTTGGATTTGAATCTGGGTCTCCTGGTTCAGGAGTAAGAGAAAATGGCAGTGAGGAAGAATGCATTCTGTCTTCTGTTGTCATTTAATCTTATAACATGTTTGCTCACTGGACAATCTTCATGTCACCTGAAATTGAACTAATTCTGATTTGCAGCCCAAAAGGTTCTGAGCTAAGATAGCCAGCAAATCATTCCACCACTTCACTTTCATAATTCACACCTGAAGAGTCAGACATTATTTGGGGTAGAACAGAGACACAACTCATAAAATGAGTCAGTGCCTGTGACCCAGGATATCTAGAGGCAGCAAATCATAGGATGCCTCCAAAGTCTGGGGCATACCACATTTTATGGCAGTGTTCAATCACCCAACCATAGGAGGGCAGCATTGAACCATAAGGGACCAACCATTAATGCCAAGGAACTTTCTTTTTAGGGTGGAGTGGGTCATAGATCTGCTTATGGTCTCCTGGCCAGGCTTTTTGTTTTTAATTAAAAAAATTGTTGGTGTCTTCTGTCTTTCTATCATCTTAGATTTCTGTATAGATGCTTTCCCACTCCTATATATCAAAAAAATTTTTTAATGAAGGAAAAAGAGCATTTCAACAAAATCAACCTATGCATTGGCATGTCTGATAGTGTGCCTGTGTGTATAAACGCATATTATATGTATGTATATGATATTCCATAGCCATGTCCTCTCATAGGGAGGGAAATGAATTTTCTTAACTCTTCCCTGGGACCAAATTTGGTCATTACAATTACATAGCATTCAGTTTTGTTTTTGTTCTTCTGTTTACATGGTAGTCTTTGTGTATTTGTTTTCCTATTTCTGCTTAGTTCACTCTGGGTCAGTTCATATAAGTCTTCCTATGCTTCTTGGAATCTATCGACATTGGTGTTTCTTATGGCACAGTAATATTCCATTTCATTTACATATTGCAATTTGTTTAGCCATTTTCTAAAGAATGGACATCTACTCTATTGCCAGCCTTGCATTTCACAGCCACCCCCCCCCCCCATTGCCAATAAGCATAAACTCACATCCATAGAGCATTTTACTATGTCCAAAGTGTTTTTCTCACAACAGCTCTGGGAGGTGGGCAGAGCAGATATTGTCATCTCATTTCACAGATAACGAAATTGTAGCCTAGTGACTTGCCCAAGGTCACCCAGTGGCAAAGATTGGTACTCAAACCCAGAAACCTTGAATACCAAGGCTAGTGGTCTTTCTGCATCTCCTGTGGAGCCTCTTCAATAGCACAGATATGAAATTGGAGTACAGACAGCTTGTCCTGCCCTGTGTCTTTCCAGAACATAAGGAGACAGAGAGAGGGCAGCATGCTCCACATCGACAGGGCTCCCTAGCTCTCACTCGGCTCTGGTACAATGTAAACTCTGTCGAAAAGATATTAGGGACAAAAAGCAGACTGGAGGATTTGGGTGCAGATGGATGGCTAGAATTATAAAGAAAAACATTCAAAGGATTCCATTAAAAACAGATGGAGTTTCTAGGAAGCCCAGAAAGAAAATGTTTAATTATTCAGTGTATGTAAAACTCATCAAATTTAGATTAATATTAAGATTATAACAATGTGGGGCTTCCCAGTGAAACATCAATGCTTTTGGTCCTTTAAAAGTGTTTTTTTTTCTTTTGCTGATAATAAAAAGTATCTATTGAAATCAAGATTTTGCCTGATGACATTTTTCTTCATAATAGGGAGGTCTATGTCAGTTTTGAGGACCTTTTCCCAGTACCCATTTTCAGTGGTGCTAGTGTGCTAGAATTCTGTGAAATCATAGGTGCTGAATTCATAAGTCAGGGCACTAGGAGTACCTTTTAGGGTACTAATCTCTGCTTCCTTGGTTTCTACATCTGCAAACTTAATCAACCAAGAACAGCTTCCTAATGATCTTGGCTCAAGCCCCCATTCTGGTGGATTCTCTTCAATGTCATCAATACCACTGATTAGTCACACACTTCCAGTTTAACCAGTAAAACCAATTAGCTTTTACAAAGGGATGTTTACTGAGAAGACAGACATACCGAGAAGTACAAAAACATTACCTCCCTCCCCTAAATGGAGCATGTTCTTTCCAATACTTCAAGCTCTGGGCAGAGTGAGCTCAAACTTTAAACCAGTTGCTCCAGAGGATTTTCCCAACCATCCTATGGATAGAGCCATTTCTCGGCTGCAGGACAGGCCACACACTCGCTGCCCTCCAGACTTCAGCGAGTCTTCCTTAACCCTTCGCAGCCAGCAAGAAGGAAAGAAAGGGAGTTTCTCCATTGGAGCCTTTGTATACACTCTCAGATCCCATTCAGTAGCCAATCAAAAGGTTTTTTCTTGGTAAATGGACAGGAAAGAGCCGATATTTGCATATGTCATAAAGGGGAGAGTCAGGCTGCTGTATTGCACACCCTCCCAAACTTCCAGTACAAGGCTCCCCAAACTGCTCCCGCGGGTCCCCCTACATGTGTTCCCACGACTGCTTCATCAGCCAGTTCCCCAAGAACAATAGCTTAAATGAGTGTAGTGCTGGGTGGTTCATAAAGTATGTATGTCATCTTCATCTTGGAAACGGCCTTATGAAGTAGGTTGTGACCCCAGTCATTTCCATTTTCTAGTACTTAGCACAGTGCCTGGTTTGTAGTCGATACTTAATAAATATTTAGTTATTGATTTTACAGATGTAGAAACCGAGGAAATAGAGACTAGATTGTGAAATGCCCAAGGTGATATATATTTATATGTTATTTATATACATTTATAATAATGTAAGAAAACATAAATGTATGAAAACAAAAACCAACTGACCAGCCCATGTGCATATATGCATATATGTGTGTGTATACAAATATAATATAATACATTTATCCATCTATCTATGGATCTATCATAAGGAGCAGTGTTAGCACTGGAATCCAGCTCTTTTAGCTCCTTAATACAGGGACTTTTCCGTTATACTGTAAGAGCCACTAGAAGAAAAATTCCAAAATAATTCTTCTAAATCTCATGGTACTTTGGAAAGGCCCTTTACTCTGGAGACAGAGGTCCAAGATTCAGATGCTACCTTTGCTACTACCCAAGTGTCCTTGGACAAATCACTTAACCTTTGTGGCCCTCAATGTCCTCATCTGTCAAATTCCAGCACTGGACTAAACGGCCTTTCAAGTTCCTGCCCCCAGGAGGATTTCACAGAACTCTAGGTCAGAGCTAGAAGGGATTTCAGATGCTTTCTGCTTCAACTCCCTCATTTTATTTGTGAGGAAAGTGAGACTCACGGTGAGTAGAAGCGATTTGCTTGGGGTCACACAGATAGCTGGTGAGTTCCAAAGGAGGGATTTGAACTCTGGGTCTCCGACTCCAAAGCATTGGCTACAAACTATTTTGTAAAACCCAGGGCTCTCTATAGATGTTAGTGATGGTGTTGATATGAGCTCCTTGAGGACAGGGGCCATGTTTTTGCCTGTCTTTTAATCACCAGTATGTAGTGCAGTGCGTGGCATGCAAAAATACTTGTGGCTCATTCACTGGGCTATTGTTTCTTCTCAGGAATCACAGATGTTTTGCAGGATTTAGTATTTGAAGGGCTTGGCAGAACCAACCACTTTCAACCTCAACTATTTTCTTTTATTACATATTATTCCCTGTATGCAAACACAGAAACTTTTTGAATTGACTACGATAGCTCCCTTACCCACAGGTCAACTGGTCCCACCCTTTGCCATACTCTCAGCATAATTTAGTGGAAAGAGTACTGATTCCAGTATCGGGGGGATCCTAGGTTCACATCCTGCCCCAGATGCATATGGCCATGTTACCTTGAGCAAATCGTGTAATCTTTGTGAGCCTCAGTTTCTATAAAATGAAGGAGCTGGTCAAGGTGGCCTCTGAGGTTGCTTCCAGCCCTAGATTTACGATCTTCTACGTACTTCCCCGCTGACTAAACTGACAGTGAAAACATTTGCTCTATGTGCTCTGCTGAAATATTGAAAATTCGGATTCTTGCAAAGTATATCTGTGCTTCCTGTGAGGAAACACCAGCACGGAGACATAAACACTCATTTAAAAAGGGAGGAGGCAGTTGAACATTGTAGATTATGCATTTATCTCTTTTTCTTCTTCTGCTGGTCTTAGATTATTCTGATAAAGTCAAGATGTGTCCTCTCGGAGCATTTTTTTCTACGTTGGGGAGTTTCCTGAGCTTCAGATCTTGTGATTTGGATCCTTATGGATTGGACCAGGCTTTTCTAAGTAAACATGTGGCTTACGACTCAGGGGATGAATTTGTTACTCACACTTGAGGATGTCAAAACATTTCCCTAAGTGTCAGTCAGGATCAGCCACAAGGAAAATATGAGACTCTCCCATTTTCATCTCTTTGTCATTTTCTATAGAACAGACATTGTTGAAAGTAACAAATTGAACAAGCCTGTGATTATTTCTAATAAGTGGCAGGCAGCTTGGAGCCTTTTATCACTGCAGTGGGGCCTGCGCCATCGTGTGGGTTCCCTTGGCCTTGGGTGATGATTGTAGGTCCGGTCTGTGTTATCAGCCTCTCCATTAGAATCCTCTGAAGTCCGTCATTACTTTTACGTTTTTCACTAGTGCTTTTGTATTGGTATAGAGGAGCTCGCCTCTGATTGGGTGGGTAGCCGGATAATCTTGACAAAGACCCACCTGTTCCAAAGCTGCACAGGATATGTTGGCTTAACGTCCTGACAACAGGATCAATTTAATTACCTCCTTTCTTAAGTACAAGCCGACCTGGGATGACTTAACCACCTGCGACAGGCTTTTCCATTGGAGTGGGCTGGGAGGCACCTAGCATGACTAGAGGGAGCTTTCAGATTTCATTACCCCAATTTATTGTAATATGCATTAAAGGCCATATACTTTCAGGAGAGAGATGATGGTTCTAAACTCCACACAGTCCTGGTTATTTACAGTGTTTCCAGGCTTTAAAATTACGGTGAAAGATTTACTTAAATAGCAGCCCATGTAAAATCGAAAATCAATAAAGTTAATAAATTCTACTTGTCTACTTGAATCGATTCCTTACGCTAATAGCTCGATACTCCAATACCTATATATACTTTTTAATTTTTGGTGTCATCACCCAATGATAATCTCAGGACTGTGTGGACATCAGCTTGGGAGCTGTTAGCATTTCAGGGTTTCTGCCCATTCTATCCTTCCCAGGCAAAGGTCACTTGGACTGTTGGATACTCTTTGTAGCCATAGTTTCCAGAAAATGAAAAGACCAATTAGGAGTTTTAGCCTGATGCTAGACTTAGTATCTGAGCTAATTCCTTTTAAAGTGATAAATCTAAAGGTAATATATGTGCAATATATACATGCACATACATATATTACATACATATCTATATGCATATATGTATATATGTATGTGTCTGTATATATCCATGTACATATATCTGTATCTTATATTTCTCTCTCTTTCTCTTTCCTCTCTCTTCCTCCCTTCTTCTCTCTTCCCTTCACTCCTTCTTCCTCTCTTCTTCCCTCCTTCTATCTCTCTTCTTCCCTCACACTCTCTCCCCTTCCTTCCCTCCTTCATCCTCTCTATTATTCTCTCCTCCCTTTTTCTTCTTCCTTCTCTTTCCCCCTCTCTTTCCCTCCCTCCCTCTCTCTCCCACCCTCCACATGTTATTTCTCACTAGGAGAATGTACTCAAGTTCTTTGAAGGCAAGAACTGTTTTCCTTTTATCTGTTTCCCTGGCACTACCTACTTGGCATATAGTAGGCACTTGGTAAATGCTCCTTGGATGGAAGTCTCGGCTCATATTTCCCTTCCTATGGAAAGCATTTCCTAATCTTCAAATTACTAATATTTTTTTCTCTCCTGAAATTACTTTGATTCCTCCCCCTTTTATTTTTTCATTTGTAAAAGGGTTTGGTTGACTCGATGCCTTTCAAGGTCTTTTCCAGGTCCAAATCTTTGCTCCTATGATTTAGATTCAGAAAGAAGTTTCTTAAATGACTTGTTGTCAATTGAGGGTCCCAGTCCAGTTGAATGAATAAGAGAGTTTCACAAGAAACTGATTTGTTTCCTTTTTAGGATTGAAAAGGACAAGCAAGTAGAAGTAATGTCAGTCAGTGGCAGTGTGGTCCTGGGAAAATAGCTCTGATTCAGTAGTCAAACAATCCGAGTTCAAATTCTACCTCTGATATTGACTATCTACGCGATCTTAAACAAGTAGATTCATCTCTCTGAGCCCCTATTTCCTCATTTGTCATTTGGAAGAGTTGGCCTTCGACGTCCCTTTGCGATTTCTCATTCTGTGAACATTTTGTCTATTGGACTATCTACCATTCATGGTAGTTTCTTTATAGCAGTCAGGTTCTTAGTACAAATCTGCTCATGGTATTCTCAGTAGGAATAGATATGATTTTTCCCATGTTCAGGCTGAAAATTAAACTTGGCAAACGTCAGAAGCAGAGAAAAGCAATAAATAACTCATAATTATCCTGTTGTTTACTCTTCCCAGAATTACAGAATCTGTGCTGGGAGGATCCTCTGAAGTGACTAGAATGAGCCATACCTAAACAACTTGTCATTTTTAGTTGTGTCTGATTCTTTGTGGCCCCATTTGGGGTTTTCTTGGTAGGGATACTGGAGTGGTTTGCCATTTCCTTCTCTAGCTCATGTTACAGATAAGGAAACTGAGGCAGAGTGAAGTGACTTGCCCAGGGTCACACAGCTAATGAGTGTCTCAGGTTTGATTTGAACTCAGAAAGATAAGTCTTCCTGGCTCAGGTGTGGTATTGGATGGCACCTAGCTTCCCTGAATAGCCTGTATATTATACCTGACTTATTGCTATCTAGCCAGCCATTGCTGGAAGACTTCTTATAAGGGGAATCTCATTCCCTCCTGGAGGAGCCATTCTACTTGGAATAGTTCTGACTGTTACAAAGTTTCCCTTGACATTGAGCCTAAGTTTGCCCACCTGTAGTCTCCACTCACACCCAGTTCTACATTCCTTAGTTTCCCAATTAGAACAAGTCTTTTCGCATGAACACCCTTCATATCCTTGAAGACAGGCATCATGTCTTCGCTTTTCCAGGCTAAACATTACCAATTCCTTCAGCTGATTCTCATTTCATTGCCCTGCTCTGCATATACTCCCGCTTATCAATTGAATTACCAAAATGTGGTACCCAGAGCCAAACACAACATGGCAGATGTGGTCTGACCACAGCAGAACACAGAAGAATGATTATTTCTTTAATCCTTAGAGCTATGATTCTCTTAATATAGCCTAAGATTGCATGACAGCTTTGGGCTGCTACTACTGCAGTATCGACTTGTATTAAACATGGAATTCACTAAAATGCCCAAATATTTTTTAAAGCTATGCCTTTCTTATTTTATACTATAAAGTTGATTTTTTGAACCCAAGGGTGAGAAATGGTATTTATTTCTCTGCAATTTTGTCTTATTACGTTTAGTCCAGCGTCCTTGCCTGTTGGAATCTTTTTTGGTTCCTGATTGTCATTCAGGGTCTTAACTATCCCTCCTAGCTTTGGGTCATTGCAAATTTGATGTAAACGTATCACTGATGACTTTGTAGGGCCAATAAACAACACTGGGCTGAGCAGATCTCTGGGTTACTGCCCCGGTAAATTTTTTGTGTGTTCATACTGAACAATTAATGACTGTCTTTTGGGAGTGGCTGTTCAGCAACTGGCTCTGAATCTGCTTGGTTCCCCACCCCTGATAGCCTATATCTCTCTATGCTTATAAGCAAGAGCAATTTGAGACTTTGTCAAATCTAGATAAAACAGACCTGTGACATTCCCTACCAGAACCTAAGCACTACCCAGCTTCTCCATCTGCCATGAATTGCCCATAAACACAAGCCTTCCTTGATGTGTTGTTTTGCCCAATCAGGATGAGAACTTGGGGGCACTCAATTTTCTGTCTGTATCTCTAGCCCTTAGCACAGTGCTTAGCACACAGCAGGTGCAGAATATATGTTTTTCCATTCCATTCCATGGATCTGCCAGTTTAGTAAACCTGTCAAAAGGGAATCAGGTTGGCCTGGCCTGACCTATTCTTGATGAAGCCGAGCCAGCTCTTTGTGACCCCTGCTTCTTTCTTCTAACGATCCCTTTCATAATATATTCCAAAAATGTCCACAAATCGAAGTCAAGCTCACTGGCCCATGGTCTACAGATTCTGCTCTTATCCTCCATTTGTGAAAATCAAGACAGTGTTTCCCCATTTCATGTCTTGCAGCTCCTCTCCCCTTCCCTGCGATCCTTGGGAGACCAGTGACAGTGGCTTAGCACTTATATCTGACAGTTTTCAGTACCCTGGGATGTCATTTGCCTGTGCCCGATGACTTGAACTCATCCAGGGCAGTGAGGTACTCTTTTATTGCTCTATTTATCTTGGGTTTCAATACCCTATTAGCCATTTTTGTTCTGTCCTTTCTAGGCTGAAGGTTATTCTCTGGCGGAGAAAGCAGAAGCAAAACGAAAGACGAGTAATTCTGTCTTCTCTCCATTGGCCATTATGAGTGTCCCGTCTCTCCTGGGCAGTATCTCTGCTTTGAGCTTCCTTTTTTTTCTCCTTCAGTTCTGTTAGCTAATTTCCATTTACTTTAGTTATGATTTGCTCCCCACTGCTATAGTGGAAAGCAGTTGCTCCGATGTGAGAAGAAGCACAATATTTAGTGGGAAAAGCCCTGAATTTGGAGTCATAGGATCAATTGGGTTCGACTATGGCTCTGTTGCTACCTGGGTGAACTTGGGTAAGTCACTAATATCTCTCTGGGTCTCTGTATCCTTGTCTCTGAAGCGAGAGGGGGAGAGATCCCTGAACCTAGGTCAGAGGACTGAGGTTCCAATCTCGACTCTGATGTTTACTACCTTTATGACTTTAGACAAGTGACTCAGTTGGGCCTCAGTTTCCTCATCTGTAAAATTATCGAGTTGGAGAAGATGATCTAAGGTTCCTTTCAGCTTATGATCTATAAGCATATGACTTGATGACTAGCCGATCTCTGGGATCCCTTCTGTCTCTGAGACTGTGACTCTGATTTATAGAAATACAATATTTGTAGAATTCAAACACACTCGTGGAATTCCAAGTTTCATTATCTAATGACCACTGATGGTTTTGAACCTATTAGTTTAAACGAACTAATGAATCCTTGGATGCATAACCAGAAGATTCATTTACGGATGAGGTAATTGCCTCTTTTTGTTACAGCCAGGATTTTGAAAGCCGGGATGAGTGAAATTTGAAAACTATTTCAATGCAATTGGTGTCCTTCGTAAGCCTCTGAACTTTATTTTATGTTTTTTGACTGAATAAAAATCATTTTTAATCTTCTGTTTTTTTAAATAGTAATCTATTTTTCCCAATTACAGGGTAAGACAATTTTTAGCATTCATTTTTACAATATTTTGAGTTCCAAATTGAGTTCCAAAATTGAGTTCCAAATAGGCCCTGTTCCTAAAATGGCAGGCAACTTGATATGGGTTATACATGTGCAATAATAATAATAATAATAATAATGATAATTTCCTTATTAGTCACAGTTGTGAAAGAAGAAACAGATCAAAAGGAAAAAAAAACATGAAAAAGGATAAAGTAAGTGAAAAAAGTGGGCTTCGATCTGCATTCAGAGTTCATCAGTTCTTTGCTTGAATGTGGATAGCATTTTCCTTCCTGAGTCTTTTGTAATTGTCTTAGGTCATTGTGTTGCAGAGAAGAATTGAGTCACTCATAGTGTTGCTGACATTGTGTACAATGTTGCCTGGTTCTGCTCATTTTACTGTGTATCAATTCATGCAAGTCTTTCCAGGTTTTTCTGAAATCTGCCTGTTCATCATATGTTATAGCACAATAGAATTCCATTACATTCATATGCCACAGCTTGTTTAATCATTCCCCAACGGATGGGCAACCCCTCAGTTTTTAATATTTTGCCACCATGAAAAGGGCTGCTACAAATATTTTTGCACAACTAGGTCTTTCCCCTTTTTTATGGTCTCTTTGGGATACAGATCTAGCAGTGGTATTGCTGGATCAAAGGGTATGCAAAATTTGGTTGCCTTTTGGTCATAGTTCCGAATTGCTTCCCAGAAACGTACGATCAGTTCACGACTTCAACAACAGTGTGTCAGTGTGACAATTTTCCCACACCCTCCCCAACATTTATCATATCTCATTTTCTTTTTTGTCATATTAGCCAATCTGACAGTGTGAGGTGGCACCTCAGAATTGCTTTAATTTACATGTTTCTAATTAAAAGTGATTTAGAGCATGTCTTCATATGTCTGTAGATAGATTTGACTTCTTCATCTGAAAACTGCCTGTTCATATATATCCTTCATATATATCCTTTGACCATTTGTCAATTGGGGAATGACTTGTATTTTGACTCAGTTCTCTATAAAATGAGTTCTTTATCAGAGAGATTTTCTGTAAAGATTGTTTCCCAGCTTTCTGCTTTCCTTTTAATCTTGGTTGAATTGGTTTTGTTTGTGCAAAAGCTTTCCAACTTAATGTAATCAAAATTATCTGTTTTACATTTCATAATGCTCTCTAGCTTTTGTTTGGTCATCAGCCTGTAACTCACTTAACTTCTGTAAGAATTTGAATGCTATTCCACTTGGTGCATACATGTTTAGTATTGATATTACTTCATTGTCTATGTTACCTTTTAGCAAGATACAGTTTCCTTCCTTCTCTCTTTTAATTAGGTCTATTTTTGCTTCTGATTTGTCTGAGATTAAGATTGCTACCCCTGCTTTTTTTACTTCAGCTGAAGCATAATAGATTCTGCTCCAGCCCCTTACTTTTACTCTGTATGTGTCTCTCTGCTTTCTTGTAAACAACATATTGTAGGATTCTGAGTTTTGATCTACTCTGCTATTTGCTTCCATTTTATGGGAGAACTCATCCCATTCACATTCATGTGATTATTAATTGTGTATTTCCCTCCATCCTATTTTTCCTCCTTTTTGTTCTTTCTTTCCTTTCACTCTTTCCCTCCTCAACAATGTTTTGCTTCTGTCTACCACCTTCTCCCATCTTCCCTTTCTTCTCTCAGTACTCCCCCCGCCCTTTACTTAATTTCCTCTCCTCTTACTTTCCTGTCAGGTAAGACAAATTTCTGTATTCAACTGATTGTGTATATCATTCCCTCCTTGAGCCAGTACTGATGAGAGTAAGGTTCAAGTGATGCCCATCACCCACCCTCCCATCTTTCCCTCCACTATAATAGGTTTTTCACGCATCCTCATGTGAAATAATTTACCCCAATTCTACTTCTTCCTTTCTTCTGTACCCAGTGTACTCCTTTTTCTCATCCCTTAATTATTTTTTATGTCATTCTTTCAAGTTAATCTTATACCCATACTCTCTGTGTATGTCCAGTCTAGCTGTACTATTAGTGGTACAATTTTTAAGAATTACAAGTATCATCTTTCCATGTAGAGCTGTAAACAGTTAATGCCATCAAATCAATAGTGTTTTCTTTTTCCTTTCCCCACTTTTTAAGCTTTCTCTTTGG
Source organism: Phalanger gymnotis (assembly GCA_028646595.1). Lineage (NCBI taxonomy): Eukaryota > Metazoa > Chordata > Mammalia > Diprotodontia > Phalangeridae > Phalanger > Phalanger gymnotis. The sequence goes on along the minus strand of CM053626.1, from coordinate 22,227,492 downwards.
TCTTGATTAGAGATAATTTTTTCTTCAATTCTAGTCTTCTTATGAAAGCTTGAAATCCTTCTACTTCATTGAATGACCATTTTTTCCCTCTTGAAGTATTATGTCTAATTTCACTGAGTAGGGAATTCTTGGTTGTAGTCCTAGCTCCTTTGCCTTCTGGAATATCATGTTCCATAACCTCTGATCCTTTCGTGTTGCAGCTGCTAAGTCCTATGTAATCCTGATTGTGGCTCCCTGATATTTGAATTATTTTTTTTCTGGCCACTTGAGGTATTTTTTCCTTTACCTGATAGATATGAAATTTGGCTATAATGTTCCTTGGAGTTTTTATCTTGGGATCTCTTTCCTGAGGTGACTGGTAGATTCTTTCAATGCCTATTTTGCCCTCTGGTTCCAGGATATCAGGGCAGTTTTCTTTGATAATTTCTTGAAAGATACTGTCCAGGTCCTCCTTTTGATTATAGCTTTCACATAATCCAATGACTCTGACATTGTTTCTCCTGGATCTATTTTCCAGGTCAGTTGTTTTTCCAATGAGGTAATTTACATTTTCTTCTATTTTTTCATTCTTTTGAATTTGTTTGATGGATTCTCCATGTCTCATAGAGCCATTAGCTTCCATTTGACCAAGTCCAACTTTTAAGAAGTTGTTTTACTCAGTTAGATTTTGTACTTCCTTTTCCATTTAGCCAATTATACTTTTTAAGGAGTTGTTTTCTTCATTGAATTTTTCGTATCTCCTTTTCCAATTGGCCAATTCTACTTGTTAAGCAGTCATTTTCTTTTTCCAAGCTGTTGACTTGTTTTTCATAATTGTCTTGCATCACTCTCATTTCTTTTCTTATTTTTTCTTCTACCACTCTTATATGATTTTAAGCTCCTTTTTGAACTCTTCCGTGAGTTCTTTCTGGGCTTCAGACCACTTCCCATTTTTTCTTTGGGGTTTTGCCTATAGGTGTTTTGACATTGTCGTCCTCTTCTGAATTTGTGTCTTGATCTTCCTGGTGGCCAAAATAACTTTCTATGTTTTCGTTTGTTTTTTTGCTCATCTTTTTTTTGCCTTTTTTCTTTCTTTTAAGTTTAAGCTTTGCTCCTGGAGTAGAAGGGGCACTGTCTTAGGCTTCTTGTGCCAGGGGTTGTAGATCCTGACTGTTTAACTGGTGCTGTACTAATGTTGCCCTAAGTCCCATGGGGGACCCTTGTGACTGCTGCTGCACTGAGGGGTTGTGGTGGGGGGTGGCTGGTGCTGCTGGAGGCTGTAGGAGTCTGGCAGTTTACCTGGTGTTGAACTGGGGTCCTAATGATGGTGTCTTTCATGTGCTGAGGCTGGTGGGATGTTTTTGCATTTCCTCTGGGCTACACTCAAGCATTTGGTGATTTGGCCACTGTAGGTTGCCTGTTTGCCTGGGGCTATGCTGAGTGTGTGTGGGGGTGGGGTGGCTGCCTGTTTACTTAAGTACCTATAGGGCTGGCATCTACCTGTTTGCTTAGTGCTATGCTAAAGCACTTGGAGGTCTTATTTTATGTATTGAAAAAATTATTCTGAGAAGGTTTCACCAGACTGTTGAAGCTACCCATGTCACAAAAAGGTGAAGAATTCTGACTATAGACATAAGCAGAAACATGAAGCCATCAAATCTGCTTTATTTTCCTTTCCTCTCTGTTTTCCAAGTATGGAGACTACAGATTACCACTTCCATCCCACTCCTACCTTCTCTTTTGGAGTTGTGCTAACACTTGGCCTTAATGGAAAAGCCACTCCTTTGTTAGCTGATGGGTTGGGGCAGCTGATGGTTGTGATTCATTTTTACACTATTCTGATGAGAAGATAGAAAAATGTCCAGGGGGCTTTGTAGGGAATACCTTTCTATTCCTGAACAAACAGTCAGGGACCAGGCAGAGGATGAGAGTAAGAGGCATTGTTGTTCCCTGCTGTGTGATTGTGTAGGGGGCTGCTCCCTGAAGGGTTTCAGAATCTAGTGTCTGACCTGCAGGGAGCAGAATTAAGGTTGACATGTCAGATGTGAGTTGGATTTCACCCTCCCCTCCCCACAGAGTGGTTAGTTGTTAGGGTGTGTCAAAGATGCCTGGAGAATCTTTTATAGTCCAGCTGGGTTTCTGTGATGTCAAAAGGAAAAAAAAGTTGAATAGTGAACAATTAAGCCCATCTACTGACTTTTTTTTCTTTGTGTGATGCCAAATAACTGAGAAAACAACTTTGATATTTCACGGAATGACGATTGTTCTGAGTTGTGGAGACAGTCACCCTTTGAGGGAGAGGTGGGGTCAAAAATCGTACTCTCTGTTAGCTGGGACTGTCAGGAAGCCAGCTGAGCAGTCTGGCAAGCACGCCCGCGTGTAGAAGCCTCCCAGAGGAGACACATTTCAAGGGATGGCACGGTAACAGGTTGGTGAGGGATCCAGGTGTCTGTTAGGAATTATTTTCTTTTCTGCTTTCCTCTCTCCTGGAGGTCCCCAAAACTGGGAAAAGAAGAACCTTGCCGGGAGTGGAGAGCTTTCAAAGCCCCCCATCTTGGTGTTTGTATAATAGGAGGGGAGACTAGTGGCGGATGACTCTCCTGTGAAGTTTTTACATAGAGAAACCTAGATAAAATAATTGACCACAGAAAACACCGCCCCCCCCCGTGCCTTCCCCCGCACTTTGTAGGCAGTTAGATGGTCCTCTGCGTAATGTTGGACTTGAAATCAGCAAGACCTGAGTTTGAATCCTTCCTCAATAACTTTCTAGCTGTGAGACCCCAGGCATGTCACTTAATCTCTGTATACTGGTTTCCTCCCTTGTAAAAGGAGATAATTATAGCACCTACCTCTCAGGGTTATTGTGAGGATAGAATGAGATCATATTTGTAAAGTTTTTGGCAAACCTTTAAGTGCCATGTAAATGCCGGCTATTATTTTCCACTGAACAGGTGAGTATTGCAGTTTCTAGCACAGAGCAGTGGTTCCCTATTTTATACTTGTTATGTAATTGTCAACACAATAGGAAATGATAGAAATTATATTTATTAATATCAATGAAACAAGAATTATTAAATACTTGCTATGTGCCAAGCATTACGCTGGGCGCTAGAGGACTTTCTGAAGATCTTTGGAATCAGTTATGAGCCATGGGAGACACTGGCACAGGACCTCCCAGCATGGTGCATCAGTAGGAAAGGAGGAGCTGTGCTCTATGGATGAAACAGAATTGCTTTAGCACAAAGGAAATATGAGATGCGCAAAGGTAGAGAGACTCCTTGTGGTAGAGCCTTCTGAGCTCGTGTTGGTCTGATCAGTCACAGTTAGGAACACTGTATATTGACTCCCACACAAAGGACAAAGAAGAACAGGGTTACAAATGAAAGAGCCTCTGCCCTTGAGGACCTTATTTGTATCAGGGGAGACAACATGTGTGAGTGAATAAATGAAAAACTATTTATTAAGCACTTGCTGTGTGCAAAGCTAACAATGGGAACACAAATGGAAATGTAAGACGGTCCCTGTTCTCACACATGGGATGTTTAACTGCAAAGCTGCTGGGTAGACCCAGGGGTCCTTAGGGTGCAGCAGCAAAACAAGTAGGAATACTTCTGCTTTGGTGTCATTCACACTGATAAAATCACATCTGTCTTTAAGGTTGAGCCATTTGACAGTGCCAAGGACTCTGGAGGTAAGAAAGAGCCTCTCTTTTCCCAGTCTTCAGTAGCAGCCACTCCTTAGGGG
>CM053626.1:22187351-22223269 GCA_028646595.1 Phalanger gymnotis | reverse complement strand
TTTTCACTATACCAGTGCTTCTAAACCTGGGCCCCATATGCTACTATCCCCATCAATGAACAAATTCAGAGGATCCTCGCATTTGGGTGGGAAAAAATAATTACATCTTTTTTTTCACCAACCTTTGGCTTCCTTTGTAATCCTGCGGATTTTATTCTATATATTTAAGAACACGATTCTGAGATGGGATCCTTGGGCTTCTAGGGAAGCAAGAGCAGTCTAGGACACAACCCTCTGGAGTGTAAAGGCTTTATTGAGTTTTCGTGAATCCTCCTGGGGGTTGCCTGGAGAGAGTGATGGCGAGAAGACAACAAGAATAACCCACAACCCAGCAGTATTACTTCATTGAAATGCAATTAAACAAGCATAGCTTAGCTGCTTGTTACCTTCAGAGAGCTACATTAGCAGCTGCCTAAAAAAGTCCAAAAGCAAAACCATCCCATCCCTTAAGGACTTGAGGACATTCTTTCATCCTCACAACTTAGGAGGTGGTGTAATGATCCCATTTGACAGATGGAAAACCTGAGGTTCAGAGATGCAGTGACTTATTGCAAACACAATCAGTGTGGTACAGCTGAGGATTGATCCAAGCTCTTCTCACCTTTTCTCCTGCTCTTCCACCAAACCACCTTTCAGTACCTATGAAGACAGAGGGATGGTGTTGGAATGATTTAAGTAGTAGAGGGGACATCTTTGTGGCGGCCATACAAGAAAGGAGCTGCTTCCCAGCACTTTTGTGAGCCATTCTCCAGGACTAGACTGTATTCTCTTCTCCTTTATGAGAATCCCGTCTTCCATTAAGTCTGAGCTAGGACATCATCTCCTTTGGGAAGCATTTTCTGGTTGCCCTCCCTTCTCAAACTATGTTCTCTTTACTCCTCTTGTTTTGTCTAGCTGTAGTATTGCAGGCTTCCAATTTTAATGAGCCTAATTGGGATCATAGTCTAAGAGCCAGAAGTGACCTTGAAAGCAATCACATCAAATCTCTCCATTTTATAGATGAGGAAATTGTGGCCTTGAAAAGGAGGGAGAATTTGAAAACAAATTTGAAAACAAAATTTGACTCCCAAGGCCCAAGCTCCATCTTCTACACATAACAGTTATCCCTATTGAAAACCCAAATTTTGCTTGCTGAGGCAGCATTACGTTCTCGTTAAATTCAAATAGGCTTTCTGAATTGTCAGAGGTCACTTTTAAAATATTTAATTTATTCATTTTCAGTTTTCAACATTCATTTCCACAAGTTTTAAATTTTCTCCCCCTCCATCTCCCCTCCCCTCCCAAGATGGTATGCAATCAGCTATGGGCTCTACACATACACTCCTATTAAACACATTTTCACGTTGCGTTGAAGAATTAGAGCTCACTTTTTCTGACCTTTCTTCTTCCTCTAGAACTACATTGTATCATTTTGCATATACTTTGTGTTTATCCACATAGGCATCTCAACACATGACCCCTTTCCCTTCCCCCACCGGTAGAGTATAAGCTACTTAAGGGCAGGGATGGTGTCAATTTGATCTCTGAATCCCCAGTGCCTAGCACATAGCAGACACTTAATAAATGCCTGTGGAATGGAATGGAATTTAAATTAAAGCTTCACGTGAGATTTATAAACCTGCCATCTAGAGTTAATCTTACCTTAGAGGGAGCACTTTTCATTAAGAAAAATAAATCTATTACCTGATACTAATATAGAAACAATTAAGACAGCCAGGCTAGAAGTGTGGTAAGTATAATCATCGGCAGCTTTAATTAACAACACACCAGGGACTGGAATGAGTTTGGCTTCCTTTTTTTTTGTATGGGACTTTCTTTTCCTGACTCTGGAACTATGGGGGCTGGTTTACTGGGGAAAAGGCCCCCTCCCTTTACAAGGCTGCTGGCACATGCCTCGGGTCATGTGCCAGCAGCCAGTGCTCTGTGATGAAACTCATCATCTTGCTGTCATAAGATCGTGGGATCATAGATTTCGAGGTGGAAGCAACCTGAGAGGCCATCTTGTTTGGGAGGCTGTGTGGTTCAGTGGACAGAGAAGACCTGAGTTCAAATCTCAGCTTCCCTTGACTATCTGTGTGACTTTGGGTAAGTCACTTAACCAGTTAAGTCCGGCAGTCCAGTCCTCCCTGACCCTTACTAGTATGTAACTATCTACGGTGCAAGTCATTGGCTTCATCTGTAAAATAGGAATTAGTAGTAGCATCTACTTCTCAAGCTTGTCGCGAGGCTCAAATGAGATAATTATTCATTATTACTGTCATTAATAACCCCCTGGGTCTCAGTTTCTTCACCTATAAGATGAGGGGGTGGGACTAGATGAACTGAAAGGAAAGACACCCTTGTCTGGTGGAAAGGGGTCTAGCTTTTGAGTTAAAGGCCTTGGCCCTGACACTTCTATCTGGGTGTCCGTGGGCCTTTCTGGGGCCTCACTGTCCTTACCTATAAAATAAGAGGGTTTGGGTTAGGTGATTTCTAAGGTTCCTTCCAACTTAAGCTCCATGATTTTATGCAGAAGATCTTCTGAATTAGGTACAATCGGAGCAACCCCCTGGCCTCTACTTTGCAGTTGACCAGATGTGACTAAAGATGCAGCCTGAGAGATTAGCCATTTCAGGGATTCCCACACATTTTTGCTTTTGGAAAGCTCTCTCCCACACCAGCCATCTTCCTCCCGCTTGTGCGTTATCAGGAGGTGAACACAGACAGATAACATCCTTGTGACGTGACCCTGACCTTTGTCAACCTTTGTTAAGGCTTCATCTGAAGTCAGGCCTAGTGTTTGTAAACAGGATGTAATTAAGCCTGGGACTGACAGGGGCTGACAGTAAGACAATGAAGAGCTGGCAGAGAGGGGCTGTCAGATGTCAGCTTTCATTGTGTGCTAAGTGCCTTCATCCTAATTAGTGTCCTCGGTCTGAAGGAAGTTCTCTCTGCTGGCTTCATCTGTCATGGTGTGGAGGCCAGCCTTTCAAAGGGCAAGTGTTTCCTCTGATAAACCTGAGAACAAGTCTGGGCTGGGGCTGGAGTAGGGGTGGGAGGAGGAGGGGAGCCACCAAGTCAAGGGGAAACTGGGAAAGTCAAGCCTCCCCTTGACAGGTGCTGGCTGAAAAACACCAAGAGGTGGCCTCTCAGGCTGGCTTGAGCGAAGAACAAGGGAGTTACAGCTTTCTAGGCCTGGATGGGGCAGCTAGAGGGCGCCACAGTGCACAGATCACTGAGCTTGGAATCTGGATGACATCTTCCTGAGTTCAAATCTGGCCTCAGACACTTGACCCTGGGCAAGTCACTTCAACCTGTTTGCCTCAGTTTCCGCATCAGTAAAATGAGATGAAGAAGGAAATGGTACTCTACTCTAGTATCTTTGCCAAGAAAACTCCTAAATGGGGGCATGACTGAACAACAAAAGACTTGGATGCCAGTGGTGAAATCAGGAAGAGGAGAGTATAAACATACTGGGAGGACCGCTTTGGCCCATTTCTACATTCCTAGAGGAATGCTTGTGTGGAGAATCATAAGATTTGAACTCAAGTCTTCTGACTTCTGAGTTCACGTTGCTTTCATTGTACGAGGCTGTCACCTAGACTGTCTATGTCCAGTAACCTGTCCTAAAGCAGAATTATCTTCCAACACAGATTTGGTTGTCTAGGAGATGATGGTGTTTTGGTAATTCAATGAATCACCCCGATTACTAACAAAGATTTTCCAAGTGCTCATCCCCAGTGAGTTACCAGACGTACACTTACCCGCTGGAAGCTTCCATCCTGGCTGTCTGATGGAACTGAGTTAACACTTGATTGGAATCTTCCTGGGACCCTGTTCTTCTATTAGAGAAGGTGGCACCTGAAAGTACCTCATGTCTCTCTCCCAGAATCCTGTACTTCCTTCAAAGCGCGAGTCAGATGCCTTCTCCTACAAAGGTTCTTTGCTGACTCAATCTTCCCCTTTCTCCAACCCCTTTTAGATATCAGTCCTCTAAGCCTCCTGAAATAATTTTGGGTAAACTGGTGTGTATGTACTTGGGTCTATGCTGGGTCCCTCAGTCAAACGTACGCTTCTGGGGGAGGGGGACTGTTTGGTGTTTGGCTCTGTATCCTCAGCACCTTAGACAGTGTGTAGTACAGAGGAGATGATTGATAAATGCTAATTGAATTTAATTTAGTTGAATGTGTATTTTAGAATCACATTATGAAGATTCCCATCCTTTACATCTATTCTTTATCATAGGAAATAGAATGCCCATTGCTATAATAGCTGGCACACAGTAAGTGTTTAATAAATGCTCAATGATTGATTGGCAGGGTGACAGGGTCATAGAGTTAGAGTTGGTTGGGATCTCAGAGCTCATCTAGTGCAAATCTCTCATTTTACAAATTGGGAAATTAAGGCCCACAAAGGCTAAGGCAATAGTAGCTCAGGGTCCTTGAGTCATAGCAAAATCTTGATTTGTAGGGGTTTTTTGATGGGGAGGACTGGACATACGATTTCACTGGTATAGTGAACTCCCAGTAAAGAAACTCCCTCTAACAATGCTCTGACGCACATAGTCCTCAAGAGCTCCCGGGGATAATGAGCAGTCAACTGCCTTCCCCATAGTCACACAGCTGGTATATGTTGGAAGACTCGGATCTGGGTTTTCCTGATTCTGAGAATGACTCAAGTCTCCCAGGCTGCATCTCTTGTCGGTTATGAGTTTTGAGAAGACAAAAGAAAAGAAAAGCAGAAACAAGAAAAATCTTTGATTTAGTTGGTGTGGAAGAATGGGAAGAATACTGAATTTGTTAAATTGAAGAGAATTGAATTGGAGGCCTTGTAGCTGCAGCCTGAATTCTTTGACTGCTCAGGTGGGTGTAGAATTGAGTGTAAAAGCCCTTTCTGTATTTTATATTTTTTGCTACTTGACTAGGTTGGGATATAGATCCTTGAACCCTCCGGCTTCCCCTCTAACCAAATGACTGGCTGCTCCACTGATTTTATTTACAGATAGAATGAATCTAGGTTCAGATTTATTTTTGTGACTAAGGAGAAGACATACACACTTCATTGAAGACATCGGGTTTGGCGTCGGGCTTGACGGCTGTTCTAAAGTCTTCTCGGTTGTCAGTGAGAACTAAAAGCTCCCTACAGAGGAATGGTTAGAAAGGAACATTACATCAAGAAAGGCAAAGGCTTTGATTATCTTTGGTACCTGCTTGAGAAAAATAATGTGTCACCAGTTCCCGCCCCCACCCTCTGCGCCGCGTGGTCGTCTTTTGTTTTAAAAGAGCTGCTGTTTGGCAGGCACGGTATTTTCCTCGGCTGGTCTCTTCTAGCAACAACACTGATTTTTAGGGTAGGATTTTGGGGAAGGGGTGCTTTTGGCAGAAAATAATTGCCAGCGGCTCTCTTCATTTACTTAACTTCTGGAACCATTATATAATGATAATTACTACTGCTAATTAGCATTTATGTAGCACTTGAAGGTTTCCAAAGTGCTTCTCAAATGTCTCATTTGACCCCATGAATAAGTGTGTGAGGTAGGTACCAACATTATCCCCATTTTCCAGAGGGGGAACCTGAGACCGAGAGAGAGGTCAAGCGGTCACTGAGCTAGTATGTGAGGCAGGGTTTGAACTCAGGTCTTCCATACTCCAAGTCAAACATTTATACCCACTCTACAACCTGGCTGCCTCCATGGAACTCTAAAAGACCCCACTCTCCTCAAACACATGCCCCTCTTCTACACAGCAAACCCAGCAGGCAAATCTTTCTTTGCCTTGTTGGCCAGCCCAGGGCATTATGTGCTTAGCTTGGCGGTAACTTGTGTCTAGTAGTGGAGAATGGGAGCTAAGGCAGGTGGAAGATGCTTAGGAAAGCAATTCTAGGACCTCCTCCTTACCCCATTCCCTTCACCTCCAGACACTCACCTTTTTAATCCACACTTCACATAGCTCCCAAATTGGTATTCCCTAACAATATTCACACACATCTGGACCAAAGTCAAAACCAGATTAATTCACACATATTCTGTTTTATTCAAAATGGCTTACTAGGTGTTCCCCATGTATAGCGTTCCACTTTCCCTTGTGCCTGGGACACATTTGCTTCTTAACTTCTGTCTTAGGGAATCTCCACCTTCCTTCAAAGCGCAATTCCGGTGCTACTTCTTACTTGAGGCCTTTATTCTTCCTCTTCCCCTCTCTCTCCATGATGTTAGCCTTCTCTCCCTCTTGAAATTACTTTGTATTTTCCTTCTTGAGTCTTTCCTTCAGTAGAATATAAGCTCATAGAGGGCAGGGACTGTTTCATTTTTGTCTTTGTATCTCCAGCTCCTTGAACAGTACCTTGCATTCAGTAGTTCCTTAATTTTTTTTGAATCATTTAAAATATGCAGGTAACTGAAGAATGAGAAGTACTTAGTTTCTTGAGGTTTTTGAGGGGGGCAGAAGAAGGAGTATTTGCTTGGGAATCAGGAGATCTTAATTCACATCTCTACTCTGCCACTAGCTAGCTCTGTGACCTTGGGAAAAATCACTTACCCTCTCTAGACCTCAGTCTCTTCATCTTTAAAATGGGGGGGGGATAGATTAGATGATCTCAGAGATTCCTTCTAGCTCTCTTCATATTTCATGACCAAGATATATATTTGCTCATCACTAGCATCCTTTGGTTCACTCATACTTTGCTACCCATATCCTATGATACGATCTCAGGAACAGAGGGAGAATAACCCAAAAGAATCAGTCTGTAGCTTATTGTTATTGACAAAGTTTTTTTTCTAAATGACTGTTACTCAATGCATCTATGTAATGTTGCAAAGTCACTTTAACACAGGGACGGAAGTGGAAATTTGCTCTGAGCAGTGCCTAGTCGCTAGCAGGGCCATATAGATTTAAAAAGCTGAGTATGGGTGGAGAGGGATAAGCCTACGCTAGTGAGAAATCACTATGTATTTTCAAGACTGCTTTGAAGTTATAGGTAAAATATCTGCCAACATCCTAACCCAGGGTTGTCACCTATAACTGAACCAGCTGTTCACTTGTATATTCATGGATAAGCTACCTCGACAAGGAGACACTTCCTGGCATCAAGGGAAGGAGGAAGGAGAGAAGGAGAGAGAGAGAGAGAGAGAGAGAGAGAGAGAGAGAGAGAGAGAGAGAGAGAGAGAGAGAGAAGGAGAGAAGAAGAAGAACAAGGAGAAGGAGGATGAGGATGAGGAGGAGGAGAAGAAGAAGAAGAAGAAACAGGAGAAGAAGGAAAAGAAGAAGGAGCAGAAGAAGAAGCAGAAGGAGCAGAAGAAGAAGAAAGAGAAGAAGGAGGAGGAGGACAAGGACTACGACAACGATGAGGAAGAAGAGGATGAGGATGAGGAGAAAAGAGAGGTATTTGCTTTGGGTGATTGTCAAAACAAGATCCTCCCCAAGGCACCATTTAAGCTTAAGTGGGAAATTACTTTAGTATAAGATGACCAAACAAATGCATATCTGAAAGGAACTAATGTCTAAGCAATAGCTTGGACCCATTGACTGGAACTCCATTTTTGGCATCATGATTCAGACGGCTGTCAGCACTTGTGTTTTTAATATTAACAAGACAATCCAAAGATAATGACTTGTGGTCATTAAATATAAATATTGCTAAATATTGCTCTCCTTTGTGGAAGAATGAGATGGGGATAAGGGCAAGACCTGTGATTTCACTGGCATTGGGAATTCCCAGGATGAGAAACTCCTACTAATCTAGGTTGGCACCTTTTCTATAATGTATAGAGAGTTGCTTGGGAACATTGAGAGATCAGTTGACTTTCTCAGGATCAAACAGCCAGATCTTGGTTTCAAAGCCTACTCTATATCCACCCTGCCACACTGGGTCATTTTGTAGAGGAATGCCAGTGCACAGAACCACCAACAACAGCTCGCATTTTTATGGCAGGGATGGAAAAGCACTTTATGCATGTCATCTCATTTGACTTTCAGAACAGCCCTGGCTGGTAGGGCTTTGGTTGTCCCCATTTTACAGATGAGCGAACAGGTTCAGAGAATACTTCATTCAACAAACCCAGGCATTCAGAAAGCACTGACTGTGTTCTGACAACTGTGCTAGGGATACAGAGACACAAATGATGGACTCTCTACCTCAAAGAACTTACATTCACTTGGGAGAAATAGTTTGTACACATATAAGGAAGCACAAAGTGAAATAAGGTAGTTGGGGGTGGGGCAAGAGTGGTCCACATTAGTAGCCAGGCAGATCAGGGAAAGTATTGCCTAGGGTCACAAGGCTGGTATCTCCAGGGCAGAGTTTGGCTTTGTACATGACACTGTACTGGCCAATGTCCTTGACAGTGTAACTACATGAAGATAAATGGATGTCTATGTGTTTATCTTTCTTTGTGTGTGTGTATCTATGTACACCTTATATGTATATAGAAACATGTGGTTTAATTAACACAGTGGGCCCCTGGGGAGGAAACTCCCTCTACCAAAGTAGATTAGTGATTTTATAACAACTTATAGTCTGAGAGATGTTAGGCAGGCACTGAGGCAGTCACAGGTGACTGGTCATGCAGTATTGGTCAGAGAAGAGGTTCGAACTTAGGGCAGCAAGACTCCAAGACCCATTCTCTTTTCACTGTGTCATGATGTTACATAATACATACATGTACATACACATACATACACACTACATACATACATTAACATATGGCGCTCCAACCCATGCCTTAGGAAATAAGGGAGACTTAGAGCTGATAGAAGGCACACAATGTTACAGTTGGACAACTAGCCTGTACTCTGGGACCAAATACCCCTATGTAATGTAGGCAACCCTCTGAACTAATGGAATACTGTCTTCTTTTACTGACCTGTCCTCCTCCCCACCCCCTTTAAGGTAGCTGTCATTTGTATATGTTCAATGAAAGAGGGGAAGACCGAAACCTCTGACAGTGTGAACTTTGATGCTGAAATAAATACATTTCTGGGGTGTGTAAATATATAACCACTGGAAGAAAGGGGAAAGAAAAGAAAACCTCACCAAAGCAGAGCATAGAAAGCTTTTAAAGATAGGTAAATCATTTTCTTTTTAGATGAAACTTCTTTTGGCCACATGAAATATGAATAGTAATTAAATGCACAGTCTGTGGGCCTTCTCTACTTTAAAGCGTTTTCTTTAAAAAAAAAAAAGAAAGAAAGAAAAAAAAAGGAACTCACCTCAGACAGGCCAATTACCCAAGAATGATGGAGTCAAGAGGAAAGTAGCTAAATTTCTTTACATGACTGATCACACCCACGAGCGAATGATTAGTCCCCGCTGGTGCAGATGTGGTGGGGACGCTTGCATTGGCGGACTTCAAATGGTCCTTTCCTTGGCTAAAATAAAATCTGACTGCACTAAATAGACAGTTTTTAATCTCGATTGGACATCTGAAGCGTTCTCAAGCTGTTGTTGGCTGCGGCAGAAACAAATTTTTCTGCTTTGTTGATTAAACCAGTGGTCGGCCACCATTGCTTATCGGCCTGCAACGAGCTGTTCTTTTTAATTAAAAGTGAGCCACCACGAGAGAGCAATTAACAGCTAGTAATTACTGTGCGCTTCAGAACGGCAACATTCTGCCTTTCATTCCAATTATATAATGGACAAGTGGCTTTTTGATCTTCAAATTAGTGAGCTCTTGTACTATTTGTTTGGAGGCAGATTGGGAAGGTTAATGATGGCCTGTGGTGGCACTCTTTCCAGTGACTGATGTTAGGCGAGAAAAGATGGGAAGGGTCCATCAAGAAATGCAAATTTTTCCATTCCCGATAAAGAATGGCCAAGGCACCCACAGGAGTCTTCGTTGGCAGAGCATTTGGAAAGAGGCGAGCATTTTGCCTCTGACAAACACTATTGAGTTTTCTCTAAAAAACTGTCATGTGGAATTTAACAAGGGAGCATCATGTTGGGTGATTTCATGTTTCATCATGGTTGTCTTTGATGGCACCAGTGAAGAATTGGCCAATAAGAGAAGAGCATGGGTTGACAATTTAAAATCCTTAAATTAATGGATTTTTAACATATTTGAGGGCTGGTCTATAGTTCTTGCTAAAAGGAGTGATTCCAATACAAATATGTAATGTGGCTGGAATGAATATTGACTTGATTCTCTTGAGTAGACTCATGGACATTGACCATTGCTTCTGGTTCTAGCTTGGAAGACGAATGGAGGATTTCAATATTGACTGTCAAAACTTTTTGTTTGTTTCTCATTCCATGGAGGCCCGTTCTCTGTTTTTCATTTAACAACTTAAAGTGAGTCCTATGAGATTACAACATTCTCCTGGGTCAATTGCTTTCCTCTCTTCCATCCCCGCCCCCCCACCCTCGCCAGCTCTTTTGGAAAGAGCTTCTCTCTTGGTCCAGTAATTAGTTGCAGGTGCAAAAATGCAGGTGCAGTCAGCCAGCTGTGGCTTCCATTTCTTACTTATATCCTCATTGTGAGATCGTGGTAGTTCCTGTAATTTCATGGCCATGAGGATAGTAGGGTTCTCCCTAGAAACGATCACCACATTTTTAGTGGAACACCTGATCTTGAAGACAGAAGAAACCTTTGTCAGGTTGTTTGACTAGGAAGAAGATTTATGTTTTACATAAAATATATACACACATACATATGCGTATGTATAAGAATACATGTATGTATACACATAGGTTATATATGTGTGCTGTGTTTGTGTATTTGTATATATATATATATGTACATATTTATATATACACACACAGAAAGTATGTTTGCCTTTAGCAAACACTGTAGAATTTCTCTTTAAAAATGTCATCTGTGGTATTAAATGAAGGGTGGGGCATGGTACTCAATAATTCAGTGATTAATTGTGTTGACCTTTGATGATGGCATGCTCAGATTTGCAAAGTAAGGAAGGTCTTTCTCTAATATCTGCTGGCTTTGGCCATGGATGTGGATTCTTGCCACTCATATTTGGGGAATTTGCCCAGCATTGATTGAGCATAGAATGGAAAAAATGACTTTGGGGACTGGTGTTCAAGTCTCCAAGGAAGGAATTTGGGCTGCCAGCTCCCCTAAGATGTGACATAAAACTGAAGTGTAACAGAATGATGGTAATGTGCACATACCAGCTGCTGCTACCCAAATTCTGAAGGCCTCTGAAAAAAGCTTTTCCCTATGATGACTATAACATAAAGCCTTCTCATTAAATTGCATACTGGGATAAGGGTTTATATAAATGTTTGCATTCCACCACCCCTCTGTGGCTAGGCGCTTCATGACATCTTTATTAAGCACTTTACCTGATGAAATTCCTGGTGGCTGATTATCTCATCCTCATGCAGACAAAGCCTTGATTATGTGAGCACAGCCTGGCAAAGCTCAGCGCCCTCTTCCACGTCTAAATCTCCAGCTCTGGGTAATCTCTCAGTTAAGCAGTTCATTCATTTGATCTTGCCAGCCTTCCCCCCCCCTTTTTTTAAACTTTATTTGAATTGATGTCTCTTTTCCTCCGTTGGTCGTTTCCCAATATCTGTACCTCTCCAATGCTGTCTTGTAGCAAAGCAAAACAAAGCGACCCCATCTGGCAGCATATTCACTATTCTGCTCCCATGGTCTCCCACCCTGGTACCAAGAGGTGGCATGCATATTTTATCTTTGGTTCCCTGAAACTATGACTAAGAGTTAATTTTCTTCCAAGATCTGTCATACTTTTTGATGTGGAGGTGACATTACCGGTCCCTCATGTGGAATGTATGTCCTTAGGGCAGAGATTCTCAACCTTTTTTTGATCAAATGAGATAATATCTCTAAAGCACTTAGCACAGTGCTTGGCACATTGTACCTATTTAATAAATGCTTATTCTCATTTCCCCCTCCCTTCTACCATTGACTCCACTGGCAGTCAGATGATGTCTAAACCCCTTCTCAGAATAAAATTTTAAAATAATTGAAGGAAATACTAAAATTTGCTAATGAAAGTAAAGATATAATTCTTTTCCTATTTGAGTTCAAGGAGCACTGGATTAGTGGGTTCCAATGCTGTCTCTGTGACTACTTGTGTGGTGTGGGAGGAGTCACATTGCCTCCTGAGGACTCAGTTTCCTCAGCTTGGAAATAAGAGGGTTAGATCTCAAAGCTCCCTTCCAGCTCTGACTCTCTGGCCCCATTATCTTCTCTTTTCTCTCTTGCTTTTTCTCCTCACAGCCGTGATTACTTTAAGCATTGTACCTGAAACCTTGGACATGTCAAAAACATTTTTGAAACCTCAGTGGTGCAGATAATATTTAAATTCTATCATCTCTTTTTCTCCATCCCCCTTCCTTCCAATCTGAAGGCTTGGTATAGCCTTTTCCAGTCTTCATGTACCTATGAACCATAGAGCTGGGGCCAGATGGAAAACATTGTATAGGTGTGTCCTTCTGAATTGCTAGAGACTTTTAGGAAACATTCCCTATAACTTAACTGTTTTTGCATCCACTACTGGATTATGTGGTATTTGATTCATCAAATGGGTGGGGCATTGTGTTTTGGAAGTACATTTGGTAAAATGGAAACTTTAGATGTACATGTATTGGGATCTTTTCAGACAAATGTGGCTGTTGGAGGAGGGAGAGATATTTGAAATTTAAAGGAAAAGATGTGGATCAGGTCTATGGAAAGGGATTCCTAGGCTCCTTCAGAACAGAAGCCTTTCCTTAAATAATTTTGTCCAAGTGTGGGGGCAGATGTTGACTTTTAGATTGCCGGTTTGCTAAGGATCATGGAATGTTTGGTTCACTGTCTATGTCTAAAATATTCATCTTCTGCCTTTCCAAGTTTTGAAGATAAATGTGGTAGTTTGGTTGCTTGGATGTCTGTCTATGGTCCATAGAAATAATCGCTTTCACAGATACCAGTGACACCACCAAAGCCTTGTTCATCTCAACCATGGAGTTGTGGTAGTAGTAGAACATTATTTTCTTTGAAGTGTTCTTAATTTACACAATCAGATGTATTCTTCTCTTCCTTTCGTGGGCCATGAATTTGGACCAGTTATAATTTGGAGTGTGCAGTTCAGTTGATCAAAGATGTTTATCGGTTACCCCTGGAAAACTAAGTTTCATTGCATGGCTCGTCCATGGATCTAAGAAGGAGTGGAATATGCCACACTTCTTTTAAAGGATTTCGGGGCATTCAACTGTTGCCCCTAGTTGCTTTGGTTTTCGTGACCTCAGAGACAATATTTCTATGTGTTGATGTACTTGTGATCTTATTGGCAGGAACACTCTCTCCAAGTGGTATACATTATAACTCATTAAAAACTTCAAGCATGATCCCAATAAGCACAGCTAAGTACATTACAAGTATGTGGGCTTCATGTTGATGAATTCTTTGGCTTTGACAACCCTCAAAAAGCTAAACTCTTGTGAAAGTTTCTTACTTCGGAGCAGGTTTGACAATAGAGGAGTCTAGTTCAGTGTTGGTTGAGTGTGTATTATTGCTTTGGTTAGCATTTCTGCAAAAATTGTCTTAAAAATCTTATAATATAACAAAGTAGGTAAGGCAGTATTAATTCCTATGCCTATTTGACACACAAAGAAACTGAGTTTAGATGAGGCTAGATAGGCCATTCAAATAGCAAAAGCTTTAGCGCCACACGGAGTTGATAGCTGAGGAAGGACCCCAGAAGTCATCTCATGAAACTCCCTTATTTTACAAAGGAAGAAACAGAACCAGGGAGATGAACTGATTTGTGCAAAGTTGGAGAGTACCCTTTCTACTAAAGTTAGAGGTTACTGCCCCTTTCAGTCAGACCGTTCCTAGAGCCAAAAAAGCATCCCGTCCCTGAATCTCCATTTTAAAATCGGAACTCCATGCATAGCACCACCCCTCTAGGCATCAAGCAGCATTTTTCCTTCCCCTCAAATTTCCATGCGATCCTTTGGACTAAAACCAGGCAGAGAGTATCTGTGTGTTCTTTAAGGACTGCCCCACTGCCTCAGTAGGCCAATTTACCTGTATTATGATAGACATAGAGGTCCTTTGCTTAAAAATCCTCCCTTTGATGCTTTGAGGGGGTCTCATGAACATGAGTGTAAAATCATGGCTGCACACCCAGGAGAGAATAGCTCCTTTCATTCATTTTTAAATTCTGGAAAGTTGGGAATGGTATTATAGTTAATAAACTGGTCATTAGGAATCTTGTCAGTGCTGAGACTGGGAAGGTTTCCATGTTGCTGTTAATAGGCACAATTCTCAAACCAGAGACCATAGTAGTAATATTGACAAATGGCACAATTGTTATGGTGCTTTTTTTTCTTTCTTCAATGTCTAAATGAGTATTCCAGAACTGGATAGAAATTAGCTTGCAAATGAGACACTTTCTGTTTTTTATAAGGAAGAATAAAAATATTCATTAGGACATCGATGTTTCTTAGGTATGATTTGCTTTCCAATAATGTTATTGGAGAAAATTCAGTAGCCATGTTTTTGACCTATAAGCATTTCTCTCCTTCTCCTTCTTCCTCTCCCTCCCTCCCACCCTCCCTCCTTCTCTCTCCTTCTTTCACTCCCTCTGTCCCTTTCTCTTCTCTGTCTGTCTCTGTGTCTGTCTTTCTTTCTCCCTCCTTCCCTCCATCCCTCTGTCCCTTCCTCTTCTCTCTCTCTTTCCCTCTCTCCCATCCTCCCTCCCCATCCCTTCCTCCTCCTCCTCCTCCTTCTCCTCCTCCTTCTCCTCTCTTTCTGTCTCTGTTTCTCTGTCTCTGTCTCTCTGTCTCTCTGTCTCTCTCTCTCTCTTTCTGTTTTCTTGAATTTTAACCCTGGTGGCATAATAAAAAAGTGAGATACAGGAAATAGGAAGTCTGTTAGTGTTCATTACATTACCCAGAGTCATACAGAATAGAATGATCCACACGTTAATTGGTTTGAGTCCATTCAGGCAAGACTATCCAGGCTATAAGGGAAAACCCAGAATGACTCAGTTAGAGCTGGAAATTTGAGACTAACACTTTTGAATGAGTGTTTTTATTGAATCTCAAAGAGCCCCTTAGTGGAGGGGGGACGGTAATATGAGCCTTAACAGAGAGAGAAATCAGTTCTGTCCTTGAAGATGTGTTTGTCAAGAGAGTGCCCATTTATTGATTTTAGAGAAGTCTGGAAAATGATCAAATTTAACTCAATTCCTATTTCATGTGAAACTAAATCAAGTTTCTCTGGAATATTGGAACTTTTCTTTAGCTCCATTGGGGCAGCCCTATTTTAGTAATGGTGTGGGTAGGGACATTCAGTTTATATAACCAGGTTTAGTCCTTGACTTTATGAATAACATGTGGCATTATCTTACATTATACCAATGACTAAACTTTAGCTGAGGCATTTGGTGGGTCTAAATCTATGATTTCATTGGTGCACGGACTTCCTGGTAAGGAATTCTTTCTACCTATACAATCAGGAGCCATTCTATGACTTAGAGTCTTAGCAAGTTGCCTGGACAACTGGAAGATTAAGTGATCTGCTTCAGCAGTCACACAACCAGTGTTTGTCAGAGACACCACTTGAACCCGAGCCTTCCTTATTCTGAGGCTGGCTCTTGCTCCACTAATGTCTACAGAATTAAAAGGAAATGATATTGTTTGGTATATTTTTCTTACGTCATATATATGCATCAATGATCATGCAAATGATATGGAATTTTGAAAAAATTCAATTTAAAGAAACAAAAATTTATTAGACACCTCCAATGTACAAGGTGTGTAATGGACAGACATCTGGTCTCAGAGTCAGAAGGACCTGGGTTCAGATCCTGCCTCTGACACAAACTGATTTCCTAGATCCTGGGCTGGTTATGACCAGAAGCTTCAGAGTAGCTGTAGCTCTGCATTGGTCAAGGGACTTTGCTGGAGAGAGGTGGGGTGTTCGCCTCTTCCAATGAAATTACAGGTCCCGTCCAGGCTCTCCCCCTCCCAAAATGTACAAGGCACTGTGCTAGGCATTAGAGATACAAAGAGAAAAACGAGAGTCCTTGCCCTCAAAGAACTTATATCCTAATGGGAAGATACAAAATATATGTAAATGAATAAATGTAATATGTAGCCAAAGGTATATGAAGTAACGTCAGGATCTGGTGCTATCAACTGGGGAGGGTGGTTAAGAAAGGTCTCCCTCTTGTAGGAGAGAGCTCAAAGGCTTTGGGATTTTATATCTCTTTTCTTTTAAAAAACTGGATATTTTATTTATTTTAACATTCATTTGAAAAAAACGTGGAGTTCCAAATTCTCTCTCTCCCCAGCCCCTTTGCTTCACACAAGGAAGGCAAGGAGTATGATCAATTATATATGTGAATTCTGCACTTCTTTTCAAGAGATGATTTTTCCATCTTCAAAATGGAATATATATGTACGTATATATAGTGTACAACAATGAACTTTGTCAAAAAAAGCACTTACTGGCGCGCATTTAAAATTTTCTCACCATCCTTTCTACTCTGATGCTTCAAGACCACATTGATCAAGTCTAAGGAACTTCTTTAAGGGCACAATTAGCAAGAGACACCCGTCAGAGATAACGGTGAAATAGAAAGGCACTGGATGTGGAACTGAGTTAGAAGACCTGGGTTCAAATCTTGAATTTCCTACTTCCCATTTCTGTGAACTCTTAAGAGAATCACTTGTCTTCTCAAGGTTGTTGTTTCCATAGTGGTGGCTAGATGATCCCTAAGATTTCTTCCAGCTCCAATAGTCTGTGAATCTGTGAATCACCCCAAAGTTTCACTGAATCTGTGACATCACCAAAATGGAGATTGTCCTCCGTGATATCAATTTTATCTGCTTTTGCCTTCTCACACTGTGTGATTCCTGTCTGGGGCCTTCCATAAATCCTTCAAATTTTTACCCAAGATGGGGCAGATCTTTTGCTAAATATTTCATATTCTAATCAATTAAATCACACTAATATTTATTGTTCAACTACTGTGTGTAAGACAATGCGCTTAGGTGCTGATGATATGACAAATAAAGCCTATTTTATGTCCTTGCCCACAAGGAGCTTAGAACCTAATAGAGTAGATAAAGTAAAGTCATAATCAGCTAGTTTAAAAATTAGAATATGAGAAGTTGACAGGGCAAGACAGTGTGGTGTGGTAGCTAGAACTGAATCACGAAGACATCTCCGTGCCTCAAACAACTCTCTAAGGCTATACATTACAGAGAAATCACCAGTCTGCACTGTCAGAAGGCATTTCTGCCTTGAGAGTTCCTCATATCAACGAAATCATGGGTCCCAAGTCAAGCATGTAGGAGAGCAGCAAATAAAGGGCTACAACAGATCTGAAGAGGGAAAAAGACTCTGGAGCATGGCGGGGTGGAGAAGTGCATCAGAGGGATCTTCACGGAAAAGGTAGTGCCTGAACAGGACATTGAAGGATGGGGAAGAACTGGAGAGAATGTAGCGTTTTTCCAGTAAGTGGGCACAGCATATGCAAAAACACAGAGGCAGGAAAAGGCAAGATGAATTTGGGAAATAGTTCAGCTTGGATGACACGTAGAATAGATAAAGAATAATGCCAGGTGTGGCTGAAAAGGCTTGTGGGAGTGCTCTACTGAGACTTGGCTGCCCTACTAAGTAGTTGAAACTCTACTCAGTATTAGTACAGCATTGGAGTTTTTTCTACAGGAAAGTTATGTGAGCTATGTGTTAAGAAGATTATTCTGCTTTTTGGAAAATAGAATGGATTAGAAGAGAGAAAGATGGGGGACAAGAAGACCATTGGGGACATTCACAATCATTGAAATAGCAGTCAACAGGCATTTATTTAGCACCTATTGTGGAGGTAGCATGGTGACACAGGGATAGAGCGATAAGCCTGGAGTCAGGAACACTCATCATCCTGAGTTCGAATCCAGCTCCAGACACTTACTAGTTGTAAGACCCTGGGCAGGGCACTTAACCCTGTTTGCCTAACTTCTTCAGCTATAAAATGAAAGAAATGGCAAACCGCTTTATATCTTTGCCAAGAAAACTCCAATTGGGCTCACAAAGAGTCAGAAACAACTGAAATGACTAATCGTGAACAACAAGCATTTATTATATGCCAGATATTGTGCAAAGCCCTGGTATACAAAGAAAAGCAGAAAGAAAGACAAAACCTATCCTCGAGGAGGACAAAGCATGAGAGGAAGCTGACGAGGAGGATGGAGGGAGAAGACACCTACATAGGGGCATAGTGGAGAAAGACTGGAGAATCAAGAGTGGAGCCTGGAGTGGAATGAAGACATGGCTGGCCTGAGCACTTTCCTTAAAATGAAGGTTCTGGGAGGAGCTGACCATTCAGAGGCAGGGGCCTCAGTGGCAGAGTATACTTCCAAGGTGAGAAGGCCAAGGTTGAAGAAAGTATGGAGAATTAGGGGTGGAGCCCACAGAGGAATCAAAGTATGTTTTTGTACCGGCTGCTGCGCTATGCACTGGAGATAGAGAGACCATAAAACTAGGGTAGCAACGAAGGTGAGGGACGACTAGAAATATATGTCAGAGATATAGTCAGGCAAGATCCCACAAGGACACAGCAACTGATTGATGTGGCCAGTGAGTGAGAGGGAGGGTTCAAAGCCAGTTCTGAGGTTTCAAGTTTTGGGTGATTAGGAGAATTTTATTAATGCCTCGAGTAGAAATAAGGAAGTTAGGAATTTCAGAAGTGATGAGATTAAAAAAAAGATTATAAAAATTCAGGATCTTCTAAGAAAATGCATCATTTAACATATTCATTTATATTCTGTATTTACAACGAATGTGGTAAAGCTTAATGTCTATGAATCATAGAAATGTATCAAGGACAGGATTTCTTAGACACTCCAAGTGATTCTTCTTCCAACAGATCAATATTTTATTGCCTAGTGCTTTATCTCATCCTTTGCTTAGCAATTTCAGGATTATGTTCTAACAACTACAATTACTTTTTTGTTTATTTTCGTTGACCTTGAAGAATACTCAGCTTCAGTATTCCAATGGTTCTTCAGTCTAATCAGCATGGATATTTCTTCCAATGATGCTGATCTCAACCTACTCATGCCTATCTATCCTTTATGATTCTTGTTCTTCCCAAAAGGGTGCAATGGGGTCCACCCAACTTTCCTTGCCTTCTCTTCATGGAGGTGATCCTGGGTTCTTGAAGTCTACACCCCTGGAGCTCATTCACTGCCAGCTTCTACCATAGTGGCAAGGTTGAAAGTCTAGATCCATCAACAGCTGAATCTGCTTTCTGAGTTGTAGCTTAATTCAGTACAAAGTAGACTTCTCTCGAGTAGGCCGGCAACTTGGTGGTGAATTCATTGCTGTAGAAACATGTGATACTAAAGAATACATTCTTAGGAATATTTTTATGATTGATTGAATTTCCCCAAGAATTTATTCAGTTAATCCAAATCTTATTTATTCTTTTAATTCTATTTCTTAATAAATATTCTTAATTAGAGATAAGAAATAAGAAAATAAAAAAGAAATAAATTTCTTAATTATTTTCCTATTTATCCTGAATGTAGCTTGCTTTGTATATTTTTCTTTGCATATTGTCTTCCTCATTAGGGTTCCTCGAGGGCAGGGATTGTCTTTTGCCTCTTTTTGTATCCACATTTCTTAGCACAGTGCCTGGCACATAGTAGGTGTTTAATAAATGTTGATTGATTTGATCTGATGTTGCTCAAAAGGGAAAACCACTTATGAAAATTTCAATATAAAAAACCCAAATAAATTGTAGTCTATGACTGTATATTAAGGCCTATTTAGATTGTCTACAGGTTCCCACATTTTAATGTAAATTAAGTAGCCTACAGTTACACTAAGATCTCTCTTTTGGAGATCACAGGTGGGGATAGAAACATGATACCTGGAGTAATTCATGCCAAGTTTACTAGGCCATGAAGAGAGACATCTGCAGTTGAGATCATAGGTAAGAGGTTTTATTAAGTACTCTCAGGGCACTGTAAAATCAATTTGGGGTGGGATGCTGCCCACCTAAGTGGTGGGCCATATATCTCACACCAGAAACATCTATAATCTCTGGGAGAAAAAAAAAACTCAACTAGGAGATTAACTGTACAAAGGATGACTGGCCTCTGGGAAGTTCTAAGGACCAGAGGTGCAATGATGGGAGGAGAGATGTGTCATAGATTCATGGGTCTCAAACTTTCTGAATTCACATGAATGGGAAAGGAGGATTAGGCAGCATTACCTTTCAGGAAACATAAATTAGGGGTGGTATTGAGTAGAGGGGGTGGGGTAGGTTTCTTTAATTCTGTCTGTTGAATTACCAGCATTGACTTCAATATTTCTGCCTAAAAAACAAAACAAAACCAAGCCAAACCCACCAAGCCCAAACTTGAGAACACGGAGGATGCAGGTGTTGGCACACTACCTCCTTACATTGTTTATTCAGTAAATAGCAAACAAATGACCAGAGCAGGGAGGGGTCATTAAGATATTCCAGTGGTACAATTCCCATCATCTCAATAGCTGAGGAAATTGATATCCAGAGGGTTTAAGTCACTTTCCCATTTGGTCAAGTTGGTAGTTATAGAGCCAGGATTCAGATGTAGGTCTCCAGGTAGAAAGCCAACACTTTCCCCACTGTACCATCCAGGCAGAATGTCTGGAGCTCTTGATTTGATGCCAAGAAGATTTGGGATTAAATCTTAACCCTGACACTTACTAGAGGTACAATCCTGGACTTGTGAATGAATTTCCCGAGCTTGAAGTTTCCTCATCTGTAAAATGTGGGTAGTAATATCTATGCTACCTATTTAAATCAAGGATGTGCTGGCAAATATTTAACAACCGTCTCTCTGGAGAGAGGGAAAGCGTGTCCTGCTAAGATTGTTGTGAGACTGGTATGAAAAAGTGTCTATAAAATGCTTTGCAAACTTTAGAGAGGGCTATGTAATATCGTCAGCTATTATTAATAAGTTCCTTCAGTAACTACTTGTCTATTATAGTGGTTTTCCAGGGGCACACTTTACAATTTGGAAGTTATTATTATTATTATTGAGGATAAAATGCACAATTTTGTTTGCTCTAAATTTTGCCTCCCCTAATGCATAATGGGGAAAAGTCAAACTCCTAAGCTTGACAAACAAGGCTCTGTAGAGGCTGACTCCAGCCTCCTTTTCTGACTCTTCCTCACGTGATTTTTCATTTGTTCTATAAATAATTTATTATGTATGCTACCAATAACAGGGGTGGCTAGATGGCACAATGCATAGAGCGCCACGCTTGGAGTCAGGAAGTCTCATCTTCCTGAGTTCAAATCTGGCCTCAGTCACTGACTAGCTGTGTGATCCTGGGCAGGTCACCTAAACTTGTTTGCCTTAGTTTCCTCATCTGTAAAATGAGCTGGAGAAGGAGACGGCAAACCCCCCCAGTATGTCTGTCAAGAAAACCCCAAATGGGGTCACCAAGAGTAGGACAGAACTGAAAAATGACTCAACAACAACTGATTAGTAAGTTCCGGACATAGCAGTATTCAGGGTTGCCCTCTCTCCATCCCCCACAGCAGGCTACTTCCCTTGGTCCTGCACGGAGAGTTCAAAAGGCAATGGTTTCTTATAGTTAGTTGTGAATGCACCGAACCATCCAAAGTGTATAATAAAGGTATTAGGCAGGAAGAGAAGATGAGCTGCTGGGAGGGAGAAGGAACGGAAGTCCCTTCACTGCCCTCTACAGTCTAAAAGGCTACTTGGGAAAAGAAACAGGTCAATGAAACTGGGAAAGGCAGCTTGCTGACAGTCTGTGGGGAAGAACACCAATTCCTTTGGAGAACCAATGGAATAGTTTACTGTGAATAAACATTAGTTTGACAAATCAATTGATCCCAAATGAGGTATGGCTAATGGCAATCCTAGAGGAATGATGTATTTGTAAAATAACTTGAGGAAACCCTTCTCTTGTGTCAAGAACAACCCCAACCCTGTACAACCAGAGCCCCTAGCCTTTATAATAATAATTTCCATATGCAAGCCTGACTTGAAGTATTCTGCTGCAGCCTGAAGTGTATTTCTAAAGGACGTCAGAGAATCTTTCCAGAATAGCAGGTGGAGGCAACAGACTGTCCGTGTAGAATGGTTTAAATGAGAACCTTCTCCGAAGGAGGAAAACAGTGTGGATTTAGGACTGCAAGGGCCCCCTTGAAGATCACCTAACCTTGCTGGTCCATTTTATAGCTAAGGGAACTGAAGCCCACAGGGGTTATGTGATGTCCCCTGGATCCGTAGGTAGTAATAAGATAGAAAGAGCAATGGCCCTGGAGTTGGAGAATTTGAATTCAGATCGCACTGACCATGTAACCTTGGGAAAAATCACTTAACCCCACCAAGCCTGTTTTCTCATGTATAAAATGTAAGATTTGGACTAGATGACGTTTGAAGTTCCTTTAAGCTCTAAATCTGCTATCCTGTGATTCTGTCCAATGCTGGAATTCCATTGTAGTATAGAAGCTCATGGTAGAAAATACATCCAACATATCTCTTTTCACCTTGCTTTTCTGACTTGTAGATGCTTTGATAATAAAATCAAGAAACTTCCCTCTTTCAACAGCTTCCCACATCAACAGCTACTTGGTGTTTTTATGGAGGTTCCATCTCTTGTAGAGGAAGAACTCACTCACATCTGCCATGGCAGATAGCTATTTCCTTGCATCTTTCTTCCAGGACTGACTCAGGGACCAGTCTTATTTCAGAAGGTCTGGCATTAACTCTGTTTAACCACAGATCAAATCAGGATTGTAGCTACTCAAGTTCATTCCATAAAGTCAAGGACGGAACGAACATGGAAGATGCCGTCATTTTATCCTATAGTCTCTACATCATTCACCAGAACAACAGGCAGAATAACTTAATGAACAGAGATATCATGCTATTAACACACAGCTAGGCTCAGGATAAACATGGCCCATTGGCTAACAGCTTTCACTTTTCTCTGTTCCTTAAAAGCATTGGGTAAACACTTTGTTTTGTAGCATTTAAAAATGCTGTTTGATGGGCAATTGAAAAACAATGATCACAACTAAAACAACTCAAAGACAGAATGAAAAAGTCTTAAATGAGCATCTCTGATCTGTTTTGAAGTTCTCCATGTTTCAGAGTAACATATTGCTTTGTCCCTTCCTTCTTTACAGTCTGGTGTGAAGAGATTCTACCTTTACCACCATTCAGCCTTATCAGAGCTGTAAACTGGCCACATAATTCACAAAAGCTTAAAGATACGTGGAGAACTTGGATAGGGTCCAGAGGAGAGCAGTGAAAATGATTAACGGGTTGGAAAACAGCACTGATGAAAAAAGATGAAAGGAGCTGGGATTACAGGTATTCAGGAGGTTTAGGGGTGACTTAATAGCTGTCCTCAACTGTATGAAGGACTATTATAAGAAAGATGGGCCTGATTTTTTTCTGTCACTAGAATAAAATAGGCTAAACTTGCAATCTAATAGGGAGAAAGTTAGGTTACATGGAACGTGGGACAAAAGTACCAAGGAGATCTACAAGTTTTCCAAGCTAGCGTTAGCTAGATGACCGTTTAATTTTAATTGAGTATCATGAAGATGAATGGAACGTTGAAGTGGGGGTGGGGTAAAGAAAAGCTTCCTTCTCTTGAGAAGGGATCATGACCTTGATGAGATGATACAGACAAGGTAAGTCAGGATGAAATCCTTCTGTATCCTATGTAATAAAATCTCAGTACTAGGAATGTTTAGGAAATGAGGCATTCTGAATAATTAGATTCCCAGGCTCATAGATTACAGAGTTGAAAGGGACCTTAGAGGTCATCTACCACAAACTTTTCAATTTACAGCTGAAGTCATTAAGGTTGGATGACTTGCCAGGGTTATGCTGGTAGGAAGTTGGCAGAGTCAAGGTCCTTGAAATTCAAACTCAGCACTCCCAATGTACTTTGCCACACTTCCCTGGTTATGACCCAGACCTCTTTTTGTTTCAACCCTTGTGGTTGAGTACACTTCCTGAATACTTTAGGCCACATGAATGGGAGCTCCTTGAGGGCAGGAACTGTGTTTCTACCTTTCCTTGTGTCCTCAGCTTAGCACATACTAAGTGCTCAAAATTTTTGTTGATGGACTGATTTGACTGCTAACATAGGGAGAGCATACATCTCTGATGAGTGTCTGGGAGTAGGAGAATAGCCTCCTGCAGGGTTTTCAGCTTGAAATTGGCACATCTGGAGCAGGCATTTGCTTAGGGAAGGGCAGAGTCCCTCCCGTTTTGTGGCACCATAGCAATCTACTCTCTGCTTGAGGAAGTGGAAGAGAAGAATTAGACTGTGGATTTGTGGTTCTCTGATTGGTCTTTATTTAACAATCATAAGCAGATAAACGAAGGATTTTGGGGAGCTCACGGGTGAGAACTCCATCTATTAACACAGACCTGTATGACAGTGGATGACTCATGAGGAGTTAGTTGTCAGAGGTTTAGAGTGACTAATTGGCTTGTCCAGCAGCTGTGGAGCTGCTTGGTCTTTAGAGAAGTTGTGATTTGCCCAGGATTAGATAGCTAGTTCTTACTAGCTGCGTGACCCTGAACAAGTAACCTAACCCTGTTTGCCTCAATTGCCTCATCTGTAAAATGAGCAAGAGAAGGAAATGGCAAACTACCTCAGTATCTTTGCCAAGAAAATCCTCAATGGGGTAATGAGTCAGACATGACTGAAAAACCACCACACAACAACATATAGTCAGGAAGTTATGGAAGCAAAATTCAAAACTATGTCTTCTTATGTCCCAATCCAAATCCTTAGCTCTATTCACTAAGCTACGATTTCCCTTTAACATTGAGGAAATAACAAGCAATGAAGAGAGCCCAGCTTCTGGAGCCAGAGGATGCGGACTTAAGTCTTGCCTCTGGGTCTGTGTGATCATGGGCAAGTCTCCCTTCCTCCTTTGCAAAATAGGGAGCTGGCCTGGATGGCCTCTGAGGTCATCCAAAGTCTAGACTCCTGATCCTGCTTCCTCCAGCTCTGGGTTTCTGATCCCGTCAGTCGATGATTTCTCCATCTTCAGCTCGAATCCCACCTTCCGCAGGAGGCCTTTAACGGTGCTGGCTCCTCCCTTCAGCCCCCGTGTCTATTCCAGCTGCACTTTCTTCCCCTCTTTGGGTTTCCCTCCAGTGCCTCTCTGGGGATCTTAGATGTTCATAGTTATTTCATGTTGTCTTTGCCATTAGAATGGAAGCTCCTTAAGGATGGGAAGAGTACTTTTGCCTTTTTTTATAACCCCAGTGTTTAGCATTGAGACTCAGTGAGTGCTGAGTCTGCTTGTTGACTATGACCAAGATGGTTTTTGAAGCCCTCCTAGCCTCAACCATTCGATGCTCTTTAAAACACATTGGCCAGACCCCAAGGAAGCAGCATCACCCAAGAACTTCTTTTTCTCCCCAAAATGAATGCTCTACATGGATGAGGACCTGGATGAGGTCCTGGGTAGTGTTGTTTTAACCAAAAAAATACAATTTAAAGGGAGAGATAAAGACATGGCGGATCTGGAGAGATCCTTGGCTGACTCCGTTTATTTTACTGATGGACAAAGCAAGGCTTGGGGCTCCTGACTTCTGGGCTCTTGCCCATGTAGCCTCCTAAACTTTGGGAAGTTTAATGACTAAGAAAATACTATAAAATG
Organism: Phalanger gymnotis; assembly: GCA_028646595.1. Taxonomy (NCBI): domain Eukaryota; kingdom Metazoa; phylum Chordata; class Mammalia; order Diprotodontia; family Phalangeridae; genus Phalanger; species Phalanger gymnotis. The sequence goes on along the minus strand of CM053626.1, from coordinate 22,197,650 downwards.
TGACCCAGTATCCTCTTTGCATTGTGTGACACCCGCAGTCCAAAATGAGGGATGCATAAATCTGTATATTTAGTTACCATTCTCCTCTATCAGGAATCTGATTAATTTCACTGCGTGTCACTGTCATGTTGGGGACATTCATCTTCTGTCTTGTGGTGTGCACTCTTCGGTCTTTCTATCATTCCTTCCCTTCAGGCCTTATTTTCATCACATTTAAGGGAACTCTCTCCTGCCAGTCTTTATCTCGTTAGGCTTTCAACAGCTTAACTTGAGTCTTCATTCTTGCTGTCAGGCCTTCTTTATTGTGCTATCTCATTTCCCTATTCATAAAATGTCAGTGCATCCAAAGGACAGTCCAACCCTACCTCTGATTAAATCGCTTTCTGTAGGAGAAATGCTCTGTGACTGGCAACGTTGTAAGCTCTCTCTCTCTCTCTCTATCTCTCTCGCCTTCCTTCTTTCCTGTTGAAGTAAATATCAAGGTTATAGAATATGACTGAGGAAAATCAATAAATCACAGGATTAAAAAAAATCCAGACTGTTGTTTTCATTGATGGTTGGTGAGGGGAACTTCTGGTATGGAAACTCCCTCCACCACAGCAGATCAGATACTTGCTTATAATTTCTTAGGATCATTAGATATAGATTTAGAACTGAATGATTTTTAGAAGTGATTGAGCCCACCTCCCTCATTTTGTAGATGAGGAATCCTAGTCCCACACATACCTGAATAGGATTCCCTTCCATAATATCACCGGCGTGTGGTCATCATCCATCCTTTACTTGAAGACATTCAAAGAAGGCAAACCCATTACTTTCCAAGACAACCTCTTTTGCATAGCTCATTGCATATCTTTAGGAAATTTTATCTGAAATCAAGCCACAATCTAGCTTTTTGAAACTGGACATTATAGATTTCAAGCTATAAGGGCCATATGAGGTCGTCTTGTTGCCAGCCCTGATTTTACAGATGCTAAGAGGTAGTACTGGATTCAGCTTTTCTGAATTGTGACTCCACATTCAGAACTCTCAATACGGCACTGATGTCTACAGGTCTTTGGGGGTCAAGCAGAATATATTAATTCTCACATGATACTCTTTCAAATATTAAAATACAACTACCATGTCCCTGCCTCCCCCTGCTCTCCCCACCTAAGTTTTCTTTTCAAGACGTACATCTCCATCTTCTTCAAACAATCCTTGTATCCCAAGTCCCTTTCCTGGTTTCCCTCCAATGGACACACTCCAGCACATCACCTTTGCTTTTAATTTCCCAATATCCTGTATAGGGCACAGGGCCATGAGCAATCTCAAGCCATGTCATTGTGGAATAAAAATGAAGGTGATGATCTTAACATATTGAATTTACGAAGATAAACTAGAACTAGTGTCTTTATTTAAGATCTCCCCACAATAAGTCTATCCCTAATTTTAAAATATGCTCTGTGTATGCATCCGTTAGCACGAGAAATGAATGACAGTATATTGCTGCCTCAGCTAGTGAAACACCCTGCTCTTCCAGCTTAGCAGAGATGAATGTGACTGTGGTCGTGGCAGATTGTATGTTTAGCTCTGGATAGCTACAATGCTATTCACTAGAACATGGAGCAGGAAAAATTGATGTAGACAGTGACTTAATGCACTATGCAGTAAATGTCTATTTTGCTATTAAGGTATATTTTTACTTAAATTCACTATGCATGACTCATATATATTCAATCTCTTAACCTTATCAGCAGAGCTGTAACTAACAATTTTTTATGCCCAAGACAGGAATGAAGGCTAGGGTCTGCACCTGGCCATGCCATGGAAGACCTCACTTGGGATATGGCTGCCTCTGGCTGAAAGTATTTGGAATGTCCTATTTTAACAAGTTATTCTTACTAGCTAGGTGCTAAGTTCAGTTGTTTCTAGTTGCTTAAAGGGTGCAAGTGTATCAGTTGAAATAACATTTAGAAAATGCTTAGCATAGTACCTGGCAAACAGTAGGTGATTAATAAATGTTCTGAAATCTAGAGGGTGCTGATAGGGAAGGGAGCTTCCTTCTTTTCCTATCAGCACCCTCTAGATTTCAAGTCCCTTGGGCAAAGCATTGGTGACTCTCCCTTAGTTATTACTTATCAGCATGTTAGAGATTTCATAGGCTGTGTGCTGAACAGCTTCATGCAATGTATGCTGGGGAAGCACCCATAGTGTGTCTATCCCAAAGGCTGCTACCAGGGTAAGCACAATCCAATGTCAAAAGCAACATTGTCTACCATGCACAAGGTGCTGTGGATTCCACCCCCCTAAAAAAGAAGGAAGAAAAAGGGATGGAGAGAGAAAGAAAGGAAGGAAGGAACAGAAAAAGTAAGGAAAGAAGAAGAAAGAAAAAAGGAAAGAAGGGAGGAAGGAAGGAAGCAGGAAGAAAGGAGGAAGGGAGGAAGGAAGGAAGAAGAGAGTAAGGAAGGAGGGGAAGGAAGAAGGGAGGGAAGAATGAAGAAAGGGAGGAAAGAAGGAAGGAAAAGAACAAAAACTGTTGATGTCTCTAAGAAGCTTACGTTATATTGGTCTACAACATTTTAACAGTTAAATAAATACGAAATAATTTGAGGAGGGTAAGAACACTAAGCATTAGGGGGAATCAAGAAATATTTCTCCGATTGATGTCATATAAGCTAATCCTAAGAGATAGAAGTGAAAAAGGAGTGCTTTTCCAGGTCTGATGGATGACCAAAGGCGGTGACATAGGAGATTGGAGATGAGGAAGAGCAAGGAGGTGAGTTTTCACTGGAGCACATAGAGGCTGAAGGAGAGAAATGTGACACAAAACTAGAAAGGGAGGTTGGAGGCTAAACGCAGGAGGCTCTAAATGTTTAGTTTTATCCCAGGGGCAATAGCATTGCTAATGGATGCACATGAAACCTGAGGGAGTTGCATGGTCATTGATTGACTCTATGTTTTAAAATTTCTACTGTGATGGACACCTGTCCGAGGAGCTATTCTTTATTTGAATGTAGCAAACCTTCACTTGGATAGTTTTTCTCAGCTCTATAGGCTCGTGGAATATGAAGACAGCCCTGACCCTCTTCTGGACAATAAACTCCTCTCCTCTCTTCCTTTCTCCAGTTTCTCCTTCTTCTCCTCTACACAGACCTTCATGCAAAATTTCTAGGAGAACCACATTGAAACCATGGCAATGATCAGTAACGATGCTTTTGCAAAATGTTGAAATCTTTCCTGGCTGGAAGATGAAAGGAATCACTTTATTCTTAAATGAGCAATTCCCTCCCCCCTACCCTTCTGCCTGCCTTGATCTCCTTCTGCCTTCCTCCTTCCTCTTCTTCCTCCCCCCCCCAAACCTTGCCTGTGCAATAATTCCTGTCCTTCGATGCCCTGTTCGACAGTTCTCACTGATTTCTCCCACCTTAAATGTCCAGTGGCAAGGATCACATTCTCTCTTGAGCTCCTGTATCATTTCACCAAGTAGCTCATTTGCTGTATTATCACATTCTTTCTGGGACTCCAATGACTTTTTAATAATTTCTTAGTTGTAAGCTCTATCTGTCTTAGTCTGTAAGCTCCATGAGGGAAGCAGTTGAGTTTCTTTTATCTTTGTCCACCCCCACCCCCAGCAGTTATTATAGTACCTTGTACCAAGGAAGTCCTCAATGAATGTTTGTGGAAAGAAGGAAAGAGATAGCATTAGATTTAGAGTCAGGAAGCCTAGCTGTGTGACCCTGGGCAAGTCATTTCTCTGTGAGTCATAGTTCCCACATCTGTAAAACTAGAGTTGGACTTGATGGCCTCTGATGTTCCTTCCAGTTCTAAATTTGCGATTTAAAAATCTATGATTAAAATCTTAAATTAAAAATTAAATTAAAAATAGAACTGTTTTTGTTTGTTTCTTATTTTGATAAACCACATTTAGTCTGTAAGCTAATTTTAAAAATTATTTAAGGGTGGAAGGATTTGGTCCTTATATTTTAATAGCTCCATTTAATGCATTTAATTTATAATATTTAGCATGTAACCATTAAGTGGAGTATAATACCATGTTTCCACATGCTAGGCAGTGTGTAGGTCTGGATGTATAGTATACCATGAATTTGTAATCAACAGATATTGACTTAGGTTGAGGTGAATATCAAAATTTATTGACCCTAGAGGAAAATATGGACCAACGTGAGATCATTGTCAATATTTATTTACCTTTCTAGGGACAATTAATCTTGATATTCATTCCAACAAGGAGTCAATATCTGTATTGTTATGTTCCTTTGGACCATTTCCATTAGAAATATTGGCAAGTCTCTCTATTGTGGCCATAGATTTTAAAAATATATCCATGTACTGTTTTTAGAAATCAGGAATTTTAAGGCATGTTAAAAATATTGCTATTCACTGGGGAAGTGGGGGAGGGAGCAAGAGGGTAGAAAGAAGGCTTCTTAGATCCCTTGAGAGCTAGGCTAATGGAAATTTAGTTACAGAAAGCATTTAGTAAGTTAATGCTTTTCTAGGGATGGGAATCTCATGGTAGATAGCCAGTTCAAATCTAATGATGGCTCCCATTGATTTAACTATTCCATAAGAGCTAGGTAAAGGAGGTTTCGTAAACATTATTGTACTCATTTTATAGGTGAGGAAACTGAGGCTCAGAGAAATTAAATGATTTGCCCTTGGACATGTAGTGTCAGGGCTGTAACTCAGTGCTTCAGACTTTGTGACTCTAAGCCTTGTCTTCTTATCTGTACGTATTGTTCATCTGTTTTTCTCCTCACTCTAACTCATTCATTTATCCCAGATGGATAGATAGCTAGCTAGATGGATGGATAGATAGATAAATGGATGGATGGATAGATGCATGGATGGATGGATAGATAGATAGATAGATAGATAGATAGATAGATAGATAGATGAATGGATAGATGGATGGATGGATGGATGGATAGCTGGATGGATGGATAGATGGATGGATGGATGGATAGATAGATAGATGATAGATAGATTATAGATAGTATGTGTGTATGTATGTATAGAGTGATGAGCTAGACTGTGCTCCCAGCATCTGGCACAATCCTTTGTGTATAGTAGGCATTTCATGAATGAATGAATCGAATGAATGAATGCATGAAACTAAGACCAAATCCTTGTCTTCATGGAAAGGGCTGAGTGGTGGGAATAAAGCATGTGGAGTTGTGAAAAGGGCATTTTCTTTTGCCACATGGGAGGTGGTTTAGATTCTCCCAATAGTAAATAACGTGTGAGTGATTCTTTCCAGTGTAATTGCTCTTAGAGAAGCAGTATGGTGCCACTGCTAGCGCCCTGGAGTCAGAGTCAGGATTGACTTGAATTCAAGTCCTGTCTCTCATACCTACTAGCTTTGTGAGCATGATTGGTGTTGTTTCTCATCTGTATGATGAGTATAAGAACAGTCTTATCTGAGTCTCAAGGCTCTAAGAATGATCCCTATGAATCACAGGCTTATAGATCCATAGACTTAAAGATGGGAGAGACCTTAGAAGCCACCAAGTCTACCAAGCCTCATTTTATAGAAGTGGAAACTGAGTCTTAGAGAGATTAAATTACCCGAGAACACATGGATAACAAATGGATGGGTAACAAATGGCTGGGTGAAGATTAGCGCCCAGGTCCTTTGCCTCCAAATATAAGACTTTCTACCACACCAGAGTTACTTCTCATAAAATTCAGAACGGAATCATGTAAAGCACCCTGAAAACTTTAAAATGCCCCATAATGGTCAGGTATTGCTGTCGTGGTTATTTACTATTATAATTGTCAGTTATTGCGATTAGTGCCATCATTACACTATTAACATTTAGAGCTTCCATTAGAGCCAATTAGGACCACAGAGGCAGTGCAGAATCATGGTCTGTAAGATTTGGGCACCTCGTTTCTCACCTTTTCCCTGAGAATAAAATCTCGGGTTGTAAGGAGGTGTGGGGGAGGGAGATGAGGAATTTTTCAACTCAAAGCCTATGGAAACGTGAGAGCTGAATTCCTTCCCCCAGCAGCAGAGACAGAAGATATCAAGGAGAACCATTGGCCTTACAGGTATCTCTTAGGAGATGAAGTAGGTGGAGGGAAGTCCCAAGGAAAGTTCCCTCCAACCTCTTCTCCCTTTGTTTCTCTGTACTGTTGTTCAGTCATCTTTCAGTCGTGTTCAACTCTTCATGACCACATTTGGGGTTTTCTTGGTAAAGATGCTGGTTTGCCATTTCCTTCTCTGGCTTGTTTTACAGATGAGGAAACTGAGGCAAACAGAGTGAAGTGACTTGCACAGGATTACCCAGCTAGTAAGTGTCTGAAGCCGAATTTGAACTTAGGTCTTACTGACTCCAGGCCACTTAGCTGCCCTTGTCTACCTATATACAGTTACTCTAATATAATTTGCTTTTCCATTACTTAAATGTTTCCAATAACATGAATTTTGTCTCAAACTCTAAGAGACCAGGGATTAACTAGTTTTCATTCTGGTTCATTATTTAACCTTTTTAAAATTGAGATAATTATTTGCAACTACTCTTTGTTTTGTTAACAGCCCTTAATTAGGATATCAACTAAGTAAACAAGATGTTGGGGGAGATGGCAAGTGCCAACTACCATACATTTTATATTTGCTGATTGTGAGATGGACTTAAGCCAGTTTGAAAATTACAGCCCTGAATTACACATGCACACACACGTGCACACACACAGACACACTCCTTTCACTCATCCTCCATTAGCATCTGTCACCTGCCTTATAGATAATAAATCCTTGACTCACTAGAAACCATCCCTCTGGTCCCTGTAGAACTCTAGAGGAGTTTGGGCCTAGAAGTCATTGGGCATTAAAAACAACAACCGCAACTCCAAACAGCCTACTGAAAACAAAACCTCTGTTTATTTAGGGAGCTCTCCCTGGGCACAACCACAAAGGACCAGAAACAATAGCAAGTAGGAAAGACGAAAAAGGAGACAAGGTGAAGGGAGAGAAGACCTTTCCACCCTGATAACAGAGGAAAGGGTCAGACTGGAGGAGGCAATGGACACAAATAGCCCCCTTTTCCTGAAATACTATAGCCCTTGAATAGTGCTTTGGGGTTCGCAGAGTAATTTACAATTTGGATCTTCACAACTCTGAGGTAGATATGACAGTTATATTTTACAGATGAGGAAACTGAGGGTCTGAGAGGTAAATTACTTGCCCAGGATCACGCAACTAATGTGTACTAGAGGGAGGATTTGAATCCAAGTCTTTTGACTCCAGGTCTATTGCTCTATCCATTTTGGCACACTCTCTTTCCCATAGTAGGTGTGTATGTGTGTGAGAGAGTGGGGATTGTTGCCTTTTTTTTGTCTTAGTATATATCCCTAGTGCCTAGGATACTTGGTATACAGTAGGCACTTAATAAATGCTTGTTGATCGGCTAATTGAACATTTCCAATGAAGGGGAAATCCATTTCCTCTAGAGTCAGCTCTTCCCACTTTGGGATGCCTTGAATTGTTAGGAAGGTTTTCCTGATGTCAAGCCGAAATGTGCAGCTTTTCAGGTTCTATCTGCTGTTCCTAACTCGCAGTCTGAGAGCAAAACAGGCCAAGACTATTTCTTCTTCCCCATGTTAGCCTTTTAAAATCTCATATCTCTCTTGAGCCTTTTCTCCTTCAAGTCAATCAATGAGAATTCTATATTGCAATAAATTTTGCACAATCCTATATAAACAGGTTTTAATTGTATTAGTCATTTGTTATTATTATCATATTTATTCATCATCATCGTCATTTAATCTAATCCAGAGATTTCTTAATCTGGGGCCCATGAATTTTCTCCCCCTCCCAATTATAACTGCAGTACAATTTAATTAGTTTACTTTGCAATTCTATACATCTTATTATATGCATTTAAAAATATTATCCTGGGCCACAGGCTTTATCAGACAGGTAAAGGGGTCTATGGTACAAGAAAGATTAAGAATCCCTGAAGTCCCTTGTGTTTGAATGGTTCTTCATGGTTTATTAGGTCCTTGGTCATGATCTTCACAATAAACCCAATATTGACAGTGGAGGTATCCTTTTTCCCACTTTGCACATGATAGAACTGGGACTCAGAGTGTATTAGATGACTTACCTAAAGTCTATAGGACAAGGACCCTATGGCTTCTTATCTTTAATACAGAATTTTTTCTTTCCTTACTCATGTATTCATTATAAGCATCAGTAAATTTCCTTGATATGGAAGTAAGAAAATCAGTGGTGTTATCTGCTGTCTATGCCTGCGTGCCAAAATGAGGTTTAGCAGCATCCAAACCATAGTCTGTCTTCCTGTCGATGGTGCTTATGATGAAAGACTTAGAAGAAAACGTGATCTTAGGTGAGCAAAGGTCTTGGCCTCCCCACTCTTCTGTGCTGTATTAAAATAAAAGCGTATAGATCTAGAAAGAATCTCAGAGACCTGGGACTCCAATCTTACCATTTTGAAGTTGAGGAAACTGGAATCCAGAAAACAAAAGGGAACTCTCTTTGGAGAATGCAACTGCTATTAGGTATAAGCAAAGTGGGTTACTTTTCGGCGCTAATAGGCCTGCGTTAAGCATGTTGAGCCTTAGTGTTGGTATGTGCAAGGTACCACGACCTGTGCACACTTGGGGTCCCTTGAGAGTGAGGATCCAGAGGTGCTTTCTGTGCTGAAGAGTAAGGTGGGAGCAGGTTCCAGTATTCCAGTGGATCTTTGCAAGCATTCTCCTTGTGTGGTGTTATAGTCATGTATGGATGGCCACTCTTCCCCGGTGGTGGACTGTTCACCCCAGGAGGAAGCTATAGGGTGTTTTCCAACACAACCTTCCCTTCTCTTGACTATAATCATCAATTACACACAGTACATATATTGATTACATACATTACCACCATCAGTTATATACAACACGGTAATAAATTACACAGATATAACCATGAATAAATACAACTTCCAACAAACGTTTAAGAACCTACTCTATGGAGCAGGTTTATTAAATCAGCAAGCATTTATTAAGAACTTCCTCTGTAGAAGTCATTAATTATACTGGGTGCTGGGGATGCAAATACAAAGACTGAACCTATTCATTCTACTCTCAAAGACCTTACATCCTAATGGGTAAGATAACAAGTACGTAAATAAGCATAGAACAGAGATGGGGACCTGTTATTTCATTGGAAAAGAAAACTCCCTTCTCTACAGCTTCTTGGCACCTTTCCTGCAACTTAGAATCTTAAAGAATTCCGTAGTATATTGAGAAATTGACTTGCTCACTATCCCACAGCCAGTAGGTGTCAGAAATAGGACCTCAACCAAGCCTTCAAGGCTAGATGTCTCTCTCTCTCTCTCTCTCTCTCTCTCTCTCTCTCTCTCTCTCTCTCTCTCTCTCCTTCTCTCTCTCTCTCTCTCCATTCTCATCTCTCTTTTCCCCTTTCTCTTCCTCTCTCTCCTCTCCCCCCTCTCTCTCTTTCCTCTTTTTACCCTGTTCTTCTCTCTCTCTTTTCTTTCCTCTCTCTCTTCTCCCTCTTCTTTCTATTTGTCTCTTATACATAGAAAAGGGATAGATGTAATCACAAGGTAGTTTGGGAGGGAGGGCGCTAACCTTTTGGGGAACCAGAAAGCATAACTAGGCCTTTGAGATGTGGTCACAACCTTGGGAAAGTGTTTTGATAGACTTTTTAGTTGAATGAGCCTCAGTCATGTTACCTTTCAGTCTACCTTCTGAGTAAATTGTGGTAGGTGTTGGGTATAGGAAAAGGAGTTTTGATGGCCACCATTCTGGTGGTCCATCTACTTGTCCATCTTGATGGTAATCATTGGTCAGTATGGAGAAATGGGCAATTAAGGACAGTAAGAGTATCCTGCATTGAAATAGGACTAATTGAGGAAAAGATATGGTAAATCCAAATGCAGGGATGCTTTCCCAGAGCAGGTCATGGGGTGCATTGGGTCCTGCCACTTATAGGAGACACAATTTTGTATACATATGTGTAAATGCATTTTTATATACCTAAATTTAGATATAGACATACACATTTTATTTTTTTACTATATGAAAACTAAGGCATATAAGTGGCATGAAAAGAAGTCCTTTATGGGGGAAAAATCAGCCTGAACCAAACAGCTTTGAATCCAGCCCAAGTAAAAGTTTCAGACTGGCTGGATGTCTCTTTTTGTCAGATGCCACAGTGTCAGGCTCAAAGCCATTTGTCATCCCTGAATTTCATTATCTGCTCCTTCCCTGTCTTTCAGTCTCACTTTGCTAGGACATTTGTTCACCGTTGACCTCTCTGACAAATAATAC
>CM053626.1:22179851-22182351 GCA_028646595.1 Phalanger gymnotis | reverse complement strand
TTGCCAAACTTGAACTCCACTTTGAATGTGAAATTTTCCATTGGTGAAGTTTTAAGGAGGGGATTAGGGGAGTGTGCTGACCGTAGTCTTATAGACGATAATCGGAAGACAATTTATATTGATATTGATTATAATTTGGTTCTTGGTAGAAAGTTTCTTCATTGGCTGAGTAAGAGATCCAGCTGTGAGCCCCAAATGGGGAGTTACCTTCTTGGTAGAATTCCCAAGACATTGATAAGATGGAGTGAATCCACAGGAGGAAGCCATAAGAGAGCCCTTGGAGGAACTCCGGATGTTATTCCTGGAGAAGGGAAGATTTGAGGAGGGGGGATATGAACGTCGTCTTCAAAGACTTAAAGGGCTGTCACCTGGAAGATGGATTGGACTTGTTCTCTTCAGCCCCAGAGGAATAATGAAGAGTAATAGTCAGAAATTGCAAAGAGGCAAATTGATACTTGATGTAAGGGAAATTTTCCTAACTGTTAGAGCTATCCAAATGTGGAACGGTCTACCTTGGGATATAGTCCCTCCCCCTCACTGGAGGGCTTCGGAAAAGGCTGGGTGGCCCCTTGGATTGATTGTAGTGGGGATTCCTTTCCAATGTGGGGTTGGATTTGATGACTTGCTGAGGTCCTTCCAACTCTATGATTTTTGTGGCAAATGGAATGTACAGGCTTAAGCCATTATGCAGAACCTGTGGATTTTTTTAAAAAAAAATGTTAACTTGATGAGTTATAATGAGTGTAAATGAGTTCTTCCAGGTGTGGAGGGATTCCGTTAAACTCTTGATACCTCTCAGTTAATATTCGCAAACCCCCCTGATGTGTGCAGAATGCTATAAGGAATTGTTAAGAGAAGTCAGAGGCTGGAGCACAGTAGCGAGTTTTGTCAGGTTGCTTGAAGGCAGGGAATCTCATTTTTGTATATATCTTAGCACCATAACCGTATCTAAGCACCATAACATGTTTAGTATACAGTAAGTGCTCATTAAATGCTTATTGAATTGAATCCAGCAACTTCTAGCCCTGGGCTCGTGCCTTTGACTCACTCTCTTCTTGTTGTTCGGCTTGTCATTTTGCATCTAGGAATGTTTGGTATCAATCTGTGGATGATACTTGGAGAAGCAGTAGGTTAGCTGATTTCTACTGAGCCACTCCCTGGGACTGTATAACTTCTCTCCATCTTTAAAGCCCAATTCAAATGCTGCCTCTTCTAGAAAGCTTTCCTGGATTTCCTGTCTCCAAATTCCCGAGGAAAAAGAAGAGAAATGGCCTTTCCAACTTGTATCTCACATAGCATTTTGTCTCTACTGCTCATGCATGTGGGTTTATGTTTGTGTAATAATCACCGTGTGTGTCAAATTCCGATATGAAACTCTTAAGTTCTGTGAAGAAAGCAGTAGTAGAAAGAACAAGGGAAGTAGAATCAGGAGACCCAGGTTCAAATCCCAATGATTACTTAATAATAGTATCACCACGGGCAAATCTTTTGACCACTCAGAGCCGAGTGCCTTTACGTTATAAAGACCACTCTTGGTTTGTGGGCCATACGAGAATAAGCAATGGAATGGATTTAGCCATGAGCTATGGTTTACTGGTCCTGTCTCTTAATTTGCAAGGTGGTTATGAGGATCAAATGAGAGAATGTCTATAAATGCCAGCTCTTATTAGGAGGCCTGGGACTTTGCTTTATCCCAATTTTGTGTGGCTTCCAGTTCCTGTTACAGGGATTTTCATGAAATAAGTGCTTGATAAACGTTGGTTGAATTGAATGAAAGTAGGTCTTCTGCCTTGGATCCTCAGATGAAGGTCACACAGGTGGTAAGTAGCCAGTTTGGGGTATGAACCCAGGCTTTCTGATTCCCAGGCCATCTCGTTTTCTATTATACCACCATTACTGCTTGTGGTACTTTGAGCAAATCCCTTTCCTTTACAGCCTGGGCCTTGATTTCTCTTTTCTATAAAGGGAGGACCCTTCTAGCTCTAAATCCATCATCTCCTAGTGAACTCTGATAGGGAAGCAGTTCATGTGGCAAGAGCCATCTAGGTAGAAGCTCTGGGGAGGTATTTATCTATGGAGAGAACTGCTTTTTGCTCACAGGTAGCCTGTAGTCCATATGTGATCTAATCCATCTCTGGTTTTTTTTTTTTTTACCAATAAGGAAACTGAGGCCCATAGTGGCTTTTCATTAAGTGAATGATTTATTGATGTATTGAGCATGTGACACAGGGATTTTCCCTCCTAATTATATTAATTATATCCTAGAATAACAGAATCTTGGGCATAGAGCTTTGCAGGGACCTAGGGAATGGTCTAGTTTAACCTTCTCATTTTACAGGAGTTAAGTGAGGTCACGTAGGTAGTAAGCGTCAAAGCCAGAATTTACACCCTGACCCTCAGATTCAAAATCTACATTCTTTCCACAATTGCTACCTCACTATCACTGAATATGTCAGCTAAAAAAACCGAACTGGAAAAGTCTGACTGTTGTTAAGCAGAG
>CM053626.1:22103908-22179751 GCA_028646595.1 Phalanger gymnotis | reverse complement strand
CTCTCTCTCTCTCTCTCTCTCTCTCTCTCTCTCTCTTTCTCTCTCTCTCTCCCTGCCCCCTCTCACTGTATGTCTCTTTCTCTTTGTCTCTCTGTTTGTCTCTATCTCTTTTAAATCCAGAGGGTCATCGTCGCTGCTTTGCTTTGTGTTTTATATGCCATATAGGCTGAACTAAGTTTCTCTGAGAGCGTCAGCCACATATATGCAATCCATTTCAAGATGCATGGCCACACTCAGGAGGGACAGGATTTTGCTTTTCCCTGGTCCTTAAGCAACTCCCGTTTTTTCCTGCCATCAGAAAAGAAGTCCAGGTCAGTCCTAGTGAATCAAAGGAAAAAGTCGGCTTTGGGGAAGAAGCCAGGACATTACAGGCCGACTTTAAAGGGACAAAATGAAAATTAGAGATAAATACATCGATCAAGGAAAACAGGAGACAGAGTTAGTGCTGTGGGTGAAAAACAGGAAAAAGGCAAAGAGGCTGAGAAAAAGAAAGGAAAGAGGCCATCAAGTACTTCTTTCCTCTACTTGGTTACGAAAGTGAGACCTCGGGGCATTGATGAGGAGCCAGACAGTGAAGAAAAACAGAAATTAAAGGCTCATAAAGAGCTTAGTGGTTAACAGACAGGACTCAGAAGCACTCCCGACCGGGAGCTACAGCCCCTCTGGGACAGGACCTCTCCCTCACCAGCCTTGCATTTCATAGACAGGAACACTGTCCATTCCAAAGGAGTTTCTTATTTTTCCTTGTCTTTCTCTGGGTTCAACTCTCTGGCTGGAGGTTATACATATGTATGGGGAAGGTGGGAAGGGGGTTGCAATTAGGGAGTGCAGATAAAAGACAGAGAAGTGGAGGAAAAAAGGCATTAGAGATTGGAAGGTAAAGCTTTTGCCTCATTTTCAGAGAGCAGCCTGGATTCCTTTCTGCTTTTTAAATGGATCAGCAACATAGATGTCTATTGTCAAATGGCACCTCTCATGTCAACAATCAAATGTCATATTCAGCTAACTTAGAGTTAAGCTTCCCTTCCTCTTCCTGCTTTTCCTCTTCTTCTTAGCAGACCCTCTTCATGCTCCTCCTTTTTTATTTCTGCACCCCCAATTTTTTTCCAATCAGGTTGTCACCAATGTTACCTTCTTGGTAAGGATGCATTTAGAATTTTAAATGCATTTTACAAATGTTGAGAATCCCTCCTTTTGACCTCCAGAGGATTAATCATCTAAGTCAGGAGTTCTTAACCTTTTTTGTGTCATGGACCCCTTTGGTCATCTGGTGAAACCTATGAGCCCCTTCTCAGAATGTTTGTTGCCCACAGTTATAATTGAAGGAAATGCTACACTTCAGTTAGAGATTAATGAAAATGAGGATGTAATGATTTCCCCATCCAAGTTTGCAGAAATCTATCCCAGGGAAAGAATCTCTTTTCTAAGCATTTCCCTTTTTGAGGCAGATACCGTGAGAACAGACTAGGATGTGGATGGCCATTTCCCATTCTTCCTCCAATCTTTACTCCATAGCTCTATTTTATTAAAGGACTGGCTCTAGCAGAATGATTTTATTTGTTGGTTCTAATAAGAGTGATATTCAATAGAAAAGAGGACATGTTAAAACAGTGTGACCTGAATCTACAGACTTCAGATCATGGTGCCTTGGTGTTGGTTTAGCTACGAAGGACCTACTATGTGTCAGGCACTGTGCTGAGAACTTGACAAGTGTTATCTCATTTGAGCCTCACAACAACCATGCGATATAGGTGCTCTTCTTATCTCCGTTTCATAGATGAGGAAACTGAGGCAAACAGAGGTTAAGTGACTTGCTCAGGGTCATACGGCTAGTAAGTGTCTGATCCTGGATTTGAACTCAGGTCTTCCTGCCTCCAGGCCCAGGGCTCTATCCACTGTACCACCTAGATGCCCAATAATCCCTAACCATAGGATCATAGGTTTTTGAGCTTTAAAGGACCCTTGAAGTGATCCACATTTTACATAAGAAGAAACTGAGTCTCAGATAAGTTAAGTGACTTTACCCAGGGTCACAAGTCTGGTGTGGTTTTTTTTGGAGGGAGAAAGGCAAGGCATTTGAGGTTAAGTGACTTGTCCAAGGTCACACAGCTAGTAAGTGTCAAGTGTCTGAGGTTGGATTTGAACTTAGGTCCTCCTGACTCCAGGGCTGGTGCTCTATTCACTGCACCACCTAGCTGCCCCTGGTACATGTTGTGAACCCAGATCTTCCTAACTGCAGCTCCAACCCTCTACTCCCTCTCCCATGTTTCCTCTCTGGAAGCATAAGTCTTTTCCCCACAGTAAAATTCAATAAAAGCCTTTAGAGTGTTGAGTAGCAGCAAATAGCCTTATAGGGAGATTTAAATTGGGGTGTAGAAGAAAAACAACTCAACAACAAAGAGAATTTCAGGGCTATCTTTTCCTCCACCTTTGTAGACACCTTTTGTTCCCTTTCCCATTAAGTTGTGGATGTGGAAGGGAATGGAACATAGAGGACAAAGGGACATTTTCCATTTTTTCTTATTCATGGTTTACTATAGTTAAAAAATTCATTACCAAGTGGCCAACATGCTGCTGATGAGCCTTCTGCTATACTGGCTGGTTCTTAGAAGACAGTTTGTTGTTAATGACCTGAGCGACAGACTTTCTGGCTTAGAAAAGGGCCTACCAGAGCTTTGTTGACTTAGTCTTTGGGTCCACAATGTCACCTCCTTGCCATGATGAGGCATTGGAGAAAGACTTTGTGACCCCAGGTTGCAGAAACTGGAAAATGTATCCTCACGTTGCCAAAGGAGGCAGGATCTCCTCATCTCAATGCTCTCTCAAAGCCCTGCCTCTGGAGTCATTAGCCTAGAATGTTGCCATTTTGGTCTGGTCCAGACCAAACCGGTAATATGAAAAGAGTGGTTGTCAGGAGACGTTATTAATATGTCCTTCTACAAGTGTTTTGTTACATAAACTCTTGCATCTAGGGCCAGTAGGCTTGACTAATGATAACTTGCTGGTTGAAGAAGGAAATTCCTCTTTCCCTAGTGATTCCCTGCTATCCTTCAACTGGGCAGTCCTCTGGGGCCATTTACATGCAGTCTCAGAGTCCTTTGGAGAAGAGGGCAGCTGGGTAATTGACTTAGAGATTTGGTACCTCCTGAGTGCTTACCTACAAATTCCATAGAAAACCCTGCTGATGGAGTATTATCCCCTCATGAATAGAGGCCCTTGTTTGGCTGCAGGTTTGCCCTGTTGGTATTTTTTTCTTTGTTTGGCTTTATTAGGTGCTATCTCCCATGGCAATCTGTAAAGCCAATTAGTGGAGAAAATAAGTTATATTAATCTTTTTATAGCAGGGCTAGAAAAATAGTCACAACATAATGGGGAAATTGTTCTAAGTGTGAAAAATTACCCACTTTGTCTATTTCATATTTCTCAAACTCCAAAATTAATGACTTCTTGAAAAAATATATTTATCTCTATGGAAAGAAGGATTTTATGAAGGCAAAGGGAAAAAACCCAATAGATTTTAAAAAATAAGCAAATTCATAATCAGGAGATGGGTGGGGGAGGAGTTAGGGGCCAGAGAGAAAGTAGATGGTTCTAAACCAAGGAAATTTACATTATTCATACTTCTACATGACTGATTGTTTCTTATTTTAACAAAGATAATTATCGTGGAGAGCAGTTTTCCCTGAAAATAACTCCAATTAACTTATGTTATGATAGGGATCTTGGGAGTTGAGAATTGTGGTACCAAATTCTGCAGAGGTTATAGTTTTGCTGGGGGATGGGAGATCCAGTTTTTAGGTGAAAAAGCCAAGTCTCACATTCAAAACTCCGTGGAACAGTCAGCTTATGAATGGGTGCAGGTCATTTGTGGGAGTTGCAAAGGGGCAAATTTAGACTCTCCCAAAGTGGACTAAGCTGCCTTGGGACCAGTTCACTTTCCCATCTCTAGAGGTTTCCAGTAGGACTTAAGCTCATTGAAAGTAAGAGTTTTTGTACCCCCTGTGTCTGGCACATTTTGGAATTTAATTAATGCTTATTGGGTTGAACTGTAGCAAGCTAACGATCACTTTCTGGGTATGTTGTACTTCCAACTCTGAAATTCTGTGAAAGAATTAAAAAAATTATTAGTGCCAGGTAAAAAGCTAGGCCTTGGAAGAGCAGTACAGTGACAGGGTCTTTGACCCTAACTTTCAGTCTTGCATGGAAATCTCCCTGAGCCCAGCGCTGTAACTGCTACCCCTTTTGGAACCACTGGAATGTGGAGGGTTTTGTATTTTTTTTCCTCGTATGCATGAAACTCAGGCTGGCAATGGAGAGGGACACCATGCTTTCATTCTTAGTGATTACGGTTGGCTTTGTAGGCAACACTTGAGCTGAATGCAGGCTGGAAAGCTTGCTACCTTGCCAGAATTCATTCTAAGGAAGACTTGGTACACCCTCGTCTTGGACAAACGAATACAGCCCACGCTAAAGCCTTATGATACTAGAGGGTATGCCCTATTAGGGTGTCAGCTCCTTGAGAGTTAGGCTGGTTTCATTTTATTTTCTTTATATTTCCCACTGCTTAGCACTCATAAAATTCTTGTTAGTTGAAGGAAAAATAATGCAAGATATAATATTTATACAGAGTTTAAGGTTTGCTAAGTGCTACATATTATTTCAATTAAATTTCATAACACCCAATACTTAGAACAGTGGGTTGGCACATAGTAGGCACTTAATAAAACACCAATTGACTGACACTCCGGTAAGGTAGGTGTTACTTTTACAGTTGAGGAAATGGAAGCTGGGTGAGATGAAAGGACTTTTCTATAGTCTCATAGAGACTAAGTGTTTGAGACAGGATTTGAACTCACATCGTCTCGACCTCAAGTCCTGAGTTATCCGCTAAGTCATTTAATCCCCTCAAGAAGAAAGGTGAAAGAATGTTTTGGTGGAAATTAGAGCACAGTCAGTTCAGTTCCATAAATATTTATTAAACACCACTAACTGCAAGGCATTGCACTGGATTCTAGGAATACAAAGACATGAATGAAATGGTCCCTGATCTCAAGGAGGTGACATTCCTCCTTGAGAATGTTCTGTAGACATGAAGTGTCTACAGAAAATACAACATAATTTTGAGACTGGCCAAGTTCTAGTAACTGGTGTGGGGGAGGGAGCGAAGAAAGGGGGGTTGCTAAAAGGAAACCAGGGATTCTGTGAATGAGCCATTGTATGAGTGACTCAATATGTGATGCCATTCTTTCTTCAACACGGTTTGGGGGTGGGGAGTATGGAGAGAATGTTGGGAAAGGCACCTAACAAGAAAAAGGGATGTCTAGGGGTTAGGCAGGAAAGCAACGTCTTGAAGCACAGATAAGCTTGAGCATCAAACCAGCTTAGGTGTAAACTACCTTAATTAAGCACTTGTTAATTTCTCCATAATCTAGGTGGATAAAGGTGATCTTATCTCTAAGTTAACTGGATCATATGGATTCTGCCCCTTTACTCTCCCTACAAAACCTCAAGTGAGTGAGTGAGTGAATGAATGAATGTATGTGTTTTTATTCATTCATCTATGTTTGAATTTCCTCACCAGACTAAAGGCTTCAACTTCTTTCAGGTCTAGCCATAACAGGCGCGAACTGTGGCTGTTTCCAGACTCATTTTAACGAAATTAACTCCACTTACAACCTCAGTGTCAGGGCTGCGAATAATGAAAACTCACTCTGAACACATGAAACAGAAATGAAATTAGCCAGCAGTAGGAAACGACAAACAGCTGAGGCATTCAATTGTTAGCCATTTGAAGGATTAACTTCTAAATCACGCAAAGCTCCCTTGGTAGTTTAGCTAGTTGGGGACTCAAGGGTATATAAAAACACACTTTAAAGTAGAAATGTATTTCTTCACCTATAAAATACAGATTTATTGGTGGGTTGTGATATTATTAATACTGGGTTCTTTTGCCTTGGTCCAAAAAAGTTAATCACATTTTCTTGACTTCCTGCATGGGCTCTTTTGTGCTGGGTTCCAAAAGAGACAACACATGACTAAGTCACGGCCTGAACTCAGGCTGGGGGGGTGAACCCTAAATTGACATTTGGGGGTGAATCTCAAAAGTTTGTGTGCTCCATAACTCTCTTATACCCTTCTGCTGTTGTTCTGTACGGCCTAGATTTACACAGCTCATTGAATATTCAACTAGCCTTAAAGATTTTATTTGATGGTTATTTCAATAATAATTATGGATGCTGCCACAGAGTTCTGCCTGGGTTTAAGAGCACACATGCACACACACACACGCACGCACATGCGCAAGCGCGCGTGCGCGCGCACACACACACAAAACCATACAAGCCAGATATGTTCCAAAATGTGTTTATTTCAGCCTGGAGGTTTGTGAAGTATTCTTGATAATAATAGTGAGCTTTTCCATAGCATTTCCAGGTTTAGAAAACATTTCATATGTATAAGATCTCCTCCGAATCTTATAACGATGTTGGGAGGTAAGTGTTATATGTAATATAATATTATAATCTCCATTTCGCAGGTGAAGAAACTGAGATCTAGCTAAGTTAAAATACCTGTCTAAGGTTCACAGAGTTTGTAAAGGTTGGAGAATCAGGGGATTTAGAGATGGATAAATAGCCTCAGAGGACTTTTAGTCCTATTCCCTGGCTTTATAGATGAAGAAACTGAGACCCAAAGTTACTGAAGCAATGAGCACTGGCTTCGAACCCAGGTCTTCTGATTGCAGAAGCAGCATTATTTCTATTGTAGTATGGTGCCCTCAGAGCCTCTGATTCAGAAACTAGCTGTCTCTGCATTGAGCCACGCTGAACTCCCCTTGCCCCCATCTCCTTTCCAACTCCTCTGATTCCAATTTCCAATGGTTTTTAACTAACTTTGAAAAGGTGTGAAGTCTATTGGAAGGTTATAGCAGAGCCATATTATTGATTCCACAATTAATGTCATCAAAGTTGACACTAGCCCTATGCCAGCTGGCAGACAATTGGAATTCCACCTTCACCCCGCAAAACAAAGTGAAATAGCAATGAGTGAATGAGTTAATGCATGTGCTTGCTTCTACTCACCCAACAGCAGAGTTTCTTTGCCAGTCAGGGGCCTCCATGATCTTTGTGTCTAAAAGTCAGAGACAACAAATAGTAACTCTTTCCAGGCTTGCCATCATGAGCATTTCCAATCAATTGTCCCCATACCTTTGGATGGCCTTGGTCCAGAACTTCAAGGTCATGGTGGTTCTTCAGTAAAAATACTTCATCCAAATGAGTGCTCAGCCTACTGGAATCTCTTAGGATGCAGCTGTTTGCCCTGGGCCTTTCTTATTTACAGGGGCCATTTTTTCTCTCACTAGGGATAGGATGAAGCAGACAGGGATAGGTTCTATTTCTGTACCTGTTCTTGGGCCTTTTAAAAGTTTCCCATAACCTAGTCATTCCATTTGATTGTCTCTGTGCCATGTAATTCCATGGAAGGTCCACAAATTGGTGGGTTTCTGGTCATGTATGTATGTATCTATCCATCTATCCATTCATGTAACTATTTATTTATGTCTATCCATTCATTCATTTATTCAATTCATTTATCTACTTATTTATCTATTCATTCATCCATTTAACTATCTATTAATCCACTTATTCATCTATTCATTCATCTGTATCTATATCTATATATTCATTTATTTTATTCATTCATCCACTTATTTGCATATTTTAATTTATTTGTCTATCCATTTATTTATCTATTTATCCATTTATTTATTTGTCTGTTCATCCACTTGTTTATTCATATGTCTGTCTATCTATCTATCTATCTATCTATCTATCTATCTATCTATCTATCTATCTATCTATCTATCTATCTATCTTTCTGTCTATCTGTCTATTTACCTATCTATTGGAGCTAAAGTAAAAAACGGGGAGGAAAATGGAACCACCAAGAAAACCCTAAACAAATAAAGTGCGAACCCAGAGTGACAAGGGAACTGGGCTCCTGGATTGGTTATGGATGAGACGACAAGTATATGATGAAATTAATGACCCTCTGTCAACTTTTTAGATCTCACTTTTAAAGAGAATGGACCAAAAATCAATAGCCCCCAAACCACTAGTACTCCAGTGAGCCGGTCTTTCATTTATCTTGCTGTTGGCACTCAGATAGAAAAGGCAGCCAAGCAGAGCGAAGAACTTTCATTGGTAGTCATCATTACACCAATGTTTGCACACCCCAGTTAGAGGTCAGAGGTGGGAGGGAGGTCTCCTTTGAGAAGTACCTCCTGGAAATACCAATATCTATGGCCAGCTTTGCAGTCCCTAGGCTGATTCAGCTGGGACATGTCATGTTCCCTGGGATTTTTCCAGCGATACCTGTTGGCCAAAGCTGAAATCTCTGCTATGAATTAAGCCTTGTTGATATTATCATGATGGTCATGAAGGATGCTGAGGTGCCATTCTCCTCCCTTACACTAAGAATATTCTCTCAGCCTTTCTAATAGCAGTTATGTACATATGAATCACAGATGTTTTATTTTATTTTACATATCTTGTTGATCATTTTTAATTTTTATATCATAATTTCTGGATATCCTATTTTACCAGTTGGGCAAAAATACCTGATTTCCTGATGACATCTCACAGTGCATGCACCACCATGCCTTTGTCATCCCCTGTCCTTACGCCAACTGGGTCATAGGTCATATATTTAGAGCTGGAGGGAACATTATAAACCATTTTGCCAACTCCCTGGCTCCCAAGTGCTTGCCTCATGGCATTATGAGTCTATCCCCAGGACTGTATTGGTTTTCCAGTGACTCGGGTTTGAGTGACCTTTTAGTGATCTTTTATCTGACATGGCCTTTTAAGGAGCATTTTATACACGCATGAGACTAGCCTCCTGTGAAATCCTGTTGTGATGCATCATCCTGCCATGAAGTGGGCACAATGCTGGGCTGTTAAGAGATAAACCAGCAGAACAGAGACCCTGGCTGGTTCTGCCCAAA
This sequence comes from Phalanger gymnotis, assembly GCA_028646595.1. Taxonomy (NCBI): domain Eukaryota; kingdom Metazoa; phylum Chordata; class Mammalia; order Diprotodontia; family Phalangeridae; genus Phalanger; species Phalanger gymnotis. The sequence goes on along the minus strand of CM053626.1, from coordinate 22,170,747 downwards.
AGATAGGCTTCTACTGTGGGCCTAGCACCAGAGCATGTGTGTCATTGGAGGCATAGCTGAGTTAAATTCATTCCCAGAAGTCTGGTCTTGGGGTGATTGACTATTTTTTTGACCAGAAAACTGATGATTTTGTCTATTTAAGGCATGGAGGGGGTTTCAGCCTGGAAGAGAGTAAATACTCGTAGTTGGATGATTGAAGTATTGAAATCTAATGAGAACATGCTGCTTCCTATGAAAGTCCCATCCTGTGCTGCTCTTCAGAGAGATGAGGCTGTATGTATACTAAATATAGGATAAGAATGATAACACTAATACTTGGCAAAAAGTTTACAAAGTGCTTTATATACCTTAGCTCATTTGATCTTCACAACAGCTTAATTATCCCCATTTTACAGATGAGGCTGTAAAGACAGGCTAAAAGACATTTAGGGACTTGCTCAGGGAAGGGAAGCTTTCTGAAGCAGGATTCAAACTCAGCTCTTGTCTTCTTGACCCCAAATCTAATACACTCTCCACTGTGCCATCCAGTTGATGCCCATACAAACTTCAAAGATGAAGACAAAAAAAGCCAACAGTTGCTAAGCCCCAGTTATTCGAAAGTGGGCAAAAATTTGTTAAGAAGAGGAGGAATATGTGAGGGGTTAGAGACATGGCTCAGAGTCCTGAAGATGTGGGTTCAAATCTCACCCCTGGTGGAATCTGGCTGTGTGACCCTGGGCAAGTCATAGTCATCTAGTGCCACAAGTATCTCACTCAAGTTGCAAAGCTTGTGTGGATCTGTTTTAATAGAGGGGATTTCCTCACTGGAAGTTGCTTAGGCTAATGAAATCACAGATCTGGCCCAATAAAATAAAGTGGACAGTTTTTAGAGTTAGCTCCTACCATTACTGTTGTATCTTAAAAACAAATGGTTCAGTAAGTGAAGACTCCATTATTGTGGGAAAAGAGTATTAAGAAATGAAGGGAAAATGAAGAGGCAAGATGCCATTTCAAGACAGTCTCTTCAGAAATATCCATAGATGTGATATAGTCCACAACTCTGTCAGCTCTGGACTCTTGTGGGCTTGGGGGAATTTCATTCAAACCCGCTTGGTTTACCATGTCATTAGAAAACTTCGCAACTTCTGAAATTAACCTGAATCTGTTAATTTACTCACCAGTCCAATAGATCCTGACAAAGAATAGTAATGAGGGAGTAAAATATTTCATCGAGATGGAGATGAATAGCCAAGTAATAGAAAATAATCCACCCTGAGTATGCTAATGAAGAATTACTGTTTTGTGTATGTCAGATTTGCAGAGGACACAAATCTGGGGGTGGTAGTTAAGAAACTGGATGGCAAGGTTGGGAGCTCCCCAAAGTGATCTCGGCAGGCTAGAGCAATGAGCTGAATCTAGTAAGATGAATTTCAATAGTAATGAAAGTGAAGTCCAAGATACCAGCTTCATGATGACGACGAGGTGTGTGTGTGTGTGTGTGTGTGTGTGTGTGTGTGTGTGTGTGTGTATGGGCATGATGAGACACTTTCTCTGAGAAAGATCTAAGTGTTTTAGAGGAATTTAGTCTCAATATCATTCTACAGAGTTAGTCGATGGCAGGCCCAAAAGCTTCCATGATGGGAAGAACTTTGAGGAACAGAGATGCTGGTTCCATTCTACTTTGTCACGCACATGGACTTTTGTAGTCCATTCTGGGCACCACAGCTGAGGAAGAACATTGATAAGCTTAGAGTATCAGGGGGAGGGAGCCACTATGGCAAAGGTGCTGAATCTGTGGCATGGGAGGATCAGCTGAGGGACCTAGAGAAGAGACTCAAAGGAGGATAGGAGAGTGATGTTAAAGTATCTGAAGGGCTGTCACAGGGAATGGATTTTTAGGCTTCTTCTACTTGGTACCAGAGTAAAGAACCCAGATCAATGGCAGCTAGATGATACAGTGACTGGATTTGGAGCCAGAAAGACCTGAATTTAAATCCCACATCAGACACTTTTTAGATGGGATACTCTGGACAAGTCACTTAGAGCTGACCAGCCTCAGTTTTCTCACCTATAAATTGGAGATAATAACAACTACCTTCCAGGGTTGTTTTTAGTATCAAATGAAATGATAAATGTCACACATGGTGCAAAGCTTAAAGCACTATATAAATGCTAGGTGGTGCTGTCATTCAGTTGTCTGGTCTGACTCTTTGTGACCCTGCACACCATACCATTTGTGGGGTTTTCTTGGCAAAGATACTGGAGTGTTTTGCCATTACCTTCCCCAGTGGATTAAGGCAAATCGAGGTTAAGTGACTTGCCCAGGGTCACACAGCTAGTAAGTATCCGAGTTTGTTACGGTTGTGGGCAAATAAAAATCAGTAGCTTTTGGGCAAAAGCCTGAACATTCTTCCTCAGTAGAATGTGAGTAAGCTTTGGTTTTGTGTCATATCCTTCAGTAGCTCAGAGACCATAAAAAAATCGCTACCTTCCCTATTCTCAGCCATGCTCTAAGCAATTGAGATTGCCAGACAAGTGGTTTCTGAATAAGAAAAATATTTCATTTGCCCTAACTGTAGTACTTTATTCTTTTCAAAGTGCTTTCTAACACATGAGTGAAGTAGGTAGTATAGTCATTATATCCCTCTTTTGAAGCTGAGAAAACTGAGTCTGGGAAAGAGATCCTAGATTTACCAAGAGAAAGGACCTTACAGGTTATTTTGTCTGATGACTCTCATTTTGCAGGTAAAGAAATGTAAGTCCAGAAAGGTTGTTTCTTGCCTAGGAAGTTCAGGATTCAAACTCAAGTCTTCTTGAGTCCAAAGCCAACACTCTCTATTGTGCCACCTAGCTGCCTAGGGATTAAGTAGAAAACCATTCTGGTGTTCTCTTTTTCTTGAATTGTGAAGCATTCATATTGATACCAATTGCCCTTTAAAATTTTTAAGGCAAAATTCATCTTGAAACACGAGGGCATCTGTGTGCTTGCCTTAATCTATCACTTCGATGACGGCAAGCCTGCCTTGTTGATCTTGAGGGAGCATCTCAGTCCTCGCTTATTTCATTCCTTTTAGGTAGAGATGATGTTCACCTGTTTAAATTTCTCTCAACACTTTTACTAAAACCACATGTAGAATTCTTCTCTGTGAAGGACTCACTTGGAATCACCAAGCTAACCATTACAAATGAATTTTTAAAACAAACCATCTGAACCCTGAGCTGCGACAAGCCCAGAGAACAGATGGGGTTTTAATGTTTTCACAAGAGCATCACTCTAATATCTGTGCATGATGAATGAAACCTCACAGGGACATTTGGGTAATCCTCCAATTTCCCATCGGTGTGATTTTTATTTTTAATGCCTAGTGCCTTTTACACAGGTCCTGGGAATGGAAGTTCTCTATGGTGGACTTACAGTGCATTGTAAAGTGACATCCATTGGCGATTTGGTAGACACACATACGTGCTAAGCGCACACCTCGACTGCCTACTCCATGCAATGGAATGAGCATTGATCTTTCTGCTCAAACAGCATAAGTGATGGGAGGGAGAAGTGGCTTTTGCTGGATGGTGGGAAAAATGGTCATTCCTGTTGACCCAAGCTTTGAAAAGCTGTTCCTTCTAGTTCTCCTTTGGATTGGCTAGTAAAACATGATCTGTTTCTCTGTCTCTGTCTATCTGTCTGTCTGTCTTTCTCCTTGTTGAATTCATGTAAGCATATGGAAAATTTAGCTTGTGAAATTTCCAAACTAACAGTATATACATAGAGGGTACCCTATTTATGGACTACTCAAGATAACTTCATAAATCACTTTAGAAAGTACAAATGTACTAGCATGTGAAACCGCTGCTTTTTTCTCAGCAATTCTCTGGGGCCAGCCTTGGTCATTATAACTACAGGGTTAAGTTTTGGTTTTGTATTTTTTCCACTTCATCATTAGGCATATTGTTTTGCTGGTTTTACTTATTTCATTCTGTTTCGGTTCATTTAAGACTTCTCATGCTTTTTCTGAATTCTTTGTTTTCTTGTTGTTTCATGTGATGCAGTAATGCTTCTGGCTTACTCTGAATTGTCTATGGGAATTTTCAGCAAGGATAATATGGAAGAATGAAATAAATATACAATAAAAGCTGTCAGTCTCCAACTCTTCTCTTACTATATTTTTAATCAGGCTTACTAAGGAGAGGGAAAATTAATTGCTTTGAGGTTTTTTCCTTTCCCATCTCCTGGAAGTGGTCTGGATATAACAGTAATAGGCATTTCTAGAGTGCTTTAAGGATTCAAGTGTGCTTTATATACATCATCACATCTGATAATTGTGTTTTGTACACTTATGTCATTGAACAATACCTGTAGTGGTTAATATACTATACACATTTTACAGCTGGGAAAACTAAAGCTCAGAAAGATGAGATGGACCCACACCTTCCATGTCACATGTCAGATTAAAATCTGAGACTCTCCTAACTCCAAATTTAACTCTATTTCCTCTCAGTCGTAAACTCCATGTTTTAATATGGAACCAGCAGCTTAATCATTTAATTATTTATTATTCTTTTTTAACCTTTTTTAATTAAGATTTTTTATTTTTAGTTTACAACACTCATTCTGTATGATTTTGAGTTCCAGATTTTCTTCCCCACCCCTCCCCAAGACGTCATGGAATCCTATATATCTTCTACATATAACTTTGCATTGAGCTTATTTACACAATAGTTAAGTTATAAAGAAGAATTATGACCAATGGAATGAATCATGAGAAAGAAGAAACAAAACCAAAAAAAAACCCCAAAAACAAAAGAGAAAATAAAGAAAAGAAAAAAGGAGAGCAAACAGTTTGCCCCAATCTGCATTCAGTCTCCATAGTTCTTTCTCTGGATGTAGATAGCTCTCTCTATTATGAGTCCTTTGGAGTTGTCTTTGAACCTTATATTGCTGAGAAGAGTGAGGTCTATCAAGGTTAGTTATCACAGAATCCATATATCTTTGGTTGTGTATAATGTTCTCCCAGTTCTGCTCCTCTCACTCAGCATTATATCATGTAGGTTTTTCCAGGTTATTATGAAGTCCATATCTTCCCCATTTCTTACAGCACGATAGTATTCCATTACATTCATATACCACGACTTGTAAGAATTCATGACACAACAAGAAATGGAGAGCATTACAAAATGAAAAATGGATAATCTTGATTATGTTAAATTGAAAAGTTTTTGTATATACGAAGCCAATGTAACAAAGATTAGGAGGGAAGCAGAAAATTGGGAGAAAATCTTTACAACTAGTGTCTCTGATAAAGGTCTCATCTCTAAAATATACAGGGAACTGAGCCAAATTTATAGGAATACAACTTATTCCCCAACTGAGAAATGGTCAAAGGATATGAAAAGGCAGTTTTCAGAGGAAGAAATTAAAGATATCTATAGGCATATGAACAAATGCTTGAAATCACCACTGATTAGAGAAATGCAGATCAAAACAACTTTTAGGTACCACATCTCTCCTGTCAGATTGGCTAAAATGACAAAACAGGAAAATGATAAATGCTGGAGAGGATATGGGAAAATTGGAATACTGCTACTCTGCTGGTGGAATTGTGAACTGATCCAGCCATTCTGGAGAGCAATTTGGAATTATGCCCAAAGGGCTATAAAAATGTTCACACCCTTTGACCTAGCAATACCACTTCTAGGGTTGTATCCCAAAGAGGTCACGCAAGTGGGAAAAGGACCCATATGTACAAAAATATTTATAGCGGCTCTTTTTGTAGTAGCAAAGAATTGGAAATCAAGGGGATGCCCATCAATTGGGGAATGGCTGAACAAGTTGTGGTATTTATTATTCTTATTATTAATTTTTTAATCAGCAACTTCACCAGTTGGCGAAATTCAATTCAATTCAGCAAGCATTTACTATGGGCCTACTATGTGCCAGGTACCAGGGACATAAGGACAAAAAATGAAAAATAGTCCCTGACAGAAAGAACTCGCATTATATTGTGGGTGGAGTAGGATGAGGCGGAACAGTCACTCTAGGTGAGAAGAGGCAATAATTTGAAGAGGAAGAGAGTTTCCTCATCTGTAAAGTTGGGGGGGGGGAGATTTTGACCTGAATAGCTATGATCCCATGAACTAGGGGGATTACAAGAGACTTCTTGGAAGAGGTGACTCTTGAGTTGATCCTTGAATTTAGCATGACTGAGAGTGACCTAGCTGCTTACAAAAGCACTTAAAAATGTGATGAGTGAGAGATCAACTTTTGGGAACATGTGGACATCATGGCCATCTGAAGAACATGGCTTTCCTGTAATTCTAAGAAGTAACAAGAGCCTTGTCCCAACCTAGGGCAATAATTTCTATGTTATCCTGGACATCTGACTGATAATGCCATGATCTTTTTTTTTGAGAGACAACCCCCAATGGTCTCTTTGTGTTGCCTTCTGGGTTACCTTAGTTTCCTGGGACATTTTGCTCCTCAGGTAACTTGTTAACTCTAGATCCTCCATATCCTAAGATTCCTGTCCTCAGGAAGTTGTCCTAGATCCTTCTAAGGTTCAGTGACTCCAACAGAATAAATGACCTAATAGAGAGTTTTGGGGGCAGAGGGTATTGTGGAGAGATGAGTGGGGAAGCAAACTTTTGATACACATAGAAAAGGATGAGATTATTCTAGTGCTATAGAATTAGGGTTAGAACCTCAGAATCAACCCTGACCAAGCCACCATTTTTGGTAATAGGTCATTTGAGTGGTCAGCCCCAAAAGGAGATCATCATGGCTTCTTTCCCTTTTGTGGTATAGTCCCAACTTTTAGTTGCATACCCATTCTCTTAGAACTGTTCTTTCTGTGGTGATTAAGAAACCCTTTTGAAGATCTCTTCTACCAGGCTACTTGTTGCTAGATATTGTAATTTTTGTACCTGTGAACCCATGAAATTAATTATTTTTTATTTTTTGGTGAAACTGGTGCTTGCTTTTTTAAAGTGGAAAGTAAATGATTAGGTTGTTAGACATTTTCCAAACTATCTTCTTGTGCTGGTCTGTTTTCTAACCTCTGAATGTATCATGCTTCCTCCTGCCTTCCTATCACTGCCCACCCCATTCTTTGTGCCTGGAATGCCATCCTTCCGCCTCTCTGCCAGCTGAATGCTTATCTGTCCTTCTAAGTCCAACTACAATGCCACTACATTAATAAAGTCTTTCGTGATCCCCTTGGAAAAACAATCTTCCCTATCAGATCTCTCATGACGCTTTGCTTTGCACGTTTGGAATTCACAAAGTAAATAACAACTAAGTTAGTAAGCTTCCAAGTCAGGATTTGAATTTAGGTGTGGCTGATCTAAACTCACAGGAAGACCTGAGTTTCAATCCAGCCTCAGTCACTTACTAGCTGTGTGACTCTGGGTAAGTCACTTCACCCTATTTGCCTCAGTTTCCTCATCTGTAAAATGATCTGGAGAAGGAAATGGCTAATCTCTCCAGTATCTTTGCCAAGAAAATCCGACGGACAATATTAGCATATTATGTTCCATGGAGTCATGAAGAGTCAGACACAACTGAATAACAATAACTCTGATTGCAAATCTACTCTTTCCCCTTCACCAGACTGCCACAAACCTCAGCCAAATGGGACAGCTTACCCAGCTCTGTTCCCTCCTCCCCAGCCTTCATACTTTTACTCATGTAGTTTTATCTACATGGAATACTCTCTCTCTCTCTCTCTCTCTCTCTCTCCCCCCTCTCTCTGTCTCTCTCTCTCTGTCTGTCTGTCTCTCTCTCCCTCCCTCCTTCCCTCCCTCCCTCCTCTCTCTCATTCAGAATTTTATCTAACTTTCCAGAACCAACTCTCCTGACATCTCCTTCATGTAGCCTCCCTTGATCTTCCAGCCCAAAGTAAATTCTCCATCTCCTTCACTTAATATCCTGAGGACTAAGCACAGCACCTGACACATAGTAATCGCTTAACTATAAATAGTCTCTGTTTGGTAGTTGATTCCATTCCACTTTGTCTATACCTCTCTTCTGGAATTAACATTTTACCTTGAATTCTAATTGTCTGGCACCTAGGCACCATGCTTTATTTAATTGTGAAATCCTCCTACCCTCCTGCAGGAGGGAGCACAGTGCTTTGTTCAAAATAGTTGCTTATTAATAAGTATTTGTTGAATGAATGAATCTCCTTTTGAGTCTATGGAAACTGGAAATCCGTTTCAGGCAATTTAATCTTTGACCCCTTTAAGGAAACTGAGGGATGGCTTCACCCTCAGATGAAAACAATATGTCTGTTATCAAAAAGAAAAAAAAGAGCTCCCTGTCCAAAGATGTTTATAGTGGCATTATATATAATTACGGAGAAAAAAGTAACAGCTGGAAGCAAACTAAATGTCCAACAATGGGGGAATGGCTAAATAATATAGAACATTAATGCAACGGAATGCCATAATGCAGTTAGTGCTGACAAGTATGAGGCTGCCAGAGAAATACAGAGAGGGCTTTGTAAAGTGATCCTAACCAAAAAGCAAAAGAATAAAGTATACATTAACCCTGACCAAATAGGGAGAAAAGTAAATGGAATTGAGAGACAAACATGGATGCCCCATGGAGAGTTGGAGTGAGAAATCACAGTGACATTTTATGCCTTGAAGCTCGTTTTTTTAAAAAAAAATACAAATACTTCCTTAGAAAGTTTAATTGGTTATACTGATGCTATTAATTATATTAATTAATTTTATTGATATTAAAATTATTAATGTTAAATTATTAATATTAAAATTATAGGAAATCATTGAAAAATAGCCCAATAGGAACTGTAAAGACAAACAAGTTAAATCTGTTTTTATCTAATTGAAGAGGCTCTTCCATTAACTATCTTCCCTATATGTCTTTGGGTGCAAGTCAGTTTACCTTTCCAGGTCTCAGTTTTGTTCTGTGTAAAATGATGTTGGATGGAGTGGTCTTTAAGGTCTTGCATAGGTCCTTGCCAGCACTAACATTCTGTGGTTCTAGATTTTTCTTGTCTAGACACAAACTCCCTTTGTCTACTTTCAATGGTTTCATGAGTTATAAGCAATCACCCAAATGGGTCCTTTCAGAATTCTCACATTCAGTTCTATAGGGGGAGAATTTGGCTCATTCACTAGGTGTTTTTTTTTCCTGTGGGAAAGTTATTCTATTTTACCCCTCTTTGAACAATATAAGGAAACAACTTATCTTTCATAGTTTTTGGATTCAGTTCATAGACGATGTCAGTATTGTCTAGTGCTCCCTATGGGGAAGTGGGAGTCGGGACTCTTGGGACTGATTCCCAGAGTCACTACTCCCTCTGTGACCTTAGAAAACCACTGAATCACTGCATGACTCAGTTTATCCACCCATGAAACTGGGCTAATATCATTTTTCTTCATAGAAAAATGCTACATTAGAGTGTTTGAGAGAGGCTACATACAACTGAAAGATTAGAATACATAGCTTCAGTGTAGATTATGATGTGATCATCTTAGCTTTGTGAATGTTATCCTAATAATGATACAACCCCATCAGTGATTAATCATTGAAGGATGTAACAAACACCTGAAAACTCAATTAATTTGCAGTAATTCAGGAGGGCTGGACTAGTTTATTTTTGGAAGAAGAGTCAGTCACCCAGCATTTATAAACAATTACTGAGTGCCAAGCACTGTGCCAAGTACTAGGGCTACAAAGAAAGGCAAAAGACAATTCCTATTCTCAAGGAGCTTACAATATAATAAAGAAGACAACATGCAAATAACTACATAGGAGTAAGATATGTATAGGATAACCTGGAGATGGCAGAGGAAGGGGTGTGCTAACCAGAATGTTAATGTATGCAAGATGGGGGAGGGACTAAGTGTTATCTCAAGTAAGTTTTAAGGAGTCATAAATGCCTTTTATCATTATCCACTTACGTATATAAATTGAAGATGTGGACTGGAGAGGCAGTGGGGTGTTGGGAAAAATAGTACCGGGTTTATGGGATTATAGGTTTATTAATTTAAGCTGGAAGGGACCCCAGAGTCTAGCCCCTTCATTCTACGTCAATGTCAGGACCTATGATTTTATCAGTGTGAAAATTCCTGCACAAAACCAGATCCACAACTTGTACGTAACCTAGTAGATAAGACCAGGAGAGTTGGCTTGAGGCTTATGGTCACCCATTGAGGCAGGGTCAGGGGCAAGATTCAAGCTCAAGGTATAACCCCAAATCTAGGACTCTGAATCATGCTACCTCCTGGATGTGGGACCTTGAACAAATGATTTTCTCTCTCTGAGCCTCAGTCTCCTCCCCTATAATATGGGGGTAGTGACATATCTCTTACCTCATAAGGTACTTGTGAGGAAAAGTAGTTTGTAAGTCTTGGAACACTGTGGAAATGCGTGTGTGTGTGTGTGTAAAACCATAAGTCTGCCCTCTCATATATGTGTGTATAGATTTATATTTATATGTGTACACACATATATACACATAATACACAATACATTTACACACACATATATATTATATATTACACACATACATGCTGTTGTTCCATCCATTTCAGTTATGTCCAACTCTTCGTGGCCCCATTTGGGATTTTCTTGACAGCAATACTGAAGTGGTTTGCCATTTCCTTCTCCAACACACAAAGATACATACAAGATGTCTATCTATCTTTTGGTAGAAGGCAGATTTCATCTGTGTGGAAAACTCCCAGTTTAAAAACTGCCATCATCATGGCATAGTAGTAACTGATTTATAACTGCAGTCTTGGAGAGTTGCCTAGGTTACAGAATGGTTGTGACTTCCCTGTGATCACACAGCTAGTACATGTGAAAGGCAGGATTTGAACTCTGGTCTTTTCAGCTCCAAGGCTGGCCCTCTATCCACTGTGCTACATTGTCTTTCATACCCATTACACTATCCCCTTACATATATGTGTGTCTAGATACATGTACATGTAAACACATACATATACATATACAGATGCATTTGCCTGTATATATTATATATACACATATAAATGTGTATATATGCAAATAAATGTATGTATGTATGTGTGTATATGTATATGAGTGTGTATTTGTGTTGGTGTTTGTCCTTGGTGCTCAAAGAGGACCAAAACGATATCATGATGTTGGAGTCAGTGTACAGTGTGTCCAGCTATATATTTGTATATATGTGTGGGTACTTGTAAGGCTATGTATGTGGTTATACACACATACAAATAAATAAAATGGGCAGACATGACAATTGACTTGAAGAGGCAAACTTTTCCCAAGTGCCAATGAGTTTGCCCCCACTCAATACGTGCGACTCAGTCATTACTTCGGTAATTGGGGTGGGGTGAGGGTGGGAGGAAAAGAGCATAAAAGATCAAGAAGGAGTAGGTCAGTTGGTCTCCAGCAGCTTCATGGTGAATCAATGTTGGATTTGGAAACAGAACCCAGATCTGCAGGTTGTCTGCCCTAAATGTAAGCCTCATGGTTCCTAAATACCAGATAAGAAAAATAAAATATGGTTTCTGAAGGAATGACTTTATCACTTTAACAGCCTTAGCAGCAACACAGGATTGATTTTTATTAATGATGGTGCAATTTGGCTTGGATTACACGAATAAACATTAAATTAGCTCGTCAAGGCTCATAGGGAGCCCTCTGGGGAATTCTCCCCATTGTTCCAGACAGTAGGAATAGCCACTTGGGGTCAGAGGCCCATGTCTAGCATCCTTTTGGTTTGTTTGAAGGTCCCAAATATATCAGCCCATATACTTAAATACTGCATTTGAGCTGCATGTGGGACTGTGTCTTCTTGTTGGCCTTGCATCATAATTCAAGTATTAAGTTTCATTTAGTGGAAACATTACAAGGGAATAGACGCTCTCCATCTCCAAGGAAGGGCCGCCTTTCTCTCAGCTTCCCCATAACCCTATCCACTCCTACCTTTGATTTCCTCACAGCCCTGGCCCCTTTGTACAGTTTGCTGCACTAGGACCAGAGACCCCCATCCCGTGAAAAATTTAGATGGCTACAGCAGTAATCAAAAATACCAATAAAGTGTCACCGCTCCTCACCAATGATGCAGGATGCCGAGGAGAGAGCAGGAAATAAAAATGAATCATGGGGCCTGGTGTGAGGCTGCTCTGGCAAACAGGACTGGAGGGGAGCGCGCCCAGGTTGCAGAGATGTCTGGGAATGTTCCCAACCTGCTCCTCGGGCCTGCATAGAATAATGCCAACTCCCAGGTTCCAGAGAGGCCTCAGGGTCCAAGGAGTGAGTGATACAAGTAGCTTAACAGCTGATGTCCAGGCCCTCGCATCTAGGCATAGGTGGGTTCCTGGTCTCTGACCTGGGTCAGGTTAGGTGAAAACCTATCTAGACCCCCTCCTCGGCCAGCTCTAGAGCCCATCTCCCTGTCGAATCCAGGGAGCTGTCTAAGGCATAAAAGATGGCCAAGTAAATGAACAGGACGCCATTAATCTTGGTTTGTTTTAGCACTGTATCTTCAGCGGCTGAAGGAGAAGAAGAAGAAAAGCATCCTTGCTCCCAGCTCATAACCTGAGTGTTAAAACTGATGTCCTCCCCATTAGGGCCTGTAAACTCATTAGCTCACAGCAATTTATCCTCTTTTATTTCTTCTCAATTATCCTATCATCCATTGTATCTGGATCTGATTACCCTTTCCCAGAGTCAAACATTATCTTGTAAATCATTTGCTTTAAGTCTGAGCCTGCCAGGCTAGGCTGAGGATTTGCTTAGGCAGGTAATAAATCAATTAGTACTCTACCGTGCGGTGTCATCTATTTTCTTTCCTCTAGACTGGGAAAAGGAGGAGGTGAAGCCCCTGGTGAAGCTATCTCTCATTTCCGGGGGCTTTGTCCTGAAGCATCTGCGCATTACGGAAAAATACACTAAGTTTCACTAACAATAATAACAGTATTCTATGACAAATACAGCATATTACATGACACACATAATGACGTAATACATAACGATTCTATGTGTCTATATAATAATTCGATGATGTTTTCTATGAGTCTATAGAAAATGAACTCATTTCAAAAAACCAGCATTTTACCCACTTGGACAATTGTTTGTAGAACCTTAAATATACAAGAATAATGGCAGGGATTTGTCCCAAGACCGCCTCTAGCTGAACGCCACCAGAGAACGTGAGGATAAAGAGCTAATTAATAATAATGATAGACATTTCTAAAGTTTTACAAATTGCCTTACATACATTATCTAGTTCGAGGTGAGGTAAAGGATTGGTCATTATTTTACAGATGGTAAACTGAGGCTGAGGTTAAGTGACCTGCCCAGGGTCACACATCTAGGAAGTGTCAGAGGCAGTATTTGAACCCAGATCTTCTGAATCCAAGTCTAGGTCTCACTTCTCTCCACCACCTAGAGAGTGCTAATCCTCAGAACTAACATTTCTATAACATTTCTCTAGCCGCTATGCACTTCTACAGAAGAGGAGAGATGTGGAAGAGACAAAACCAGTGGGTGAGAAACTCAGAGACAGACTTAGGACATTACCAGTATGTGGCCCTCATATTTCAGATAGGATCTAATATTCCCTGGTGGAAAGCAGAGAAAATGAAGCAAAATGTTTAATGGGAAACTTTGTAGGTTGAAGCCCAAGACACACTTTGCATGGGGGAATAAAGAGGGAACATTGTGATTCAGTTTTGCTTTTCAAGTGTGAGATCTTTATCATATCGCTTCCATTTGCACACACATACCCACTACTAGACAGTAGTAACCAAATAATTCTTGTACCATTTTTCTTACATTTGACATGTATAGATTACTTTAAATGTTAGATCATTTGAGTCTCACAGTAACGCTGACAAGTGGGTATTGCAAGCATTAGCTCTTTAAGGTTGGCAAAGTGCTATATACATATATGTATATATATATATATATGAAATCTCATATATCAACTCTCATTTGTATGTATAATATATACAATATAATAAAATACTGTATTTATATATATTATCTCATTTGAGCTTCCTAACAATCCTAAGAAATAAGACATATACAAATTGCTTGCCTTCTCAATGAGAGTGGGTGGGGAGGGAAGAAGGGAGAGAACTTGGAACTCAAAGTTTTTTATCTACTTATTTAATTTTTAATTTATTTTTAGTTTTCAACATTCATTTCCACAAGATTTCGAGTTCCAAATTTTCTCCTTATCTCTCCCCTCCCCCACCCCAAGATGGAATACATTCTGATTGCCCCTTCCCTGAGTCTGCCCTCCCTTCTATCACCCCACTCCCACCTCTTATTCCCTTCCCCCTTACTTTCTTGTAGGCAAGATAGATTTCTATACCCCATTGCCTGTATATCTTATTTCCCAGTTGCATGTAAAAGTGATTTTTGATATTTATTTCTTGCCCTACAGGAAAACAGAAAGGAAGGGGATAAAAGAAGGGGGAGTGATAGAAGGGAGGGCAGACTGGGGGAAAGGATAGTCAGAATCCATGCCATCTTGGAGTGGGGAGAGAAGAGAGTTGGGGAGAAAATTTGGAACTCAAAATCTTGTCTAAGTGAATGTTGAAAACTAAAAATAAATTAATTAATAGAGAATATAACTGTTTTTTATTCCCATTTTATAGATGAGTAAGCCAAGGCCGAGAACAGGTAAATGACCAGGATTTGAACCTAGGTCTTTTGACTCCAAAGCCATCGTCTTATTCCCTATGTCTCATTGTCTTTCAAAATCACCTTGTATTTACTGAATATACTCTTGACCGAGTACCTGTTGACTTCCCCATAAAATGTAAGCTTCCTGAAGGCAGGGACTTTTACATTTTTGTCGATGTGTCCCAAGCACCTCACCCTATAGATACTTAGTAAACGTTTGCTGATGGATTTTGCTCCCTCACTGCCTCCCATGGAATACTCTTCTTATTTCTGGATCCCACCTGTCCTGGATCTTGTTTTCTTTCTGGAGTCTGAGCTTCTGAGAGCAAGGATTCAGCAGCCACCTGGCAGGACTCCATGGACCAGTCTGCCTTAGGAACTGCCCCTGGGGATGCTGAAATTTAGTGGTTCTCCCTCTAAGTAGGGCAACCTATGTCTGGACTGTGAAAGAGGAACTCTTTGGACTGGTCCAGCAGTGATAAGGTCCTGGTAGGAGCTATCAGCCTCTGCTAGCATCCATTCAGAGCAAGGCGAGCTCTTAGCTATGAGATTCAGAGTTGTCCCTTCGGCCTGGGCTGACTGAGGCAATGCTGGTCCTACCTGTGCTCCCCCAGCAGGCCTCCTTGTCTCTGGGTCTTTCATAGTTTTCTGCCTGCCCTACCTACCATTCTGATGCTGGACAGTAGGGCTACTTAGAAGAGCTGGGGAATTGCTTGCCTCTCTTGGGAGCTTGGGTTGTTTCCCTACCTTTATGACTGGTTAAGTTCCCAAAGCATCCTATATCAGGCAAGATGGTTCTATAAAACAAGTCGAATTCTCTGGTATGTGGGAGCTGAAAACCAAGATGGCAGGTTGGACGAGATGTAGGATATCACAGCACAGTGTGAAGAGGACACACCCTGGCAATCAGGCTCTGCCCGTTCTGGGTTCTGTAACCTTGGGTGTTATGTTCTGATTCTCAAAGCCTCAGTTTTCCCATTGACAAAAGGTGGGAGCTGGAAAAGGTAATGCATGACAATGTGGAAAAAAAATCTGGATATGGGGTTGAGTTGGGTTCAAATCCTGGATCTGCTCCTCTTTACTTTTGAGAAGTTGCTTTACTTTTCTGGATCTCAGTTTCCTCATCTATAAAAGTGTTGGACCAGCTTGATGCGAGAACACTCCTGGATTCAGAGTCTGTATGACCTTCCACAAATCACTTAATTTCTTGGGGCCTTGGTTCTTCGTGGGTCAAATGAGAGATCTGAAGTACACAACCTCTGAGGTTGCTTCTAGCTCTGAATTTGTGCTTCTGTGATCCCATGAGAAATGTACTGGAAACATCACTGGGTTTCATATCATGAGACATGGGTTCAAATCTTGACTCTCTTCTTACTGACTTGTGATCTCGGGGCAAATTACTTTAGCGTTGGTGAGAGACTTAATGTCTTCATTGATTTAATGAGTTGGAGGCAGCCAAGTGGCTCTAAACCCTATGATCATATGGCTAAGTTACCTTTGGTGCCTGCCATCTATGGTCTAAATTCAAAGGCACATGTAAAAAAAACTGTTACCCAGCAGTGAGTATAATATAATGTGAAAACAAAATAATATAATCGGGGAACGAGAAGAAGGCATGGATTCCTGTCTTGGCCTCCCTGAAGCTCCCCAAGCCTTGGGGTCTTGGGTCTTTTCCAGTTTTGTAACTAGGACACATTACAGGAGAAGGAAGGGGCAGCCCAGCTGGGTACCAGGGAACCAGATAAGGAAGGTCTCTGGGGGTGGTTATTTTCACCATCCCTATTATGATTCCGTGACTTGTGGTTGAGGATTATTCATCAGCCTTCCTCCGTAAGTGCCGCTTGGTAGGCTGCATTGTTCCATGAATTTCCTCACCCAAATTTAAGGTTCCCAAGGTGATTGCTGTCACCTGGGATTGTGAAATGGTCTCTGAGGATTTTGCATCCTTTGAGCTCATGTATGAAAATTGCTCCATAAACATTAGAGCTCCATAGAAATGTTAGCCAGTATTAGTGATGTAGGGGCTTTAGATCCTGGAAGACCTGAGTTCATATCTTGACTAACACATTTACACATTGTGTGGATCTGGGCAAGTCACTTAATAATAATTGCTAGCATTTATGCAGCACTTCAAAACTCTTTACATATCTTGTCTCATTTAACCTCTCTTGGTCTCAGATTCCTGATCTGTAAAATGGGGATAACAGTACCTACTTCATGGGATTATCATAAGCATCACATGACATAGCACATAGAGAGTCCTTTGCAAACCTTAAAGCATTGTATACTTGGCAGCCATTAGTATAATTTATGCCTGACATCTCGTGTAGGAATCCTCAAGAGTGGGCGGGAGTAGGCACCATGGGAAAGGACAACTGATTCCCTCATCTTTAGGAGAGACTTGTGGACTAGAGGAAGAGCAGGCTTGCCCCTCTCCTAGTTCATTCATTCATTCACACCTACTGTAGGTCTTTCTGAATGCCTACCCCTCTCCTAGTTCATTCATTTATTCATTCACATTTACTAGGTACCTACTATGTGCCAGGCACTGTGGGCCTTTCCGAATGCCTGCCCCTCTCCCAGTTTAGCATATTCCCTACATCTCAAAATTATTTTGCATTTACTTATCTCTGCACTCCAATAGAAAGTTAGCTACCTGAGGGAAGGTAACTTTCTTTTTGGTCTTTGAATGCCTGGAACTCAGCGTAGCACTCTGAATACAGAAGGTGCTTAATAAATGTTAATTCAATTGGATTGTAGAGGGAATTCAAGGTCACCAGAGAATATACAAAGAAATTCAATTCAATTCAATAAATATTTAAGGAGTGCCTTCCAGATTGAAGTGCTGGGGATGGCAGGAAGACCCCTGAAGAATTTACATGCTATGGGGGGAAACAATGTATACACAGATAAGTACAAAGCCGTTTTGGTAGGGGAGGGGCAGAGAGCTAAGGTTTGGAGGGTAGGTCAAGAAAGATCTCCTGTAGCAGGTGGTTCTCGTGAGCTCCCTTTAGGGGAGCTAGGGAAGTCAAGATGCAGCTTTGAGGAGGGACAGCATTCCATATATTGGGCACAGCCTGTCTAATGACTCAGAGGGAATGTGGATGGGGAACACTTTGGTTGAACCATGGAGTCTGTGAAGAGTAATATACAAGTATACGAGAAGAGTAATATAAAAGTACACAAGAAGAGTAATATACAAGTACACGAGAAGAGTAATATACAAGTACGCGAGAAGAGTAATATACAAGTACGCGAGGAGAGTAATATACAAGTACGCGAGGAGAGTAATATACAAGTACGCGAGAAGAGTAATATACAAGTACGCGAGAAGAGTAATATACAAGTACGCGAGAAGAGTAATATACAAGTACGCGAGAAGAGTAATATACAACATACAATAATGGCAAGAAATGGTTGGAGCTGCTTGTGGATTGACCACACTGCCTTCCCAGGTGACTAGTTGGATGATACCACATTGGGTCCATGTAGACTTGCCTTTTCCTGACATTCTCTTTCTCTGACTGGAGGTATCTGGAGTCAATGTTACAAGTACTCTCTGCCCACGAAACATTCTTTTCTTCCTCCCAGATTGTGTAATTAATTGTCCATTCGCTTTATGGAGATCTGTCATGTTCAGCCTTTCATAGCCCGGAAAAGATGTAGTAAGTTAAGGCTTGTTCAGACACGATGACACCACACAGACTGGGTTGATTACAAAAGAAGACAAATGGGTTAGGCTTCGATGTGATAAGAAAACTGGGTTCCGGGTAGGCATTAAATATTTATAAAGCGGCCAATCTTTGGTGCTCATTGGGGACTGTTTCTACATGAGACATGTCAGCCTTTATAATTAGTTATGGGACTTACCATTACTTGAGTTTTTGTCATGCTATTTTCTGTGTCTGTGAAGGACCATTATTTTAAATGTGGAATAAGAAGAAACACAGTTTGGGAAAGTAGAGGAGATTTTGGGGAGGAGCTTTTCAGACCCTTTCTTCAGCAGATCCCATAGAGTTTCTTCTTTTTGTGTCTTTTATTCCTCACCTCTGAGGCTGTCATGGGATATTTAAAATAAAGGTTTTTATTAAGAGTGGGCACAGAAGCCTAAAGTTGGAGGAAGGAATAAATTCACATTCAAAACATCTCTGTTAAAGGCTCTTCACATAAGCACCCCCCTCCCCTTTCCTTTGGCCATCTGCTTTGCTTTGAGGTAGAAATCTTCCTGAGTTAATACTCCAGGCATTTGTAAATGTAATTAAGGTAGGCTTTCCTTTCCTGAAAATAAGTTCCTACTTCATGCTCATGAATTGCTGGAGAAATCTTGGGGGTGGTGGTGGTGGTGGTGGTGGTTAGGGTTGGGGTAGGATGGGGGTGGGATGGAGAAATTTCAAAACCAAATAAAAAAGTTCTCTGCAAACCGCCTCCCCCCCCCCCACCTTGGGGAGATTTTAATTATGAAAACAGTCCTCTGGCCTCTTAAAGGTTATTTGTTGAACAATTATTTTTTTTTCCCTTACAGTGTATGACAAATGACTCTCCTAGCACAACAAATGATCTCCAAGCCCCTTAATTAGAATAGAGCACTCGATATCTTCAGACCTTCCGACATTTCGGAACTCATATTCAATGTGCGCCATTCCAAGGGGAGGGGAGCTGAGTGGCGAATGGAAGCAGGATGTGTGTGTGTGTGTGTGTGTGTGTGTGTGTGTGTGTGTGTGTTTGTGTATGTGTGTGTGTTTGTGTATGTGTGTGTGTGTGTATGTGTGTGGAGGGGGGTCATAAGGGATAGGGGCAGGTCTGAATGACAGCGACGTGTCCCCAAAAGCAGAGATTCGTTCCCCACCTCCACCCAGCAGCAGTCCCTTCAAAAGGAAGGCATTGACCCAAACAAGTTTGGCTTGCTCACACCAGAGCCCCTTCTCCCAGAGTCTTTATTATCTAGTGCTTTTAGCCTTATTTACCATGAGGCTATCTTGCCACAAGCATGCTTTTTACTTCTGACAGTCCTGAGTTATGAGCATTGTGGGATCCTATCTCATTAACTGAAATGGGAGAATAAAACATCAAACAATCATAAAAATAATTTGGCACTGTGAAACCACTTAGGAGCAGCTGTCAAACAGGTTGGAAGATAAACTTCGAAATAAAAACGAATGGAAAGAGCTGCAGTGTCTTGCCATATGCTTCCCCAACATTACAGTCCCCTTAATAATATGAAGTGCTTGTGTTTATGCAGAAGAGGCGAGACACTCCATATACGATATTGATTATGCCTTAACCCCAATTTAGTAAAGACCCACTCCTCCTTTCCCTAATCAGATATTACAGAAGCAGTTTTCCAAAAGGGGAAAAAATATGTCCCTAATGCCCAGCTATATTTTATCTTCGAAGGCTTGTGGCAGGAGATAGGCCTTTGTCTTGCTTGTCACTGTGGCCGGGAGCCCAGTTTGAGGACAGCAAAGCCCCTCTGGGGCTCTTCTCCAGTAGTTTTCATCCCGCAATTCCAAAGCATACATCTTTATCAAGCTGTTGTTGTCAGACAACATTAGATAATTAATAGGCCATTTGTCAGCCCTGCACAGAACATGTTAAAATCCCGAGGAAAATCAGGATAAATAGAGCTGCTTGGCTCTCTGAAGGCTTTTTTGTTCTGTCTCACAGTCTTTGCAGGCAGATATTTACTATTAAATGAGACTCATTATTAATCACATCTAATGTTAATTAATTAACCGCCTCTGTGCATTGAGGGCTCTCCATGACTTTCAATTGTTTTAAGAAGCTAATTGGTAACTTAGCAGTTTGCAGGCAAGGTAGCTGCTTCTGTTTATTCTGTGCATGGCATGGTCTTCTGCCCGGTGAAATACATTGATTTGCTTTCGGAGAGTTTGTCGGCATACCCTAATATCTAAACGTGTGCCCACTTATGCTCAAGATCTTTAGGAAAATGGATGCCATGGTGAAAGTGTACGCCTCCTTTGGAAGGGGTCATAGTGACTGTGGTGGTGGTCTGTGTGTGAGGGAGACCCATATATTTTTGCTCTTAAGAAAGAACTCTGTCTTGAACTATGTCTTTCTCCTCATGAAAAAAAGTGGAATTTGCTAAGTTGATTGCCAAAAGACGGAAATCAAGATCCAGCTGGAGCAGTCTGTCAAGACATGGAGGGAAGGTTTCCATGATCAGGCATTGTTCCTATATCACGCAGGATGGGTGGTCAGTGATTAACCCAGCGGAGGAACCTGTCACGAACGTGCCCTCTCCGGTGGAGCTTTGGGAATGAGTGTAGGGCACCTCACATGGAACGGATTTGTTCTGCAAGAAAGGAACTGGGCAGAGGAATCTAACCTCTGCCTTCTGATTCACCAGTGCGTGGTCATGGAGGGCAGAAGAGATAAAGGAAAGGGTTGTTTGGCCATAATCTAGGCCTGCAGAAGTGTGCACTAATATGTGCCCGGCCAGCCAATCAAAAAAAGGCTACACCATGGGTTAGAGCCCAATACTCAACTAGTAGCAACATAGTTTGCTATGCAATCTAATAATATCAATAGTTTCCTGTTGGAAGCATTGATGTCTTCTAATTTCTTTTTCTTTATTGATTCTTCATCTTCTTTTTTAAAGGCCAGCCTGAGGGGACCACATACATTACAACCATGATCAGGGTTAACATTACCTCTGAATAAATGACTGGTTTGAGAATTTTATTTTGGGGAAAAAAGAGTAGATTCTAGGGGTGGGGAGGGAAATGGATTTTGTTTGTATCTATGCTTAAAAGTTTTCAGTTAATAATAGCTGACATTTATATAGCTCTTTGGGGTTGACTGAGAACGTTACACGTATTATCTCCCTGCAACTAAATAGTCTTTGTTCATTATGTGAGTAATAGTGCCTGGCTCATATTTATTATGGAAAAATAATCATAAGGAAATTTAAAAATATTTTATATTTATTTTATTTGTGTATTTATATTTAAATATTTATTTTACATTTGCACTTATATTTTATATTTGCTTATAGTTCGATATCTCCCACTATTTAAGTTTGTTTGGTGACAGAAACATAGCATTATAAATATCTTAATAGTGATTAATAACTTCGCCCACTAAGGAGAGAACTATAGTGTGCAGAATAAAAAAAATTACCTATTAGCCAATGCTCTGAATCTATGAACCCAACAGAGTCATTCAGTTTGTTGCCTGACTGGTTGGGGCTTCTGCAGCTTAGTGGGGACTGGCCAGATCTGGAGTTCCATGGACATAGTCTTCAGGGTCACCTGGTATCCTATACAGTAAAGAAGAGGACCCCAGTTTGAATCTTAGATCAGCTAGGATGACCTATGTGACACTGGGCAAGTCCCTTAAGCCTGTTTGCCTCAGTTTCTCATTTGTAAAATAAGCTGGAGAAGGAAATGGTAAACCACTCCAATATCTTTGCTAAGAAAACCCCAAATGGGATCACAAAGAGTCAGTCATAAGTAGAATGACCAAATGACAACACCAATAAAACTATGGAGACGAGCATATTCAAGAAACATTTTTAAAAATTAATTTATCTGAAGGATAATATTTGTAAAGCACTTAGCACAGGTTCTGGCACATAGATGCTTTATAAATGCTTATCCCCACTTCCCTTCCCTATTTTCAATGGGTTAGAGAAGAAGGAAGTGGGAAATGTGCCATGGCTGGATGAGATGGGGAGAGCACAGAAATAGATACGTTACTTAACCCCCAAATAAAATACCATGGCCAAAACAATAGTGCAATATTAAATCTAATTATTCTTGGCTTGTGCATAGAGCATTAGACTCGGGGTCTAGAAACCCTACATGTAAATCCTATTTTACTAGCTATGTTGTTGTTGGTAGGTCACTTGACCCCTCTGAGTCTCAGTTTCCTTATCTGTAAAACACACCTGTGATACCTATTGTACGGGGTAGTTGTGAACCTCTCTAAGGTGCTTTGCCTGCACGAAAGCAGACCATCTGTAACAGTTGCTGTTCTTGTCATAATCATCGTGGACAGAACTAGAAAGGCCTTTTGATTGTCTGGGCCAGCTCCCTCATTTTACAGATCAGGAGACTGAGGCCCAGAGTGACTTGGTCAAGGTCATGTAGATAGAAAAGTTTGGATCTGATTACAATTCTTCCCATTTCCTCTTGGTGATTATAGGCCAATTCACACAAGTTTTCTTTCTTTCTCTTTATTGTATTCTGCAAGATGAATTTCTTAGCTTTATAGAGATTTCTCCTGCCCCAGATGTTATCTTCATAGGTAGGTGTAAAGCTGAAAACTTTGTGTGTATATTACAATGGATAATTTGGAAATCTTTTCTCTCTTCACATAACCATCTAAACTGGGTTTGTTCATACCACATGGGCGCTCTCTCTCTCTCTCTCTCTCTCTCTCTCTCTCTCTCTCTCTCTCTCTCTTCTTTCGCTCTCGCTCTGCCTCCCTCCCTTCTCTGTCTGTCTGTCTGTTGCTCTCTCGCTCCATGTGTGTGTGTATTGCACAAACACACAGAGACTAGCAGTAGAGAAAGCTTAAATTGTTTTCTCCCCATTCAAGTACTTCTGCTGAATTATAAGGGTGGAGAAAGATGCCTGGGTTGAAAAATGTCCTTTATCTAACAGAGACTTAGCTTGGAATTTAACTTTAACCCGTGTGAGTGATATTCAAGAAACTTTTGTTGCTGGACATCCTATTGTAGGGAGAACTGTTCAGTTAAGTGGAAACATCTTCTCTCATAGCTTGCCATGCCCCGGATTACAATTATATTGGCTGGGTACTAAGTTACCATCATGAACTTGAAGAGAGATTTTGTTTCTTTTCTAAAATGGCTTTGCTTTTCTACACAACATCCCCCCAGAGGAGCAATGCCTTTGCCCAAGACTCAGTTTTTCTTCTAAGGGACATTCAAGCGGGCACATCTGTCAGGAAGTATGGAGATTGTCCCCATCAGCTCCAGCCATTGTAGGCATCAGGGATTTCTCTAGGCCCTCTCTCGGTTAAAAAATAAACGAATGCCTCTTAACATGACTTTTTTCGCTATCTTCTCTAGCTACCTCCTTTTGTCTTTTTTTTTTTTGTCTTGGCCCTGAAGATGTAAGCGATTGTTGTCTATAGGGAGGAAAAAGGTTTTTCCTGGGGATGTTAATTTCAAGGCTGAGTAGTTCCTAGTCACCATGCTTTGCTGGAGGTATCATTCAAAACCTGCCTGAAGGCAGTCGGGGGCCATTTGTCTCACCTGCGAGCCACGGGGCTTTAGGAATATGGCCAGGCCTTCCAGAAGGTTTTAAATCTGCACCTGAGTGTCTTTTGGCCTTGGCCTGTTTATCTTGTAATTGTCGTCCTGGTTTTTCTTCCTGCCGGGATGTGTCTGAAGCAGTAAGCAGCGTACTTCCTGTCCAGCCTTCAAAGGTTTGTACTTCAGTGGCCAAATAGGCTGGTGCTAGGGTTTTGAGTCTGATGCGTCATTTAGAAATAATATTTGTTTTGGCTCCAGCTAGGAACGATGCAATCAAGATACAAAGCAGAAACGGGGGTGGGTGGATTTTTTTTCTTCTGTTTTAGTGGGAAATATTCTTCACTCCCTTGACATAGCCAGGAGGAGCTGCTGTCCGAGTTATGAGTTGAGATGCCCTCCTTAAGACATCAAGGAGAGTCAGATTGTTGACGTGTTATGAAGATAACACTTTTCTCTCAAGAGTAAGTTTTTGTTGCAGGCATAACGCAAGCAAAGGACTAAGAAGACTAGAGACAAAATTGTATTTATGGGTTGTCTAGTTGCTAACTTCTGCTAGAACCACTGAGAATAGCAAGAGGTCCAGGGAAGCCCAATGGAGTAGTTCATATTTGCCTGATTTTCCACCAGCGAGGTGACATCTCCTATTTGCCAGCGGCCTCAGATGGAGCAGGCCTGTTGTTATGTTGCTGGGTAATGAGAGAGCCAACATGACCTCCATTCCAAAACATATTAAGCTCCTTCATGCCCAGAAATAATTCTAGGAGAAAATTTGTAGGAGCTTGATTGATTATCTTATTTTAATCCATATTAAAGCTTTAAGTCTCTAGGTGTGGCTCTTTACTTCTAACACCTCATAAATTATGGCCATAATGAAGCAGTCATTTATCCTGAGCTGATGATAAATAGCTTGCCCTAGGAGGAACTAAAGAATAGGCAAGTACATCATTTTCATATTTGGTGAAAACAATATTAAGTACCCAGACCTCAGTGATTGCCCTAATAAATGAATAATCTGAGGTGAGGGGCTTGGCAGTCAGGGTAAAAAATCACCTGAGCTTTCTCTGTCATTTGTCAGGCTTTGCTATGACAGCATGCATTATGGGTAAATGAGCAATCAGCAAGAACTATGTTATGGCTGGGATGTTTTGGAGGAATTTATCATATGCATTGCTTGGTACCTTTAAGACCTTAAGGCTTAACGGCTAGAGTGCATGACTGCCACTGAACACAGTTCCTATTTACTATGGTATGGTTCATTTGTACTGGGGTCTCACTCCCTTTCTTTTATTTTTTTCTTTCTTTCTTCCTTCTTTTTTTCAAACCTATCGAGAATGAACTTCATTTGGCATTGCTTGCAAAACTTTTTCTTTTCAGAGCATGACAGTGGTGTTGCTAGAACAATGTACAATGTCCCTGGACCAATCGGTTTAGGAGCTCTTAGAGATCCAAAGTCAAATAGAATCTCTATGAAGGAAATTCACCAAACTGCAAAAGATGTCTGCATTGCATTATAAGTGGGTCCAATCTGATTACAAAAGGGAAAATTGACTGCTGTGACCTTCTGATTAAATGAAGTGTATGCAAGTGTTGTGTGTATGTGAGTTCTCAACTGTGGATGCTGGCCAGATTTGAAATGAATCATGGCGCTGAAGTGGGAGAGAGATGCCATATTGGAATAGTAGTACCAGACATCATAACAGGCACTTACTCCATATGACTTAATTCTGTAAGCAGTAAACAATAGAACCCCATTGAAAACACCTCTGCTTCATGGCTTCTGTTTTTCGTAAAGCCCATTTGGAGTTATTTGAGGTAATCGGTCAATCGATAAACACTTATTTTTAGAAATTAGTGAATTTTGAAAACATTTTTTAGACTTTCTCTTCCATCTCCAGCCCTATTGCTTCCTAGAGGTCACCTCTATAACAAAGAATTTTTTTTAAAAGAAAGAAAAAGACTATATGTAGAGCCTATATCGGATTGTATACTGTCTTGGGGAAGGAGGGGGAGAAAATTTAAAACTTATGGAAATGAATGTTGAAAACTAAAAATAAACTTAATAAAAAAGAAAAAAGAAAGAAAAAGAAGAATAAGAAAAAATAAATTCAGTTAAATTGATTCGGTCAAAGATCAAAACAAATCCGATGCTCTATGCATGTTCACCATCCATGGACCTCCCCTCCTCCCACCCCTAGCTCCACAAAGGGGTGGGAGTGTGGGGAGAAGTGTCTTCTCATCTTTCTTCTTTCAGGCCAACCTTGTTCTGCAGAATGTTGTAACATTCATTTTTGATTGCTTTGTGGTAGTTCTATCCATTTACATTGTAGTCATTGTGCATATTGTTTTCCTGCCTCCACTTACTTCTCTTTGCAAAGAAATCATTCCATGCTTCTTTGTAGTCCTTGTGCTCATCTGCTATTACAGTGTGGCTCCGTTCCATAAGCACTGAGCACCTACATCTCAGGCACTGGGCTGGGTGATGGGGCTGCAAAGGCATAAATGAGCCTCTCCCCTCAAGGAGCTTAGATTACATTGGGTGAAACAACATCGCACATCTAAGTAAATGCAAAATAAACAGACAGATATGCAGAAAACACAAAGGTAGTTCTGGGAGGGGGATGGTGGTAGACTAGCAGCTTGGGAAGATCAGGAAGGGTCTAATGCAGTTGGGGGCACTTAAGCTAAGCATTCAAAAGAGCCCGAGATTCTAATAGATAGAGATGAAGAGAAAGGGCATCCCAGGAGTGAATGCTCACCTGTGCCTTTGCATGGTGCCAGGAGGTAGAACGTTGTATATATAGAACAGCAAACAGCTCATTTGGGCTGGAAGGTAGAGTGTGTGGATAAACCTGGAAATGTAGTCTGGAACCAGATTTGGAAGGACTTTAAAATATTAAACAGAGAAATCAATCCATCCAGAGACAAAACAATGAGGTATAAAAATGGCCTTTGATCCCCATCATCTCCAGACATTAAGGGTGGTCCCTTATCCCTCAATCTTTATAGGTACAGAGAAGATCCAAGTAAGAACTTAATCTCTGTCTAGGTTAGTGGGTTGGAGTCTGTTGCTAAGCTTAATGGAGGTTCAATCCCTTAATTGGAGCCTAGAAAAACTTTCAGCCCTATAGCCACAGACCATACTGCTAATCCTGGCCAGTCTCCTTTTGAGTTGAAGTGTAGGAGCTAGGTGGTACAGTGGCTAGAGGGCTGGGCCTGGATGCAAGAAGATCTAAGTTCAAATCCAGTTTGAGGCACTTACTGGCTGTGTAACCTTGCTCAAGTCGTTTCTGTTAGTCTTAGTTTTCTCAACTGTAAAATGGGAATGAGAATAGTACCTACGTCCTAGGGTGGTTGTGAGCATCAAACGAAATAATATTTGTGAAGTACTTTGCACAGAGCTTGGCACTATATAAATGCCATGATCATCATTATTATTAGAAAATGGGTGTGGTTCCCCACGATTTCTTCCCATCCAAAGCAAGGCATCTTCTGATAGAGAAGCTGAATTGTAGTATTCTCTTCAGATGTGAAAGGCAGTATCTGAAACTTAGTCTTTGTGTGACTTTAGTCAAGTCCCTGAATGTTACTGGTCCTAATTTTCCCCATCTGTAAAGTAAAGAGATGGAACTAGATGGCCTTTGAGCTTCCTTTACCTCTAGATCTCTCATCTTGGGATCCTTTATTTAGGGGAATGGAAGGCAATAAAAGAATCATGCTTACTCCATATCGGGGTGCCTAAGCTCTGATCCATGTACCCCTTTGAGATCTTTTGGATAGACTTCAGGGCATCTTTGAATGTGGATGAAAAAAGTTATAATATATTTACTACCTTTTGGTTTCCTTTGTAATCCCATGTATTTTATTTTATGTATTTAAAAATATGAATCCATAGGTTTCACCAGACTACTACCAAAGTAGTTTATGGAGCAAAAAAGATTAAGAATCCCTCCCCTGGAGGAGGGGGAAGAGAACTTGGGACTCAAAAACTTGTGGAACTGAGTGTTGTAAACTAAGAATAAAAAAATCTAAAAAAAGAATCCATCCCCTACATGATCTGAAGGCCAGAGGGAAGTCAGTTTTTGTGGGGCAAACACCAACAAAAACAAATATGTATATAAACAGAAGACTAAGAAATATCAATCTTGACCTATCCATATCAGGAGCTTTATTTGGTGAAACAACCAAATGGCATTCATTTTAGGATTTGAGGGCTTGGGTGGAAAGATGAAAATGATGCCTTGAGGGAGATTTAAAAAGGCTTTAATAATATTAATAATTGCTAGCATTTATATAATGCTTTAAGGTTTGCAAAAACACTTTACCAGTATCTTATTTCATCCTCACAATAACCTTGTGAGATAAGTGCTAATGTTATCACCATCTTCCAGGTAAGGAAACTGACGCAGATGGAGGTTTAGTGACTTTATTAGGGTCACATAGTTAGTAAGTGTTAGAAACTGGATTTGAACTCAGTTCTCTCTGATTCCAGGTCCAGAGTGCTATCCACTATGCCACCCTAACTACTGCCTCTAGCTGTTTCACCTAGCTGGATTTGAAGACAAACTGGGTCTTAAGAGAGGAGAAAAGAATGGAGTTAAAGATGCTTTCAACAGAACAAAAACTCAAGGATATCAAGGGAACCAATGGAAAAAATGCAAAAGAAGGTGGCCTAGTCGTACCAGATCTCAAACTGTATTTTAGACAATAATTAACAAAACAAACTGGTACTGGCTAAGAAATAGACTGTTGGATCAGTGGAATAGATTAAGTACAAATTACATTATAGCAAATGACCACAATATTCTAGTATATGATAAACCAAAAGATTGAAGTTTTTGGAACAAAAACTCATTAAAGATGCTTCCAATTTTATGAGCTGAGGGGGCTGGGGAATATTGGTGTTAATCACAGACACAGGGAAATTTGAACTAGGTGAAAGTTTGAGAAGGGAGAATGTGAGAAAACAGGAAAATTCATTTTAGGGCCTTTTAGTTAGGTGGTTGTAATTTAGGTTTTTACTTCATTGGTTGTTGTGGCCAAAGAATCGATAACCTAGTAGTTAATTACCCAGTGGTGACGAGCCTCTCGATACTTAGATAGGTTGGTTCTTGGACAGCAGATGGAGTATAAAGAACATTATTCAGTAAATATATGATTGAAAGAGTCATGTAGAGAGAATGAGAGATCGCCACTGGAACTCATGGAATATTGAAAGCCCTAGAAAGAAAGACCCATACAATTTGGGTAGCCCCTTCATGGAGGATCTGTGGGGTGATGTAGACAAGAATTATAAACATTTGGGAAGGAAAGTCTAGGCTGCAATCCATCCATTGGTAGAAGTGGGTATCTATAGCAGTGAGATCATGGAGCCATTCACATAGGGTGTTAGCTATGTCCTGAAAACAGTGGGATCCATGGGACTGAATATTTTCCCTTCCAGCTACCCATCCTTTCAGTTGCCATTCATCACCAAACCCCTCAAAAAGGGACCACTTTCTCAGGTTTAAGCACAGCAGATGCTTTAGGGCAATGGGGGAAGGATTTAATTCCCATTTGCATGGATTGCTTTGAATTTATGACTTTTCATGGAAACCCAGTGGCTTTCAAAGTAGACAAAGTAGACTCACTCCCTTGGGCTCTACTTCTGTTTTTATTTACAGCAAATAAACCCTTTACAGAACTAAAAGTCATAGATATAATTTTCAGCTTTTTGAGGAATGTAGGCTTTGTTGGGTGTTTAATTGACCAACATTCAATCATTTTAAAAATCTGTCAATCAAAAAATATTGTTAAATGCCTACTGTGTGACAGGCATTTGCTAAGCTTCAGGGATACAAAAACAGAAATGAACGTCCCTGCCATCAAGGGGCTTATATGCTGTTGGGAAAAACATCATACTCACATTGGTATATATGAGGAAAATACAAAGCCATTTTGGTGGGAGTCGGGTCCTTGTTATTTATAGGGCAATAGATAGAAAGACATGTAACAGAAACAAAGATAAAACAGACCCATTTCCCTGCCCTCCAGGAACTTACAATCATGTAAAGGAAATGAGCAGAGATACAAAAGCTATAAAGCAATGTTGTATGCTGATGATGTCCAGACATCACATCAGTTGTATTTAGCTCTTAGTTTCAGGATTGAAAATGCCTGAACAAAAATTATCTTTTTTAAAAGCCTCATTGGTAGTAGCTTTTTAGATATTGTTAATGTGCCTAGGGAAAAAAGGGAGGATAAGACAGCAATTCGGCATGTTCCTTTAGCAATGGCCCTAACTCTGATAGGGGTCTCTGGCCACCATCCTACTGATTGTCCTTTCTTCCCTTTGTGCCTACGGCCACTCTCTGGGTTGTCTCTTCCTAGGCTGTTTCTCAGCACAGAACCACAAGCTCTCTCTCCTAGCACACAGGGGAAGAAATGTAACTTCAGAAATGCTCTTTGCTAACCATTTGGGAAACCTAAAAGCCCATCCACTCTGGGTTTCAGTATCTCTTTACTGTCTGCAATCTCTCTCTCTCTCTCTCTCTCTCTCTCTCTCTCTCTCTCTCTCTCTCCACATATGTCTATATATATATATATATATATATATATATATATATATATGCACACATACATATTGCCTATTAAGAATATATATCCAGAAGATTAAAAGCTCCCTCGGTTGCACTTTACATGCAAAATAGAAGCAAAAAGCACCACAGATATGAAAGAAAACTCATTGAGAAATACATCTGGCCCCAAATATTTTTTAAAATATCTCTTACTTTTGAGCTAAGCAAGAGTGGAGTCAGAAAACTAACTTCAGGTCAGTCCACAGCACTCATACCATTGGTATGTGGAACCCATCCCCGAGCTTTACATAATACACATTCTTATATTCTAAGATTATATAGCAAATAAGACCCTTTCTATATCCTGTTCATGATCTGTTCCTCATATAGATAAATCTCAGAGGCTTACAGATTTAGAACTGGAAGGGAGCTAAGAGTCATTGAGTATAATGCCCTCATTTTAGAAATGAGGAAGCTGGAGCAGATGGGGGTTAAATGACTTACCTAAGGCCACGCAGCTATCAGGTATCTGAGGTGGAATTTGAACTCAAGTCTTTCTTCTTCCAAGACCAGTTCCCCCATTTATACCATGATGCCTCAGCATGGCTGAGAACTTGCGACGAGGTTGAAACTTCTTCCGTAATCTCTGTCATAGAGAATTTGAGACAGGATTTTACTTCTGAAAACAGGATAGTAATGATGATGATGATGACACTGATGATGGTGGTGGTAGTGGTGGTGATGATGATGACAATGACGATTGTGATGGTGATGATGATGATGGTGGTGGTGGTGATATTGATGATGATGATGACACTGATGACGGTGATGGTGATGATCATGGTGGTGGTAGTGGTGGTGATAATGATGACAGTGATGATGATGGCGATAGCCCATAGTTAGGCAGAAAGTGAGGCTCTGGAGGCCAGAGGCTGTTTGGAAATTGTCTTTGTATCTCCAGTGCCCAGCACAATGTCTGGAACATAATTGGTGCTCAACCAATGCTTATGGATTGATTAATGTAGTGTTGTTAGGGTGAGAAGTGCTTTACAAATATTCTATAGGAGGCTCACAATAATTGCCCTGATGTAATTGCTACATTGTAGATTCTCATATGCTTATTTATGCTTGTGTCACTTCCCTTGATAAGAAGCAAGTTCACTGAGAGCAAAGATTTTAATTTTTGTGTTTGCAGCCCCAGGACCTAGCATAGTAAGTGGCATAAATGTATTTAATAAATATTCGTTGATTGATCAAGCCCCATTTTACAAATGAGGAAACTGAGGCTCATAAAGATGGAGTGACTTGCTCAGGATCACATAGCAACTAAACAACAATTCTGAGATTTTAGCTCTGGTCCTCTGATTTTAAGTCCAGAGCTCTGCTATTGTGTTGGGCTGGGTTCCTCCTCCTAGAAAAATCAAAACAAAATAATTCAAGTTAATTCCTTTGCCTTCCCTTCCCATTCTTGTTCAGAAAGACTTCATAAGTGGTAGAAGATAGACCTTCTTAAAATTTCAAAGTAAATACAATATAACATTAGAGTGTTATACATTGATGACAGTCAGAAGATGGGGAATCTTCCTCTTTCAAAATGAGGAGCAGAGACGCCTATCTTGTGTAGTTTCTTCTCCTGCTGTGGTGGCTCTATGTTGGGACCCCCACATGCTCTTGCAAAGCCCCACAAGTTTTACTGAAGGAACTATTAGGTCCCCTTTTCAGGATCCATATATATTTCAAGGTTCCCTAAAGGAATTTCCCATGGCAAAAACAATAGGAAAAGCCTGAGACCTAATTCATCATCTGATTTCTACACTTTCTCCTGTTTGGTGTTGTTTGCAGTTTACTGGGGATTGTCTGGATTGGTTGAGTGAAGATATGGGCATTTGAGGCACAGTTAGGTCCACGAATTGGATAATAATCTGAACTCATTGTGTCCTGTGAGTGATCATGTTTTCTCAAACATCCTGAAATAGAATTCTTAGTACAATGCTTATCAATGTGCATTGAAAAACTGCCAGCCTGATTGTCTGACCTTTGGGTCAGAGGTCAGCTGTCAAAAATCATCAGAGGGAAGCCATCCAAAGACTGCTGCTGTCTTTGAAGACTTTCTCTTCATCCTACTGCCTGTTTCTATGCCTGTCTCCTCTTACCTCTACATTAAAAACAAAAATGAA
Source organism: Phalanger gymnotis (assembly GCA_028646595.1). Taxonomy (NCBI): domain Eukaryota; kingdom Metazoa; phylum Chordata; class Mammalia; order Diprotodontia; family Phalangeridae; genus Phalanger; species Phalanger gymnotis. The sequence continues at coordinate 22,138,149 of CM053626.1, read as the reverse complement.
AACAAGCAGCCCCAGAGCGGAATCACAATCCTTTCTTTTCTGAGGTTCTTTTTGGAAGGCATGCTGTGAAAAACTGAAAAGCCAGAAGGAAAGGATCTGAGCATGAGGATGTGTGTTTAGATTTGAAAGGGGCTCTAGAAGCCAGTTAGTCCAAAAGAGGAAAAGGAGACCCAGAGAAGGTTCAATGACCGGCCCAACAAAATGTTGTTAAGACAGTCAACCTCACTGTACTTGGAAATAACATGAGACTTGTACAATGATTCAATGATCTCTCTTTAAGTGAGCCCTTTTCCTGGCCCATAGAAGACAATAAGTGCCTGTTTATGATTCGATTAAATAAAGATTTATAAAGGACCTACTATATGTGAAGTACCTAACAGCAAATTGCATATCAGATTGAAATTTAGAATGTTAACATCAGAGATGCTATGAAACAAAAGGTCAGATTCTTTCATCGTTTTCTCCCTTTTGGATCACACTATCTTAATAATGGTTCAGGCTGTTTTGACACTGGGACAAAGTGATAAAATAATGAATAATTGCCCTTCTCACTTTGATATGACTCTTTTTGGTGTTAATTTGAGTGTTTAACTCTGAAACGTGGAGCACTGAGGTGTAAGGTTGGATGGGCAATTTAAAAACTAAGGAGATTTCCTTTGTTTGGTGGCATGGTGACAAGCGTGCTGGGCTTGGCGATAAGAAGACCTAAGTTCAAATCTAGGCATTTACGAGCTGTGTGACCCTGGGCAAGTCATTCACCTCTGCCTCAGTTTCTTCATTTGTAAAATAGGAATTAGAATGGCACTGCCTACCAGGGCTGTTGCAATGATAGAATGAGATGATATTTGTAAAGCTCTTTGCCCACCTTAAAGGGCTACCCGAAGCCTAGCTGTTGTGGTTGTTTGTTTGTTTGTGTGTTGTTGCCGTCGTTGCTGTTGTTATTCTGATGGACTTGGCAGAGTTTTAATATATTTAGTTCAGAGGAACATAACTGTATCTCTATCATGAGTCTTTCCATTGCAGTGGTAGAAAACAGTTGGCATCGCCAAATATGGTCTGTTTACCTCTAAGATTAAGCTCAGCCGAAATAAATCTCACTCCAACCAGCATGTATGAAGCGCCTATTCTGTGCCAGGCACAGACCGTCCTAGGTCCCGGGGAGACAAAGACAAAAATGAAACTGTTCTTGTCCTGAAAGAGCTTACATTCTATTATGTTCTGTTGTGGGTAGGGGTGAAGGTGGGGAGGACTGGGAATGTGGACAGGATGCACATGGATAAATATAATACAAGGGGTTTGGAAGAGAGAACTCATTAGTTTAAGTTAATGAATGTTATTAAGTACCTACAGTGTGCTGCTGTGTTCAAGGCATAATACTACTATCAATAATGGAGATGAGCTATGAAAGGAAACTCTAATTGGTTATTCAAGGAAACATTCTTCCTAGTCTCATAAAATTTAAAATTATAATGCTTTAGGTCTGTCCAGTCATACATTCCTGTGAAAAAGAAAGGCCCCCCAAATAGAAACAGATCCCTTCATAAATCAATGTTTTCATTCTTCCCCCTGCTCTCAATAACTGAAGAATCTATTTTACACCCCCCCCCCATTTTTTGGTGGGGTGGGAGGGTGAGGAAGGAAAAAGCTTAGAATGGAGGTAGGATCACTTTTTTGAAATTATAGACAGAAGGCTTCTGGCCTTTGGGACGACATTGTGCAAAGTTCAATTCCTTCAAATGCATGGAGGTGTAATTGGAATCTGTAAGATTGTGCAGAGAGGTGTTATCCTGAGTACATTGATGACAATCCCATTTGGTATTTGGCCAATACATGTGACATAAGTTTTCTCAAGTTGCCTTTGGCCATTGAACTGAATATTCCCAGGGAAGCATTTTCTTCCCTATATAGAGTACAAAATTAATTATGGGTTTTGAAGAGAGTAATTCAAAAAAGTACAGTCTTTGGCTTAATTGTGCCACCACTCCTGAGAATATGGCTTCCTTGCTGAAAGCTGTTCTCCACTGAAGGCTTTCAATGATTGAAGTTCAACTAAAATATCTGCTTTTGCCTCAGGAAGTGTCAATACCTTTTAATCATTTGGGTTTGGAGAAGGTCTTTTGGTTCATGACTTTTTCCTTAGTTAATTCCCTGCTGTGTGTATATGATGGATAAATAGAAATTGGAAAATTATTTTGACTTTTTGTTGGAAGTGGGGAGGCATATAACATGATCTTCCCAATGTTACTTTAAAAAAAGTTTTATTGTTGTTTTGTTTTTACATTATAAACATTTACAGATTATTCCCACTTTGTAAGAAGTCTTTTGTAACTAAGACAGTTAAGTAAAACTAATAATATAGAGATCTCACCTGAAAATGCATCCAACATTTCACGTCTGTAGCACCCCCTCACCTTTCTTTTAAAAAAAAAGAAAGACGTTTTTCTCTGAAACCCCTATCCAATTGAAAAAAGAAGAGAAAAACAAATATGCGTAGTAAAGCAAAACAAATTCCTTCGATGATTGTATACAAAAACATATCTCATTCTGCACCCTAAAACCATCTGTATTGGATACCAGGTTTCATTATCATGAATGGTCATTGTACGGATTGTAGTCTTGACAGCTTTCAAAATTGTTTATATGTGTAAATGTGAGGTTATATGAAGGACAGAAAGGAGTAACGTCACTGACATCATCCTGTCCACATAGCACTTACCATCTAGACAGGTATCACAGGTAAAGGAACCACAAAACTGCATCCGGTTGTGAGAGTGCAGTCAGAGATACAAGGTGAAAGCACTTTGTCAAACCACTAAGACCTCCAATATTTTGATAGAAAACTTGGTGGAATTTTACCATTGTTCTTTAATTAAGAGCCAAAAAACTATTTCCCCTAAAGTAAATCACTCCCAAAAGTGCTTAATTCTAGGCACTTGAAGACTTAGAAAACATGTGAAAAAGAGAATTTCTGATTGTTTGACGTGATACCAAAGTGAAAAGGGGAAGGAAGGAGGAAATCAAGGAAGCAGCCCCCATGTACTCCCAGAACACAAGATCAAAATAAATGGATATTTCCCTCCACTCCTCCACCTGCCCCTCCCCCAAATAGTCTTGTTATTTTGGCATTTAGAAAACATCCATCTGATTGATTATTTTTTTCTCCCACATCTACAAATAGAGAAGTACAGGAAGATTGAGTTTGTCTTGCTACACGCAGAAATAACGAGTGGTGATCATCTCATCCCCTCTGTCAACATATTGTGCAAAATAATTGGAATTCCTGCAAGTGCCTAGGTTATTAACAGTTGAGTTCATGCCATTATAATCTTGCAGACGTCTATCCGAATGCATCTAGGTATATTCGGAAATGATTCAGTGCTGTGGTCTAACACGATGCCTAATAATGTTACACTTTTTGTCCATTATTGCAATATCATACCTGGCTGAACTAATGTTAAGAGTGGTATTTTGCTGAGATTGTCTGCCCTTTTTTTTTAACTTTGATTTATGTAGTTTGCAGATGGAGTACTATTTCCTTTGTGCTTTTTTACTGAGATGCAATGCAGGGGCAATACTGGGCTCCCAGTCTGAAACTTGAAATAGATTAGAGATGCAAAGATAACATGTATGTTAGCCTTAATTGTTTATATTGATCATCATTCCGAGGAAAGAGGGGCTCATGGGAAGAAAAATACCCCCTTAGTCCAGGGGCAACGTGATGGCAAAATTTCTTAGTTTGACGCGCTTCTCTCTTTGACAGTTCTCCTAAGGTAGGTTATTTTGGAGAAAACATATGTTTCCATTTTCTCTCCCTCTGCTTCCCTTTGAGTCCCCAGGCTCCACTGGGGTCACAGCAACATTAAGGTTTTTGTCACTGTGATTAATAGCTCTTTAGATCATCTTTAATTCACTCACTAATGACTGAGGGTCTTTGGGCTCGCCAAGTAATCGGGTGATGTATGAGCTGATCGTACACCTTGTGGCAGAGGTGAAAATCATTCAGGCAATGCAAATATTGTCACGGGAACAAATGTTTTCCCTGTTAATAAAAATTAATGAATTCTACCCAGGAGCTAGTTAAGGAAGCCACAGTGAAGGAAACAGCTTCTTGCTGGTTGGCCTCGTTCATCTCCCCTTCGTAGGCAGAGGAAAGGATAATCATTGTGGCTATTTCCCCATCTACATAATAGATGAAACAATGGCAAGTTAATTTAATTATAGAAATACATAGTGTTGTTTCCAGATTAATCTTTGGGTCTTTTTTAATGCTCACTTGGTATTGTTAATGTCAGTATCGTTACTTTCCTTCCCCGTGGTTGAACCGCAGGCTTCGAAAATTGGACGGCCCTAATGAACACATTCCTCTCTTCATTGCGTAGTTAAAACCAAGAGTTAGAGCGGTCGAGTTTTTATAACTGCAGAATGATATAATGAAGTTTAAATTTGAAAAACTCCTGGTCACACATCATAAAAGGTTGATGAAACACGCTAGAGATTAATAAGTTGGTTGGAATTATTTTGAAACAAAAAAAGGACCTCAAACTTTTTATTAAGTGTATTGTTTTATTTATTGAATCATCTAAAATTAAAATGCCATGTCCTTCCTTAAAGATTTGCCTCATGGATGCTATTAGAGTAATTTCAGGCATGAGTCCACCTGAACTCTTAGGCTGATCTAGTGAGACCATGAATGGAGAGAAGGTGTGTTTATTTTTTTGAACTGATTTTTGTAAGCAGAAAGAAAGCTGTTGTGTTTTTATTTCATTTTGATAGGCCCGGATTCTTTCTTCTCATGACCAAAAGCTATTGTCTTAAGGGAATAAATATTTCTGAACCGGCTCCCAGTCCTTACCCTATCATTTACATCTTAGAACAAGAAAACAGTAAACTTTTAAAAGACATTATTTTACCTCTCCACAGTGCTTATCTACAAAGGAACATATTACCGAGCCTGACCTGTTAGTATTATTTCTGGTAGACACCCAAGGAGAGTAGCTAATTTGTTCTTCATTAATGCCAAGGACAAATAAGAAAGAACTAACTGAATTATGCATTTCTATCTCTTGGCTTCTAAAGTGTGCTTATTTTGCCCAGAATGTGCCAACAGAAATAGGCGAACTTGGGGAGGTGTATTTTATGTGCTAGTTCAGGGTAGCTGATACTGTTTTAGAGGATTTGAATTTATTCTAAAGAAAATGTAAAGGTTCCATGAAGTTATTTTCCGGTAGTTTTTTTCGACCCAGATGATGATTGTAATCTAAACATACTTAAAAAAACCCAAACAATTGCAAGACCGATTTTGTAATTATCAGTCCAAAATGAAGAGTCCTACCATATTTAACTCAAAACCAGACTTACCGAAGGAGCATTCTCTAGATATTAAAGGAGGAGAGTGTTTGGGTAAAATGGACATAGTCTGCAGTGCACCAACTGCTCCTCTTTCATTCACTCAGTTTTTACTACTTCGTAAACTTTGGCACACACATCGAAGTATACATCCTAGTTTAATTGAAGAAGAAAAAAATGTCAAGTTTACACAGCTTCAGTACATACTGCATGTATGTAAAAAGGGGCTTGGGCAAGTGCAGACAGCAGGGAAACCCAAAAGGAACTTTTTTTGGCTCATGAAGGGGACTAATCACATTGTAAACAATCTGAATGTACCTGGCTTTTTATTCCCTTCGATATGAGAGGACCCATTCAGTTGCACTGAAACAAAACCTTGGCATGGAGAAGAGGGCCATCTGAGGTGGCCTTTCACCTCTCCCTTTTAACTCCATTTATAAGAATGTTTGGTTTCTTGAGAAGGTGCTGCCTATCTCTTAGCTGTGTTTGTGGTCTTTGATGTAGGGGTCACCTCAACTGTGCACACATTTTAAAATTCAATAGCAAGAGAAGTAGATGCCTAGTTCACTGGGACCTTATTACCCACAAAGAGATGGGTGACAGTGCATTAAAAAAATCAGAATCTTAGATAGGTGGTGAGTAGAAAAAAATGTAGTCTTCCTGGTTGTCTTAAAATTAGATAGCTGAAGAAAGAGGTACTCAGACCAATGAGACTATTATCCACATAGAGGTGCTACCCTTTGGTTATAGCCATTGCTTTGCCTAGTGACAAAAACAAAACAAGACCAAAAAAAATCTTACTGGTAACTTGTGATATGGACTGAGGCGTGGGAGACTGGTGGATACCTTTTGTTTCCTTATTTTCTTTGTATATTACTGTTATAATATTGAATGTCCTTAGTTATCCATTGGAGGCCTGCTAAGATGAAAAAGACAATTAAAAGAGGAAAAATTGCTTGCAGTCCCCTCTTGAGCATTTATACAAAGAAAACAAAACCAGTGACTCTCCATGCTGAGGGAATCCTCAACACTGGATAATCCACAAGTCATTTCTTACTTTGGAATTTGTTACTCAACCTGGAAAAAAAATGCAGTGCGCATTTTGATTATGTTGGCAGATGCGGAAGTGGGTTTGCATGGACTGGAGCCTTGATCAGCTGTGTGAGGCAGAGCAGGGAAGCAGCCCAGGGACACATCGATTGGTCAGGGAAATTTATTTGCAAATAAAAATGTACTGAGGATAATAATGCTCAGGACAGAAAATCTTCCCATGGGTTTATCTATACTTGCTGGTGTTGCATTCTTCTAGGGAGACATGTTTAGCATTAGAACGTAGAAGCAGAACCTTTGATTTGGAAGGGACTTCCATCAATATGAAGTTCTAATATCTCATTTGACAGATAGGGAAAATGAGGCCCAGGAGGCCCAAATTTGGCCTGGAATTTGCACCTAGTTGTCAGAACTTGTGTTGTTTGTTTTTTCCTCAGACACTATGCAGCTTTTGTGGTGATTTCGCTTTACTTCCTAGTATGGCCTTCATGCATGTGAGAATGATATTCTTTGGTAATGGTGCCCAGCATTTAATTCTCATGATGGTGGCCAGAAAGAAGCTTCTTTCTTATTCTCACAGTCAATCTGATGACATGCTCCTAACCATTCCTGAGAGATCCTCAAGTCTCTTGTTCAAGGATTGGTCTTTTCAATTCCTTTTACTGAAAAGGAGCATAATGTAGAGGAAAGAATGCTGGACTTGGAGTCAGAAAAATCTAGTTTCAGATCCAGGTTATCTTTTACAGTCTGAGTGACTTTGACCCTCAGGTTCTCATTTGTAACATGAGAATCATACTTATGTTATCTGCTCCCACAGGATCATTATGAAGAAAACATTTTGTTAAGTTATGTGACTGTGAGCCCAATGTCCTAATTCATAGCATGGGACAAATACTTATACTATCTGTCTCACAGAGTCATTAGGAGGAAAGCACTTGGTAAATCTCGTAGAGCTATAGTAATGGAATTTTTATTATGGCCTACTGGGTTACATGTGTGGTGTTCATGGGCTAGACATATTTTATATTTCATAGGATCATGGGTTTAGATTTAAAAGGGTAAGCTCACCTAGTCCAACCCCCGCATTTTACAATTAAGGAAACTGAGGACCGTAGTGTGTTGGTGCCATTTAGCTAAGAGCAGGAGGGATATGAGTGACTAGCTTATGTTAATTTCCTCCCTACTTTTTCTAAAGTCTTTTATTTCTGAAAAATAGTGGATTTTGAATAGGGAGCAGAGGACCTGTGTTCAGACACTTTGCCGCATTCTTTCTGTGACTGTGAGCCAGGAGGGTATGCCAACTTTGTGTTTATAATAGCTGGGATGTCTAGAAGAGATGGAACCATAGACACTTAGCAGGGTTACATTTCCTCCACTGGAAGGCTGCACAAATTCCTAGCAATTGTCCCAATTTCCAGTTTGGCGGAAGCCTTCTGCCACCTTCGTACCTCTTCCACTGTGCCAGAAGACAAAAATTTCAGATGACCCCCATGGCTCAGTAGGCAAATGTGACATTGCCCTCTGGGGGTAGGCCAGGCCTGGGCATCGCAAGGGACCTACCTTCTTGTTTCTCTGGCAAACACAGGATGGCAAGGATATGTTTTTTATATGAGACTCTACTTGGAGGGGTCCATTTTCATTACTCATTGCCCCAAATAGGCAAAAGACAGGGACTAAAACAGACATGGGCAAAAACAAGCCCTTGGATTTTTATTGGAAACTTGTGTTTGAAACCATATAAAAAATCTACAGGAGCTGAGGGATTTATTTAGAATGACTTGGCATTCCTTCTCCTGGATGGCTAAATAGGCCTTGAGATACCATTTCTGGCCTTACTTTGAACCTAGTGTAATAAAGAAGGAAATAGAAGCAAAGGTAAGTTTAAAGTATTGTTTTACTCTAAATGCTTTCACTAAAGGGTCTTGTTATCTAATGATTGGTACTAAATGGCTGATATAAATCGTACTATTTGTTCTCTGCTCTCATGGCTAAGGGAAGCAAAGGCAAAAGGAAATCAATTGGAACTAGCAGGTAACAAATGACCAGTCTTAGGCAAACGCAGCAGATGGAGAAAATAGACGCCCGGACGGACGCCCGTCCCTAGCAGACTCAGGAAAGGCTTTTCTTAGCTTTTCAAAATACTAGGCACGATGAGTATTTTTATTGGTGTAAAACAGCTCACGATGACCCGGATTTATATAACGTGTCTGAGACTGACCAAGGACTTTCTTTGCAGTACCTCTTGTGAGGCAAGAAATGCAAGTATTATTCCTGTTTTACAGATGGTAAAACTGAGGCTCAAAGAGAAGTGACTTGTCCTTGGGCAAATATCAGAGCTAGGATTCAAACTCAAGAAGCTCACAGAGGTGGTAACTTGGCCAGAGGCCCCCAACTATCTGTCTGACTCTTTCCACAGTACCACACAGCATGGATGGGGCATTGCACCAGGAGTCAGAAAGACCTAGGTTCAAGTCCTATCTTAGATTCTGGTTAGCTGCATGACTCTGGGCAAATCATTTAATCTCTCTGGGCCTGCGTATCCTCATCTATAAAATGGGGATGTTCAATTCAATGCTCTCTCAGTTCCATTCCAGTTCTGTATCTATGAGAATATGTTATGATGACTTCTTTCAGTTAGCAAATTTGAAGTGCCTACTATGTGCCAGAGAATGAGAGGCAGCCCGTTGTAGTGGAGAGAGCTAGCCTCAGAGCCAGGAAGTCTGGCTATGTGACCCTGGGCAAGTTCCTTAACTTTCTTTAGCCTTAGTTCCTTCATCTGTAGAATGGGGATGATAGCTCCATATGCCTCACAGGGCTCTCGTGAGCGTGGAATGGCATAACATATGTGAAGTGCTTTACAAATCTTAAAGGACTATATAAATATTAGTTATTGTAAGCATCTAATGGTATAGTAGGTGAACTGCTGGACTTGGGGTCTTCCTTTGACCTCTGAGTCTTTCTATTAGAATAAGACACACTATTGTTGAAAGTATGGCAGAAGGAACATTGGTCTGGGTTGAATTCCTGCCTACGTCCCTTCGTGTGGCTTTAAGCAAGTCACTTTACGTCTTTAGGCCTGTTTCCTCATTATAAAATGAAGGAGTATAAAGACCTCTCATTTAGGTTTGGAGTCTGAAGCATTCAATGCCTGCCTTGGCTATTTGACTGCCTTCTTGGTCTTAGGAAAGTTATTTCCTTTCTCTTTAATTTCTTCACTTCTAGCATGGTAGGGTAGGACTAGGCAATCTCTAAAGAGCCTTTGGACACTAATGTTTTGTGATGACTAGCCCTATGTGAGGCACTCTGGAAGTAGGAAGTTCTCATCACTTCTAACATTTGTCCCTTCCATCGGCCAAGGTTGGTTGGAGACAACTAACAACCTTGAGTTGTTTTGGCACCATGGGAAGGGACTCTCTGCCATACATCTGCTTTTTCCACTCTTGGTAATGACCTCAGAGATAGCTTTGCTCCTCAAAGAAGCCAACTTGAATGAGTGAGAATGAAAATGTGATATCTCTTTTATGATGGAAAGTAACTGTTTTATCAGGGAGTCCTTGCTGGGAAATGGGTGATTGAGTGCCAAATTGCAGGCTCTCTGACACTTCTGGACTTTGTCCTGGCTAAGATGTCACAATAGCCACCTTCTTAGTCTAGCTGTGTTCTTCCCCAGATCTTTATTGTAAATATACATTTTAGGCTGCATCCAGAAGGCCGTGCATACATAGGACTAACGCTTGTATTATTATGCACTGAATTAATTAGCCAACTAAAATAACCGATTTGGTTGACCCTGAGGCCACTCCCCCCAGATTGGTAGGTTATGAGAACTGATCATCTATTTCGCTTGTATGTACCTGTTACCTAAAGAAAGCTTCACTTGTGGTATATGTCTTGATATAATAAGTCAGAGTCTCTACAGCCTTTAGCAAAGGAGAGTCTTAGAACTATGGACTGTCAGAGCGGAGAGGGCCCTTAGAACATGAGACTGTTAAAATTTAGACTGTTAGAAAGGCTGAACAGGAGCATAGAACATTGGTTGCTAGAAGAACATAGAATTTGATGACAGAAAATTATTGAATATTGAATGTTAGGAACATAAATTGTCAGCCCTAAAAGAAACTTTGGCATGAAGACTGTTAGAACATACACTTAGAACACAGAATGGTAGAAGTGCTAAAAGAGGCCTTAGAACATAAACTATTGGAATATAGATGGTTAGAGCATAGAATGTCAGAGTTGAAGAAACTTTAAAAAAGAGACTCTTAGAACACAGAATTGTCTAAAATAATATGGTTGAACATATAGTGTTAGAGCAGGGAGCAGGGACCTTATTATTAGACTATTAGAATGTAGAAAGTCATACTTGGAAGGGACCTTAGAAGTCAATGTTAGAACATAGAAAGTCATTTGGAAGGGACCTTAGAAGGCTGACTGATGGCATGGTGGCAATTAGCATGTAGATGGTCAGAGTTGTAAAGGACCTCAAATGTGGACTATTAGATGTTACTCTGTTAGAATATAGATCATTAGTGTACTAGAAGGGACCTTAGAACACAGACTGGTAGAATATAGAGTATCAGAGCTGATGGGACCTCAGAAATCATCATGTCCAGCCCTTTCATTTTACAGATGAGGATACTGAGGTTTAGTAGGAGACATGACTTGCTCAAATTGGATCAGCGAGTTGCTGCCTGACCTTAGACTAGGACCCAACTCTCCTCACTCGTCCTCCACTATCCAGGTCCATTTGTTGACACCCAAACTCCTTGTGTTAATTATCTGCACTGCAAAGTTAAACTGTTATCCTTTATCTTGAGAAATAGCTATGGCAAGGTCATGAAGCATTTTGCAAACAAACAAAATAAAATAGGTGAATACTTTTATCTCATCTCACTTCCATCTCAGTCTCGGGCAAGGATTCCAAAGTCCCTTTCCCTGGCTCTCTCTCCCTCTCTGATTGTCTTTCCTGTGTCACCTTGCCCTGGGAGTCAGGGCATGGTGTTGTACAAGGCAGTCAAGTGGTATGAGAGACAGTGATGGCTTCAGTCCCCAAAGTGCCTCCTTTGATGTTGCCAGGCTATTGCTTTTCCTTCTAATAGAAACCTCCTTGGCTAATCCATCTGCTTTTCAAGAAGTTACTGCATTTCGCTCCTGGCTGGGTAAACTCAAATCAGTACTGAGAAGTCATTATCGTAATTGTGGCAAGTTCGCCAGAATCCCTTTGATCTCCCCTGGACTGTCTTCCTTGTGTGTTCTGTAGTGTTCAGCCTCAGCCCTGCTTTTGTGTACAGCCCACGAGGGAACTGAGCTCCCCGGAATTCTTAAGCAGGTTCTATCTTATTCTAACAAAGCCTTGACCAGTGTGTAAATACTCGTGGGCAGTGTGTGACACACCGCTTTCCCTGAAACTTTTAATGGTACAGATGTGCTTAAATGAAGAAAGAATGTTTTGTGTTCATCCAAGCAATAGGGGAGCAACTGGCTAGTGGCCAAAACCTGGGATTGGGATTCAGGAGACTTGTGTCCTAGTCTGGCTTAACCATCAATTTGGTAGGTAAGGCACCATTTTGATACACTGGAAAGAGAGCTCGGTTCCAATCCTGCCTTTTACACTTAATATCTGTATGACCTTGGCTAAGCACTTTGTCTGGGCCTTAGTTTCCATATGTGTAAATGGAGGGTGTTGGAAATCTAAGGTCCTTTCTAGTGGTGGATCTTGGGGTTTTAGTACCATGAAGAAATTTCAATGTTAGAATGAGAAGGACGTTGGAGACCACTTAGTCCAATGAACATAGGATCTCAAAGCTAGAAGGGAGTCATAGATCATCTAACCAAATCTTTTCAGGACCAAGAATCCTTTCTCCTCTCACTTTACAAATGAGGAAATAATAGCCTAGCGAGCACTGTGCCTTCTGTATAAGGGAAGGTCTAACTTAGGTGTTTTTTTAATTGAATGTCATTCCTGACTCACTCAAGGTGATCTACCTAGCTCAAAGCCAAGCTACCCGGTCTTTAGACCATAATTGTGGAATTGGAGGGGACATCAAATCAACCTGCCCATTTTTGAGATGAGAAAACAAAGGCTGGAGGAGAAGTCACTGTACCAGCAGGGCCAGAATCAAACCCAAGTCCTCTAAAAACCACCGTTTTTCCTACTAAACCAGATAGTGTTGCTTTGCACATGCTTAATGAATACTCTTTCAGTCGGACTGAAAGTAGGACTAGAATTCAGATTGCTTGACTCCCGGTCCTTCATCATTCCACCGAAACACAATGCTTTGGACTTTCATTTCCCCAGCTGAAAAATGAATAGGGTGTCCTGGAGAACTGTAAATCCCTTCATTTATTCAATATGCATTTATTAAATGCCAGGAGCTGGGGATACAAATACAAAAATTTAGTCCCTGCCTTCATGGAGCTTCAAGGGAGACAAAACAAATATAGATCAGATTATACAAAAATGAGTAGAAGGTAATTTATTTTTGTGGGGTGGGAGGAGGCACTATCAGCTAGAATGGAGGAATCAGGAAGGCTTCAAGTAGGAGGTGGTGCTTGGGCTGAATGCCAAAAGCACAAATAATTCTCTCTAGGGTAACACAGAGGGATGATTGGATAAGGGTTTTGATGAATACCTCAGTGTTTCAGGTTCTGGACCAAAGAATCGTGGTTGCTAAAGACAACACAACCTAGTGCCAAGGGCATGTTAGCCTTGATTTAATACTATTTGATAATTACAAAAGAAAGAAAAGCAACACAGCTAGCTACACGGCCCAAATACAAACATTAAAGTCATGGTGACTCTCATAGATCATTGAATAACTAATGGAATGGAAACTCCTTGAGGGCAGGGACTAGCTCATTTTTGTCTTCTTATTCCCAATACCCTGCACAGCATCTGGCACACAGAAGGATGCTCCAGAAATGCTGTGTGATTAATGGATAACCACAAAATAACCACTCATCGGTTAGCTCATAACCTGAAACCATCTCTGCTGATTAAGAAGGAATATAGCATAGGACATATTTGACCCAGAGTCAGGAAGCTTGGGTTCAAATCATGTCTTAGATCCCACTGTGAGACCCTAGAGATTTAACATCTCTGACTTTCTGTTTATCATTTGTAAAATGGGGACAATAATAGCATGCGTCTAACAGGTTTGCTGTGGGGATGAAATGAGATCGCACGTGGAGTGCACTGGGCTTCTCAGAGTGCTGTGTGAAGGTGAATTTGGGTCTGGCATTGCGATGAGTGACTCACTGGAGGAACCATCCATCCATCCACTGCCTCATGTGGGTTGAGTTTTGGGAGGTGAGATTTAAATGATACATGCCACTATCCTCTCTGTTTCACATGCTGCTAGATTAATCTCCTATTAACTCTAATTACGCTTCTAGCCCTTTTACTTCAGCAATTACTAAACTTCTGAGTGCACAAACTGTCTCTAATATAGTTCATGCTATGAGTGCATTGCTTCAAACCGGAGCTATTTCAAAAGGTGAAAAACACTTTTCAGCATGAATGAATTGAGAAATACATAAGGTGAACATTAATTTTCCACCATGTTTTGAAGGTTCAGGCTTTTATAAGCAGCAAAGTAATTAAAGAAAGGTTTCCAAAAGGAATATGCAATCATCAAAGTGATTTAATCCATGAGAAAGAGAGATTCCCATCTTCCTGTGATTTTTTCCTCTGAACATCACTGTCCTGTCCATTTTGTGGGTCCATTTTAGCCTGGGATGGGATTCTATGTTATTCTAATGGCTCTGTGATCTCCCCAACATCAGCGTTTCTGTTCTGGTGTAGATTCCTTCTATGTTATTCTAACGGCTCTGTGATCTCCTGAACATGGGCATTTCCGTTCTTGTGTAGATTCCAACCCATCCATACCATCTTATGCTGTGTGATTCTTGCCTATGACTCTCTATTAAAGATACAACTAAGATGTTAAAGCCTTTCAATACTTTGAGAATACTAGCACAATGCCTAGTCTGTCCATATTTTATTTTTGGTTCTTGCTACATTGGTCTAATTTCTCTCAATTTAATTCCAGAATTGTATTATGTGCATCACTCTGCTAGACATTGAAGAAAAAACCAAAATAATGCCTGGCCTCAAGGAGTTTACATTTTATTGGGGGAGGAGAGAGGGGCAGAACACATGAACAGACATATCAATACAAAGTGGGTACTAAGCTTAGTACAGAGCAGCTTGGGAAAGTGGGGAGAGCACTAGAGAATCTAGAGGGATAAGTAAGGTCCGGCTTGTTGGTGAGGTGGTGCCTCGGTTCTCCTTTGAAGGAAGCTTGGGATTCTCAGAAGCAGAAGTGAGTAGGGAAGGAATCCTGGGCATGGAAGATACCTAGCATGGTGATGGGAGATGATGGCATGCCAAGTTTGAGGAATAGCTAGGAGGCCATTTTGACTTGAATCAAGAGTGGGTAAAGAGGAAAAATATGAAATAAGACTGGGAAAGTCTTGTGAGTTAGTCTGGGAGTCAGATTAAAAAGGGCTTTCTATACCAAGCTAAGGATTTTGGTTTTTTTTCCTGGTCTTACATGTCCTTGATCATTTCTTCTGCTCCCCTTAGTAATATTGCCTTAGTAGTTGGACTACCTTCCCTTTTCTACCACCTGAGGCTATGAGACTAAGGAACATGCCTCACGATATACTAAGCCCCTGTTCACTGCTATTCTTCTGCCTTATACTCAGGGAATATAATCCCTGCATGGCAGAAACTACCACATTCCCTCTCTTCAACCTCCTACCTTCACCCTATGTTGACAATATTACTTATAGAATATCTCGGTTGACAGCCAGCACAGATTAGAAAACAAATCTGGGATGGCAAAAAGATGAGAAAATAAACTTTGGAAAATTTCAGCATTGTATTCTAGAGTTCAAATTTCAGAATTATATTGTTGTATGGCTGTGACTCGTGGAGCACTAAGGAGTAGTGGAGTAAAGGCTGTCATCAAACAAACACAGGCATGAAAGAGAAAATGAACTACTTATGGGGCAAGAGCGAGAAAGGACATCCTGGTGTTCTCAGGATATGGAGAAAAAGCATGAACAGCCCCTAGAATGTTGAGTAGATCTTCTTGTGGGGAATTACTGGGGGATGTGGACATGGGCTACATAGAATGGGTAGATATCAGTGGGTTATGGTCTGTAACGATGCTTACCACAGTGCCTAGCCCATAGTAGGTGCTTCACAAATGTTTAATGACTGATGGATTGTATTATTGGGAGCGATATTCATATGCATGATATGACAGTTCCGCCTAAGTATCTAAGTCAGTATTCTAGAGTCTTTTAGCTAGGCTGCTTGGGGTATATTGTTCCTTGTAGTTTCGGGGTGGTCGGTATCTCCCAGAGAAGCAATGGAGTCAGGAGATTGGATTGGCACCAACTTTGTGGTTGAACAGTATGCTTGGGCCAACACACCATGCCCATTGCACAGGTAATACATCTTTCTTTTGGTTGTTATAATAGGTAGGGGGTGGTGGAATTGACGTGATGAATTATTTTGGCTTTGTGTCAATGTAGATAGTGTGTAGACATACATATAAACCTGAGAGTCCTGTGAGGTCCATTAGAACAATTTGACTCTCATTCTATTAGAAAATTTAATTTATTCCGACTGATTATTTGGAGGGTGGTGTGCTAGAAGGGGGTGTGACTACAAGTGCCCTCTAGGTTGTAATTTTTCTCTTATTTCCTTGTTTAGGTCAAGATATCTGTTCTGGATCTGGCTTTTCTTATTGTAGCTCAGACGAATATATAGGAGTGTGTGTTATTGTAGTATATAACAGAGCTCTGCCTTCATCTGAATCTGAAACTCTTCCAGAGACAGGGAGGGGAAAACCCAACCCTGAAAGAAACCACTTGTTTCACTATAATAATCTACAGAAACTGGTTAAAGCATTAAACAAAAAATAAATGAATCAGATGGTTAGAATGAGTCGGTCAGGAAAATAGACAGAACATAAAAACGTCTCTGGAATCTGTAGGGTATTTGCTGGTACATAGGGGTTTCTGAGTCATGGTTCATTTACTATGTCTGTTTCCTCACTCAGGGAAGGTTTTCTAATAGATTCAAGGAGACTCCAAGCTTTGTGAAATCTTTGTCAAATAAAGGCAGCTCTGTGAGCTTAGAGATTTGCTCTGTTTATGCAGAAAGTTCACCCATCGTGTTCCATGTTGTATACCCTCCAGATGAACAGCTATCCTCTTTCACACCATGGGGGTGATGGGAGCTTGTATGACACAGATTCTTCAAGGCCCTCTGGGCAGTGGGTCATGAGCTAAGACTTTGAGCTTCACTGGAGATTCACCGCTAACTTGTTATGGAAGTCATGGTTGAGGCAGAGCAATGCATGGTCCATCAGCTCAGCAAAGCCTTTGAAAGCCTTCCCACCATTTCCCTATAAAATCAGATGGAGGGTTTAAGGGTGAAAGGCTTTTCTCCTGGACAGATGCTGTTTCTAGGCTCAGAACAGGAGTGTGGTCTCTGAAACATAAGAATGAAAGTCCTGCATCTCTGTAGCCTCAAAAGTGTTCATTGACTTTATTTTCAAGGTCAGGCTGAGAATGCAGCCTCTTGAGCCAGTGCTGTCCTGGGCAGACCACTCCACAAGTGAGTTTTTCTTTCGTGTTGTTGGAGTAACTTCAGGGTGGTTGGAAGGATGATGAAATGTCATGGGTTCACCAGAAGTCTTGGGCATTTTGACTGTTAATTCTGGCAGGGACAGAGAAGCACATTTCTTGGCATCTTTGAGCCTTAGATCCCAAGAGTTTTGAAAAATCATTTATATATCTTAGGGCAAATATAAAACACAGTCAGTCATATAAATATATTTTAGCTTTTTTCCATTTCAGTTTAATTCAACCAACATTTATTTGAAGTCCCTACTATGTGGGCTGTGCTAGTTTGTGGAGATACAAAGACAAAAATGAAACAGTGTCTGCCTTCAAGGAGGTCATACTCTACTAGTGTATACATCATGTAAAAAAAAGTGAATATACACAAACTATACACAAAGTAATACAAAGTTATTTCAAGAAGGAGAGAACACTGAAAACTGAGAGAATCATGAAAAAGCCTCAGCTCCAGGTTTAAGCCCCCGGTCTGAATTTACTACCTGTATGTTCTTGGACAAGTCAATCTACACGGGCCTCAATTTCCTTATCTATAAAATAAAGGAATTGAATTAGACGGCCAGGCAGCTAGGTGGCACAGTGAATAGAGAGAGTGGACTTGGAGTAAGGAATACCTGAATAACTGCACGACCCTGAGCAAATCCCTTATCCTCTCTTAGCCTCAGTTTCCTCATCTGTCAAATAGGGATAATAATAGTGCCTACCTTATAGGATATCAGAAGAAGAAAAAGGAGCTTAAGTAAAGAGTTCTTGGAGAGAAGTCAGGCGGGAGAAGATGGGAAAAGTCAGAAAAGTTTTGAAGCTCTTTAGATGCCAAACAGATGAGATTATATTTCATTCTAGAGATAACAGGGAGCCATTGTGGTTTTTGGAGTGTGTGTGTGTGTGTGTGTGTGTGAGAGAGAGAGAGAGAGAGAGAGAGAGAGAGAGAGAGAGAGAGAGAGAGAGAGAGAGAAAGTGATATGGTCAGAGCTGAGCTTTAGGAAAATCGTGATGGTGGCTATATTGGAAAGGTGAGAGCTTGAGGCAGAGAGACCCATCAGTGTGCTACTAAATAGTTGATGTAAGAGCCAGGGTGAGGACTATGTGAGTGAGTCGAGGCATGGTAATGTGAATGGAAGACTTTGCAGAGATAGAAATAATCAGATTTGGCCCATCAAGTGAATGAGAGTGAGGCGTGTAGGATGAGCTTGGGTGACTGGGAGAATGATAGCGTCATCAATGGGCACAGCGAAGTCTGGAAGAGAAATGGGGTGTGTGGTGGGATATGTTGAGTGTGAGATGTCTGTGGCACGGCCAGTTTGAAAAGCGCTATTCACAGTTGGTGATGTGCATACGAAATTTGAGAGAAAGACAACATAGATACACATACATGCATGCATATGTACATACATATATACACATGTACTTTGTATAAATGGGGGTACACGTATACATATATTTAGAGAAATCGATAGGTAGGTAGGAAGATTGAAAGGGAGAGAGATAGATAATCAAGGAGTCATTAGGATAGAGATGATCATTAAACCCTTGTGAGTCTGGTGAGGTCATCAAGAGAGTTTAGAGGGTGCAGAATAGAGCCTTGGAATCCATCTCCAATTAGGGAGCATGGTATTGCTATTGATCCAGTAAAGGAGTCTGAGAAAGAGTGACTAGATGTATAAGAGGAGACCAAAGAGAGATGAATGCCATGAAAATCCCGAGCCAAAGTACCAAACAGAGCGTGACCCCCATCCCGCCCCACCCCCACTCCAGGCGCTGGGTTAGGCTCAGGGTGCAAAGACAAAAATGAAAAACGGTTCCTACTCTCAAGGCCTCGTCAAAGCTCAAACGGAGGTGAAGGACAAGATGGGCAACCCTGGACAACTGGAGGGGAGATGCGGTGTCTCAGCTTTAGTCATGAAAGTATCATTTGTGGTGGTTGTAGTCTTAGCTTAGCCAGAGCTGACATTTCTATAAAAATGTCATCTTTTATTCACCCTCGTGACAAGTCTATGTCCTAGGTAGCCTCAAATAAAAATCTCATTATCCCCATCTTCCAGATGAGAAAACTACAACTTAGAGGTCATGTGGCTTGCCCAGGTGTCCAAATTCCACTCCCTAATGTTGCTTTTCACAACGTCTGTTATTGGTTCTGGATGCATGGGCCAGTGGAGAGGCAGCACGATCCCGGAGTCAGAAAGCACTGAACTTTGTCACAGCCTGGCTGTGTGACCCTGGGCAAGTCTCTTGATCTCTCAGTGCCCCAGGAAGCTCCTCCACATCACAAATGATGGAGCAGATGCCCATCTAGAGGGAATTACCACCACCAATGAAATTGCCAGTTTGAGCCAGTGCTGATGTGAGCCAGGATATAGCCTTGTCTGACTTCATCTTTGTTGCATCATAGATTTAGAGTAGGAAGGAACCTAAGGAACCATCTCATCCAAACACACCATTTTGCAGATGAGGAAATTGAAGGTCCAGTAGGCTATGGCTTGCTCAATTTAAATTGAAGATAATTACACTTTACAGGGCATGGTTGGGTAGCTCTTGGAGGGCCATGGGATTGTGTAGAGACTTGGCCTTAAAGCCAGAAAGACCTGAGTTCAAAGACCACCTCTTATGCACACAGGTCTTGTGACCATGGTCCAATCACTTAACCTTGCCATGCTCTAGGCAGTTCTCTAAGATGAAGTGATGTTGACCTTCAGTGGGAGGAGTTCCCTCACCTGGGAGTTCCTTCTGCCAAAAATCACAGTTTTAGAGCCTCTCTCTCTCTCTCATAGTCTGCCAGAAATTTCTTTGAAAACAGATACGGTCAAAGAACATCGAGTCTGAGAATGGAAGGGTGGAATGAATTCTGGACTGAGATGCGGGAGAAGTTGTCCCCAGCTTCACTGAAAACCATAATCTTAGCTAAGCCCTTTCAACTCTCAGCCTCAGTTTTCTCACCTATAAAATGGCAGCGTTAGAAGAAATGGCATCTAATGTCTTTTTTTTAAACCTTCTACATTCCATGGTTCTCTGAAATCTAGTGTAAGACGAAGATGGAAATATTTGTGTACTCTGCATCTTGAAGTGAATTCCCTGCCCTGATTTAATGCCAGTGACTGAAAAAATTTCCTTTCTCCTGATGGTTTGCTTCCCTTTCGGGGTTAGCACTGAGTTCCCTGGGGAAAATGAGTCGTACCACTTTCCTTTTTCTTCTTCTGATATCCAAGCAAAGCCTCTCCATTAATTAATGTCCAGAAATGCAGTTCATCATAGCCTTGCCACTCAGTTTTCTCTTCATTACTGCATTAAGAGCTTGGTGGCCTCTCCCTTCCCACTCTGCAACTTTTGGCAGGGAACAGACTCAGAAGGGTGTGAGTGAGGTCTTTCTCTAAAAGTATTCCTAGTTGCCTATGTTTGTCCAGCTGATCTGACAATTGCAAGATTTTTCCATCCCTGCAAAAGTCATGTCTGCTAAGCTGTCTGGGTATCTTGGTGAAGTAGTGGGAAGGGTATTGGCCTGAGCAAATCCGGGGATCTAGGATGTGGCTCCAGAAATGCCACTACCTTATGACCTTGTGGCTTACTGGCCATTCTGATTTCCTTGTGGGATAAAACTAATCATTGGGGACATACATGACTAGAAACAGAGGCATGGGAAGAGAGGCAGGCATATTAGCTGAAGTGCCTGGAATTCACGAATTGGTAGGACACCTAGAGGAAACCTCCAGTGACTTGACTATGAGTTGATTCTTTAAAAAAAAAATACCTGGACAAGAATTCAATAGAACGAGAATGACAAGTTGTGATCGACAGTGATAGATGGGGTACCCAAAACTAATTAGACCGGGGCTGTCCAAAATATAGCCCGCGGGCCGCATGCTACCCGCAGTGCGATTTTGTGCGGCCTGCCTGGGGGTTTTAATTTTCAAGAGTGAAAAAATAAAATAACAATTTGTATGGAGTGCGTATTAGATTTTTAAATTCCATCACTGATAAATAATCTCGTAGACGTTAATTTTCTTGGGTGTTTTTAAGCAGTATTAAAGTCGGAAGATATCGCATGGAATTTTCAATCGATCTGTGGGATGCGTTTCCGTTCCTATGATGCAGACTAGTCAGTTTTCACCTACCTTTATACTGTTGTGTTGTTGCTTTGTTGTTTTGTGTTCACTTTCGCGCTTCGTGCCTTTGCGTGTCGTATCGATTATGCACGTTCACCCACTTTCTATTAGTGCACTGTATTTTTTATTCTGAGTGTGGCCCTCGAATAATTATTTTATTTTAATGTGGCCCTAAGATAACCTAAGGTTGGACAGTCCCGAATTAGACCATAGATCCGTGGATATTGTCTGTTAGATTCTATTATTCGATAAGTAAAAAAAAAATAGGACAAATTTTTACTTAGATTATAAAAGTTTTTTTGAGCGATGGTGGTGATATTTTCTATGTCAATGATTTCATTGACATAGGAACTCTTAATTCAGGGTATCAGCTGGTCTTAACTGATACTCTTAAAGAAGATGAAGGTTCAGTGACAGGGACCCAAAGCCAGCGTCAGTATCTGAACTTTGAACAAAGGCTCCAAGTTTAGCAATGTAGCTACTACATCGTATTGCCTTGGAAAGAATAGCAGGCCCTTTCCCTTTATTCTCCCTGGTATTTTTTCCTTAATATCCTTGACAATATTATTTTGATACATATATCCAAGGGTTTTGTTCAATCCAATAGATGCAAGACAAGAAATATCTAAATGCCTGCTGCACGTGGAGTGCTTTGGTAGGCCCTGGGAAACATAGTTTAGGTGAAATACAGAGTACCTGCCCTGGTGAAGCTTATGCTCTAGAAATAACAGCTCTTATTTTCCCAAACGCTTTGAGGTTTGTCAAGCACTTTCCATGCAATAAAACAACCCACAATGAAAGTGGATAGTACAATTATCATTCTCCTCATTTTACAAAGTAGTGAATGATTCATCCAGGGTTATGCAGCAAGTAAATATGTTAGGAGGATTTGAACCTACATCTCTTGAGTCCAAGGTCAATCTTCTTTGCCCTATCCCACACTGCCTGTCTAATCAGGGATCCACCAAAAGATGGTATGAGAAACAACCATCCCCGATATGATGTTAGGAACTTCTATCTTTTTAGAAATATAGGTTATAAACTTGTAAGGTTTACTAGTCAGTCAATTAGTTGAAAAGCTTTTTATCAAGTGCTTACTAAGTGCTAGGGATACAAAGAAATGATTTATTTCAATTCTGGAATTATATAGACTAAATTCAATTAAATTCAGGAAATCACTTGGCCATACAACTCTGAGCCAACCATCTAAATAAAGACCTGCTCATTTCTCTCTGCATCCATAATCTGGCAAGTAGAAGTTGTGGAAAGGGTACATGCCCCTCTTCTTTCTAGAACTTTCCCAATCACAATAGAGCAAATCAGGACAGTTTTGATTTCATCATAAGGATAAAATACTGTACCTTGCCCTGAGTTCTGTGGACAGGTGATAGAGCTCAAAATGAACGGTGATAGGAAGAGTCGATGAATCTTTTCAGGGTTATTTCTGGCCTCCTCCCCTCAGAATCTTGGGCGCATTGTTCTGGGGAATCGGTAGCCGGCTACCTCGCACTGGGCTGGGATTAGCCGTGTTTCCCTACTTTTCGGGCACCGAACGTGGCAAAGATCGCGCTGCCGCTGTTTTTCACACTCTTAGCAAATGTTAATTTCTTTCGGTCCTCTGTGACTCACGGAGTCTCATGATTAGTGTTAAAGAAGGATTATTCATGGGAGCTGATGAGATGTTTTGGCGTTCTCCTCAGTTTTCTTTGGAAGATGTTTGTTTTTCTTTTTGGCTACAGGAGAAGAACTCTGCTCCATAAAGCCATAGACCCCCGGATGCCCGGAGCATTTGTCTGGCCCCTGGTCTGATGGGACTCGGTGATGCCGCTGCGTGTCACCGGAGCAGCCTGACAGAAACACGGGAAACATCATCCCGCTTTTGGGGGGAAACCGTGCGCATTTTCAGCCATAAAATATTTGGTAAAAAAACACCTGAATGAAATATTTTAGCAGAGATATTTACATAAGCCATGCAAAGCACATCTGGAGAGAAAGTTTTTGAATATATTGGCCTTAAAGCACAGGGCATCGGTCCCATATTGGAGATTTATTGGAGAAGCAGAGTAGCCTATCATAAAGAACGCGCAACTGGGAGGGAGAAGATGTGGCTTCACATTCCCTCTGGGCCATACTCTACTTGTGTGACCTTGGGCAAATTATTTCATTTCTCTGGGCCTCAGTTTCCACATCTGTAAAATGAGAATATTGGACTGGATGGCCTCTGAAATCCCTTCCATCCCTACACAGATGATCCTATGACCAGGGCCAGAGTCCTGTGTATGCCACATCCTCACTGGGAGATCTTAATAAGTCACAACTTCTCCGAAGGCCAATTTTCTCCTTCATAAGAAAGGAATAATTGAGCATTCATATGTCACTTGAGCCTCAGAAATTACGTTTCTCATTATTACCTCATTATTACGTCCATTTTACAGAGGAAGAAACTGAGGCTTAGAGATATTAAGTCACTGGCCCACACAGTGTGTCAGTGTCTGAGGGGAAATTCTCATCCAGGTCCTTCAGACTCCAAGCCCAGAACTCTATCCTCTCTCTATAGCATACTGTCTCTAGACTTCATGAGACAACAGATTTGAAAGCACTTAATAACCTGAAAGCATCGTACAACTGTAGGCCCTTCCTAGGATTCTTTCACTTGCCCCATCGTTCCACAAATTGTTTATAATGCCATGGTCAAAAGATAAGATTGAGACTAAGGGAGAGAGGGAGGGAGGAAGAGAGAGAGAGAGAGAGAGAGAGAGAGAGAGAGAGAGAGAGAGAGACAGAGACAGAGACACAGAGAGAGACAGAGACAGAGACAGAGAGAGACAGAGACAGATAGACTGTGTACCTTTAGATGCTTGTGCTTGATCCACAGACCAAATAAGTGAAGCCCTTTCTAAAAGAATTTTTCTAGGTCATGAGATGGTAAAACAGGGATAGAAGAAAGTCATTTTGGGGTTTTCTTGTGTTCTTTTTGGTATACTTCGTTGTACAAAAGTTCTCCTGAGAGGACGATCTTTCATTTTGGCTTCCTGACTATCTTCTCAGGACTTAGGAAGAAAATAACTTTGCCAAACATTTTTTATGGCTTCTTATTCTTTTGGAAAATGAAAATGGAAACCAACCAAGTTCCTTTTAATAAGGAATTTAAATTTAGTTATTTCTGATTAAATTCCCCCCCCCCATGGGGGTTGAGGAGTCTTTAAAGAGGAACTCTTTACCACATCGTTCATTTTAAGTTTGTATAGGAATTCACATTTTTTAAATAAAAAATTTTACAAGGCCACTTTCTACTAAGAGTAGAATTTCTCTCCTGACTTTTGGAATCTTTTGGGCAGAGAAAGCCTTTTCATTTGCGCTACAGAGAACTGGGAACAATTCTGGTGGCAAGACGTCACTGACTCCCTTCGTACTTGGTTCTGAGTTAAGTACTGTACCCAGTTTTCTTTTTCATTAACTGTAGAGAAGCCCTGAATTCCTTTGGCAAATGGTAATGGGACACCATGCCCAAAAGGACAGGATCTCCTGACAGTAGCCTGCATTGTTTGGTAAATTTTATTTGCCCATGAAATCAATGTTCTCTGGAATATTTTTTAAAAAAGTATTTCAAAGTCATTCTAGAGGAGAAAGAAGACTGGACTTAGGGGGAGGCCTGGGTATTATGATTGCTTAGATCGTATTTGCGGTGACAAATTTCATTTTGAAGATGGAGCCACACCTTGATTCTGGTCCCACATCAATTCTGTTAACTTTTCAAATGTCAAGGAAGCAGGATAGAAAGATGCCCTGTATTTTCTTATTTGAGGACAGATATTACAAACTCTCTATTTTACAGATGGAGCCCTGGATAGGAAATGACAAGGACTGAACTGGGTAAGGGGAAGAGTTGGGAAAGCAACATGGGCCTCCCTCATCGCCATTCATTATAAAGAAGCTGGGGTGTATAGACAGTGCAATCAATGAAAACAGGCCTCGTAGGCTGCCAGAGACCATGTCAAAGAGATGCCCAAACAAAACTGTGCTTTCATTCTATGTACAAGAGGGGAAAGCTGATTGACCCAAAACATTTGATATTTCTAAAACCACTCAACAAAAAGAGCCCAGTCTTTTTCCCCCCAAGTTCTCTGAAACGATTAGGAAACAAATTAATGCAAATATAATTCAATGTAAAGTCCCATCTTAGCATAGTTGCTTTATTGTGGTCCCCTCTCTGATGGCCATTGTTTGGAGCCAGTTCCGCGCTTGGCCATTGGGGTTCTGGGATTTCATTCCAATCTCGCAGAGACGTATTGATGGCAGAGTGATGTATCCTTATGTTCACAGGAAATAAAGGTGGGGAAAAAAGTATTGTGGATATCTGAAAGCTCTGTGGCTCGAAGGCAAATTAGGCCCCAGATCTCATTGCATTCATGGTGCCAATGACGTTGAATGACAATAAGAAAGTAAATCGTGTGAATCTGTTATTCCACAATGTATTCTACAAATGTGCTAGAATTAGTGTTTCCTTTATCAAAGGATGAAGGACAATTTTTTTAAAAAATGATTCTATACTTCTATTTGTCTGTCTTCCCATTTTCATCACAATGACAGATTTTAAATTTTTTTTATTATCAGAGGGGCCATGCTGGAATGTATCTTCTATTTCATGAATCCATGAAGTTTGGCTACTAATGTTCAAAGGACCTTTGCCATGGTCAAAGAAAAAGAAATGCTTTTTCAAGAGGAATGCTGAGTCTGCTAGAATCATGTGAGCTCTGCCTGGAGGGCTGAAAAAGAATTGCCCAAATGACATATTTTTTGATGGTAGAGTGAAGTTACCTACAGGACCAATATTCTGAAAAGGAAACAGATATTAGGTATTACATCGTGTCATAGGAAGTTGTTTCATTTAGGTCCTAAACAGGGTGGAACCATAGATGCAGGTCAATTGGGGAAAAGTAGACCCAGGATAAGGCAAGATTTGAGAATTTCACCCTCCCACCCCCCGCAAAAGCAGGAACTCAATCAGACTTCTTGAAAAAGTAGATCTGGAAGGAATCATAGGTGCCACCAATTCCAATGCCTTCAGGTAGTTTCTCTTTAGAGCTTTAGCCATTAAAGGAAAATAAAACCATTATTACTTATACACACATAAAATTACAACAGAGCAGAATTTGAAAGGGGAAGAAGGAGAAAGGGAGAGAGAGAGAGAGAGAGAGAGAGAGAGAGAGAGAGAGAGAGAGAGAGAGAAAGAGAGAGAGAGAGAGAGAGAGAGGAGAGAGAGAGAAAAGAGCAAGAAGAGAAAAAGAAGTAAAGAAAAGAGAGAGAGAAAAGAGAGAGGGAAAGAAGGGGAGAGAGAGAGGAAGAGAGAGAGAGAGAGAGAGAGAGAGAGAGAGAGAGAGAGAGAGAGAGAATTCTTTGTAAAAGTCTGTTTTCCTTCATGGGTGCATTCTCAAAAGGGTGTAACTGTCCACTAGAGGCTTTGAGCTTTCCCACATGTGACTTGATATCACAAAATAAATATCTCTGTGCTATGAAGATAGGAATTTCATATCATTAAAAATGTGAATTTGTTTTAAAAAAAGACCATGAAAAATGTTCAAATGTTCCCTTCCATGTCTCTGTATGTCTTGCGCCAGGACACATACACTAGGCATACTTATCCGGTAACCACGTTCCTGACAGTCAAAATACTTTCCCATGTATTCTTTCATTCGGAACTTCTCCGTCCTTTCCCGCTAGAAGCATCCTGGGTCTTTTTCAGTTTCAGGACTATTGACTCTCCTTTTTGGGTTCCTTTTTATTATGCATTAATTCCAGGCCTCTGTGGTATGAGAAATTTTAGGAGCAGGAAGGGGCTGTCTGGCTCAGTGGGCCCGGGCTGCTATTTAGTCTGGCAGCTTCTCACCTTCCATGTCCACTGCTTATTCTGCCTCTGTGGTGTTGACATTCTCTGCTCACTGTACAGATTACATGTTGGGAGCGTTAATTCTTTTATTGGGTAAAAGTTTAAAGGTATTCATCGGTGAGGGAACGGTCTTCCCTTTGATGGTAGACTAGGTCCTTTGCTGGGGTATCTGTCAGTTCTATGCCATGCTTGGAGCTTCCCCTTTTATTTCTGGTACTTTCTAGACAACGAAGATCTCATGATGCTTTGTGGCATAGGGAGATGATTTGTACTTCCTAGAGACAGATTCTGCTCTCCGAAGATATACAGGATTTTCCTCTCCTTTTTTTTGCAGAGATGAGGGACTATCGGTGTGGAATATTGCATATGCTATTGTCAGATGTGGTTAATGCGCTGGTTGGTTTTATTTGTTTCCCTCTTGAAATCTTTGTTACAATGGTTAGATTGCTGGGTAGCGGAGAGGGGAGAGTTATATTCAGAAACAAAGCATGGTGGATGGAGAGTTGGCCTTGAATTGAGAAGTATTTGGGTTCAAGTCTCTTCTCTGACACATTCTGGCTATGTGACCCTGGACAGGTCATATAACTTGTCACAATTCTAGGCTCCTCTGTAACAACATCAGTTACAGAGGCAGTGCCAACCTTCATTGGCATAGGGAGTGTCTTCCCCTGGGAAATGGAATCATAGGTCCAATCTTAAAAAGATAGAAAATTGATATTTGGAACAATGGAATATCACCAAATTGAGTGGAATGATGACAACCCCACTCTTGTCTTTTCTTTGATTTTACTCGTGGCCACAGTTTCTGCATCTGCATTTCCCTCTGACATCATCTGTGTCTAATCCATTGGAAAGCGGCTGCCCAAAGTTGGATTAGATGTATCCTTGACATAAAGGCCAATATGGGATAACCAACAGTGATTGTGATTAGAATTTTACGTGGTACAAACACCTTGAGTCAAGAGCACTACTATTCAAGCTACTTTGCTAGCACAGAGGCAGCTAGGTGATATAAAACCAAGCTTTAAATCCTGTCTTAGACGTTTATTGGCTATCGGATGCTGGCAAATTGCTTTACCTCTCTGCCTCAGTTTTATCATCTGTAAAATGGGGAAGATATTAGCTTCTAAAGGATTATCTCAACTGAGATAGCCTATGTATAGTGCTATGCAAACCTTAAGACACTAGATTATTATTATTTTATACACAACTGTAAGAATTATATGTACTCCAGTGTTTCAAAAGATCTGCTCCTTCATCAGTGTGGAGGCTCCCCCAACCTATGGAGATCACAACTTCTCCATGTCTTAATACATGGCCAACATACATTTCTGTGCTCCCTTCACCTTAAGTAGTCACTGGTTTTCCAGCCTTTTGGGTATGGAGGCATCTCCCAACTGAGAGGGGGAAAGTCTTCAGATTAGAGATACATTGTCCATTTCTAGACTTCTGTTCAAAGCCTTTTCAGCTTGACAATTGCCAGTATTTGTCTTCCATTGGCATAGCTTTGAGAATCAAGGCTCATACCTAAGTCACAATGAAGAAAAGTCAGGCAAATGATGGCAAATCATGATTAAAGATTTTCTAAGATGTTAAAATACTTTGTCTCATTGGATCAGAATAAGACTTTAGTGGAAAAATATACCATATGTAATTAATACCTACATGTGCTTAAACTATAGCTATTTATGGTTCTTACTCTGCATATGGATGTACAACAATTCATTGATGCTGGGAGATGATGTTGAGTTTGGAATTACTTGGCTGTTTCAGAGACTAGTAGATAACTATTATCCTGAATCTATGTCAACCACCAGTGGGGACCCAGCTGAAGTGCCATTGTTGAACACATCTTCCATCTTGGTGTAGGAGAGTTTAAAAAAAAAGTAAAGTAGGATTCCCACTTATTGCACAAATGAAATCAAGGGCATAGGGCTGCAGTCAAGTTTTAGTGTGTTTATATACCTTTTCTCCAATATTTATAACACTTAAGTTTAAGAGATTTTAACTTTCCTTGAATAATATTATATCATAAACTAGTAGGAGAGTTGCAGAGGAACTGGAGAAGGTACATTTATTGTTTTATCCTAAGCCGGATTAATGTTATTGACTGAGATTAATGATTATCAATAGTAATAACCATTTCGATTCAATTCATTCTAATTTACCACTCCAAATTTTCATTAAATATTTGTAAGTGCAAGCAATAGGCCCCCTAGTGGTACGAAGACAAGATAAATAATAGCGTGTGTCCTCAAGAAGCTTACATTCTCTGGGGTCAGAGAGGTATATACATATATGTCAACAGAATAAATATTTGCTTGATCATTTGAGAGTGATGAGACCCCACAGTAGGTGTGAAACAAACAATTTGTGACTACGTTGACCTTGAGCTATCATAAAAGGCTTCCCTTTGAAGGTGAAAGGAATCTAGGAGAAGTAAGAGCGAGAGGGTGAGAGGAAGTATGTTCTTGGTCTATGATACAACATGAGCAAAGACATAACGCCTTCTCGTCTTGAGAATTGCCAGTATTTGTCTTCCAATGAGAAAGATGCATTGGAGAGACTGCAAGTAGATCAGTAAAAAATCATTTATAAAATACATTAAGATTTTTAAAATGCTTTGCTCAGAAAAGAATCAGTGAGATATCTAGTCCCAATTGGCTTCTCCATTTAACAGAAGAAGGAAATCAGAGAAATAAAGTGATTTTCTCAGAGTCACATGGTGAGTAATTTGAAGACTTTGAATGTCCCTTACCTCTAAGTCCAGAACTCTTTCTTGTATACTCCATCGCCTTTATTAGACTATAAGCCCCATGAGCACAGGGATTGTATATTATCTAAGTTAATACCTACTACAATATTTTGTATACAGTAGATGCTGCATCTGTGGAAGGAGGAATTTACCACACAGATGAAAACACATCTGGATCAAAAGAACCCTCAACAGCAATAAACCAACAAAGACTCCCAAACACCTTGTTCCAGCCCTACCTTAGTGCTGGGGGAGATTCAGAGATTAAAAAGGTTAAATCCCCCTCCCTCCTCTCCCCAGGAAACTTATAGTCTAAGGGTGGTGACATGAGCAAAAGCCAGTGTGTTCTCTGCATCATTGGAGGAACTCAGTCAAGAAAATGGCAGATCCATGTGAATGCTGGAGTAGAAACTGGAGATATATACAAGAGTCAACTTGGTTAGGGTAGTAGGTAGAAGGCTGTGTACTTGGAATCAGCAAAAACTGGGTTTAAATCCTGCCCCTGACACTTCTAATGGTATGAACAGAGGCACTTGTAACCTCTCAGGAAACCCTCCAAGAGTACACATTAAATATGGGTCATTACTTGCATTATTAGAGGAACTTCCCACACTTCCAAAATTAGAGGTCAATCAGAGGTCCTGGTATAATGTGAGCATTCTATGTGTGGGAATGAAGGAAAGGGAGGAACCAAACATTTATATAGCGCCTACTGTGTGCTGGGCACTGTCTTAAGTGCTTTACAAATATTATCTTTTCTGATTCTCATAACAACTCTGGGAGGGAGGTGCAATTATTATCTCCTTTTTACAGCTGAGGAAACTGAGGCAGATAGTGAAGTGATTTGACCAGGGTCATACAGCTAGTAAATATCTAAGGTGGGATTTGAACTCAGGTCTTCCTGACTCCAGGACCAGTGCTCTAGCCACTGTGTCACCTAACTGCCTCTAGCTACATTTAGAAATATGATGTAAATTAGACCACAGTAGTATGAGAAGAATACAAAGTACTAAGAGATCAGAGGAGGTGGGGAGAGATCACTTCCAAATGGACAATTCATTCACTTGGCCAACATTTATTGAGCTCCTACTGTGTGCAAGTCAACATCTGGGCCCTATCATTGCAGCATGGATAGAGATTGGTATTGGATCTGTCGTTTGATTAGTATAAGAGCTTCTGGATGAGCAAAATCTTCACACTAATGCAGTTCCCCTGCACTTAGTCTTGGAGTGTTGTCTAGAGGGCTACTCACCTTGAACAAAACTCTCCGGTGTAGCCCGAACCAAATTAAAATGTAGTTGAGAAATGTTTAACAAAATAAATATACAATTCAACATAGATAATGCTAATTTGTGGTTTTCTGAGTCAATGTATAGCCCACAAGGATCCATTGCTCTTTGTGTTGGACACCATTGGCCCAGAGCACTGAAGGGTTAAATGTCTTGTCCAGAGACCCAGACAATTCAGCTGAAGTGAGAGTTGAACCCAGGTTTTCTTGGCTTCAAGGCCAGCTCTCTGCCCACTACTCCACACTCTCCTTCATTGGAGGATGAGGAGATTATTAAAGGTCATCGTGACTTTTCCCATCCTGCCATTGTCAACCCAGCCCATTTGCTCAATAGATGATTCCAGCATGTATATATGGAAAGCCTGAGGGTTGGAATCCTCAGAATTTATCACCAGGTCTGACGAAGAGCAGGTGCTTGACGGATACATATTGAATGATTGATTCACAGCTGCTGTGAAAGGTTGATTTATCCCAAGGAAAATCCACATAACCTAGACACGTAACTGGACAACTTCATGTCCCCTTACCCCCTAGCAAGGCCAAGAGAGGTCCCATTATATAAACTATAACATCAGTTGGCTAAAAGAGATCAGAGTTCTAAAGCAGAAAGGGAACTTAGATACTACTTAGTCCAACCCTTTTATTTGACAGATGAAGAAACTGAAACTCAGGGGAACTGATTTTCTGAAGGTCAGCCGAGGAAGAGGAAGAGGAAGGATTAGAACCCAGGTCCTCTCTCGAATCCACACTCTTTACTATTCTGTGCTGCCTCCCCAGGGTACTGACAAACAGGAGATTTTTTTTAAACCAGCAGGCTGGCTGCCTTTCTCTTTAGAAGGCTTTGATTTGATGGTTTCTAATTCCATGAAGGAAGTTTCGGTTTTATTTAACTGGTCTTAGAAGATCTATCTTGTCGTCTTTTTTAGTCTTTTAAGGACCTGTTCCACTCATGGTGATCCCTTTGAAGAAGGAAAGGAAACCCACCAAAAAGAGAATGCCTGCAGCCGGGGAGCACTCTCCTCTCAGGAGGGGACACTGGCAAACACGGCAGGAGGACCCGAGGCCATTGTCTCGGTTCTTAGAGAAGCCAGGAGGCTGTCGCTCTGTGGCCTAACTCTGGGTGTTCATTAAAAATTCATTAAGGGCTAAATCATGGAACGGGACAATGGGTCAGCAGGGAGAGAGCTGGTCATATCCGAGCAGCCTTGCTTTCTGGGGGTGGGGTGGGGCTCTGTCAGGCAAACAAGGGGGGCTCCCAGGTTTCCTTAGGAGGCTTTTGTGAGCTTCTGGGGCTGGATTAGAATAATCAGTGGCCTTGGGAAATTCACACGGTTTTGGTAAAGCCGTGATCCATCATCATCCATCATAGTTGTGCCCTGGTTGACTGGCGAGCCAAACTCGAGGCGGCCCTCGGCATCCATGGGTTCTTTCCCCTTCCATGAGTGCCCTGTAGTCTGCAGGCCAGGCCAGGCGAGGAGTAACCTGTGAGTGGGGGGTAGGAGACAGCTTCAGATGCAGGCTCTCTGTATTTCTCACATAGGACAGTGGACAAGTGTGCCCTTTGAAACTCCTGGGGGCTTGCCCTCATAGCCATGGAGGAGGTAGAGAGAAGATCCAGGGACTTTAAGAGAGGCCAGGACTCTGCTTGAGCTCCATATAAGGAATCTGTAATCTTCTTGAGTGTGATTGGGAGAAGGGCTGGGGCTTACTGAATTCTTCTTTCTTTCTATAAGGTCCAAAAAGTAAAATCTCTGTTTTCTGTCCTGGATTTGGTTAGAGGGAATGTGTGTTATCATTCCAAGCAGAGAGATTATGTATGTGTGTACCTATATGTGTGTATGTATGCATTACGCGCACATGTATGTAATGTGTTGACACGTATTAACCCACCAAACAACACTCACTCTATTTCTTAAGCTTTTTTTGGTTATTCCTGGATTGAGGTTAGAAGGGACCTCAGACATTGCCTCTTCCCTTTCCCATTTTATAGATGAGGAGCCTGAGACTCAGTTGATCTCTATTGAGAGGAAATGCAGTTTTCAATCACAAACGAGAATTAGGAAGAAGACGGATTCTATACTGTCTAGAAAGAGCTCTGGATTTGGAGTCATGAAACACTGATCCAAATCCTTGTCACAGGATTCCCATCTCCCCAGCTACCACAGCCTCACTCTCTAATCACCCCCCTTCCCTGAATGAACTCCCCTTCTGGCTCCCTAATAGGTAATCAGGCTCCCTGACAGGTAACTTTTATCCCTTTTTGCCTGGAACCAGCCTCGATGTCCCTGCCACATCTGGTAATTTCCTCACTTGCCCCCAAGTGGGGACCTTTCCAGTGTCCCATTTTCTGTGGTCTTTCCCATTAGACGGAGAACTCCATAAAGGTGGCCACTGTCTTGCTTACTTTTGTTTTTATCCTCAGTACTTCACACGGTGCCTAGAACATAGGAAGAGTTTAGTAAGTGCTCTACACAGGGTGTTCCTAAAGTCTGGACACACAGGCAAAAATGCATATTTTCAAGAAATGAAATGAATGAAATTTTCAACAACATTTTATTTGATTGGAATATTAACAAATAACATCTTCAATATGATCTCCATCGTTTGTGATGCAAAGGTTGATGCGCTTTGCAAGATTCACATGAACTCTATGCAATAACTCCACATTGCCATCAATTTTAGCACTTTTACTCTTTATGCGTTCAATCAAGTGCGTTGCATTTGTGATTTTCATTGAGTACACCTTCTCCTTTAGCATACCCCAGAAAAAGAAGTCAAGGGGGCTAAGGTCTGTTAATATTCCAAATATTTCAAAATATGCATTTTTGCCTATGTGTCCAGACTTTAGGGAATCCTCTATTTCTCTCTCTCCATCTTCTATCGTCTTTTCTCTCTCTCATCTCTCTCTCTTTCTATAACCTAATTAAGCATACAGTAGGTGCTTAATAAATGCTTGTTGGCTGTCTTTATTATCTAGCCATCATCTAGCTATCTCTCTGGCATTTACCAAGTGCTTAATGAATGTTTGCTAACTATCATCTGTTTATATCTATCCATCTATCTATCTATCTATCTATCTATCTATCTATCTATCTATCTATCTATCTATCCATCTGTCTACCTGTTCATCTATCCATCCATCCATCCATCCATCCATCC
>CM053626.1:22086297-22103408 GCA_028646595.1 Phalanger gymnotis | reverse complement strand
GTCATAGGATCACGGATTAAAACTTAAATCTTAGAGCCCGTTGAGTTCAATCCCATGTTTTAAAGATGAGGAAACTGTTAAGTAACCTTTCCAGGGTCATGCAGTTAGTAAGTATCCAAGGCAGGATTTGAACCCAAGTCTTCCTGACTTGGTCCAGTGCCCTATCCACTACCTCATCCCACCACTTTTGATTCTATGACCCGAGGCAAATCATGGAATCTCTTTGTACCTCAGTTCCTTCATCTGTAAAGCTAGGATCAGAATATTTGTACTCTAGTACCTATGTCATGGAGCTGTCGTGAATGTCAAAGGAGGGAAGGCATGGAAGGGACCATGCACATGTTGTTATCTGTAGGAACCTTTTCATTTCAAGCATATCTTAGAGAGTCCTGCCTGGGGCTGAGTAATTCAGTGACAATAGAACCATCTCTGAAGAGTTCAGCTCCTTGATCATGGTCAGAAAGGGCTACTGTGTTCTCTATGACTTTCCCCTTTCCCCTAGGCAAATGGGGAGACAAGAAAGGCATCTCAGACATGGATCCTTTTACATTACCGGATCATTAATCATAGAATCCTACACTGGTAGGTTTGGAATGCATTTTAGAGGTTCTCCAGCCTATTGTTTTTATTTTTATAAAATAAATGAAAAAGTGACTTGTTCATTGACTCAAATCTAGTTGGTGTCAGGACTAGGACTAGAACCCATGGCTCTTTCCATTACACCAAAAACTGGCTTGTGTTCCCAAGATCGAAAAGAAATCAGTATGGATCTAAAGAAATCAGGCAGTGACTCTACATTTGTTTTGGGTTTTAAAATTTTGTTTTGGAATCCATATTTGTGGTACATACTCAATTCAATTCAATGGTTTTAAAATACCAGTTACATAAAAAACTTGATACTGTCCATTGGAAAGTTAAAAAGGAGACAGAGTTCTTGTCCTTGAGCAGCTTGTAGTCAATTAGGCATGGGGGGGGGAGTGGCATTTGCTACAAAGTATTTTTCCTCAAGGAAAACAAGGTGGTAGTTGCTAAGAGAGAAAGGGATCACACTGAAAAATGGGTAGGTTTGTTGTTAATTTGCAAGCCAGATAGAAAACATACAGCTAAATGGTTTTTTGAATTGGTTTTAAAATAAGCTAGATTGTGTCTTAAAGAGGGAGCCAGGGATGGCAACAGAGGATTGAGATCCTGACATGATCAGTTAAAGGAACTGCATCTGTGTAGCCTGGAAGAGAAGACTGAGGTGGTACATAGTAGCTTTCTTTAGGTATATGAAGACTTTCAGGTGAGCAAGGAAGCAAACTTTTTATGCTTGGTTCCAGAAGGCAGAATCAGTAACCACGGGTAGAAGTTGTAGATATTGATTTAATATGAAAAACCTATAACCAAATCCCTAGAGCATCTCGAATCATTTCTCAACAATCAGAGCTGATCAACTGAAATAGGGCTGGTTCCAGAGGATCTCTGAGGATAGTTCCTGGAGGATCTCAAACAAAGGCTACCTGTTGAGATTGTCTTCAAGAAGGCATTTGCTTGAGGTATGGGTTTGTATAGATAGCCTCAGATGTGCTTTCTAATTTGGAGCTCTCATGCTTCTGTAATAATTATTATGGTGAGCAAGCAGATGCTTAGCTTTTTCTAAATCTTATTAAAATCATACCAGGAAGTTGTGTCAAATTTTAAATTATTCCCAGGCAAGAGTCTATGCTTCTTATTCACTTAGTCTATAGGGTGAGGACAGTTTATCTTGGTTCTGAATGTCTTTCCTTCTAGTTCTCTCCTTACTTTTCTTCCTGACCTCTCTGAGAATGTCTTTCTTGGCCTTGCTCTCTTCTTCCCAATGAAGAATTTCACTCATCCACTGCTCCCTCCCCGCTCCATCCTTCTTCCTCTCACCTAAACTTACTTTCCTTGGTTCCCACTTACCAATCTGATATAAGCAAAGATAAAGTATTAGCTGGTGGTCCCCGCCCCCAACCATCTTGTACTTATACTTTTGTATTAACCTCTCTGTGAACAAGCTGCTCCACTTCCCAGCAGAACAGAAGGTCACTGAGGATAAGGATTGTTTAATTGTTGTCTTTGTATTCTCAGTTTCCAGCATTTGTAAAATGAAAGAATAGGACTAGATCCTATGAGATGCTTAATAAATATTGGTTGAATTGAATTAATATTATCCTGTCCTGGTTTACTTGCATTTTAAAAGTAGACCCTTGGAAGCAGCCCTGAAGAAACATCTCTGACAGTGGGAATTTGAGGTGT
Organism: Phalanger gymnotis; assembly: GCA_028646595.1. Lineage (NCBI taxonomy): Eukaryota > Metazoa > Chordata > Mammalia > Diprotodontia > Phalangeridae > Phalanger > Phalanger gymnotis. Next base: position 22,101,146 of record CM053626.1, on the reverse strand, counting down.
AGTGGCAAAGTAGCAGAGCTCTTTGTTGGGTAGGTGAGGGTTTTGGTTTTTTTTTGGCAGTGTCCCTAAAATTATACAGTGGAGGAGGTTATTTGGGTTGCACAAAGCCAACCGTGCATTCTGTTCTTCCTACCCGCTTTCTCTAATGGTAAAGAGCATCCAGGCAGATCCAGCGGGAGCGGGCATTTTGACTGAGCAGAACAAACAGAAGACTTAGAGGATATTTAGTAGCAGAAGCTGGGGCCCACCTGTGATCTCAGGAGGATACTTGTAGGAAATGCTCTCGATGTAGAACAAACAGATTTCCAGTTCAAAACTGTCTCTGACAGCCCCAGCGTGATATTCTGGGGTTTGTTTCCTGCCTAATGTGCTAATAGGCTCTCTGAGATTTGGGGATCCATCCTAGACATCACCTGAAATCTGATTTCTGGTTTCATTCTAAAAAAGAATCTTCCCATCTCTTAAACACCATGTTCTTCGACTGGTTGAGGGGACTACAGGAGTGGACATAAGTCATGAGATTATTTGGTTGGTGAATCCCAAACAGCTTGTAATGGGAGAATCTGGTAGCCGACATATCTCAGGGGGCAACATGTTTTAAATCAGAAGGGATCCGTATTTTACCCTGTTTTTCCATGTGTATGCATGCAGCATTCTCGGTCATTCCAGACCCATCTGAGAGCATTGAAATCGAAAACAGGAGTCACTCTCAAATTTCACCTTGATTTAATCCATCACCGAGACATACTGGCTTTTCACTGCATATATGAAAAAAACCAACAGCAGGACATTTAAACAAAGTGACACAGATCACCATCAGATCAAGCAAAGATGACAGCTCCATCAAACAAACGTATGTGGAGAATTTCCACAGGGCAGCTCACACAGCAGCCAAACCCAATTTGTTTAGTATACATAAGTTAGCTGCTTAGAAACATTCGCAGTACTGCTTGCCAGATGATGACTTTCCTAGGTAAACATCCATTTAGCAGCATATACCCATCCATGAAAGTGTTAGCCTGATTTTGATCTATTCTCTTGGACTCTTGAAAATATGACTTCATTCCATTGGCAGCCAAGTACCAAACCCACACATGCACATTTAGGCTAAGGGAGAAAAAAAAGCAGCTATACACTTATTTCAAAATGTAATATAACCATCCAAAAGGTAGGTGAAACTCCATAAAATTGACAGGCCATTTCACTCTTCTGACAAGCAATAAACCAAGCATCATTAAAATAGATGTCAAATTATAAGGCAGAGAAGCATCAGGGAAAAAACCTACCCTACGCTATATATCTGAAATGGGATGTATAGTATTTGTCTGACATTTCCCCGCACTCCAGGCCTTGCTTAGCCTAAGCTCGGAGCTGCTCCAGTGGGGATGTTGACGGTGTTGGGACCGTGGAATCAGATCCCGACTGAGAAAGAGCATTTGGCTCCTTCAAAGGGGGCATTTTGTTACTTGTCAACTTCTCCCATTCAGCAGCTAATTTTTTAAAATGGTGTCATTGTAAAAGAATGGGATAATATGTTGGAGCACATTTGAGATAGGCTAAAAGAAAGAGTATAAAATGTTGACAAAATCACTTCCGAGAGTAATTTACAAACCCAGCCCTAGTACTTACTCACTTCTGCAAAACCCAGTATGAATTGTGGGGAAGTTCAGGTCAGGGCTCTAGATGGCTAGCCAAATGCTTCTTTTGGATTTTTGCCATCTAAGGAGATCCTCCCTCCCTCTCTTCCTCCCTTCCTTCTTTCCTCCCTCCCTTCCTTCCTTCCTTCCTTCCTTCCTTCCTTCCTTCCTTCCTTCCTTCCTTCCTTCCTTCTTTCCTCTGTTCCTCCCTTCCTTCCCTCCTTCTTTCCTTCCTTCTCTCCTTTCCTCCTCCCTCCCTTCTTCTGTTCTTCCCCTCCTCCATCCCTACTTTCCTTCCTTCCTTCTTTCCTTCTTCCCTCCTTCCATTAATATATGCTTTGTATCTAGTCATTCCATAATCAATGGCCATCTCACTTTCCTCCTACCACAAAAGTATTTCTATGTCTTTTTATGTATTAGACCCCCCCTTTCTGTTTTTGGCTTCCTCATAGAATAAGGATATGACCTTGCAGGAGCTTAAATTTGGTTGTAGAATGGGCCTGGGATAAGGGAAGAGGTGCTGTGGACAAAAGTATCTATTGAAAATTAGGCTAGATGCAAGAACAGTCCTGTGCCCACATGTTTTTTGCAAGTCTCAGGAAGGTCAATTTCACACAGCCCCAAGAATACTAAAGTCATCTCCAAGTTATTGGGATGAACCAGGAGCTCTCAAACATTGATGGATCACTCTTTGCTAGCAGTTCACTAGAATTATGTAGGCTCTCCAAAGTCAACAGCCTGGAAGAAAATGATATGAGACTTGGAACAAAGCATGGAATGTTAGGTTAGTAACTGACTCACTTCACAGTGAAGACATCAATTAATATTCATAAAATGTCTAGGGGACTGATCTGGTAATGGTACAATATAAACGGACTCTCTCACAGATGCCAATTCGATCTTCTCCCCCACTTCCACCCCCATGTTCTCCTCTTAAGAATCCTGGCTACTCTTCATTCTTGCATAATGGGGTCATAAGGGAATATGGGATAGGTCCTCCTGACCGTGAAGCTCCTGAACCTCATAAGACTCATGGTTATTATATCTGCAGTGGTGATGTGTGCATTCATGCCTGACAAGTCTATCCTTTTTTCAAGTGCTTTTAAATGGGTGCCAGCTGTTTTGTTTCTCATTTTTTCACATCTTGGGGCAGAAGCTACTCCTTGGAATAAAGGGAGAATCCAGTGCTTTATCCAGGGAACACTAGAAGGGATATTGATCTGGTCTAACGTTTCTTCTCTTTCTTGGTCCTAACCTTAAATGGCTGATTGGACTTAATTTAATCCAATGTAGTTTGTTATCCATTGGCAAGCACTCTTTTTCTACTTTTTTCACTGTAATGCATATGAAGAATTTTGTTAACTTTATATTGCATAAATGTCAAATATCATTATCTTTATAATAATTTTTATAAGCCTTTATCCCAATCTGTTTTGTTTTCTACCATTTTGTTTCCTGTTGTTTGCCTAAGATGTTTTCTGTCCATTCTAAATTAATCTTGCTACTGTATAGTTCTAGAAAGAAATTGTTAGTCATTGCATTCACCTTTGCTTTCAATTTTGCTAACAAACACTTACATTTAGTGTTGGAATAAACACTTGTCTTTATTTGACTCTGGTTGTCTTCTCAGAGGTAGAAGTAACCGTAGAAGGTATCTAATTAACTCATACTGCACATGAATGAGTACTCATTACAACAGACTGGACAAACGACCATCCAGCCTTTGTTCGGAGACCTCCAGTGAGAGAGAACTTTTCACTTTCCAGGGCACCCAATTCCACTGCAGGATAGCTTGAATTATTAGGAAATCTTTCCTGACACCAAAGCTATATTTGTTGTCAGGAAAGATTTCCTAACAATTCCAGGTTGGCTTTGTTTCTTTGCCATTATACCCTGTTCTCTGGAGACAAGTTGAAAAAGACATCTCATCCTACTTCCACGTATGACACGCCCCTTTGGATGCTAGTTGTTGTTTTCGAGTTTTGAGGGCTATCATGTGGAGGAAAGAGGAAGCTTGTTGCAGAGGCCCTAGGGGGTAGAACCAGGAGATGCCTGGAAGTTGGCAAATTTAGGCTCCCAGTCAGGAAAATCTTCCTAGCAATTAGAGCTATTAAGAAGTGCAATCAGCAGCTCAGGAGAGTGGATTCTCCCTCCTTGGAGGTTTAAAAAAAAAGGTGGTTGGCCACATGCTGGTTATGTTATCATCAGGATTCCTTTCATTTGGACACTGGACAAGTTGACCTCTGAGGCCCTTTCCAGTTCTCAAATTAGATGTGATTCTGTGGTGCTTGTAGTCAGCTATAAAGCCTCACTTGAATCTTCTCTTCCTCAGGCTAAACAAGTCAAGGCAACAAGCATTTATTAAACACCTACTATGTGTCAGATATTGTACTAAGCGTATCTCCAGTTCCTTCAGATGATACTTATATAGTCTGATTTCAGGATCCTTCAATATTCTGGCTCCTCTCCTCTGGAGGCTCCCTTTTATGAATATGCTTCCTTAAATGTTCCCCAAGAGCTCTACAAGCTGCTTCCAAATGTGGTCTGACCAGGGCAGAATCCAGTAGGACTCTTACCTCCCTAGTCCTGGACACCTTATATAGCTTTAATGTTGCCTAGGATTGTATTTTTTTGGATACATAACACACGCTTGATTCATACTAAGCTTCTGTCCCCTAAAACTCCCAGATATTTTTCAGAAAAATTGCTGTCTGCCCTTGTTTCTTTCATCTTTCCTACAAAATGGATTTTTGAACCCATGCGAGACTTTAGAAATATTTAACATTTATTTGAAATATTTAGAAATATGTCATCTTACTTAATTTGGCCCAACATTCTAGCCCATCAAGATTATTTTGACTCTTGATTCTGGTGTCAAGTATGTTAACTAACTAACTAGCTAACTCTCTCTCTCTCTCTCTCTCTCTCTCTCTCTCTCTCTCTCTCTCTCTATCCCCACCCCTCCACCTCTTTGTGATATCTGCAAATATGATAAGCCATTGATCTCCTTGTCTAAGTCGTTAATAAAATTGTTCGATAGTGCAGGGTCAAACTCAGATTGCTGAGGGCATTCCCCTACGACATCATTCATGACTGCTCTTTAGTCCAGCTACCAACAGTTCTGGATCCACTTAGTTATACTGTCATCTAACCCGCATGTTTCCGCCTTGTCCACAAAGACCATATGCAATTTATTTATGAATTGATTCCGAGTCTATTTGTTAATAGATTCAGGAAGTTTGTGATAGGAGAGTGAAGGAAAACAAATCAGCCCTTTTCATTCCTTTTGGTCTACTTTCGCTACATGAATGTAGTAGATGTGAGTATTTGCTCAAGCTATCCTCTAGAACCTGAATATTTTATTCTCAGAGCAGCTATTATGACAGATCTTACCTCTTGGAAGACCTCCAGACCAGGACTTGGCTGGGTTGATTCAGGATGGCCAGAGGGTCTTTTAGCTATCCCGGCTTGTCACTAGTGACAGGTTACTGATTCCAGTCTGGTCCTCATCCTAGGGATTCCAGAAGCTTCAGGACTTTCGAAGTCATATATTAGAGTAGGGAAGGGAGCCATCTGGTTGCTCTCCTGTAAGGATCACCAAATCGCTCAGCGCCACTTCCAGGAGCAAGCTTTAGTGTAGAACAAAGGGTGGGGAACATTGCTATAATAACTCGCTTTCTCAGTATCTTGTTTTCCTGTGAACTTGCGTGGATATAAGTCTCAGATTCATTATAACTAAAAGGTAGAGTTAATAAAATCATGAATAGTGTCTACCAGGAGGTCCTAGCCAGTGGGCGCAGTGTCTAGAGGTCTGGTCTCGGAGCCAGGCACACTTGGTTTTGAATCCCTAATGACAGTTTAGTGACTAAACCTTTCTGGATCTTCATTTCTTAATCTTTAAATAAGGACAATAATTCCTGAAGCATCCACCTCCCCGGATTGTTGTGAGGCTCAAATGAGCTAATCTGTGCAAAACTCCTGGCCCCCATACATGTCATTTGTGATTTTCATTTTAATGTCAGTATAAGCTTTGGGTTTTGCTTATATTTTCTCTCTTGTCAAACATGTCAGGATTCAGAGATACAAAGCTGGAGAAGTCATGAGCATATAGTATGAGACTGTTAGAGACTGTAGCTTTGCAAAATAAATGAAAAGCTCAAAGCAACATTCCTCCTCTGTGTGGGTTTTGTGGGCATGATTCCTAACACCAGCAGCTACCTTGCAGAACATAAGCTTATTGCCCTGTGAGGGCATGCACAGCTAGAATCTAGCTCTCAGACGAGATGTGAGATGCAGTAGGATCATAATATAAGGGAGACGTGGTCAGTTTGATGTTTCTGCTTTTTAGCAATGTTTATGCATTAGACAGCAAGGCAATCTGGTAGAGGACATGATGTGTTGAACTAAGATTGAGAAGAGCTGGCTTTGAATCTTGCCTCCGGCTCATTTTAGCTTTATCTTCAAGGGTAAGTGTCCCCTCCCATGAGCTTCAGGCACATCTTTTAAGGCTCTATATGATACACAGATGGCTGGAGAAAGCTCTGACGTGAAATAAACTCCATGACTCCTTGGTGTATTTATTAAACACCTTCATCTTGAGCATTTTGAAACAACATTTTTCCTGACTTGGAAATTGCTTATCACTGGAATTCTGAGGTCTCAAAGAAGTTGCTAACTTCATTGTTAACCAGAATGAGGTCTTGACTTGTCTATTTTTCAAATGAACAGAATTGGCAGTGAAATGATATTTTCAATCAAGGAGACTTGGTCTGACCTTTGTTGCTTGAGAGTCATGGGATTTTCGATCCTCTCACATTTTCCATGTTGACTCACTTGGACTTTGGATGTGCTGAGTTCATGACATTGTCAGGATTCATGATGTCTTCATTCAAGATCTGGAATTTCTTGGTTAGGTTTTTTTTTTATCATGCCTTCCCTTTGAAGAGCTAAAGAAGCATCTTTTTTTTTTTCAAAAAAAAAATCAACCCTAAAAACCTGAACTGTGCAAAGTTACTCTGATGGCTTGCCTTTAGCCAATCATTCTCATTTAACCTTTCATGCTCAGAGCCAGGGCATCTGAGCTTTGAAGCCAAATATGGAAATAACCCTCTACTAGGAACTGAATGAAGATACCAAAGAACTAATCTTAAGAAAACAGTAATAATTCATTTAAAAAAACCCCAACAACTTTTCAATACACAAGTCTGTGACCTGGGAAATTTTTCTTTCCAAGAGATTTCAGTGGATTCCATTACATTTAGATAAGTACATCTATTTTGCAGAACCCCAGACTACTAGATACTGCCATGTTAAATATCTCCTGTGGCTTCCTGTACTCATCAGGGGTGTGGACCTCCCTCTGTTTTCTCATTATGCCAAATAATGAAATGTGGAAATCATTCTAATCCTTCTTTCTGCTTCTGCTGTACCTCTGCAAAAATGATAAACTCAATCCAATTAAAAGTCATTACCTCTACAAGGCTGAACTGCTATTGGTAACCTTTGTTTTAAAATGTACTCCATTATCTGCCTTCATCATGAGGTTGGAGGCTCAGAGTTCTTCTACTTTGGGTTGTTTTGGGTTTTTTTCCTCTCCTCAGAAAAAGAGGCACATGATTTCCAAGTTAGAACCCTTAGAGTACATACTGCCAACATCACTGATTGGGCAATTAGCAGCTGGTGCTTTGTGTTAGCAGCAGTATCTCTTCATGCAATAGGATGTCTGAGCCAGGAGATCCCCTAGAGGTCGTTTAGTACGAACCAGTCATTGTACACAAGGGGAAACTGAGGTGCAGGGAAGCATCCTTAGTATTACACAGGTGGGTGGCAGAGCCCAGGCTAGAATTTAGACCAGTGCCCAGGACGTTATGCCATTTGGTCTCTAAGTAAATCTTATCTCCACAACTATATTGTCATGTTCTTCAGGGTAGGATTTGTTTACTTGTTCATTTATCTATGCATCTCTCTCTCTCTCTCTCTCTCTCTCTCTCTCTCTCTCTCTCTCTCTCTCTCTCTCTCTCTCTCCCCTTTGCCTCTTTCCCCCTCTCTCTCCCTCTTCCTCTCCCTCCCTCTTCTGCAGTGGCTAGCACAGTGCTTTGAGAAAAATAATAATGTTGGCCACATTTATATAACCCTTCAAGATTTAAAAAGCTATTTACATCCACTCTGTCATTTGGCTCTCACAACTACCTTGTCAGGTAGGTAGGTAGGTACTGTTATCGTTCCCATTTTAGAGATGAGGAAATCAAGGCTGAAGGGGATGGAGTTTTTTGTCCAGGGTCATATAGCCACTAAATTCTGAGGTGGTCTAGTACAATATGCTGCCTAGGAGTACAGTATTTGGTGATTGAATTACTGATTGTGAAAAGCAGTGCTCAAGGCGCACTAGCATTAATGAGTATAAAAGCTGAACTATACATGTTACCATAGCAAAAAAGAAATGTTTCTTAGCTTAGGAATCTCTGCAGGTTTGGATCCTTCTCAGAGTCCCTGGCTCCCCACTGGGCTCAACTCCAGGGATACCTTCTATGAGAAGGTTTTGGTTTTTTCAATTCTTCTAATAGCGAGTGTTTTCTTCCTCCTCAAAGGACCACATACATGCTTCTCCAGTCATATGTTGGATCGTCCCAGTAGCATGTGAGCTCCTTGAGCGCAGGAATCATTTTTTATTTGGTCACTGTAACTCCAAGTACTCAGCACAGTGCTTTGTAAACAATAGGAGATTAATTAATGTTTATTGGATTGGCTCAAACAAAGCTGATTTCTGCTTTATCCAGACTTTCGGCATATTCCCAACAGTGGCTGATATCTTTAAACTTCCCACATCTAAACTCAATCCTAATCCTGGTGCAGCAAAATGATTGAATTCAGCTGTTTAGCTAGCCCCTAGAGTCTGAAAGACCTGAGTTCGAACCTCGTCTCTGATACTTACAGTGTAGATAACTGTAGGCAATTAAATTCACTTTATTATGGTTCCCACTTATGTAATAAGTCATAGGCTTGGTGTCATCTGTGCTGGTAGTCCCACAAAAGGCAAAATGTGGTTCCTACCCTCAGGGACCTTACATTCTAATGAGAGAGAGAGAGAGAGAGAGACAGAGAGACAGAGAGACACAGAGAGACAGAGACAGAGACAGAGAGACATGGAGAGACAGAGACAGAGACAGACAGAGACAGAGAGTCAAAGAGACAGAAACAGAGAGAACAGGCATTTCAGGCCTGGAGACAGGAGAAGGGGAACAGCCAATGAAAAGGGGTGGTGGTAGGAGTGTGCTGGTAAATGTTTAACAACTTTCAGAAAACAAAAAAAATCATTCAAGATACACTTTAAGATTTAATTTACATTATTAACACTTTCTTCAGCCTAAACAATCAACAAAACAGTGAATGGAGCCTTGATTTGTAGCATTGCCGATTTCCAAGGTGTAAATGCTCAAACTGAAAACTGAACCATCAGCCAAGCTGGGCCTAGTTGAGAGACAGAGTGTTTCATTTAATGAATAGCTGGATTGTAGAGTCTGTAGGGCCTGGAGCCAGGCAGACTCATCTCCCAGGGTTCAAATCCAGCCTCAGCCACTTACTGGTTATGTGACCCTGGGCAAGTCATTTAACCCTGTTTGCCTCAGTTTCCTCATCTGTAAAATGAGCTGGAGAAGGAAATGGCAAACCACTCCAGTATTTCTGCCAAGAGAACCCCAAATGGGGTCAGGAAGAGATGGATATGACTGAACAACAACACAAGAGTGCTTGGGGGTGGGGGAACAGACTAGAAAAATAGGAAGAGCTTTAAGAGATTTTATATTTTATCCTACAGGTAATAGGGAACCACTGGGATTCACTGAGTACGTTAATAGAAGGGAATTTCTACATTGGAAGTTCCCTAAACTGACAAAATCACCAGTCTTAGTTATTTTGACCAGGGTACTCCCAAGATTAAACTATTGGGATTTTGTGAATTAAGACCAAAGGCCATCAACTTTAGGAACCACAGAGAACCTGCAAAATCAGGCCTCTTTGTTCTGTTCCTCTCTTTCCTCTCTCTCTCCAGTACGAATCCAACCTAAGCTCTTTGAAAGGCAAATGTATATTTATCCCGTGGAGGAAACTTTATCAACCAGTGCAAAAAGTTTACTGGCACTGGCTGGTGATATAATGGGTAGTTTAAACCCTGCTAACTGCAAATAATTTTTCAACAGTGTTTATGATTACAGTAGAGTCTAGTAAAGCACAAGCACAGATAACATAAATATTTCGACAAAAGCTGATTGCACAGAAACCATAAATAAATTAGACCCAGTTTGTAAATAAATTCCTTTTTTCTCCAGCAAACATTTATAATTCTTTGTGGCTGCAAATGAAAGTAATTTATATGGAAAAAGCACTGAATGCTTTTTTTTTTAAAGTCAGGCCTCATTAAGAACCAATGTCTGGTGCCCATCAAGTCTCTTCGCCTCTGTTACTCAATTAGACAAGAAAGATACTGAGCAGACGACTTAACGCTACTAGTTATTGGGCCTGTTGATAATGACAGTTTCCAGAAGCCATATACAGTACAATAGTCTATGAAGTTACCATCTTATTGCATTTCCTTAACTACTAGGCTAATGTTACCACTTAGCAATGTTGAAATTATCCTCTCAAATCACAAGTGTGATGTGGTGTTTGTCTGTGTTTTTAATGTGACATCTGATCATATTCTTCTGCAACAGATTTCACTCAAGTATTTAAGGGTGGTTGTTTTTTTTTTATTCCTTTATGCGTTTCAGTGGCCTTCCATCCTGCCTTCCTGTTTTAAATGAATGTAGCTGTGACATGATATAATTCAGTAAACTGCCCCATCCAGGTGCTGCGTGTGCTGGCTTTTATGTGCAGAAGCAAGAGCTCTGGATTTGCAGTCCCGGGAAGTGGGTTTGAGTCCTGGTCCTGCTACTTATGACTTGGGTGATCTTGAATAAGGCATTGGGTCTCAATGTCCTCATCTGTAAAACAAGAAGGCTTGATTAGATGACCCAGAATTTATGATCCTATGAGAGGAGAAAAAATAATTTTTTAAAAATAATATTTTATTTTTTCCCAATTATATGTAAAAACAATTTTTAACATTCATTTTTAAAAAAAATTTTGAGTTCCAAATTCTCTTCCTCCCTTCTTCCTTCTGGAGACAAACCCCAAAACTTTTAAGGAGGCAGGAAAAAAAACCCTCTGGATTTGGAGTCAGAAAGCAACAACCCCTCTGGCCTCAGTTTCTTTGCTGTGAATTGAGGAGATTGGACCAAGATGGTCTCTGACACCCCCCTCTCCCCTTAGCTCCCTGTAACCATTGGAAGTTTCTTCTTCACTTGAGACACGGAGTTCCTAAGGAGTCAGAGTCCATTCTTGAGATCCACCAAGTCATGGCCTCTATCTCTCAGTGGCCCAGTGAGAGCTGAAGGCTCGGCCCCCATCCCTCTTATGGGCCTTGGAAGGAGAAAGAAGTCATATTGGTGCAACTTCTCCTAAATATTTCCTTGGACACAATTTCTCTCTTTCTGGGCAGGCTCTCAAACCCAGAGCCTGGTTAGCTGTGCCTTCCCGGGCTTGTTCACATGCTTCTTTGCAGCCTTTTGCTATGACTCCCTCTTCTGCCAGATATGCATAATTATTTTCTTTATGTAGGACTCCTGGCTGCCAGGAAGGCTGAGTGTTGTATAGCGACAGGGAAAGTCGAGTCAGTTCGGAGAATGAATCCATATGTACCAGAAAGGTCATCATACCGCCTCCCCAAAATTAACAAGTTCCTTGGACTTAGGGTGTATTGAAGACATAGTTAGCATTCAGTGGGGCTTCTGATGTTTTAGTTTTTTGGGAGGCAGTAAAAGAAATGCTGGGATTTTACACGTTAACTTTTTGTTTTGTTTTGTTTTGCCGTCAGAAGTCAGTCATGTGCCACAAGCCTCCCCTATTTCCCTTCCAAGTCACCGTGAGCCCTCAGCTCTTGTATTTGGGCCTCTCCTTCTTTGGAAGCAAAAGGGACCAATGCCAACAATCACCAAGGTCCACTTAGGTAATTACAATAAACAAGTTGGGACTCTGGGGTTCTCAGGACCATCTGAATGAAGGAGAGGCAGGGGGAATATTTCTCCATCAGTAATGGCACATTAATGCTCACTCATGTCCCCATTTAAATGAATTAGAACAGCATCCCCCACTCCCTCCTTCAAAGTAAGCAACTCAGGTCCCTCGTTAGAATTCTGAAGGGCTACAGCCTTCTTCCTAAACCACCATCAACAACATAAACAAATCCCTAGGTAGTGAACCACACTTTCTGGCCACACACAAACCACAGTCCTCACCAGAGGGCAGTCTACTTAATGTGAGAATAACAGCCCAGTTTTATGGGTTCCTAATGGGAATAAATTCAGGTTGTATTGGGAAGGAAGAGAGGTTAGATAGAAGGGACAGGAGACCTTCTCCACTGTGTATTTCGAGCAGTTTTAATAGGTCAAAAAGCTAATTTTGGTGCTTTCATTGTAAGCTCTTGGTAGCTCCAACATGGATTCTTGAAGTCATTCCCCTCCTTTTCTGCCTTAGGGATTACATGCCCACAGTCTGTTCTCATGTCTCCATCTTGGCTCACACTGAGACTCAGCCTTTTTTCTACCTCTTCCCCAAACTTAATAGGTTCCTTTTCCTGGCTAAGGGTTAGCCCCCCTCCACCGCTGTGTCCAGACTTTAAGTAATGGGTTCCGTCCTAGGCTCAATTCCTGCCTGTGATAGCTTTTTCTTAAATACCTGTTTAAACAGCCATTTAGATAAGGGTGTCCCTCCCATTTGTATGTGACAGGAAATGCCTGCTTTCTTTTAGATAGGCTGGCAAATAATCGCTGGAGATATGGCCTGAGTCCTCTACAGTCTGAGCCCTGCCTACTTTAGCCCACTGGAGGGAGATGGAAGTACTGCTCCCACAGCCCAGGGCAGATTGGGTTCATTGCGAATTCATCAGAAGAGGTATTCACTCCAGCGTAGAAAGCATTCTTAAGAGAAAGTTATCCAGTTAAGAGGACAGGAAGATTCTCTACAGACTCTCAAGCCTGCGGTGAAAAGTGTTCCCATTGAGTTCAAATGTAAGAGGGACAATATGTGATATTTTTTCTCTCAACTGGTAACAAGGCTTGTTGTTTAGTCATTTTGGTTATGTCAGACTCTTCATCACCACATTTGTGGTTTTCTTGGCAGAGATACTGGAGTGGTTTGCCATTTCCTTCTCCAGATCATTTTCCAAGTGAGGAAACTGAGGCAAATGGGGTTAAGTGATTTGCTCAGGGTCCTAGGAAGTGTCTGAAGCCAGATTTGAACTCATGAAGATGAGTCTTCCTAACTTCAAGCTCTAGGGTCTGTCCTGTGGTGACAAGGCTTAGTGGTGATAATAGTGGCTTCCCAACCAAAGGAGAAACAAAGCATTAAACAGGCTACAGTTTTCCTTGGAAGAGGTCCCACTCAGGCCGAACCCCCCTGAAATCCCTTTCTCTAGGCCCTGTGGCTTCTTGTAACTGTCTATGGAAAGAGCTTCCTAGAAAGAAGAATAGGATTTCTTCAACTATCATGACTGAAACAAGCCAGCCTTGTTCCAGCTTCTAGACAGAAGTGGTTAAGTCTGTCTCTTTATCGGTCAGGATCTACCCATAGACTGGAAGCATCACAATATCATAGACCTTATGGGCATCTTAATCCAAGCCCTATATCATCAAAAGTTTCACAGATGGAGAAAGAAAGTCAGCATCCTTTTTTGATTGTTAATTTGTGGCATCCAGGGGGAGATCATATGAAGTCCCCTGAAAATCCAAAATACGCAGGGCAAGTAATAATAATGATAGTGATTATGATGATAATAATGGTAAAATAAACGGAAACTGATTCCCCTAACGATGAAATCGTAGGTTGACTCCCATCCCTTAACCAAAGTCAATCCAATCAGCAAACCAATCGACAAGCGTTTATTAGGTGCCTGATAAGTGTTAGGCATTCTGTTGGATGCTAGAGATGCAGACAAAATTGAAATAGTTCCTGTTCTCAAGAAGCATATATTCTGACATACCATGACATGCCATCTCTAATAAAATGATAATTTAAAAACTAACAGAGGGATAGTACTATTTGGAAACTCTCTGATACTTAGAGTATTAATCCACCCGGATAAATTAAAACCTTTCCCTTGTAGCTGTGTGACTACGTGAAGGATCCATGATTTCATCCATGCAGGGAAATTCTGGCTTGGTAACTCCTTTGAATGCAAATCCTGAATTGTTAATGACAAAGTAGATAAATCCTTGGAGATTGCCATGAGAATAAATCGCTTGCCCAGGGTCACACAACTAGTAAATAACAGTGGTGAGATTTGAGACTCTATCTTCCCAATTCCAAACCCAGCACTCCGTTTTCCCCCATACCATGTTTCTTCTTTACATTAAATTATTATTGTTATTGTTTTTGTTGGACTTGTGATTTCATCCATGTATGGAACTTCCAGTACGGAAATTCCATCCTCCAGTGCAGATCAGAACCATTTCTGTTACTTAAAGTCTTAGCAAGTTCTCAGAAATCTTTGACAGGTTAAGTGACTTGCCCATGGTCAGCAGCTAGTGTGTAATGAGAGGCAGTACTAGAACCTAGGTCTTCCTGACTATGTCTGTCTTCTAGCCACTCTGACAAGTTGCTGGTCACATTATAATTATGATTAGTGGGGCGGGCAGAGCCAAGATGGCGGCTGGAAAGCAAAGACTAGTGTGAGCTCCCCACCAAGTCCCTCCAAAAACCTATAAAAAATGGCTCTGAACTAGTTCTAGAACTGCAGAACCCACGAAATAGCAGAGGGAAGCAGGGCTCCAGCCCAGGACAGCCTGGATGATCTCTGGGTAAGGTCCATCCCGCACGGAGCTGTGAGCGGAGCGGAACGGAGCAGAGCAGAGCCCGGCGTGGGCAGTGATGACCAACCAGACCAGGAGCCGGGCGGTGTGTGCCCTAGCACCCTGAATCAGTGAGCTGTGGAAGTTTCCAGACTTCTCAACTTTCAAAAAGGGACAGAGTCAAGGGAGAAAATTCAATAAAGGGGGATTGATTAGGAAGAAGCAAAATATAGTTAGTCTTTCACAACATGAGTATTGTGGAAGGGTTATACATAATGATACGCATGTGGCCCATGTGGAATTGCTTGCCTTCTTAGGGAGGGAGGGTGGG
>CM053626.1:22055069-22085797 GCA_028646595.1 Phalanger gymnotis | reverse complement strand
TTCCCCTCCTCCCTTCCACCAGTCTCTTTGCCAGAAGCTCAGTTGTCCCTAGGATGGCCTCATCTCTAAGGTGGTTTGGGAAGAAAAAAATTACCTACTTTTTAATCGATGAAGGAAAGGAGCTTTTAAGGGATATTCTTAAGGCCTTTGCAAAAGTTGACTTTGGGGCAGCGAATGCTGACTTCGGATAATGTGGATTCAAATCTCAGCTGTCCCTCTTACTATCCATGGGACCTTACCATGCCTAGTGCTACCCCCCCCCCCTCCTACCTGATCACCTTGTTTCTGATCCTTTCTTAGAATCACGTCTTCCTTCATTATGTGTTCACAAGTCGCATCCCTCAGTCAATCAACTAACACTTATTGCAAAGCTCTCTAGCATTTAAGGAGCTATATTAAATGAAAAGGCTTATGTGAAATGACTGTAAATTTTGTTTCTTTCTATTAGGGGTAAGAGAAGGAAATATGGATTAATTGCGAGAATACCTAGTATTTTGAGGTGTGCAAAGCACTTGACGTATGATCTCATAACGACCCCATAAAGCAGGTACTACTGTTATTTCATTTTAGCAACAAAGAAACTGAGGCCAGTAAGGGTAAGTGACATGCCCAGGGTCACACTGCTGGTAAGTAAGACTCAGGTCTTTCTCTCTTATTTGGTCGTCACAACAATCCTGTGAACTAGGTGTGCTCACTATTCCAATTTTAAAGATGAGAAAATTGAGGTTGACAGAGGTTAACTGACTTGTCCAGGGTCACATTGCTATCAAATGTTTGAGGCAGGATTTGAACATGGGTCTCTCTGTCCAATACTGTCCACTTCAGCACCTAGCTGTGTGAAAAGATAAAAGGATTTATTGGTGCCGCAAAATTATTAAATATTTAATGAAATTAACGATAATAACTGACATGTATGTAGTATTTCAAATGTATATAAAAGTATTTTACAAAGTTCTCCATATATTATTTTTATATATAATACACATACATACATATACATGTATGTCTGTGTATGTATTTGTGCATATAGGTGTGTATATATTATATATATAACATATTTTATATATATAAAATATATATAAATATATATATGTAAAATCTGCAACTATTATTTTGCCATTTTTTTCTCAGCGCACCAAAGCAATTCAGTCCTGAGGTAGGATGTCTCAAAGAACTCTTGTCTATGTTATCTTATTTTTTTTTAATTTACGGAACCAACTCTAATTTTTTTGTGGTCTGCTCTTGAGGTCTTTGGGGAGAGTATTGAAATGGCCCAATTATGTTTAAAACAGAGTATGTGAAGATAGGTTTTTTAAAGAAAACACTATCTCCCATCAAGGCCCCCCACCAATCCACAGAAAGGATTAGGAGACCGATCGCCAAATAGCATGGGGTCATGAGGAAGAAAGAACTGCCCTCATGAAATTTAGTTCAGGATTTTTCCGTCATCTAACAAAATATCTTCCTTGTGGGGCACGGTGGTAGTCCTCCAATATCTCACTGGAGGAGGTCTGGTTTGGGCCATAAAATGGTTTTTTTCTTGAATGGGCCCTTGTTGCAGGGGAAAACGTTGTGTTCATTACTGGAGAAGCGGCCACACTTGAGTGGTTTTGATACATTTGTTCTGGGAGCGTTCCAAATCAGAAGTGTAGTTGTCCGTTGGTGCCCCGAGGTGACGATTTCTGAGGGATTCCCTCCCAAATCAGAGAGAGGACCACTCAACGACAACATAGCTTTTAATCAGGCAGTTAAGGAAGAGGAACATAGTTCTCTGTAAATATCCCCTGACCCTCAAAACTTAAGTAGATTTGTTTTTTTTTTATTAATATGGGAAGACATTTCATAGAGTTTGAATATTTACTTTGGAAGTAATGATAAATATTGAGAAAGTGTCCCTAGAGGCAGTGTGCTTAGCACCTTGGGCACCAGTTAAGCTCTGACTTGCTTCTTACCTGGGCTCAGTACCAAAGGCAGAGAGTAGAGTCTCTAAGAACCTGTGAGAGCAGGTGGCAGAGGCTTGGCACTGGGCAGAATGTTAGGGCTTGGAGTCAGCTGGGCTCCAATCCTCCCTTGGCACTGCGATGCTTGACAAGTGGTGGGATTGGAGCCAGACCTGGAGAGAACCATGTAGCCCAACCTCCTCATTGTATAAGTGGGGACATTGAGGCTGAGAGGGTTAAGAGCTTTAGCCAGCCTCACACAGCTAGTATCAGAGGTGGTATCTGAGCCCAGGACCGGCAGGCCCCATCTTGACACTTCTCCTTGTTCTTTGTGTGGCTGTGGGCAGTCCCTTATCTTCTCTTTGCCTCAGTTGTCTTATATGAATAATGGGCACAATAATACCCCTAGTACCCACCTCAAGGGTTTGTTGTGAGGTTCAAAAATAAAATGCTTTGTAAATCTTAACGAGTTATGTAAATATCAGTTATCATTATTAATGTAAGTGAATGAAAAGGCATGTTCTCTTGGGTTACGGTGAACTAGCCCTCCCCCTTTTCTAAGCTATTTCTCAAAATGGGTAGTCAAAGCCTCCCTTCCCTTCTCCTTCTGCTCTGACAGCATCAGCAGGGAGTGAGAAACTGGGACTTGAGAGGTCAAGTGACTTGCCTATAGTCCCACAACCAAAAGCTGTCAGAGGCAGGATTCTAACCCAGATCCCTCTGGGCTCCGACGCCAAAAACCTTTCCAATACACTGTGAAGGTGGTGGTGGGGGAGATACTCATCATGATCTTGCCCCTAGTTGATAAGCTATTTTGTTCAGCTATTTTTTCAATCATGTCTGACTCTCCGTGACCCCATTTGGGATTTTCTTGGCAGAGATACTAGAGTGGTTGGCTATTTCCTTCTCCAGCTCATTTCACAGATGAGGAAACTGAGGCAAACAGGGTTAAGTGACTTGCCTGGGGTTACACAGTTAGTGTCTGAGGCCAGATTTGAACTCAGGAAGGTGAGTCTTCCTGACTTGAGGCGCGGCACTCTGCACTATGGTGCTACTTAACTGTCCCATTGTTTGATATAGACCCCTTCTATTACCCTTTTCCTTCAGGTTTCACAGCACTGGGTGGGGGGCTGGATAGATGACCTAAGAGCTCTTTCCAACTCCCAGATACAATCGTTCTAAGTGAGGTTAGCCAATGTGGTGGCTGCTGCTCTTGACCAGTCAGGTCTAGACCTCTTCGTTTAATGGCATTGTGTGGCCCCTTAGCTTGTGAATTCCTCCCCTGGGTGGTTGGAGCCTTTGTGGTTTGCACAAAATATCTGATTGAAGCCTTTTTCTGTGACACCTTCACTGACCTTCCCAGGTTTCCCAGGTGCACACAACAATAGAGTCAGGCTTGGTTGGCAGCCGCAGGTATGGGATGATCTGTTTTCCTTTTCGTCATTGTTAGGATTTCTGTAGGCAAGAACTCCGAGGTGTGGTTAAATGTGAAAAGGCATGTGATGCTCAGATCACACTTCTCCCCTGGCACAAAATCCAGCAGCCTCTGGAGAGACGGCCCTTGTGGATTGGTCAAAGCTGAGTTGGAGCTTTTAGCTTCTGGGAAGCCCTGCCCTCAGGCAAGATTCTGCCTAACCAGGGAATGAGAACAATGAGGAGTTCCCTTACACACACCTGGGCTACAGGTAGGAGCAGGTTGGGTGCCTCTACCAGTCAGCCTTCAGAGTCTGTATTCCTCGAGTCAAAGAGATACAGGAAAGCTTACAGTCCGATGAACATTTTTTGAGCCAGAAAAGGAAAGGCGCTCAATCAAATAATGAATCAACAAGCATTTATTAAGCTCTTACTGCATACAAAGTACGGTAGAATAAATAAATAAATAGACAGATAGATAAATAGATAAATAAATAAATAAAAACTTCCAGTGGTTGAGGAGCACATAGCTTTGCTCATCTGATTCTGGATGAGTCCCATGAACTTCCTGAATGTGTTCCCCAGAGGGGAATTCAGTGCTTCAAGGAGACCTTTCTCTCCAGCCTTTCAGTCTTTCCTCAGGAAGTTAAGAGTGCTGATTTCTAAATGAGTTGACCAGCAGAGCCATTTCTACCTAGGGAGGGACAGATGGGGGAATGAATGACAAATCCCAGGCCCTGTGATTTCAGACAGATGAAGAGGAGGGTGTGCTGGTGGCTGTTGTTACAAAAGACCTAACTCACAGTCCCTGGAGAGCCCTGAAGCTGCCTGCCTGGTGCCTAGCCTCCCACGCTTCATTCCACCCTCAACTCCCTTCCTCATATGGCCCTGAGGCCACACGTTCCTTCACAGTGCAGGCCAAGGATGTCCTTCTGGGTGTGTGCCCTCCCCTGCTCCTGCCTTCCACCTCCAAGGTTTCCTTGTATGCAATTTATATGTGTTTTACAAATGCCTATATATGTATATGAGGTATCCTTGTTAGAATGGAAGATCCTTGAGGGCAGGGACTATTATGATTTTGTCTTAGATCATTGTGTCACAGATGTATGAAGACTTAGGGACCTGTCCAAGGTCGGATAAGTAATACCTGTTAAAGGCAGGATCTGAACCCCTCCTTTCTGCTTCCCTTCCACCCCTTCCCTTCCCTTCTCCCTCTCTTTCCTCCTTCACCTCTCCGCTATCTTCTCTATTTCTTCTCTCCATTCTTTCTTCTCTTCATTTCTCCCCTCCCCTCCCCTCTCCTCTCCTCTCCTCTCATCACCTGGTGATCTCCCTCACCCTTCGGTGTGTCCCTTGATGCTGATATTAATGCGATTTCACCATACTAAATGTGGCCAGGTCCACATAAGGACTCGCCCAGGAGTCTGTATCCTCACTGGAGATGACCTTGGTGATTTGACAAGTTTCTTCAAAAACAAGTTCCTGACTCATGGAATTCTCAAGAGCATTTCCCTCTGTTTTCCTAAGGCTCCCCTCGCCTTCATTACTAAAGTGACTATGAGGCATTCACGTTTGGCTGAATGAAGGCACCCCCATGCACTGAGTAACATGAGGCCTTATGGTGTCATAGCAGGGGAATCTGCAAATCATGGAATTAAAACAAAAACCAAATCAAGAAAATAAGTATAGTCTAAGGTGCCATTGGAACATGTTGGTAGACTATGGTTCACAGATTAAAAGTTTCTGCAATAGCTATTCATACACTCTGCAAGCAGTAGCTATAGTGTTAAGTTATCAAAATAAAGAGAACATAAAAATAAAATGACATTTTAAATGCGGCTGTACGGCTGCTCTGATGTCTCATAGAGACAAGACTTATCTTTAGTGTTGCTTCCTTTTCTAAATTTTAATTATAGCATCTCTAGGGAAGGAGCTCCCCCTTAAGAACCTGGAAAGAAAACCAGGCCCTTCAGTGGGCACCAGTAAGTATAGAGCCCTGGGCTTCATTTCTAGATCTTGATGAGCATTCTTCTTAATGGCCGAGCTGTTGCCCCCTGCTAAAAGAAGAGAAGAACTAAAAATAGCTTGGCTTGCCAGACGGATGATTCTCCAAAAAGAAAAGAATGCTCGTTATGTTTAATAAGAGGACTGACAACCCATCATCAGTCTTTCCATTAAGTAAATATGTTAGAAAAATTTATTATGAAATGACACGTCAGGCTAGCTGGGATCCTGAGATGACATCCTTGCATTAAATACGGTAGGTGCCATTAAGGGAACCAGTCAATATGTCACAGAGGCCCGGCCTGTAAAAATTAAATTGATTTGGTAAATGTAAGTAAGATAGATCTGTTTGCTTTCATCATCAATTTTGAGTGGGTGAACAGGTGATGTCACCAACCTGGGAGCGATAAAGATGCAGGACCATCTGGAAAGGCAGGTGATGAATGGGCCACTGCTTTTGGGTAGTGACAGTACAGTGGTGCTTTGTCACTTGGGATGCAGTACTTAATAACTTTTCAATACCATCATAATAAATTTCCCTGCCTTATTAATATAGAAATGGTGAGTTATGAGCATGATGGCTCGTGTAAATAACCAGAGATGCAGCTGTCAGGAACTGATTGTTTGGGCATGTTTCTTTAAGCAACACAGTTGACTCATGGTAATCAACCTATGTCTCCACCAACAGAGTTTATTGCTCTTGTCAAAAAGAAAAAGTCATATTATTCAAAATTATATGAAGTCGTAATAAACAAGTTTAATATATTATCAGACTTTTCCTATAAGTTTCCAAACATGGGGCCATGAATCATTTTTAATAATGCCTTTTCATGTAAAATAATGTCCTTATGCAGTAAAAATGGTCTTTCCTAACTATTAACAAAACAGTCAACTTCTTTGTGTGTGTTTTAAAAGGTATTTTTATTTGTGCTTTTCAATCACGGGAGCCGTGTGGAATGGAACCCGTTTGGAAATAAAGAGCTCAGGCATGTTCATGAGAGCATTTCATTAAGGGTCTCAAAAGTTGCTGAGCTCTGGCTGTGTCACACGTTTCCATTTTAATTGAACAGATGTACTTGAGAGTAAGCCATGACAAAAGAAATGCAAGCAAAATTATAAACATGTGTCACGAAGAAGTGGTCAGGAAGGAGACTCCAAAGGGCATCTGGATGCGTTTTTTGAAAGCCTGAGCTTGCTGCGTGACTTTGTCACTGATGTCTCCAGCTTGATGAGGAGAGACAAAATATGTAGATGGGTGTAAGCTGAAGATGAATTACCAGATCCATCATGTACCGCTGTCCTGAGTATTTGGTCTATTGTGTTAGGGAAAACAATTAGAATAGGGATGCTGTTCATATTTATATCAAGGAGCAAGACTATTGAAAACTTCCTCTCCCTTAATGTGGGGGCCTTTTTGCTTCTCCCTCTCTCCCCCAGTCGGCCATGGCAACTTTAAATTCCAGTTTTATCCCTCGGACTACAGCCCCATGAGTGTCTCTGTGGTGAACCCACCTCTCCACCATTTCTATGACTGCTGAAAAGAGAGCCAGTAGTCTATTAACAGGCAATAAAGTTCAGGAAACTCAAGACGAGTTTCTTGGGTCAGAGGTGAAAATTACATACTAAATGAAACAAAGGTGTGCCTTGATGCCTCCAGAAGCCCTGACGGGGAAGAAAGAGCACATGGTGTTTGAAAGAGGACCGTCTGGTGAGAAGGAAAGAAATCATTGTCTCTGTGTTGGCAGAGGGAGTGAAATGGTTTGATTGCAAAGATGGAGACTTTGGAAGAGAGAGCTTCGATGGTGGAATTACGTGATTAGGTTTCTTGTTTGATTCAACAAATGCCCTCCTCCGGGGCATTGAGCCTTACTCTGAGTCTCTCGGATAATGGCCACTTGTCAGAGGCTTCTAGAACTTGACTCCATTGGAAATAAAAAAATGGGGAGGAGGAGGAAGAAAGTTGGCTAATAAAGTATTTCCACCCCAGAGAATATTAATGGGAAGTTTTATTGATGTGAGTGCCATAATATTTCCAACTGAACAGTAGGCGGCATACACTGTAATGGGGAAAAGGGCAAGGCTTTAATCTAACCCATTTCATTGGCTTTCATGAACTTTCTGAAATATCACTACACAGAGCATTAATTAAAAAAAATAGAGTAAACAGTTTTGAGGAGTGGGAGTTTAATGTAGAAGTGGCAAAAGGATTCCACAGAACTAGTAGCCAAAAGTCTAATGGTTTCCTCAGGTAAAGTGCGTGTGGAATGGCGTGGCCCTTGGTATAAAGGGGCTCTTGTGTATAGTGAGGAAAACCTCCCTGTTATTCTTGTTCTCCACGAGATGAAGTGCATTAGCGCTCTCCACGCGGCACTCGGACGCCTGATTCTCCCTTGGTGAGCAGGTCCGGGTCTTTGTTGGGGCTGTCATTGCTGTTCTTTCAACTGCCCAGTCACATCAGGAGCCATAGAGTCTCCTTGTAAATAAGTTTTCATGCCACCATGTTCTCCTTCAGTTTTCACTGCCTTCCACCCCCATCTCCAAGACAATCTGGCCATTCATTCAGCAGAGAACTCTTGCTTTCCTCTCTGTCTTACCTCTGGCATTTGGTATTCGAGAGAAGCCTTTCCCTTGTACTCAGTCTCTCTCACCCTCTCCCTTATCCCACTGGATTCACCATGGTAAGGCATGCTTGTCTTTTTGGACTGTGCCTTAGCTTTCATGGCTTGGAATGAAAAGCTACCTTTACAAAAGGGGAGAGACAACAAACAGAAGCATAGTTAATCTGGAGGCTACTTATCCAGTTGTAGGGTTGAGTAGAAGAGTCAATTTATGGTAAAAGTAATACTTAGATAAGAGAATGACCTGCCTACAAGGGCAGCTCCACCTGTCACTCTTCTTGGTCATAGCTCTACTCTCTCACAGGAAAAGTCCCGAATTTCTTGGACGAGGCCGTATGGTGTAATGTAAAGGTTATTGGATTTTGGTTTATAAGAGCTGGGTTCAGATTGCAGCTCTGTTAATTACTTGCTGGGTGAATTTGGGCAAGTCACTACAGTGTGCCGGGCCTTAATTTCCTCTTTTGTGAAAATGAATGGATTAAATCAGATGATTTCTGAAGGTTCTCTCTATTTCTAAATCCTTTGGGAGTCTCAGAGCTTACTGCTGAGAACTGAAGACCAGATTGACCAACTCAAAGGATATGGAAATACATCACTCAAGATTCTTGATTTTTTTTCTTTAGAACCTCCTAGTAGATGTAGAAAGTTGAGTTTACCAGAACCTAAGGAAAATGGAAGTTTCCTAGAGCCTGGTTCTAAAACAGAGAAGGGTCTTGAAGGAAAAAAAAATGACCTAATGCAGATGGTAGGAGCATTCTTTTTCCCTTGGGAAAAGTGACTACCTTCCTTCAGTTATTTTAATCTGTAAAACTGAGTGCGAACATGTTATCATCATTTGTGCACAGCATAAGCCATCACAAATCTGCAGCATTCAACGCTGGTGATTGTTTACTTAGGCAAAACACACCATATCTGAAGATCTCCGTGGAATGGGCTTCCACTGACAACAGTGAGACTCAAATAACAAAGCTAACTGGTAGGGTTAATGGGATGGCGGGTAGGATTAGCTTTTTAATTTTCTCGTCAACCATGAGATAAATGTGAGAGTAACTTTAACAGATACTTTTCCAAGTCCTTCACAAGTTCCACAGTATAGAACCTCTCCTTGGTGGAAATTAGAGAGTCCGTCTACACCAATCCCACAGGCATTTCTTAGTCCAATTAATCCAAGGTGTCTATATTCAAGGTCCTATGCTAGACACTGTGACTATGAAGACAAAACAAGAAATATTTCCTGCCTTCAGGGAGTTTACCTTCTCTGTAGTTAGAGGAGTGCCTCAAATGTTTTGAAAGAATATTTAACTATAAGTGTGTGTGTGTGTGTGTGTGTGTGTGTGTGTGTGTGTGTGTGTGTGTGGTCAGAATGGATGAATGAAGGGAGACATTTGAGGAATAGGGGGATGGATGAAACATTTTTCAATGTTCAAATTATACCTTGGTCTGATTCCGTTTGGAGTATTGTCCCATTTCTGGATAGCACTTTCAGGAAGGGGGCTAAGTTGATAAGCTACAGAGTGTCTGGAAAAGGCCAGCCAGGATGGTGAAGAGCTCAAATTCATGCCACGTAGGGATTCTTTGAAGGAACTGTAGATGGTTAATCTGGAGAAGAGACTTTGGGGGTGATGTGTTTACTGTTGTCAAGTGTTTAAAGGGTTGATCTCCAGAAGAGGGAGCAGGTTTTTTCTCAGGTTGGTCCAATGGGGAAGAACCCAGAACAGTAGAGGGAAGTAACAGAAAGGCAGACTTAGGTCTCAAGTAAGGAAAAATGTTGCTTACAATCAGAGCAGAGGTTCTTAACCTGGTGTCTTGTAACATATTTTAATATAATTGGTTTCCTTTTTAATCTTAAGCATTTTATTTTACACATTTTAAAATGCTATTCTGAGGAAGGGTCTCTCTTCACCATACTGCCGAAAGGGTCCATGACATAATGAAGGCTAAGAACCCTCCTGAATTAGAAATGTCCAGAAGTGTAATGGGCTGCCCCAGTAGGTGATGATTGCCCCCTCAGTGGCAATGTCCAAGCAGATAATGGATGACCACTTGGCTGCTATGTGCCAGTGGAGATGCTTGGTAAGCTATGGGTTGGATAGATGACCACTGGGTTTCCTTATAACTCTGAAATTCCCTGATTCTATGAAATATATTGGCTCAGTTGTAACACCTTGTAAAGGGAAGCGTCATAGAGATGCCAAGGGAGTTTAGAACAGATATCATTAGTGAGAAGTAACACTAAAGTCATTTGAGAAACCTGGCTGGTAATTGGTAGTTTGGAATGTCATCTCTTCCTCTATTAATGTAATTGATTGACAGACACTAATTTACTCTGTGTCTCACAAGATCTTGGGGTCTGGAACTGGAGTAGAAGTGACCTTAGAAATCAGATGCAGAATGGCTAAGGGGCTTTCCCAAAATCCCACAAAGTGAGACTTTGAACCCAGGTCTACTCTCCATAAATATAGTTCTCTTTCCACTATACCATGTTGCCTCAGTTTCTCCTTTGGTAAAAAAAAGATAGCCATGCCCAATCATCTGTGGATTTTGAGATTCTGGGGAGCAAGTGTCAACATATCACTAGTCTAAGTGTTTCTAAGGCCTTTTACCTTTGGCTCTGAAGGGGTTGGCTCCTGCCCTAGCATTCCTATTGGGTCTGCTCTACAAACTTCCTGGGTTGTGTGGTTCACCAGTTGTGGTGGCTGCCTTCCATCCAGAGGGAAACAGAAACAACATCCCTTCCTGGAGGCTGTCTAGTGGAAGGTGTAGAATTGGGGCAGAGGTGGGTGTCAGGGCTGCCCTGGGGGGATAAATGCAAACCTAGGCCAGTTATTTCTTGTCCAAGGTCATGAGACCTTTCCTGGTCCCACCTGTTCCTAGAGGTCTGACCATGTCACCCCTCTTCATTCCAGCACCTTCTCTCTTGATTACTTCCAATTCCTTCTCTCTGTCATCGTTTGCACATTTCCCCCCTCATTAGAGTAGACCTTCTTGAGAACATGGACTATCTTTTGCCTTTTTTTATCCCAGAACTTAGCACAGTGCCTGACGCATAGTAGGTGCATTGTAAATTTTTATTGACTATTTGCTTTATACACACACACAGAGGGGGAGAGAGAGAAAGAGAACGCTAGATAGCTCAGTGGATAAAGCCCTGGGTCAAGTGTCAGGAAGACCTGAGTTCAAATGTGGCTTCAGACACTCACTAGCTGTGTGACCTTGGGCAAATCACTTAATCCTGTTGGCCTCAGTTTCCTTATCTGTAAGATGAGCTGGAGAAGGAAATGGCAAGACATGAAGAGTCAGACATGACCCACCTGAACAACTGAATAAAGGCATGCATAACATTCAGGTCAAAGGTCAGGTGGGAGGGATAGCTAACACATTGGATGTGATAGCATTCAGAAAAGACTTTGCTAAGTGATAAGCCAGAGCAGTGGGCTAAATGTAATAAGCTGAAATGAAATGAGCTAAAATGTTGTGAACAAGATTGAATCGGGATAAATGTGAAGTGCTACACCTGGGTTCAAAAAATCACTTTAAAACAATATGGGAGAGACAGGCTAGATTGCAGTTCATCTGAAAAAGACTCACTTTAAAAAAAAACCGAATCACAACTCATGTCAGCAAGCATTTATTAAGCACTTGCTGTATGCCAGGCACTGTATGAAGCTTAATACGGTCCAACAGTCTGATATGACAGTCAAAAGAGCCGCTGTGATCTGGAGCTAGGGGTGCGGGGTCCTGGATTAGAGAGAGGAAATCACTGCCGCATTTGTACAAAGAACTTAGCAGAGTGGCAAATCTTTAGTAGGTGTTAGATAAATGTTTATTCCCTTCCCCTCCCCTCCCTGAGTCAGGACACGTTTGGAGTATTATGTTTAGTTCTGCGTTCTACATTTTAGGGAGGGCATCGATAAGCTTGGCCAGGATCAGATGAAGCCATTTGGGAGGAAGAGATTCCGGATCATTCATGAATGCACGAATGAAGCGTTGATTGAGAGCTTACTACGTGCAAAGCACTGGGGATTCAGATAGAAAAGTAAGAGGAACCATGCTCTCAAGGAGCTTACGTTCTAACGGGGTGGGGCGGGGGGGGGGGAGGAGAATTATCGGTTGCAGGTGGGATGGGAAGGCTTCATGGTCCTTGGAGGACAGCAGCAAAATAAATGGTAATGCTCCCTCTTTAATGCCATTTTCACTGATAAAATCCTATCAGTTTCTCATGTTGAACCGTTTGACAAGGCTTGGAGGTTTAGGTGGGGAGAATTTCCTTTCCTGGGTCCTCAGTAGCTGTGGCTTCAGTATCTGTAGGAGCAGTTGCCCTGGTGCATCTCCGCAGGGGTAGCTTCTCAGAACGATGGCTTTCATATTCTTACTCACACGGCTTTTATCAAATACAGCAATGATTTCATCATGCCATATGAATACTAGTTGAAGGACTTGGGGATGTGTAGCCTGCAGCAGAGAAGAGAAGACTTCGGGGAAGAATACAAAATCTGTCTTGAAGAATTTGAAACTGTTGTCCATCCTTCAGAGGACCAATGACGTTATGATGTTGGGATCAAGGTACGGTGTGCCTGACTGCGGCTGATCACCCCAATAGGAACTTGGAAGGCTCTACCACGGTTGGCACAAATAGTCCATTTGAACATTTGAGATGGAGATGTCTCCAGACTTGCACATCTCATGTTTCCTTTGTGCAACTGTAATTCTGTACTGCTCAGAGCAGTGTCTTCTTTGATGTGGGGACAGCATGGCGGGGGGGGGGGTTTCCGTGCCAGTATCTCCCATGTCTCACGATTGATACTAAAGTTCTTCAAAGAGAACTCGAGAGTGTCCTTGTATTGCTTCTTCTGACCTCCATGTGTGGCTGGCCTTATGTGAGTCCTCAGTAAAATAGTCTTTCAGCTAAATGTACGTTTGGCATTCAGGTTATGTGGCCAGACCAGTAGAGTTTGGGCTCTGTGCTGTACAGTTGGAATGCTTGGCAGTTCATTGATTCTCTGATGATTGTGCTAATTCTGGCCTGATGAGCAATACCAAGAACACCATTCTCCACCAGCCAGTACCACACCATCCATCTGTGCAACCATAGGTTACAGCAAATGTAGAAATTTTGAATACTGTGGGTAAGTTCACTTACCTGGGAAGCGTACTTTCCAGAGAAGTCCACATAGATGATGAGGCATCTGACACAGGCGTTGTCAGAGCTAGCTCAGCATTTGAGAGGCTCCAAAAGAAAGTATGGGACAAAAGAGGTATTAGACTGCCCACCGGTCTGAAGGTCTACAGAGCCATCATGCTGACCTCATCATTGTACGTCTGTGAAACTTGGATGGTCTATGAGTGACATGCCAGAAATTGAATGGCTTCCATTTGAATTATCTTAGGAAGATTCTAAAGAACAACTGGCAAGACAGGGAATCAGACACTGAGGCCCGCTCTCACGATGAACTGCCGAGAATTTCAAGAGGTGGCGCATGAAAGAGGAAATGGACTGGTTAAGTTTGATCTCATAGGGTAAAATGATGAGTGCAGGATGGAGGTTATAAAGAAGCAAATTAAGGCTTGGAAATCTGATGTATAGGAAAGTATAGGATTTATAGGAAAACCTGACAAGGAGAGCTATGCTCAGGCAAAATGGTCTGCCATATGAAGCAGTGGTTTCACACATACACACAGACACACATACACACACACAGACATACATACACAGACACACACACAGACACACACACACACACACACACACACGCACACACACCCTTACTAGATGTCTTCAAATGAGGGCTCAATGACTACTTGTTGAATATATTATGGAGGGGCTCCTTTTCAGGTATGGCTTGGGATACATGACGTGAAATTGAAAATTGGTTTTAATTCTCTTTTTAAGTGTTAGTCAAATTAGATTTAATATTCCCCTTCGCTATAAATTTGATTCAGGTAGCCCCAAGTCACTGGTCCCACGATTCTTGTCACTCTCTATCCTTTATAACTTTACCCATCCACCACATCCAGGAGGAACTTGACTAAAAGTCAACCTGTTTTCTTATGACTACTTCTGCCTCTGTAACCCCACCCATTACCCACTTTCCAGAGAAACTAGATTAATTTAAAAGTTCCAAAAATTGAAACATTTGTGGCCACTCCCATGCCTGGGAACTTTTGTCTTGTTACTGTAATGACGTATCTTGGCAGTGGTTAAGGGGGTTTCAGAAGGGGAGGTCCAACTGAGGTAATCTCAAATATGTCAATCAGAAGACGTCATACCTATGTTTCTGGGAGATGTTGCTCTGTCATCTTCCTAATTATTATAAAAGACCCTGTCTACCCTCACTCAATGTCTTTGGTCATTTAGAGGGACCATGGACCTAATTTTTTGGTTTTGTGGTTGACTCATGTCCAACTCTTTGTAACCCCTTTTGGAGTCTTCTTGGCAGAGATACTGGAGTGGTTTGCCATTTCCTTCTCTAGCTCATTTTACAGATGAGGAAACTGAGGCAAACAGGGTCACACAGCTAGCAAGTGTCTGAGGCCACATTTGAACTCAGGAAGATGAGTCTTCCTGACTCCATGCCTGGCACTCTATCTACTACACTACTTAGCTGACCCTAACTTATTGGTTACTGCTAGCCTAACTAATAAATTGTTCATGCTTGGAGTTTTATCTCTCCGTTTACCTTAATTTTCAACTGTAACAGCGCTCTCTATGATTCAGTAACTTTTTTTTTTTCTGAAACAACCGTTATTTTCAGTTGTCATGCAATGTAGCATTTTCATTTATTCCCAGCTCACCTGTCTTCCACTTCAAGAGGTACAGTTGTGTCCTAGCAGAGAAATAGAGTTTTCCCCCACCAGTCCTCAGATTAAGAGATGACAGAGTACCTTCCAGAACAGTCTCTGGACTCTTATCCTTTTTTTTCTCCATTGACTCCAAGCTCTTTCACCATTTTGGGCTCCTCTTCTCCAAGAAGAATGGGAAGCCCATATTGTAGAGCAGACATTTCTAGTTATAATAAATTAATCTAAATGAAATGCTTACAGAAATTAACTGTTAGGACAGATTTTTACAAACTAACCTCATTTATATCATATTTGAAAATTTAGAAAAACCAACCTTCAATATTCCAAAATGTTCTCCAGATGATTTTTGTAGCCTGAATATTTGTTTTCAAGGATAAAAGAGATCTCTATTTAATATAAGGTCCTTTGGTCACTCGGTTGTGCCAGCGCCCCGCTGAAGTGCCATTGTGCCTGTTTTGAATTGGACAAAATAGTAAACAGCTGGCATTTTCAGCACAGAGTAAAGAGAAAGCAACTAGTGTCCCGGCACAGCCCTTGAGAAAGTTCCGCAAATGGAAGACGCCAAATGGAGAAAAGAGCACATGGTTACAAATAATTTAAAGAGGCCTATTTCCTTCAGAGGAGATGTTTGTACAGGGCTAGCCTTTGCAGCAGCAAAAATAAGCTTTTTCTTTCTGTGGGGAAAACGTGTCTTGCATTGGGAGATTCAGGATAGAACTTAAAGCCATGAATGCATTGAAGAAGAGGATTTGATGTTGGAATAGAATTCCCTTTGCTTTCCTTCCTATTCTGCCTTGCCTTCTTTCTTTCTCTCTTTTTTTCTTCTCTTATATTTTTCTTCTCCTAATTCCTTCCTCCTTCCTTCCTTCTTTCCTCCTTCCTTCCTTTTTCCTTTCATCCTTCCTTCCGTTCTTTCTTTTTCTCTCTTCCTTCTTTTCTTCTTTTCTTTCTTCCTTTTTCTTCTATTTTCTCCTCTTTCTTTTTCTCTCTTCATTCCTTCCCTCTTTCTCCTTATCTTCATTTTCTTTTTCTTTCTCTTTTTTTCTCTCTCTCCATTTCTTTTACTTTCCATCTTTCCTTTTTTAAATTATATTTTCAGTCTTTTTCTTTCTGTTTTCCTCCCTTTATTCCTCTCTTCCTCATTTTTTCTTTTCTTTTATCTCTTTTTGTTACTCTCTTTCTCTCCTTTCCATCTGTCCTGTCATTCCACTTTCCTCTGAAATTTATTCTAGTTTTTGTGGCACCAGGGACCAAATGTTTAGATTCCATCTTTCCTTTTTAGTTGTTTTTGTTAAAAAAAACTAATTGGCTATCTCTCAGATATATGTCTTTCTCTCCTCTGCTCCCCCCATAACTAATGGCCAGGGATTTGGCCATCTGGGGGGACAGTTAGTCATTTAGAGGACACAGGTGGTAAGCACACCTGTAGTTAGTCACTTACAGGGCATTTTCTCCGGCTGAAATTAGTTGCAGGTGTAAAACATGTGCTTGTGGAAAAAGGAAATAGACATTTGAGGTCCAGTAGAAAATTTACCTCTTAATTTAATATTATTCTCTCTTTTCCCAATCTACTTGGCCAATTAAAGAGTCAGTCAGTCTACAGCCATTTAACCTCATGCGTGCATAATGTCCTCTGTATCATTTGAGAAGAATAGCAAACAGGACCCAGAAACCCCAGCTTGGTGGTGGTTTTAATTCGGTCTGTGGATGCCCTTCTCTCTGGCTTCAGGGATGCCTTTTTCTTTTGGTCTGGAAGAAAACAAAGCTGGCCAGTTATTCTCATTTTGAGGACGGTGTTGCTCATTAAAATCCTAAATCAAAGCCCCAGACTCATTTCTGGTGCGTCGTTAATGAACTTTAGACACACTTCTGGCGGTTGTTATTCTTTAGTTTCTGTAGCGCCAGGCTTTCCAAGTATTTCTAGTGAAGAACAAGGTTATCTGAGCTATCTGGGACCCAAAACATTTTTTTTTAAACTAAAGTCCATCACAAGCTTTCAGGAGATTTTGTTAACCATGTGTCTGGGATCCAAATGAGAAAGACCGGGCGACTCGGGGTTGAGCTTGCCAGTCTTCTGTTGGCACTGAGCTTGTGGCATTTCCAAAATCCTGCGGTCACTTTCTCTCCTTATATGACATTACTCCTTCTCATTCTTCAAAAACATTTGCCTTCGTGTCGGGAATTATAGATAATTTGATGCAGCAGGTTTAAGTTACCATTTTTGTCGTGAAAAAAATAGCTTAGCATGATCCTGATTTTCCTTGGTTTCCTCCCATTCTAGAAAAAAGTAGAGGTATTCACATTCTTTGTCTCAGAGTTTTATAATGTCTTAAGAGATTAACAGTGAGCATGAATGAGGGCCTGAGGATTAGACAACAAAAAGCCGGGCTGGGGACTACCTCGTTTTCGGACTTTACGTTTTCCAGCATTGCTCAACGAGCAGAGAAACGCAGAGAAGATAATCAGCGCCAGAATCTCACAAGTGTTTAGTGATTCAAAAAATTCAGATGACATGTCAGAACTGACAGACTGATGGAACATTTTGTGGCAGGGCCTACTCTTTTTTTTTTTTTGTCTTATGTTAAGCTTTCATACTGAGTGAATGCAGATGTTATCACAAGATCCCAGACAGACAGTCAGGGAAATGTGACAGGCTGTCAGCAAGGTTACACTACGTTGATTTTAGCAAAATATCTCCAAAGCTTTAGAGTTTCTCTTTATACAAAATGCTTACCTCATTTAGGCAGAAAAATGGAAGCTGGTTGCAGATGACTCGGACTTCCCTGTCTTTGGCATATCGATGCGTATTTGTGTGTTCTAAAGTTTGTCATCACTGAAAGAACTCAGAACAACCCTACCTTGTGCTAACTGTGGGCTTCGTTAGATTTTAGAGACTTTTAAATGCTTTGATGCTTTTCATCTAAGCCGCCTTCAAGCATAGAAAAAATAGAAAAAAAAATTTCATTTAATTTAGGAACGAAGATGAATGGTTAATGTTTTCCAAACACACACACACACACACACACACACACTGAAAAAACCTAGAACAAAAATTTTCTTTAGAGAGAACAGTGAAAAAGAGTTGTTCATATCTTTTCATTTTTAGAGACACACAAAGTATCCTGCTAGAGTTAGCATGGCTCAGTTGCCTCATCTGTAAAATACGGGAACTACACTGGATGGCCTTTCAGGCCCCTCCCAGCTCTAAATCTGTAATCCTATGATCATAGACAATTGTCCCTTGACTGCAGGCACTCAACCAGGTCAGTCAACACTGGTTTTTCCTTTAAGACTTTAAGTCAGCTATAGTTTACATAACTTTAGCAAATAGAAATGGGAGGGGACATTTTTAATGTTGCAGCATATTTATATCTTAACCTGAGGTTTGTTAAAAAATGCCATAGCAAGAAAAATGAAAGTTTAAAGGAAATGAATTTAACAATGATTTCATCAGGGTTTTGTTCAGATATTGAAATTAATGAAATACTAGTTTGAGAAAGAAGCAAACTTTTTTTTTTGGTGAGTTTGAAAGCCACAGTAGTATTGTTGGTGTCATTGACATGAATTTAAAACACGTAGAGATTACCACAGTGAAATTTGAGACTATGCTAGTAGGAATAGTTACCTTTCTTTAAAATAGAGGTTTGATTAATTCCTTTCATTTCTATATCACAGCCATTTCTAACTATAATCCTCTTTCCTCAGCTCTTTCCCTCTCCCAGCACCCCATACCTCTAAATCATTAGGATCCAACGATTTTAAAAATGAACAAAACCAATAGTCACTTTTCTCTGGCCACGTAGCCATGATGGGTTCACTTTTCTTAGATTAGACATTGAAATTATTAAGACTGTTTACAGCCTCTTTCATTTTTGGGTGGAGTTTTTTTTTCCTTCTGAAGATTACCTTGTATTACTAGTTTCTAAATCCTCACTGGGTGTACAGTATTGTTTTTTAACACCAAAAGGGAAATGAAAACATGCACCCCATTTTTCAGGACCCCAATTTTATCCTGTATTTTAGTGTATTTCCATACACTGGCAAATGACTCTGTGATTTTTAAAAGATGAAAAAATAAAAACCAAAACATTTGAGAAGATAGCATCTTGCCCCGCGGTTTTTTAAAAAAAATATTAATTTTTTTGGTAACACACAGAACCACACAATCAAACAAAATTTTGCATATGGAGGAAATGATTTAGAATATGTTCAGCTGCTAATCGCACTCATGCTGAAGTTTTAAATTTCATCTGTCTGCTCAGATCTATTGTGACCCATAAGTGGCTTCCTTTTTTCCCAACAAATTGAATGCTGCAGCGGCAAGGAGCGCTTTTGTTCCTTTAATTCAGTCAGCATGGAAATGATTTTCTCATTTCAGGCCCTTTTCTGTCCACTCTTCATTGTGTCAATAAAATAGAGTTGTGCCGAGCTGTGCTAATCAGCTTATCGTGCTAATTCAGTGCGCCGGGATGCTATCTGTGGTGGGCTACAGGTGGGCGCTAGGAGGGGTCAGTCTCCAGGGGAGCGTAATTGTGTGTCTCTAGGGGCTTGTTTGCAGAATAACCTCAATCTGAAGCCCGAGTTCAGGGAGGGGGAGAGGAGAGAAAAAAATCAAAAACTGAGCAAACACAGGCCTGGGGAAAACAGGGGCTTGCTAGGGCTTTATGGCATTCTCCTGGGCTTACAGACTAACAGCATTCCATGGTGGAATTTCTCTCAGTTTATCTGTTTCTATAAAGTTTGGTCAAATATATGCCAACACTGCACAGATTTTGTGTGTGTACTTTTGGAAGTTGAGAGAAGGAGGAAACGGGAGGAAAGAAGAAATGAGAGAGAGAGAGAGAGAGAGAGAGAGAGAGAGAGAGAGAGAGAGAGAAAGGGAGGGAGGAGGGAGAGAGAGAGAGAGAGAGAGAGAGAGAGAGAGAGAGAGAGAGAGAGAGAGAGAGAGAGAGAAAGGAAAAATGGAAAGTGAATTTAGAAGTAGATGATGGTATCAAAAACTCCAACTAAATAGAAAGCTTTACCTGAATGGAATGCTCATTTTTTGCATCTCATTGAAGTCAATTAATATTTAAGCTGGGAATGCCACAAATGAGCAAATTAGAGTTTCTGGGCATGGAGGAATTTCTAGTGACTTAAAAGAAGAAATGAACGATCAATGTTTTCAAGGTAGGAAAAAAAATCTCGGCAAAAGGCTTTTTGAAAATTAAAATTTCTTAAAAGTCATCTGCATTTTGTGGGAAGGCTAACCTAATATGGGCATGAAAACAAACTAAATAAATTGGAACTTATTTACAGAGATGGACATTTTCAGTTTTAGGACTGGAAAAAAAAATCCTGGTAGAGTTTCTTTAGAATTCTCTAGCCATGTTTATACTGATTTCACCCTCAGTGGAAATCTTTCAGGGCTTGCCAGCTCTGATAGTTCTAGAAGAACCCCAGAAGGTTGGTGAAATAATGAATGTTCAAAGATAGAAGGATCGCCCATTGCTAAGGTAGAAGGGCACCTTCTTTGGTTTAGTGACCAGGGCTACACCCAGGGCTACACAGCCAGGATACGTCAGACGCAACATTTGAACTCTGGTCTTCCTACGTCCAAGCCTAGTTCTCTATTCACTATACTTCTCTTACAACGATAAATGTTGGTAATATAATAGGCTTAAGGAAATTTGCAGAGTAAGAAAGAACTAGTAATGTTATAACCTCAAAGAAGTTTACAAAGGAAGAAAAGATAATGAATAATAGAGATACGCTCTGGGTCTGTGATTTCATCAGATGTATTCTACAATACACGTATTCTGCAATACATCAGATATGTTCTACA
The DNA here is from genome assembly GCA_028646595.1 of Phalanger gymnotis. Classification (NCBI taxonomy): domain Eukaryota; kingdom Metazoa; phylum Chordata; class Mammalia; order Diprotodontia; family Phalangeridae; genus Phalanger; species Phalanger gymnotis. Next base: position 22,065,197 of record CM053626.1, on the reverse strand, counting down.
ATACATCTCTGTATTCTATGATTCACCAATGTAGACTGTCATTTTTTTCTGCAATTTAAAGTGTTAGAGTATTGCTTAAAGCTTCGAGAGATTAAGTAAGTGACTTATACAAGGTCACAAAGCCCATGTTTTTTCAGTGGCAGGATTTGAACCTAAAGCTTCCCTGGCTTAATGGCCAATTCTCTTTGTTACACCAGGAAGCTTATCAATAAATAATAAAAACAATAACGAGCGCTCTTTGAACCAAGTGGAATTGAAGAAAATGAAAATTGATTTCAGTGCCATGAATCTACCATTTCAACAGAGGAAGAAGAAAGTCGGCAGTCAGTCAATAAGTTTTCTTTTAGTCCCTACTGTGTGCCAGGCATTGTGCTAAGTGCTTGGGATACAAAGAAGCAGGAAAAACGTCCCTGCCCCCAAGGAACTCATAATATAAGGAAGGAGACAACATGTAAACAACTATGTACGAACAGGCTATAGACGGGCTAAATTTGGGGGAGCCTCGGAGAGAAGAGGAACCCTTCAGTTGCTTGATGTATTCCCAATGCTTCTGCCCCCATGGAATGTATTGTAATAATTTGTGTCTTAGAGGACAATGTGAAGAAAACCCATTAAGGTGCTGTCACTGCACGGTAAGAAGAGGGGGTTTGAAAATTTGAAACCTCATCATGGTGGATGTCAGTAGCACTGTCCTCGCCGCTTACCGGCTTTGCAGGGTCTAGAACGTCACTGACGGGATCTTTCTAGGCCTTGTGACAGAGCAGGTTATGGGTAAAACAAAAAACAAATAGATGCTCAGAAAACACACTTAAAAAGAGGACCTTGTTAATTGCCCCGTATTCCCCGGAGATCTGGTGGTTTTGATTTTCTCTCTAAATAATAATAATAATAATAATAATAATAATAATAATGTTGGTGAGTGGGCATTATATAGTGCTATTTTTAAGTGCTTCGCAACTATCACCTCTGATCGTCATAACAACCCAGGGATGCAAGTTCTATTATTATCCCCATTTCACAGATGAAAAAAGCAGGCAGACAGACGCCTGGATAGACTTTGCTCATGTCTCACAACTCGTAAGTATCTGAGACTGGATTTGAACTCATGTCTTTCTGACTCTAAGACCAGTGCTCTTGCTGCTTGACCACCAGCCACTTCTGAAAGTGAGAAAAGACACCCTCCACTCCCATTTGCCTTTATACAAACAAAAGTGTTGGAATTCCAGGGTCCTCAACTTTAAATGAAACTGCTGTTAATGAGTTCTCTTTGTGAATGAAAATATAACACTTTAAGCAAGTGTATTTTCAGCTGATCATCACAATTTTTCTTTCCCCGTGAGAAGTGAGGGAATTCTTGTCTTGGCTATGGGAGGGGTCTTTTTATATTTTTAGGGGGCTGCCTGGCTGCTTCCTTGCCTCTGTTTCCTGACATGTTTTCCTTTCTAATTCATTATAGGCTGAAATGTCCCTTACAAAGAGCCTGATTCTAGGGTGGTTGAGGTATATGGGGTCTATTTCCTGAAGCCGAGGCACTCTGGGCTTGGGAAAGAGAGGAGCCCTCTTGAAGCATGTAGTCTGAGCCAAACTCAAGTTTTCTGTCTCTGTCTTCCACAATTTTGTGTGGGCTGCTCCCCGTGCCTGGACTGTAGCCCGTCTTCCTCTCTACCCATTGGAATCCCTATGTCCTTCGAGGCTCATCCCAAGCAAGAACTTTCACGTGGGATTTATCTTCACTCCTCCGAATGCCTAGAGTTCTCTCAACCCAAAATTTCTTTGTTAAGTATCTTGTGTTTATCTATGGACATTCCCCCTCCTTGCCCCCAACAGAGTAAGGTCCTTCAGGATAAGGATTGTTTCAGTTTACTTTTTGTATCTTTTAGGCCTAGCCCAGTGTATGGTACCTTTTATTTTTTTGGATTGGTCTAGACCTAGGATTTCACCAGGAAGACTAATGACCAGTCCATAACTTCTGGTCTTAGCAAATTATTTAGGGGAACTGGTCAGGGAAGTGACGTAGTGTACTGCTAGTGTGGGCATTTGAACAAGGGTGTCCTGACCCCAGAACTGACTCTCACAGCATACAGTAGGCACTTAATAAATGCTTGTTATACATCAAATATCCTTTGGATATTTAGTTTTAGATTTAGAGGTGGAAGGACCCATGTGGGATATGAGATCCAACCTCCTCATTTTATAGCTGAATCACAGAGGTAATGTGGTTTGCCTATGGACACAATAAAATGGTAACTGGTAGGATTTGAATCCAGATCTCTTCTCCATCCTCTTTCTACTGTGCCATGCTGGCTCTTTTATGGGAAGATTATTCGAATTCAAGTCTGCCCCGAACACACACTGGTTGTGTGACCTTGGGCAAATTATTTCACCATTCAGGGCTCTAGGCAGCTCTCTAAGATTGTGAATTTCAAAGAGGGTGCTGATCTGCATTAGAGAAGGGTTTTTCTAATCTGGGAGTTTCCTGTACCCATGAAATAAAAGGCCAGTTCCTGGCCTTTTATTTGTGTGTATAAACATATATACACATACATATATACATACATATGTATTATGTGTGAGTATATTCATTTATTATGTATTCATTGATTCACTCAAAGGGCATTTATTTACAGCTACTTTGGGTACTCACATGCACGAAGAATTAGGTCAAGAACAAAGGTAAATAAGGCATGAAATTGACCTTAAGGGGCTTGTCATCGAGATGGGGAGTTAAGATATATGCACAAATAAATATATTACAGATCAGAATATAATAAGTGCACAGAAGGAGAGCCCCAAATCTTTGGGATCAGCTGAGGGACTCAGATAGCTCACCCAGTTTATTGAAGAGACGGCGTCTGAGGCAGATTTTGAAGGGCACATAGAGAAGAGGCTTGGGGAAGGGTATGGAAGTGGGAAAGCATGTGCCATGTTCAGGGAATGGATACAGATATAGCAAGAGGATAGTGCACTGGGGGCTGGGGTGGGGGCTGGCGGCTTGGCAGATGGATTCCAGATGTGACCACTGTCTTTGGGCATTTGAAGGCCTGTCTTGTGGAAGAGGGATTGTATTCGTCCTGCTTAGCCCCAGAGGACAGAGCAAGGAAACATTGGTATAAGGTACAGAGAGATCGATTTTAACTGTTAATGTAATGGAAAACTTCCTAATAATTAGACCTGTCCCCAAGTGGAATGAGCTCCCTTGGGAGATGGGGAGCTTCCCCAACATTGGAGATGTTCACTTAGAGATGGGACGACCGCTTGTCAGCAAGTGTAGACTGGATTCCTGTTCAGGTTTGGTCTGAGGTCTCTGTCCGCTCTGAGGTTCTGCAGTACTAGGATTCTCTATTTCCTGGTTAGTTCTAAATCTACAATGCCAGGAGGCAGGGTGGATAGAGAACTGGTCTCAGATGATAATAATTATTACGACAATAGCTAACATTTGTCTATCTAGTGCTTAAAGATTTTTACAAAATGCTTTACAAATATTATCTCCTTTAATTCTCACAGCAACACTAGGAGGTTGGTACTATTACTATCATTATTTTGGAGATGAGGAAACTGAGGTTAAATGGTTTATCCAAAGTCATAGTGCTTGCAAATGTCTGAGGCTGGATTTGAAGTCAGGTCTTTCTGACTCCCAATCCAGCACTCTCTCAGGGTTCTAGGTCCTGCCTTTGACCCCAAGCAATTGGACCTTGAGCAATTTACTTAACATTAGTACTGTAGACCGGTGGTGTCAAACTCAAATAGTATCTGGGACCACTAATCCATTCATATGGATCCCGGTGGACCACAAATTGATTTTGGTTTAAAATGTCATGTTATCTGTGTTTTGTTATGTTTTTATTTATTTTGTTAAATATTTCCCAATTACATTTTAATCTCGTTCAGCCTGGAGCCCATGTCCCACCTGTATGACGCTTTTTCACTTTGTCCATGATGGCACCTGATTTGGCCCCCACTTTAGTCTTGGGATTGTGGTCCAGGGGCAAGAGCCTTGGATCTGAAGGCAGAAAATCCCAGCTTTTCCTACTTACTACCTTTGTGACCTTCAGCAAGTTCCTAACTCTCTCTGAGTTACTCCAAGTCTAAAGTGATGGGATTGGATTAGATCACCAACAAGATTCCTTCCTGCTATAAATGTAAGACCCCATGATCTGTTTTCCCCAAACTTTACTACCAGTGAGGTCATCCTCAGTCACCTTGATTGGGGGCCAAGAGAATCTTTTTATCCCATACTTCCCAGGACAAAGTTGTATTTTCTCAGTATGATTATATAGTTTCCTTAAATGTATCTTATTTTGCTCTAAAAAACGTCACCAAAATGGTCTGTCTGGATGAATAAAATATTATTAAGAGCATATTTTCATAAATTTATTATTCTACATGGGTTGCCAGTTCCAAGGTTCATACTTCCCTTATTAATCCTTCCCAAAAGAACTCAGAATTTTGGAATTAAAAATCGAGGTGGAGCTGTGCAATAGGATACTGTCTATTTGGTCTCTTTCTGAAATGACCTTTAGGTCACATGGAACTCAGGAGAGCAGCAAGGACCATGTCTATGTAGTGACAATGAGGGAAGAAAGTGTCTAGTCTGGTCTCTGCAGTTGAAGCATAGGGAAAGGTTTCCTTGTGAAATCAGGCCAAAATGTAAACAGAGAATTGGCTTTTCATTTTAACCTGAGTGATCCAGATTGTTGCCATAATCCTCACCTTCCTCTCAGAGCTGACTAGAGAAAGCAGCCTGGAAGATGCCGTGAAATCAAGCTTTTAAGCAGATTCATTTGGGGAGGGGATGGCAGAGACCTGGGACATCCACTCCCATGGGTAGAGAATGAGACTGTAGGACAATGACCACCTGAGGGTGGGAGAGAGCATCTGGGATGTGGAGGCAGCTGCACCATCGGCTAGATTCCTATTTTAACTACTTATTTTTGCTAACTAGGAGCCAAGTTCAGTTGTTTTTTTTATAAATTTACTTTTTATTTTTAGTTTACAACATTCAGGTCCACAAGTTTTGGGGTTCCAAATTTTCTCTCCCTCCCTCTCCTCCCCCTCCCCCCAAGACAGCATGTAATCCGATACAGGTTCTACATATACCTTCACATTGATAAGTTCAATTGTTTTGATGCTTTTAAGGAGAATGAGTGACCTCAACAGTCTTTATGGTTCAGGTGGAATCTGGTCCCTTCGCCTAGGTTAAGGCTTTTTATCTCTTTGTGAAAACCTGGGCTTTAGAGTCAGAGTGGTATTATTTTGGAATCTAATTATCAAAATTCTTTCTAGTAGTCTGGCTCAAAGTTTGGAGCCCTGTTTTTAGATTCACGAGTTTGACCTTCATAAACTCCATCTTTTTATGGATTCAGTTTAGGGAATTTCTACATCAGACTCCAACCATTGGAAGCCTTGTAGTGATTTATGCATCTTTGAAAGATTATTAAAATGTGCACAGGGTTGAAAATGGACTGAACTCTAATAGCAAAAAAAGTATAAGATTTTTTTTACTTCACTGATTTTTTTTTGTCCCCAAAGACGCCTCAAAACTAAATTAGTAGAAATGTGACTTTTATCTCATTCCAGCGTCAGACCTGGGCTATTTGGGTGAGTTCTGAGTCTGAACCTAGAGTAGCCATTTCCGGTGTGGATGATTGCCATGCCTGAACACCAGGTCATCATAGTGATCTTCAGGCATGAAAGGGATCTCTTTATTATCAAGACCTTCATTGGGGCAAGAGAGGAAATGAAGTCACTAATTAGGTGATATCAAAGAAAAGAGGTAGGTAGGGCTTGGGGAGACGAGGGAAATTGAAAGGCAGCTGATGACATTCCAAGCAAAGGCTAGAAGAGGAAATGAAGATAAGAAGGAAAGAAAGGTCACTGACCTTATTAGTATGAGAGAGAGGAGTAGATCTTCGGAAGCTTTTTACCTATGATAGGTTGACAACCTGTAAGGTTGGGCAGATGGTCAGAGGTGTAGTGTTTGAACAAGGAAATGGGAAGAACTCAACTGCGGTCTTATTAATCACATATTTGACAATTGGAGAGGGATGAGAGAGTTTCTAGCTCGCAGATTTTGTTCCAACTAGTTATTATATAGCATCACATTTCTCTTTTGCTCTAAACAATTTCCCCCAGATGATGACTCGTTCATTTTTAGTGCCATTCCATGAGTTTGGGTAATGAGCTCCATTTTCACAAAGGATTTCTTCTGATTATCAGCAAAAATAAACATTGGTCTTGCATCTACTCCTACTGGAGGAAAAATATCGCTTTATAAAAGAAGAGGCAGATGAGTGGGTATTTAAAAGTTGGAACGCTCTCCTAAAATGGCTGCTGGTAGCAGTGGGCAAGGCAGGCACTACAGTTGACCCTTAGATGAAATGGATGAATATTCCATCTTCATGATTATCTGTAGGAGCAGTGCTGCATAGCTGATAACTAGATCAAACTTCTGATGGCTTCGAATCAGGAAGGACAATTTTGATAAGCACAGATATGAATACATGAACGATCTCTGATTCTGTTGGGGGACTAGATCTTCTGGTGTGCAAACACTCACTTCTGGGCTTAGAATCAGAAAGGCTTGAGTTCAAATGTGCCTCCAATGCTTCCTACATGTATTAGCCTCACTCAGCCTCTACATACCTCAGGCAATTCCCTAAGATTCATCTGAATCATTGTGGGGTTGGTGTTCATGATTGGGGAGCTCCCTAAGTACACATGGTTCCCATAAGGAGATTCAGTTGCCCTGGAGAATCACAGCTCATTCATATATACATGTATGTAATTATATAAATTATCCATCCTGATTTACAATCAGCAAATACTTTGTCTAATGGAAAAAGCACTGCCTCTGGGCTCAGAGGACCTGGGTTCAAATCCTAGCTCTGATATTAACTATGTATTATGTAATATGTATGGTGGACGAATAACAGCCTTTCTGGGGCTCAGTGTCCCCATCTCTAAAATGAGGGGATTGGAACTGATGGCCTCTAAGGATCTTTTCAGTTCCAGAACCTATGATCCTATTATCTAACAACCAGGCTTACTATTCATTTATTGTTATTCAATCCTTTTAGTCATATCTGACTGTGACCTCATTTGGGGTTTTCTCGGCAAGGATACTGGACTGGTTTGCCGTTTCCTTCTCCAGCTCATTTTACAGATGAGGAAATTGAGGCAAACAGGATTAAATTACTATTTATTACAAAGACTAAAATTTCCATTGGTCTTGAGAATCTCTGGATATTAATAGCGGACCTCATAGTATAATGAAATACACAGAGACTATAGACAATTGAACTAAATGCTTGTCATTGCTATTATAATATCAAAATAATCCTGACCCACTGCCCCTCTAAGCTCTTCTTTGCTAAATCATGTCTAAAGAAAAGCTTGACAAATAATTCAGCATGTTCCGTTTTTGAACAACTGTGTAGCTCCCACAGGTTAGGTGGAAGGAGATGATGCAACTCACTACTGGTAAGGAAATAAGTTGTACCTGTGTCCCCATTAAACAATTGAATTTGGATTCTGTAATTCTGTAAAATGTTATTTTTGACGTTTGAGTATTTGAGATGTTCTAAGCTTCCACCTGGAGAATATTTAGCCAGAGAATCATTTATTGCTTTTTTGAAACTATTGAAGATTTCCTTCCCTCTCCGCACCACCCCTGCAATAAGTATTTGAACCTGGTTGTTGGTTCATTGTTTAAGTCTTTGTTTGCAGAGCACAAACAGAACTGCACGTCTCCAAGGTGGTTAAGCTTGGAGACTTGACTGGGTCTTTGAAAGTATGATTAAGGCCAACCTAAGGGTCACAGAAAGGTAAAACTGAAAGGCACCTTTGACATCATCAATTAACATGGGGGGAGCTCAAACCCAGAGAGGTTAGGGAACTACACAAAAAAGGAAGAAAATCAAATAGCAAGTTAATGAGAGAGGTTGGGACTATCCACGGATCAACCGACAGGTATTTATTATATTATAATTTATTATATTTATTATTATATAAAAATAACAGCTAGTAGTCATGTAGCGTGCTGAAGTTTGCAAATCACTGTGTTATCTCATTTGACTCTTGCAGCAATCCTGTGAGGTAGGTGCTGATATTATTCCCATGTTACAGATGAAGAAACTGAGGCTGAGAGAGGTAACAGGACTTGCCCAGGGTCACTTGACTCATAAATGGCTGAGGCAGCCTTCAGATTTAGAGCTTCCTTACTCCACATTCATTACTCTATCCTGCCATGTGCCTATTCTGTGCCAGTCACCTTCCTAGGGACTGGAGAGCCAAGAACAAAGAACGAAACAATGCCTCCTGTTGCTTCTTAGCTCTGGTCTCTTTTCCTTGAACCAGGTGCCCTCCCCTTAGCTATAAATTCTATACTTGAAAGCCAGCCCTTTTATATTCAAAGGATCATGACATATTTGATACGCTTTGACTTTTGACTTGAATATAACCGTTGGATTGTCTTATAAATCCAGAGAGAGAATTTGGAGAGGCACAAGGGGAAAAGCTGGAACACTGAGGACATTCTTTGAAAGTTTGTGTGTTTTCATGAAATCTTTGTTAGAAAAAGAATTTATTTAAAAAATTCCTCACATGAAATCCTTACTCTGTTATTACAATCTAATGGTACCCACTATGGTTTGTTTTTCATTCTTTCATGCTCATTCATTCCCTTCATTCAATTCAATTCATTCGATTCATTTATTCAATATCTATGTGCCCGGTAAGCACTGTGCTTACAACTGTAGATGCTACCGAGCTGAATAAGACGAAGTCTCTGTCCTCAAGGAACTTACAGTCTAGTAGATGCTTTACCAGACACCTTCCTCAGCACATATGGGTAATTCAATTCTGTCGGACAAGTATTTATTAAGCTCCTACTGGGTACGAGGCAGTTTTGTTTCATTTTGTCTATGTTTCTATTTTTGTCACAGTAGAAAACACAAATAAAGGCATAAAGACACAAAAATGGAAAACAGACTCTACAATAACTTGATCCCGTGGAAAAGACCTGGGTTTGGCATGGGGAAACCTGGCTTTGCAGCCTAGCTCTTCTTATCTCTGTGCTTGGGGGAGAACTTCTGATCTAAGGTTTTCCATGAGTAACTTGTCTTACTGTTATGCCATAGGGTTGTTGTGAACAGGGCACTTGGTAAACCTCTAAGAGCACCAGAATGGGAGCCCCTATTCTTCAGGTTCCCCTTCAGGTCTTTCTTGATTCTCTCCAGGTGAGGAACTTTTCCACCAATATTGGAATATTGCTTTGTGTTCTCTTTGGCTTGCTCCATCCATCCATCCATCCATCCATCCATCCATCCATCCATCCATCCAGTATAAATATAATACATAATATACTATGTATAGCATAAAATAGAGATTATGTACATATAATATATGTATGTATATGTGTACACATGTATGTACATAGACATATTTGTACACATACAAAAATGCATTTACTCCATTGGTTCTTCTCAGATGAATGTAGGCTCCTTGAGGGTTGGGTCTGGTTTGGTTGTTTGTTTTTCCTTAGTATCCCCTGCTCCTTGTATAGCTCCTAGCATTCAGTAGGCACTTAATAAATTTGTTTTGAATGAATGAATGATAGCATCGATCAAGTGCCATTGATCACAAATGATTCTGAAGCACTGATGGGAAGGCGCCATGCTCTCCTCAGAATCAGCCATTATCGGTGATTTTTCGCTCTCCCTCTTCACTTCCATTTCCTGACTCCCCTGGCTTTTCACCTACTGGGAGGCTATTCCCAGCCTCTTCACCCCTCCCCACCCCCACCTATACCCCCCCTCCCCCACCACCACTGGATCCCCTTCTCTGCAATTACCCCTCATTACCATACATTGATTTTATATCTATATAGCTGCTTGTGCATTATCTCCCCCATTAGAAATGGGGCTCCTCGAGGAGCTCCAATGGTGTTTTTTATCATGTATTTGCATAGCTTCGTACCCTCAGCACTTAGGGGTGGTACATAGTAGGTGCTTAGAAATGCTTGGTGATTGACTGAGTGAGGCTCACATCCCTAAAGAAGATGGCCCTTGGAGGTGGCCACTCTGATGGGCAGCCCCTCTATGAATTGGCAACCTTCCCTTCCAACGCCCA
>CM053626.1:22037211-22054569 GCA_028646595.1 Phalanger gymnotis | reverse complement strand
GGGGAGTGCAGAAAAGGGGCAGGGGCAAACATGGATTTTTATTGACTTAAAAATTGTAATTGTGCCCTGACTCCTGGAGGATACCTAGAATCGGCTACCAAGTGATCACACGTGAACCGAGGCAGTGGATTAGTGGATTGATGGACGTTTGGAATTAAATTATGCTGAATATTTCCCTGAAAAGCCCTTACTATGTAGTGAGGCTTATTTTTGGATTGCAGATTTGCAGTTGGAAGGGACCATGGAGGCTGTTGACTATAACCCCCTCTTCTTAGCAGTATCTGCGGTCCCCCAGCTGGTAGGTGTCTGAGGCAGGATTGGAACCCGGCTTTTTCTGACTTCATCTCCTAGTACTGTATCTACTACACTGTGTTACAAGCTTTGGAGGTGCTTTGTTTTCTTCTGCATGTTCACAGAGGGCATTTGGTGGATGTAGCAGAGAGTATACTGAAGCCGGAGGACCTGGGTTCAAATCCCAGCTCTTACTATCTGTCTTAACTCGGGCAAGCGACTTCTCTTGTCAGTTGAACAAAGATTCTCTAAGCTTGGATCTGTGTTTGGAGCTATTCACTGAGGGATTCGTGGTAGGCCCTGGGAGGAGGGGAAGGATCGAAGGAATTAAGATGGAGAGGATTCCTTTTCATTCTGGGGAGGGGATCTGGGAAAGAAAACAGTGAGAGTGAGAACGTGATACCTGCCACTGAAAAGCATGAAAAACCATGACTTAGGCCCCAAAGCAAGGAAAAGTGGATTCGACAAGCTTTAAGTTAGCTCCTCCTATGTGCCAGGCAATGTGGTAGGTATTGAGCATACAATGAAAAAACAAAACATGTCCCTGCCCTCAGGGAGCTTATATTTACTGGGGAGGAAGCCAAAAACCAAGGGAAGGCAGTCTACCCAGATTGAGATGCAGGGGGAACCTTGGATTGGAGAGAGAGAGAGGATTGGGTATTATGTCTGAATAGTTTGTTGGCTTAGCCATCTGGGTAGAGCTGAAGCACAGGTTGATAACAATGCCCATGTCCATAAAGAGGTAGGAGATCCTTGGTCTGTAGGTAATAGAGGAATATGTTTTGTTCTTCTTCTTCTTCTTCCTCCTCCTCCTCCTCTTCTCCTTCTCTTTTTTCTTCTTCTTCTTCTCCCTCCTCCTCCTCCTCCTCCTTCTTCTACTTCTCCTCTTGTTCTTCCTCCTCCTCTTCTCCTTCTCCTCTTTTTCTTCTTCTTCCTCCTCTTCCTTCTCCTCCTCCTCCTTCTTCCTTCCTTCCTCCTTTTCTTCTCTTTCTCTTCTTTTTCCCCTTCTCCTGCTTCCTCCTTTCTCTTTTTTCTCCCTCCTCTTCTTTTTCTCCTTCTTCCTCCTCCTTCTTCCTCTTCCTCCTCCTCCTCCTCCTCTTCTTCTTCTTCTCCTTCCTCCTCCTCCTCTTCCCCTTCCTTTTCTTTTTCTACTCCTTCATTTTCTTCTTGTCCTTCCTCCTCCTCTTCCCCTTCTTCTTCAATAATAAGTGATACTTAGCATTTACATAGCACTTTGAGGTTTGCAGTGTACTTTGCTTATACTATGTCATTTGGTCCTTACAAAAAACCTGGTACGTCGGTGCTGTTATTGTGCTCATTTTACAAATGAGGAAACTGAGACTAAGAGGGACAAAGTGAATTGCCCTGTCACATGGCTAGCTAGTCAGTGTTTGAGGCTGGATTTAAACTCAGGTTTTCCTGACCCTTTAGTCCTGAACTCTGTTTACTGTGTCACCTCTTGGCCTCTTCTTCTCTGGAAGCTGCCTATACAGGATGTTCCGAAAGTCTTAATATAACAGTTTTCAGCTATTAAAGCTTAAAACTATGCCAAGACTTTTGAGATACCCTTATTGTAAGTTAGGATAAATCATCTATCACAAAGGGACTTTGGCTGAAGCAAGTTAGTGCCCTGGCCTTTCCGTATTTGACCCAATGTAGTCCTGACCTGTTTGGATTCATGGACAATGTCCTGATGAAATAGGCCATGTTTTGCTTGAGGTACACAATGTGGCATTGGGACTTAAAGCCATTTTAAGATGAGCCTTTGGTCGATACGAATTTGTATTCTAAGCTTCATTATTAATATTAAAGCAAATTTTCCTGCATATGAATGAAAAGGTATGAAGATGGAAAGTTAGGGTGATGACTAGAGTAGTGGGCACAATGTTGGTAGTGCTTAATGAAGGCATTGGAATCAATGAAAGGCAGTTGGGAGAATTAGGATGTCTTGAGGCTTTTGCTCTTCAGGAGCGCATTTTCCATGGCCCCAGGGAGTCAAGCATTGGGCTCAGTGCGCTCATGTAGCAAGTGATGTTAATGATAGTTAGTGACCGAGGCAAGATTAGATCCTGGGTCTTCTGGACGTGGGGGTTAAAACATCTTACCTTCCCCCTGCAGAGGGTTATTGCCAAGATCGTGTGACTTTGCATTAGCACGTGAAGGCACTTGGCAAAGTAAAATGGAGAACTATACAAAATGTGAGGTGCTTATCATTGTTTTATACAAAGGAGCTTCTCAATAATTGCGGTCCATTATTGGGCTCCAGTGAACACAATGAAGCTGGTTTGCTCTGATTAAGACAAAGTTAAGATTTAGAGAAATGAGGGGGTGAGTAATATCTGTAGGCTAGCAAGACCTGCCAGACTTGGATTGCACTGGCTTAGATGATCCCTCGCGTGGCCGGGTATTTGTTTTTAGGATGGAAAAAAAGTTTTATTCTAGTAGAATGATGGTATTCTTACCTTGATTAAAATATTTTCTCAACAATTTCCATGTGATGTGATGTGATGTGTGTGTGTGTGTGTGTGTGTGTGTGTGTGTGTGAGCATCACCATTTAAATTTTGTAGCTACCTGGAATGAAGATTAAGAAATTTTAAAATTGACTCCCATGGAATGTTGCTGCATTGTAGGGAAACAAAACAAACAATTGGGACTCATTTGTGACTGATTTTTTATTGTTTCAGTCATGGTGTGACCTTTTCCATTGATGGTAACACACTCATCCTTTCTGTTTGCCTGGTGACTTTAGGGTAGAATGTCACTGGGATAGATGTGGTTTCAAAGCCTTTTCTCTGAATTCTAGTCAACCTCTGTTTATGAAAGCTACAGGCTGCAAACCTTAGCCTGTGCAAAATAATGGCAGCCTTAATGTCCATGTACACAAGTGGAATTTAAGAGATTAACTTGCATTTGACCTACTTCGGTTCTCTTGGTAATGAGGGGTGTAGGGGCACCGAATTAATCTCTCTCCATTTGTGGCTTTCAGGGGTGCTGCTACGTTTTAGAAGGCTTGAATTTTCAAGTCTCCCGTTGTGCTGGAGAGGACTTGGATCCCCCATAGAAATCTGCTCATGGTGGTGTTTGAAATTCTAGCTTTTTGGGGGCAGTAACGTGATTTAGTTACTCATCTTATAAAGGAAAGCCATTGGAGTGGAACTCTGACTTTGTGTTGGGGGTTGGGAAGTAAAGAAACCTGAGTTTGGAAAGACTTGGTGGGAAGACCCTCTGAATCATGGTCCTGTTCTCTTTTGGGTAGCTCCAAATTTAACCTTTGGATCAACTCTCCATAGAAGCAGACGTATTCAATGTTGGTTTTAGTATGGAGACATTTGCTATGAAATATTAATGTCCTGCTCCCGAGAAGATATGTCACACTGATATAATTTGGATTGATTTGCTTTTAAAAGCTTTGAAATGACAGTACCAGCATGCCATGCTGCAGGTTCCTTACAGAAGTATTAATGCATTTAATGAACAATTTTGCAAGTAATTTATATTCTTGCAAAGTTAACATTAACTGCTGAATGCATTCCTTCGCTCTGTTAGTAAACCTAATGATTCTGTACTGTCATATCAATACAGAGCTAATATGGAATAGTGGGAGCAGAGCTAAATTAAAAAAAAAGAATGAATCCACCCCAGTGGAATTTTGGTCCCCAAGGGGACCCCCTTCCAACTCTAAATCTATGATCCTTTTGGCTTCTGAAACAAAAACTCAGATATGGTGATTGACTTGACCGATGGTGCAAATGGCCGAGTTGGGCTGAGTTGCCATTTTGATTTTTGTATCTTCAGATGTGTGGTTTTGTCTGTGTGGTTGCTCCTGATGTGAGAGCTCCCTTCACTGAGGCCTCTTACAATCTGTCCATAACTTTTAGACTGATAGTTTTTGGAATCTCAGAGAGGCTGAAGGATTCACTTACACTATGACCAGTGTGCATAGAAAGCGGCATTTGAACACAGGTCTTTTGGATTAGCGGTTCAGTACTCTGTCCACTCTTACCATGCTGCATCTCTTTTTTATTTTTACAATATTGCCACTATGTTTTGCAATCTTTGTCTCTCCTCTTCCTATCTCCCTTTTAGAGATAAATAGGACAGAGGACATTAGGAGAGAGAGAGGGCAGAAATGGAAAAAAATAGAGGAATCCTAAATCTGGATAATGCCCTAAAAAATTAAGAGTTAGTGATAAGGGAACTTGACCAGTTACAGTTTTCAAGGTGCCCTATTGGGAGAAGAGGGAGCGTGGTATAGTGGATAGAGACCTGGACTCCAAATCAGGAAGTCCTGCCTCTGACTGCGAGATCCTGGACAAGTCACTTAACCACCATCTGCCTCAGTTTTCAAATCATCTGTAAAATAGCACTTCCCTCCCTGGATTATTATAAGGATCAAAAGATACAATATGTGTAAAAATACTCTGCACCACATGCGGCACATAGTAGGTGTTATATAAAAGTTAGTTATAGTTATTATTACTTAACCTCTGCTTGCCTCAGTTTCCTTATGTGGTAAATGAGGATAGTAATAGCACCTTCCTCCCAGGGTTGTTGCGAGGACCAGAAGAGAGAATAATTGTAAAGTACTTAACACAGGGTCTGGCAGCCCATTGTAGGTGCTATATCTATCTATCTAGCTATACATCTCTATATATCTATATATATGTGAGCTATTATGATGACTCAATTCTTTGTATTCTTTCCATCTTACCACTACAAATCTGCTATTAAAAAAGAGTTGAAACCAAGTATAGGCTTGCTCTTGCCAGAGAGGTGTTAGAAACACCTGATGTTTAACATTTCTTTCCTAGAAGTGTGAGGAATGTTTACTTTTTTCTGTCTAAACATAGAACATTTTTAAAGCTAAATGCCCAGAAATATTTCTTGACACATTTCATCTTGGGGAAGAAAAGAAAGAAATGTGTGTGTGAGTGTGTGTGTGTTCACATATGTGTGAATACAGATTAAGGAGTGACTTTTTCCCTATAGTATTCAGAATTATGTGCCTTGGAAACCAAGATGCCTACTGACAGAGTGTGAAAGTACAAACCTTCCTTTCTCTGCTGTACTGGGTAATTTCTATACTGTACTTTGCATGCCAGAAAGGAAATACTAACAATTGTAAAATTTGCTAAAATGTGATAAGGGTCTATGCAGGTTTTCGAGAAATTGCCTTTTTTTTCTTCCATGTTTGAAAAGTTTCACTTCTTCAGATAGGACAGGCAAAGCCACAAGCTCGTGATGCCATTCAGATGTTTTTAGGCAGCTGCTTGGGATGATTAGAGAATGTTTAGTTCTTTCAGCACTGACACTGAAATATTTCAACGACCAAAAACTAACTTAAGTGTCTTACGTTCACGGGCATTTGGTCTCTTTATTACGTGCTGGTGTTGTCTCTGTAAAAGATTTATCGGAAGGAATATGCTCTGTGGGGCGGTCAGTGCCAAGTGGCATTCATTTTTACATATGGAAATGTTAAATTCAGAATCATGCACTACAGAGAAGTTTCTGAAAGTGGGCACTGAGATTTATTCATTCCTTGATTTTTGTTTAAAGGTTTCAGAACCTAATTGCTTTTCCAGGAACTAACGGCAACTTAGAACAGACTTCGCCACTTACAAACAGATTACGCTGGCGCTTGCACGGAGTGCATTCCCAAATCGTGCCGGCTAGCGTCTCTGGGACGTTCCCTGCTTGTGCAGAATCTTTGCACCCTAGCGGTCCAGGAGGAATCGGTTGCCTTGCACACTGCCCCACTGAACACAGTTAGCATGCAGCCTTCTTCCTTCATTCCTGAGATTCAGGAGGCGCTGCTCACTCGCCCACTTTGCTAACAGCTGCCAACATTGTCAGCACCGATCTATCAGAAAGGATTTCTCCTGGCAAAACTTTGAAGCTACTTTCTGACATCTCCAACAAACTAATTGTTGTCTCCTGCCTCTGAGGGCCTTCTGAAGTCCCAACGAGTTAGTGTCTTCTCAAGAGATGAGAAAAGGAGGCTCACAAAATCAATTTATCAGGCTATTACGCATTGTCATCGGGCAAAACAAAAACGCCCTAAAGACAGGGGGAAAAATAGAAGAAATGGGTCTCTGAGAAAAGGTTAGAGAACATCCATCTTCTCTGGTCTTCTGATTGTTTTCTTTCTCTGCCCATTTTCATACCCGCTTCCCCCCACTAAAAGACACTTTATGACAAGCATTGTAATCTCTTTAGAACTGAGGGGAACCTCAGCTTTAGGCCACAATCTTTGCAAGTTGTGACTGACAGCGGGAAAAGGTCCAATTGCCACCAAGGACACCAGGCAATAAATCATCCACCCCTGGCATCAGCTGGCTGGACTAGTCCCCACTTCCTGAGTGGCCACCAGGGCCTGGATGTGACAAAACAGCTATTGTCGATTCCCAGCCACTACATCCCCACTTTTTCTCTCTCCACTGAGGGTTTGGGTTTCCTTAAGATGTGAGAATTACAGAGTGAGCTTGGAAAGTGAATGAAAGCAACAGACATTAGAAGGAAAAGGTCCTCATGGTTAGATGAACACCGTCATGTTGGTTTAGAAAGAAACAAAAAGTGTTTTTTGGGGGAAAATAGTTTATTTTCCGTTTTGGAAGGTGATCAAACAGTTATTTGGTCACCATTAAAAAAAGGAATATCTTTCTTTTATTTATTGTTTATAAGAAATAGAGTGGTCCCGGGAAATGGTCTCTAAGATGACTGAGCATTTGATCAGCTGGAAATTCTAAGTATCCCTGAAAGATTCATAATTCACCTCATCTTAGGCCACTCACAAACAGGCACACAACAAATGTTTGCTTAATATCGATGAAGTTAAACTTTTCATCATGGCAGTGCAATTTGCAAAAAGCTAGAACAAGTTGGTTTCCAGTTGAAATGGACATAATTAAAGTTTCATAAAAAGAAACAAAGGAATTGTCAGAGAAGTGTAGCCCAAGAAAGAAAAAAGAAATTCTGATTACGAAATAACTTGTACGGCATTCTTGGTTAACTAGAAGTGAGGGTTGACCTGACAAATCCTGAAATAAGTCAACGGTTCAGAGAGTCTATATCTCTAAACTGGAGATTTCTGAGTATTGTCCAAATCACTGGATTTTTTTTATTCTAAGTGGATTTTTCCAGTATCATTAAGAATAATTGGTTTAGAAAATGGCTGGAGAAGTTGTGTATAATAATAGAGAAAAAAACCTGTCAACTGTCCAAACACCCAGTAACGGAGGAATGACTAAGAAGTTACAGAATATTTATTTGATAGAATATCTTTTAGCTTGTGGAAATAGCAGGGATTCAGACTTAATTGATCCGAGGAAAGTTGTATTTGAGTAACAAAAAGTGAAAAAAATAATGAAATAGTTCTATTTATTTTAATAGCATGCACACACTGATTATAAATGTGTAAACCTTTATGACATAAGTGAATAAAATTAAGACAATTTCTAGGGAAGTTTCTTTTGGGGGGTAAAGTTGCTAAAGCTTAGAATTTAACCCAGAAGCATTGAGATAACCTTCAGGAGTGACTATGTACTTAAACAGAATAGGCTGATAATATAAAATAGTATTTTCCTCTCTCTTATCAGTATTAACAATCAGTTTCCCTTTGTCATATAGTAAAAAGTAGAGTGAAATTATACTGAAGGAAAACATAGACACATATACACACCCAGAAATAGCTGCGGAACATTAGCCTCACATTGTTTCGCAAGATGACGGGTGTTTTCTTTTTCTTAAATTTGACATAGTTTTGCTTAAGAAAAAAGAATAAATTAAAGTGTTGGGAGACAAAACAAATAACAAGAATACCAAAATTCCATTTATTGTGCCCTCTCTCTTCTTCCAAAGAGAAAAACTGAGCAGAAATATATGGCTCCTCCAAACAAAGCCAAAACATCTGGAAGGAAAAGCCACAATTTTATCACCCGGATGGTTTGTCTCTCTAGTGTTTGGAAACATCTAATGTTTGTCGTCGTATAGACAAAACACCCAGATAATTGACTGAATTTTTCACACCTCACCTGGCTCTGTCACTTGGACATGGCCCGTATCCATCTCCTTATGCAAAAATGTAATATTACACAAGTCATCCTCTCCTTCTTTCCCAAACCCCCTCCCCCCATGAAGAATATTTTTTTGTGTGTGTTGTGATATATTTCCTTTTGTCTCCTAAATCACCTCAAGCTGTCATGGCCCAGAAGAAATACTTTCATTATCATAAAATTCTCATGATATCATAGTAGGGATGGTCTCTTCCTAGATGATTTAGTGACAATCTGAGGTATTGTTAAGAAATACTTTAACCATGCATGTTGTCAATTGCTATGGTCAGTCCAGGTCTTAACAACTGGTGATAAAGTGAAAGACACCATCTTTGTCTTGCTATTTATTCATTTATTTTTTAGTTGATTGTAATTAAACTGAAGGTTTTTTCATTTTTTGTATTTACCGTCAGATGGCCACACAGACCAAATCAGAAGATGGTCTGGCATGCCCCATGACAGCTCTATCCCAGTTCATCATCCTAACTAAAAAATAATCCTATCCAACTTGAAATCTGCAGCAGCTAGAAGTAGAAAATAAATCCCCAGCCCAGCTCAGACTTGTAACCTAACAGCTATCATAAATAATCAGAACCTATTTGAAGGTGGGAGATGGGACATTAGAAGCTATTTACAGTACTAGAGTGATGCCATCGATCAGTAACGGCAACCCGTAGATAAGACTCATATGATGTCATGGTTATTTATGATGGGTATTGACAGTAAAGCTACTAGAGAATTTTCTCCTAGACAGCTTCATTCATTTTTGCTTGTGATGCATTTTGTTGTTAAAGAAGCAATCAATAGCAGATTCGTGGTGATAAAAGGTATTACTTGTTAAATATGTGAAAAATGTGAGTATACATATAGGAAGGTATTCACTTCCAGGTAGGAAGGGTTTAAAAATTCATTTGTGATATTTCCTCTTTTTTTTTCTCCCCCAGCTATAAACGTTTGGCAGATTCATTCCACCCATCCTGTTAGTTAAAATGTGATGTTCTTTTGTTTTGCTTGTCTTTGAACAGTTTCTACCCGTGTCTAGAATGCGTACTCTCCTGACCTCCACCTCTGCCCCTCAAGATTTAAGTGCCTTCTATTACTTGAGTATCCTACCATTTTTTAAAATCATCTCTCTTTTATTTTTTAAATGTTTTGTTTTTTCCCAAATTACATGTAAAAACAATTTTAATACCTATTTTAAAATTAAAAAATATTTTGTATAGATTTTATATCCACTTACATTTAAAAAAATTAATTTGTACAGATTGTATATCTACATGTACACATATCGTTTCCCCCAAATAGGATGTCAGTTCCCCAACAGAGACCTGTTTGGTTTTTGTCTGCTGGTGTCCAGGACTTAGTACATTACTGGGGATACAGCACATTGCTTGCCAATGCACCTGATTGTGGGGTTGGATTGAATTCAGACAGTTCGGTGACATTTATAAAGACTCTTCCAGCCATCTCCAGCTGTTGAGATCTGACTAGGCTCACAACCCATTTGCTTTTTTATACTCAACTTAGGGTATTTTGAAGACTTTTTTATAGTTCATCATAGCTACTTTGTGTGACTAGTTGCCCTCATCTCTCTAGAAATGTTGGCTTGGACAGTGATAGCTACTGTATCATACTTATTATCCATCCATTCAACATTTAAGAATAGTTATTAAGCACCTACTATTGTAAATGCTGTATTACCTGGAAACCGAATTGAACGGATGACCTGTACAGTTTAAGTGGCTTCATTAAATCACATCAAATTAAGGCGGCTATGGCTTTAGTCTGGCTTTCCCCAAATCTTCCACACTGTGCATGTGAAAACATGGCTGTGTGTGCATGTGCATGTGAGTGTGTACATGTACACTCCATATTTTATGATTTCCTCAATCTCTAAATTATTTGGATAATTCGGACAAAAACCAAACCACTGGAAAGATTTCTTCGTCCTGAATTATGCAGATTGTTTGTCTATGTGGGCCAAATTCACCAGCTCAGCATTTTACTTAACATATGGGGAGTAGACAGTCTGTATGTCTATAAAACATACGCAAATAAGTTATGCAAACCTAATACAATCAAATAATGCTTTCCTTGCTCTTGTACTTTGGGTGTATGTGTGCAATACATTTGAATTCCCTTGATTTTATAGATTCTTAGTGAGCAACAAAATATTTGGAAAACATGTTTTCCAGGTCCCTGAAAGGACATGCAATCAATTCCACATTCTTATTTAATGTAATATAATGGCTTAGTAGGAGTTTAATTAAAAATGATTAATTTCATAGAATACACACAAAGAGAAATCTATTCTCATCTCCGTTTGTGTAGCAGGGGTGAAGTAAGATGAGAAAACAGATCAAAATTTAAATTAGCCAGACTTTATTGAATATATGTTCTGGGGGATCATGCAGAGAGAGTAGAAGTCTTAGAATATGCCTAAGGAAAGTTTGCAATCTAGATGAAGAGATGAAGTATAGAAACACAAAACAAGTAGAAAGCTTCCCACTTAACTGATTATCCTTACCAACGAGGTGCTAAACCCTGTGATTTCTACTTCACTTCTGCTAAAAGGCAAGTGCTAGCAGAAGCCTCATAATCTGGTACCTTGGAGCAAAGACCTGATGGCCATACCCTAGTTATAGCTGTCTTGAGCAAGTTCAGCTCTTATGATCATATTTGCTTTAAAATTTGTTACATTTTGGGCAGAAAGGAAGGAGACTACTGTTAATTACTATTATCAAACATCTTTATGAAACTTAAACAAAATGATAAATTGACGGAAAACCATTAAGAGTCCATAGCAATTTTGGAATCCATACTTTCCTTACATAGTATCTGTTTACTGAAAAATACATTTATTCATAATGTGAATAAATATAGTGTCTAATGTGATTTTTTCCTTTGGTTTGCCTCTAAGAAGCATTCGTGCCATAGATTAGAGAAAATACTGAGCATTGGTGTGGATGAGAATTAATTTTTAGGTTATTGATAAGTATGCAAAACCCTACCTCTTCTTCTCCCCTTCCCCATTGATCATGAATTGTATGTGTAGTGGGGAAGGGACCTCAGTAGTGATCTTTTATGATCTTGTACCATTCTAGAACTTTCCATGGTTTTCTTTAGGTTAGACGTGGCTACAGAAGAAGGTACTGAACCAACCTTGGCTCCAATCCATTTTCCATCACAGCCTTTTGTAGACTTGTGGGGTCCCAATAACTGGGATGTCTTTGAAATGAACCCAAGTGTTTCCTCGGTACCTCCTTTTGTCAGATACATTTATTCTGGAGGTTGTGCTCGATCATTTCCAAAAGCACTGTCAGGCCTGTGACAATAAATATCAGGCTTAATTTAAATGAGTCAAAGTTCACTCTCATTTAGGGGCCATCTATTTAGCTGAATCACTGGAACAGTCATTCTCTTCTGTATGGCAATAAATAGAATTGGCTCGAAACCCATCAACAAACTTTTAAGGAAGAAATACAGTGATTTAATGGAGAATCTTTTTAAAAACACTCAATACATTGTCAGCTGTTGATGAGAGGAACATAAATGTGGATTTTTCTTCAATATTGATTAGTGGGGCATATTGGATGCCTCCAGACCCAATGCTGGTTTTCAGTGTAGGCATTGTGTGATGCTTATATTCTCCCCAAATCACCTAGACTTTGTACCAAGTAGACCCTAAATTTTCATTTTCTGACTGAATGTCATCTTTTGTGTTAAGTTTTTGTTTGATGATAGAGAAACATTGTCTTCATTAATATTTCACACTTTTTATAGGAGATACTACCTCTGTGACTTCATACTGTTCTGCTGAATGGTCCCTAGATTGTACTCAGGAAATGTTATTACAAGACTTTCTGTCATATTTTTTAAAAACGATGGTTTCCTCAGACTTGCATGGAACAGTGTGTGATTTCGGAGGAATGTTAATGGCTCCCTGAAAGAGGTCAAGAGGTCAAGTGGGTCACAATTACTGTGTTGTAGAAAATTGCCATAGCAAACAGTCTTCCTCAAAGGATGGTTCTGGGGGAAAGTCATCTTGTAGTTGGATCTCAGTTGATACTATTTCTGAAACTTCAGAAGTAAGTTAAGTGGAAAATGTGAAGTTTGAAATAGTGTTATTAATTAGAAAACACTGAACAGAGCCAATTAGCCTTTTTGTTGCAAGTTATTCCATTAAACATACGCATGGTGCCAATGGTAATAGATCTAATTTGGCATAAAATTGAGCTGTACTTAGGCTCAAATGTTTCATTTCCTTGTTTAAAAATGAGAATTAGATAAGGAACAGAATCCTTTTTAGTATCACTGATAAATAGCTGCACACACTGTTTGAGTGAAAAAATATTTTGAGACTCTGCTATTAACATGGAAATGGATTTTGAACATAATGATTTAAATCAAGAATTCTACTGAGCCTACTAAGAGCATAGCTTTAGAGCTGGGGACACATTACAGGTCCTTCGGTCCTATCCTCTCACTTGAGGGCTGAAGAAATTTAGGAAACTATTCACATAGGTAACAAGCAGCAGAGCTGGGATCCAGACTCACATGCCCTGACTCCAGACCCCGTGATTTTTGACAGTAATACTCTGTCTCATTCTCTTCGTAAGAATAGCAATTCAAGTCTACTAACATTGATTAAGCTCGTACCTAGTATAGGGCACCCCAGTGCCTTGGGTGGGCAGACAGTCATCACAGCATTTATTTCCACAACACAATGGGCTTTTTAGATGACTAAATAACTAAACATATTCTTCCTAGGCTTAGTTTCTTGATCAACAAAATGTAGGGATTGGATTAGACAACCTTAAAGGTACTTTCCAGGTCCAATGTGCTGCGATTCTGCCTATGCTTTGATAGGCTTTTAAAATATTTATTTATTTTTATTGTTACCTTTCCTATTCCAAGGGAAGAACATTCTTTATTAAAGACCATCCCATTTAGATTCTGCACAATTTATTTGAGCTGTCTTGGGGTTATCTGAAACGCATAAATGTCTGTTCTGAGTGAACCACTTTTGTTAGGGAGAAAGAAATCAGTTTCAGGCCATCACTGGTCAAGAAAAGTTTATTTAGAAAACCATTCTCTTTCCAGTTGGAGTAGCTAGATCCTTGAAGTAACTCTCTTGTATGTAACTCTCAAGGTGTGACTTGAAAAACAGCCTTTAAAAAGGCATCAGGTTGAGTTCTATAGAGCAGTGGGTTTCGTAGACAAAAAAAGCACACTTGTGATTAAATTATACAGATCATGGCATTAATTCTGGGTCCCTTTACAATACCTGTGAGAAATCAATATAACTTAACAATAGGGCTAAGAAGAACAGGGCTAAAGTAGACAATATTCATTCATTCTTTTCCTCTGGGTATGAATGAATTGAAATAGTATTGGAATTCTGAAGAAAATTAAGGTATATTTCAATTCAATTTCGTAAAGGGCTGTGCTCTTAAGTTAAAATATTGTAACGGTTTAAATAATTTCTTTGGTCTCGAATGGGCTGTTTTTAGGAAATGAATCTAATATCACATTTTTGCAAACAAATACACCCCCGTAGTTTAATGAGTTTATAATCTCATAGATGTGGGTACTTACTCCATTGATACAATTTATAATCCATACCTGCTTGCCTGTTGTATTGTATAATTATTGCTGCATATGTATATTGCATATATAATATAATACACATTTATACTAGTACATATATTCACATATGTATGTATGCATATATGCATGTATGTATATACACACACAGAAACTCACACACACTTATCTAATTTATTCATATACCAAATGGAAAACATCATAAAATTGATTACTGTCAAACTTCTAAAGCTTCTTTTTCTCCCCCCAAATAAGTTCTCTCTCAGTATTTTAGAATCTCACAAATAAAGGACAAAACAATAAAAACCCAAAACAAAACATGTAAATCAGAACAATTGTCAAGCTTCTCATAATACTCGGGAGCTTCTGTCAAACCAACCGTATCTTTGATGTGTTGAGGTCCTTTCCTTAGATGTTGTGGGCTCATGTTTTCGTTTTTTGATCGCAGTTGAGGGTTGTAGTCTCTCCAAAAGGGCCAAACGTTTCTTCTACTCCTATCAAAATGGATTTTTCCCTTCTAATGGAAGCCACTTCCCAGACTAGCCCACGCTGAGCTCACGTTAGTTTTTGGCACTCTCAAGTAGCCAGCGGAACTGAAGGAAGAAAGGGCATCACTTTTCTGTGTTTAGAAAACAGACTGGGGAAAGATTAGTATGGCTTGAAGGAAAAGAGGCTCATGGACATGAGAAAATGTTTCTTTTCCCAACTTGGAGAAATGTCAACCTGCTTCGTTTGACATTCAAGAGAAGTCGCCTGGGGTCCATCACCCACAGTAAGATTCCAGAACCTCCTACCAATGAATTAGCAACAAGGCAGGCACATTCTTCTCTTTCCTATCCATCCACCTCCTCTGATACACAGGAGAAACTTTCCTTACAATCAGGCTTGGGCAAGACCTTCATGCAAATGGTGGGGAAACTTTTGTTTTGGTGCTTGCATTGTCTGTCGCCAAAGATGGAATACATTTTTTCTCCATTCATCAGCAACAGCAGTCCTGCCCTCATTTGTTATTGGCCAGCAAATATGAAGCATTCCAGAGTTCAGAGCATTGCTTTTGCCTTTTAAAACTCCTCTTTTTGGGGGAATATAGGCTTAGCAAAGAAAGTCTGATAATCTTGCACGGAGTTCTGAGAATATATATATGTATGTATGTATACATGTATACATATATAGATAGATAGATAGATACACATTACATACACACACATACATACACACACAGATACAGAGTTGTAAAAGCCTCTAGGAGATAGCTAGTGGCTCAGTAGATAGAGCTCTCTACCTGTAGTGCAAAAGACCCGAGTTCACGTTTTGTAGCTGCGTGACCCTGGACAAGTCACTTAACCTCTGTTTGCCTTAATGGACTGGAAAAAGAAATGTCAAAACACTCCAGTATCTTTTTGACAAGAAAACCCTATGGGTGGCATTTGTGTGATATCGTCCCTGGGGTCATGAAGAGTGAGACATGATCAAACAACAAACAGCAATGTATCTTCAAATATCCCTTATTTTATAGATAAGGAGACTGAAGCTCAGAAAGGTAGTTGTACTGTACAGGCCTGCAGGGAGAGCTTTCAACCTAGACAAAGTAAGACAATTTATGTCTGTGACTAAAATAGGAAAAGCATGAAGTCATCTAAAAGATAGTCAAGAGAATTCAAATAGTCATGATGATGATGACGAAAAATGATCATGTTCACGTGACACTTGGATGTTTGCAAAGCACTTTACGAATACCTCATTTTATGCTCACAACAGCTCTTAGAGGTAGATGACATCATTATCTCCATTTTACAGATGAGAACACTGAGGCAGATCGGTTAAGTGAGCTGCCCAGCTGGTAAATGTCTGAGGCAGAATTTGATCCAGATCTTCCTGACTCCAGGTCTAGTAATCCATTTTCCATAAGAGGACAATGAAAAAAAGCTGGGGTAAATCAATCCATGCTCCCTTAGGTATCATCAATGTTACTTTTTCTTTTTAAATTCCTTCCCCAAATTACTTTCTCCCTCAATGAAATGATATAAGAAAATCAGGGAAAATCTTGTAGACTTGGAGTCTTGAAGATCTAGGTTCAAATCCTTATTAGCTGTGTGACCTTGGCCAAGTCACTTCTCTGGGCCTCAGTTTCCCAATCTGTAAAATGAGGATAATAAAATGAATACCTGTCTCACAGGGTGAATATGAATGAGTCTCAAAGGAGATAATGCACATAAAGTCCTTTGTAAAACTTAACTTATTTTAAAAGTGAGTGATCATTATTAGTAATCTCATTTTCATAATATTCTTTTATATAACTATTAAATTTGGCCCAGACTAGTAGTTTTTGAGCGGACCAACACTCCTTGCCGGATGATCCTGACTTGAGGATGAGTTTTGCTTTTGTTCGGATGGTAGAATTGGCCCCTTCGGCAGGCGGGTCTTGATGTCTAGGAAAGACAAAGGCATAGGAAGCTTAAGGTTGTAGAATGGGCTATAGTTGATGGAGCCCCCAAAACATATCATTTGAGGACCTAACATGGGAAGAAGGCAGAAAACGGTTGGCAAATATACTCTTGGCTATAGGCACTGAGAAATTTTTATCATGAAATCAAATCAAAATGGAGGCAGGCTAATAAGTGGGATTGAGGTAAGCTGGATTATTTACTCATCCTGAAAGGAAAAACAATTCAAGAAAAAAGGGGAGGGGAAGGTGGAGGACAAATATTGTTCTGCAATACACCCCTACCAGAGAAAGTTGGAACAGCTGCCCTACGTCGCCACCTGGAGCTTCTGTTCTGGTCCAACCAAATTGGTTGATCATCGATGATATTAAAAATCCAAAAGATGTCTAAGAAAGATTTCAATTTATATCTATCTACCCGTGACTTAGAAGGAAAACAGAACGAAACAAAATCTCCCTAAACTTTCTGTTTCTCTAAACAATAACTTTCCCTTAGAGCCTAAACAACAGGCTTTCACTTGAGTTACCATTGGTAGAATAAGAAGCTGTCTAAGAAAATTCTCCTTTGTCTTTGGTGGCAGTTGTGGGTGAAGATTATGCCTGTCATCCTTCTGTTCAGCTTTTCACTTTGGGCAAACCATACTTAGAATATCATGGATGTTTTTCCACTCTTGTTTGGCCCATCAGCACTGTCTATGGCTTTGTAAACGCACCATAGATGCTGGTGATGGATCACCTCCTTGGGCCAGCCCTCCTTCCCTGCCATAGTTCCTGTATGGTCCCCTTCCCCTCCCCCTTTCTCCCTCCTCCCTGCTGCTTTCACCATGTTTGTCAGAAGCATGACATTGGGGCTGGAGAAATGTCCTTGTTTATAAACTTTCCATCACCTGTAGACAGGGTCTTCCACTCTTTTCTCTTTCTTTCTTTCTTTCTTTCTTTCTTTCTTTCTTTCTTTCTTTCTTTCT
>CM053626.1:22008297-22037111 GCA_028646595.1 Phalanger gymnotis | reverse complement strand
CAGCCCTCCTTCCCTGCCATAGTTCCTGTATGGTCCCCTTCCCCTTCCCCTCCCCCTTTCTCCCTCCTCCCTGCTGCTTTCACCATGTTTGTCAGAAGCATGACATTGGGGCTGGAGAAATGTCCTTGTTTATAAACTTTCCATCACCTGTAGACAGGGTCTTCCACTCTTTTCTCTTTCTTTCTTTCTTTCTTTCTTTCTTTCTTTCTTTCTTTCTTTCTTTCTTTCTTTCTTTCTCTCTCTCTCACTCACTCTCTGTCTCTCTTTCTGTCTCTCTCCTTTTTTTCCTTCTTTCCTTCCTTCCTTTCTTTCCGCATTCGAAGGGACAGGATGTTGTTAATTTAAGTTTCATAAAAGTTATGGTGTGCTATATCTTTATTTGAACAGTATATTTCTTTCAAAATTTTTTTCTCTTTTCTACCCCCTACAAAGTTGTTTTTAATGGCACATACATTCCCCAGCTGTCTGAAATCCAATATCTTTCCTTCCCAACTTTTTTTCCTCTCTGATGTACATACAGGTTATTGTCTAATTTGTTCACTGGGCTAGCTGACCAAGGCTACTTAGCCAATGAAATGAAGGAATACTGTGGGATTTGACTCGTTTATTAAAGGAAGACAAAAGTGGTCTACTTTGCAAAGAGATCCCAGAAATAGCAAGATGGGTCCATTTCTGCCATATTCAAGAGCATCTGCCTAGACATGTCTTTTCCATGCGGATGTAAAGTGCTCCACCTAGTATGGAAACATTCACATTTACTATCTCTGTATAGATGTTTTTACATTTGCCTACCGCATCACACAAGCCACAAGTCTGCCGAGACAATCCTATCCTTGTTATGTACCTTTCTAACACTCCATCATTAATCACAGAGCCCTAATAACACTTTTTTGTCATGCTACGACAAGCATTCTGGCTCCAGCTCTGGGTCTGGCTCATTTACAACGGCCTGCCTGTCAGTTCAAAGCATCAGGGAATTAATATTGCAAGATGAAAAAGTGAAGTCCCTGAAACATCCTGTCTCATACACTTGTGGTCATTTAATTTTTTAAAAAGGATAACCGTTATAAAATAACCCCCCTGTAGCGTGAGCATGTAGGACAGGGTTCTTAACCTTTTTATGTCTTGGAGCCCATTGGCAAGCTGCTAACGCCTATGGACTCCTGTGTAGAATAAAGTTTTTACGTGCATAAAATAAAATCTGTAGGATTACAAAGGACACCGTTGATAAATACCATTACCAAAATATTTAGAAAG
Organism: Phalanger gymnotis; assembly: GCA_028646595.1. Taxonomy (NCBI): domain Eukaryota; kingdom Metazoa; phylum Chordata; class Mammalia; order Diprotodontia; family Phalangeridae; genus Phalanger; species Phalanger gymnotis. The sequence goes on along the minus strand of CM053626.1, from coordinate 22,035,854 downwards.
AAATAGCTCATGGACAGCTTGGGTTAAGAATCTCTAATAGGACTTTTCAGTTTGGGTTTAAAGCAAAGCCTGCCTAATCTGTCTGTAGCCTACTTTTTCAGGCTTATTTCATATTAGTCTCTGTTCTTCTCTCTCTCTTCCAGTTAAGCTGACTCGTCTTCACACTTGACATTCTCTTTTCCATCTCCACGCTTTTGCTCCCTGCATGCCCTCTATACCTGGAATCTATTTCCTTTGCACTCATGTTGGACTTTCTAGATTCTTTCAAGGCTCATCTCATACTTCTAAAGCCTTTCCCGATCACCTTTGGAAGGAGTGTTCTTTTTCTCTTCTTATGAGCTCTTAGTAAAATGTAAGCTACTTGAGGTCAAGAAGTGTTTTTGTCTTTGGATCCCCAGGACCTAGCACAGTGCCTTACATACATACAGCAGGTGTTTAATAAATGTTCATTGTTTTTGTATAGGAACATGAAAGTCTTTTGACCTAGTCTTTCCCTTCTCCCCCTCCACCTTTCATCCCTTCCATTGAGTTATTAAAATCCCCTACCCTCTGTCACAACATCTGAGTTCTTCATTCCGAGCTCTTTTGGAGGACCTTGCCTGGGGAAGATGTATTGCTTGAGCTCACCATTGTTTTGCACTTTTTTGTCCACCTGAGGACAAAGTTCGTTACATATACCACTAAAACCAATTTGCCATTACTTATTTATTTACCCACTCACCTATTAATTAATCTAGTCATCTATCTATCTATCTATCTGTCTGTCTATTTTCTGTTTATGTATCTAGAAAAGGAAAACGTTCTCCCCTCAACATATGTTTTCTATGTTGATGTATGGAGTGACCTTGGAGCCACCCAAATCCCGGTCCACCTTTCACTTGCTCACTGACTTTTCTGGTGAATTAGAAGTAAAATCGAAAGCCTCTTTGAGGATTACAGAAAAGGAATTCCACATGTGTGAGTGTGTGCTGGCCCCGGCGATTTGTTTTAGAGCACGGCCTCACTAGCGGCAAATGAATATAATCTGAACATGCTTTTAAAAGATTAAAACACAGAAAAGATGAAACTGGCAAGGCTTTTGAATTTTTATGGGGTAGAGGCCATTTATGTGGCCCATCCTATGTATTTTGAGACCAGTCTTAGGGGAGACCTTAAGATAAGTGATTTTGCTGATTTTCTTCTATTCTTCCAATATGTTAAGATGCTGCTAAGACTATAAAACCCTAAGTGATGAGTCCTTCTCTCTTTCCTTGCTATCTTTTTATTAGCCTTTATTTTTAGGAGGTATTTTACGCAGCTAAAAGCTTATGTTACCTACTTATTTTTCGAGCTGGAAGGTAACTCAGAGACTGTTTTGTCTGAGCCCCTCACTTAACAGTTAGGGGAACTGATTTCCCCAGGTTCACACGGCTTCTGAGCGGCAGAGATGGGATTTGGAAGGTTGGCTTGTGACTCATAGTATAATAAAAAGCACACCAGTGCCAGAGTCAGATTCCGCCTCTGACATTCACTACTGGTGTGACCTTGAGCTGCTCAACCTCCAAGCCTCAGTGTCCTCATCTGTAAAATCTAGGGGCTTGGATCAGATGCCTTCCGAGTTCCCTTTCAGTACAGTGACTAGCTGGGCCTAGAATCAGGAAGATCTGAATTCAAATCCAGCCTCAGATATGTCCTAGCTGTGGGACCCTGGGTAAGTCACCTAACTATCTCTGCCTCAGTTTCCTTAATTATAATATGGAAGTAATAACGGCACCTACCTACAGTTCAGGATCAAATGAGACAATATTTTTAAAGCACTTAGCACAGGGCTTGGCACACAGTGAGTGCTCAGTTAATGTTCCCCCCCTTCCTTCCTATGTTCTTATGACTATAAATTAAATTCTTTTGCTAATGAATCATCCTTTCTTTCAATTTCATTCCAGTTACTGTTGTTTTCATTTATAGAGGGCATTCTTTGAAGGGTGTTGCAAGATTCAGGTGTAAACCAGGCTGTTACCATGAAAAAACAATTTCTAAAACAGGTTGATGATTTCCATCCAATGGAATGCTCTGGGTGTTGGACCCAGTAACCATTTCTTTGTCTATTCCAGTGGTTCATTCACTTGTTAAGGCTTAACTTGTCCAGATGAACGGATTAAGGGCTTTCAAAATTTCTTATTTGTTCTGTTGAGTAGGAGCCTATTTTATTACTCAAAATATTATAACAGTCCCTCGAATACAGGAGACACAAGATAACTCCTAGTTGAGGGGTGGGGAACCCCACCCGTGGCCCTCTAGGTCCTCAAGTGCAACCTTTTGACTGAATCCAAACTTCACAGAACAAATCCTTTTATTAAGGGGACATGTGGCCTCGAGGCCCTAATCTTACCATTTACTGCCAATTAGCTTACAAGAATGCCATATGTCTATTAGAAGCCTATCAATTTGAGATACATCTGTTGCTCAGGCGTTTTGGTCATGTCCCACTCTTTGTGACCCCATTTGGGGTTTTCTTGGCAGAGATCATGGAGTGGTTTTCCCTTTCCTTCTCCAGCTGATTTTACAGATGAGGAAACTGAGGCAAACAGGGTTAAGTGACTTGCCCAGGGTCACTCAGCTATTATGTGTCTGAGGGCGGATTTGAAATCAGAAAGATGAGTCTTCTCGACTCCAGGACCAGCACTCTATCCACCCAGCTTCCCTTAGCTAGCATCATTAACTGGCAATTCTCTTTCTTTGATTCAAAATTCTTTTGTGATAAAGTGAATACTCAGTGTTTCCAAACATAGTTACTGTTCAACCTCTACCAGTTGTCCCCTGATGCTTCTCGGGGTTGTGGAAGGTTCTCAAAGGCTGTAGGAGTCAAGCAGAAGGAATGGAAGCCCTTACCAAGCTGAGAGACCTTGATGTGAAAGACTGGGCAATGAATTCCGCATCTGCCACCTGTGAGCCTGCCTAGATGACTTTAGCAGGTGTTTTTAACCTGGGAACTTTTTTTTAATAACTGTTTTCAATATAATTGGTTTCCTTTGCAATTTTATGTATTTTACTTTAAGTATTAAAAAAATCCCAAACCATTAAAGAAGAGGGCAATAGGCTTCACCAGATTGCCAAAGGAGTCCACAGCACAAGCTAAGAAGCCCTTCTGTAGGGTCTCATTATAAGCAGATTGTTCACTAAAGGATGAATTCCTTTATATACAACAGTCATAAAGACTGCTCATTAAGGTAGAGAGGGATCATGATCTGGGCAGTGAAGGGTGTGCCTAGACTGGTAAAACCAGTGTTCCTTGAGGCAATACACGTGAAGAGGTGGAAGAGACCTCAGAGGTCAGTGAGTTCAACCCCTTTTATTTTAAAGATGAAGAGGCTGAAGCCCAGAGAGGGTAAATGACTGCAAGTTAATCCAAGTCATAAGTGTTAGAGGTGGGATTTGAACCCGGTTCCTCTGATTCGAGAGGGAAAGTGAATACAGTCTAGTTTCAAGGAAATATGGTGCGGTGTATAGGGTACTAGACTAAGGAGGAGGAAAACCTAAGTTCATATTCCACTCTTAGACACTCATGAACCATGTAACCCTGGGCAAATTATTTAATCTCACTACTCCTTACTTTTATCATCTATAAAATAAGGAGGGGGGCCTTGGTGATCTTTGAGGTCCCTTCTGGCTCTAAAGGTATGTTCCTGTGATTCGACAGATACTCAAATCCCACCTAAGCTTCTTTTGAAATTTTTCTAAGTTGGAAAAATCGTATCATTCTCCTCAACTTATCCCCGTGAATTTATCCATGTCTAACTAGCTGCTTACTCTAATATCTTCATCTAGGGATGTGTAGACAGACTTTAAAGCAATTTGATTAATATTTTAGCTTGTGGTCTTTACGTCAAGGAATTAAAGCTGTCCATTAGTAGCTTGTTTGAAATACAACAGTGAGGGACCATATTCACGGGAGAGGACATAACGATAATTCCATTTACCTTAATTCATTGTTTAAAAAATAAGCCAATTTCATGTAACACGTGCAGAATGCAAGGCTGAAGGGGGCTCTACACTTATCTCTGTAGTGTCCTTTGAGGAATATGAGGAGTCCGGCTTTAGGTTCTTTTTCCAGGACTTTACCATGGGGCTTGAGTACCTCACTGATCAGCCTTTGTCTCTTTTTCCAAAACTATGTTGTTGTTGTTGTCACCTTAGGGCCAGGCAGCCAGAATCTCTAACACCACAGACCTATATTGGCAGAGCATCTGATTGGCTTCCTGGTAGAACCAACTGTTTCAATTACTAGATTATTTCTCTTTCTTTAGAAAATGATACATTTTTATCTGGTCATAAGAGTCACTTCCCAACAAACACTCACAAAAGTAGGTCCCTCCCAAACAGGTAAGTAAAATCTCCTAATAGAGGCGCTTAATTAGTCAAGAAGAGGGAAGAGAAGGGAGGGAAGGGAAGCGAAAGAGCATTAATGATGTGCCTACCATGTGCCAGGCACTGTGCTAAACACTGTGCAAACATTTGAGCCTCACAACAACCCTGCCAGGTAGGTGCTGTTATTATCCCCATTTTACCATTAAGTAAACTGAGGCAGAGAGGTTAAGTGACTTGTCCAGGGTCACATAACTAGTGAAGTGTTCAAGGCTCAATTTGGACTTGGGTCTTCCTGACTTGAGGAGGCCTGGACCTCTATCCATTGCTCGACTTCGATGCCTAGCCAAAGTATTTATTAAGTTTTTACTACATTCCAGGCACTTCACTAATCTCTGGGAATAAAAAGAAAAGCAAAAACGTGGTCCCTGCACTCAAGGAGCTCATATTTTAATGATAGAAATTGATGAGTCACTTTACTTTCTTTTAAAAATTTAATTTAAATTTTAAATTAGTGTTTCTTTCCCTTCCCCTCAGAGGGGAAAATAAAAGATTGTTAAAACCCCTGTAACAAGTATGCATAGTCAAGCAAAGCAAAAAACCAGTTTGGCCAGGTCCAAAAAATGTCTCTCATTGTATCTTGACTCCACCATGTCCCAGTTAGGAGGTGGGTAGCAAACTTCATCACAGGTCTTTAGAATAAAGTTTGGTCATTGCAATTATCAAAATTGTTAGGTCTTTCAAGGTTGTTTGGAAACGCCTCTTTCCATTGGTATAGGCACCAACAGAAAGGAGCAATCAATGCCTGTCTGTGGTGTTTGATGAGTTTTGTTGCCTTCTAATGTCATCTTTATTGACATGGCTATGATTTTCACCTTGTATTTCTTTTGTATATGCTTATGTGTGTCCTCTTGGGATAGGAATGTAAACTCACTGAGGGCAGGGCTTGTTTCACTTCTGTCTCTTTATCACCAGCGCCTTTCACAGTGCCTGGCCCGTGGGCTACACTTAATGGATGCTTGATGATGCTTGATCATCGTGTATCTTGTCCTTTCCACCTTCTTTTCTTCATTCCAGGTCTTCCCATCTGTCTTGGCATCCTCCATATTTGTCATTCCTCAGGACACAGTGATATCCCATTGCATTCACAGGCTACAGTTTGTTCAGCCATTCCCCTATCTCCGTCAGACCATCTGTTTCCATCTTTTTGCTATTCCAGATGGAGCTGCTGGGAACATCTCGGTAGAGATGGATGGGTTCAAGAGAAGCAATGGAGTATAGAGGACCTAGGGCCAGCTGTGGGAGCAGGAACGTGTGGGTTCAAGTCCTTTCTCTGACACATACTGGCCATGTGTCACCGAGATAGTTACTTAAACTCTCGCAGCTTCTAAGACTATGTGTTACAGATAAGTTGCTGACCTATATTAGCTGAGTGAGTTTCTCCAATAGTAATTAATCACAACAAGGAAATTTGAGGTTCACATAAAAGAGAAATGGACACACAACTTTCTTTTATATACTAAACTATTCTATAAAGGAGTGGGGCAAGGGGAAAAGATGACTTTTGTTTTTACATCACAACGGATGTTACCCTTACCTAACACACACACACACACACACACACACACACACACACACCACACACACATACACAGAGTGCCCTTTTCCTTGTAAAAAGAAAAACAATTGAGCAAGACTTGCCAACATATTTGAAAATGTATACAGTACTGTGCATCCATAATTCTCCCCATTCCCGCCCACCCCAACCACAACACACATATTTCTGGGTCCAGATTGGTCATCATATCCATACGGTATTTAGCTTCATTTTAGCATTTTCATTTACATTATTTTCATCACTATGTACATGACTTTTGAGCTCCTGCTCATCTCATTCCACCCTTAGTCCATTCAAATCTTCTCATGCCTCTCAGAATTCTTCCTTCTTAAATTCCCTTGCGATACAGTGATAATAAAATTGTACTCGTCTAACTTAATAATTAGTTCACTATTCCCCGATGGATGGGCAGCTGCTTTTCTTTTAATTCTTTGCTCCCCCACGAAATGCCACTATAAATATTTTGGGATATTTATTTCTGCTTGAGACTTCCCCAGGGTATAAGCTCTGAGTCTTGGGCCATGACTGAGTAATTGACTTTTCTAGCCTAATTCTCTGCTGTCTTCCAGGATGGTTCATATGATATCACTGCAGTGCAGAATAATTTGCCTCAGTTCCAGTGTGGACAAGACTAAACAAACTTGGTCATGTGGCCCATTGCATATAGTTACTCTACTCCAAGCAAGCAAATAGAGATGAGCTATGAAATTTTAAGACTTTGCCTTGAAACATGATCCAGTTGACTTATAAAAGCTGAGTTGTTGACAAAATGTGCAGTCAATATCCAAATGAATGTGGTTACTTCATTTTATGTCAACAGAGAAGGTGAAAAGTGCAGCCTCAACTGGCTGGGTAAGTTTGGAAGGAGGGGCTGGGAAAATACAAGAGACAACACAGAGATAGAGGGTAAGATTTAGTAGTTTGCTTCACGGTGGTGTTGAGAAGTCAGTGGTACAAAGTTCAGGCAGGTCACAGAAAGTGCATACACTTCCTTGTGGTATTCATGGAAAAGAGCTTAAAATGTCGCCCACTAGGAGAGTTCCAATGGTAGTTAATGGGCTGCTCCTGCTCCTGCCACACCTTTTGATGCAGGGTTAAGAGAAGTCACCTCACTTTTCATGGACTATGTTGCTACAACTAAAAACAAAATACTAGGGCATGATTTTGAAGTAAGGCACTGAGGCCTTCCAAAAAAGGACAGAATATAGCAGAGTCAGCACTTACCTACTTTGGAGAACAGTTCCAGGAAGGACATATTAGTCTTAGAAAGAAGGGCAGACTTAGAAAGCATCAAGTGTATTGGCTTTCTAGCTACCATATTATGTACATGGAAAAGGTGAATGACACTGCATAGAGTTCTGGGCCTGGATTTTGGAAGATCTGGGTTCAAATCTTACCTATGATTTTAATAGCTCTTACCATGCAGGACCATTGTGAGGTTCAAAGGAGACAAGATATTTCAGTTTTTATCTGTTCTTAAAGTGCTTTATCAATTAATCAACTGGAATTTATGAGGCACCTGCTCCATGATCCCTTGTAGACATTGGAGAGAAAAGATAAACATAAAAGTTTCCCCCAGCTCCTCAAGGAACAATTTGGTCCATTAAAATTATTACATAAATTTTTGGCTTAATCTGTCCCCTGGAGCAAATTACTGTGGATATATTTAGTCCCTTTTTGCCTCTGTGTAGGAGGAAAAATGATTAAGAAATGACTGCATTAGTTTCTTATTGACCCCTAGACCAGGTCATTGGAGCCCAGCATTACCATAAGTGCAAAAGGCTGGAATAATTCTGGGCTTCACCGCAAGGCAGAGCATTTGTTCCAGACAAAGTAATGTTTTCCCAACTGAACATCTCTGCCCATTTGGCACGACCTTTGTTTTTGCCCCTACAGTTGACCTTGGAAGTGGCTTGCCTTAACCATGATGGATGCACCACAAGATTTATCCTCACGACCCAAAGGTTGAGTCTTAAGCTGTTGAGAGCCTGAAAACTGCTTAGTGAGGCTAGGCTTGGCAAACCTTTGCTTCCTAATAATCCTTCCAGAACCTCATCTAATTTTGCTAATTACCAAGAGGGAAAATCTACTCCCAGGCTGTCCTTTTGAATGAGTGAGACCCCAAGCACTTACCCATAACAGTATTAAATACAGGAAGACCCATCGTATAGAATATTAAACAGAATGAACAGAAAAAGACAGAAATATGTCACACTTGTGGAGAGGAGAAGTAATTTCATGGGAGTATATTAATATGCCATAAGAAAGGGAGAAATGATGAGAGTGCAATGATTTCAACCCAATGGTCTGCAGCAGAGGTGTCAAACACACTGTGTGCAGCCCATAACACTCCTGAGTGTGACCTGAACCGGATGGAAGTATAATTGAGAAATATTTAACAAAACAAAGAAAAATATAATAAAACATAGATATTACATTTTAAAATGGAGTCAATCTGCAGTCTGCAGGGATTCTCATGCATAGTATAGTGGTCCTAGTTTCTGTTTGAGTTTGAGTATATCACCAAAAATATGTGAGGCAAATTGTTTTGTCTTTTCCCCCTATAGGCTGGTTTATAAATTTAGATTTTATCAGGAGAAAAAACAGACAGCAAGTGAGACAGCTTAACTGAAATGTCTTTTGGGTGCAGTGGAAAGAAAGTACATTGGACTGGGAGTCCAAGAACCTGGGTTCAAATTTTGGCTCTGCTATTTAGCATCTATGTGACCTTAGACAAGTCACTTAACTGCTCAATGTCATCATTTCTAAGATGAGGGGGTGGGCTCCGTGAGACCTGGCTCTAAATCTGTGGCCCTGTGGTCCGAATCCCTCATGGAGTAAGCATCTCCACAAAGCACGAGAGACTTTCTCTGGTTTTCTCATCTTTGTCACAGGAAATCCAGAGATTTGTATCGGAGTCTGAAAATCCAAACCTAAAAGGTCGCCCTCTTCATAATGTTTCATGAACTTTGCTAAATGAAATATCTATTGATCAGCTTTTCTTTGAGACAATAAATTCTCCATGTCTAGTCTGTCATTTCAATTATGTTTTTTGCTTGCACATAATGAAAATAAGCTTTTACACCTAAAATGATTTTTTCTTCAAATTAACAGATTTTAAGGGTACAGATAGCTGTAATTTGTTTGCCTCTCAGCACTGCAGAGGAAATGAACATTAAACCAGATGTTCTAAGTAGGGGGACTCTTCTCCAGGAAAGATTTAGGTTCCATAGAGGCTGCATGAACTCTGATTGTTGGTTTTGTATGTTCCCAGCCGTCTTTCCTGATTCCTCTCGCTGCTAATGCTCTCCCTCCTCAACTAAATTGTGCTTAATAATGACTTTGTATGTATTTGTTTTTATTCTATATCAGTGGATCTTCTTTCTTTCTGTCTTTCTTTTTTCTTTCTTTTCCTTCTTCCTTTTCCTTCTTTCCCTCTCTCTTCCTTTCTCTCTTTTCTTTCTCCCTCTTTTCCTTCTTTCTTTCTCTCCCTTATTTCTCTGTCTCTCTGCCTGCCTGCCTCTCTCTGTGTGTGTCTCTTTCTCTGTGTATCAGTCTCTGTCTCTCTCTGTTTTTGTCTCTGTCTCCTTCTGTTTCTGTCTCTCTGTGTCTCTATGTTTCTCTGTCTCTGTCTCTGTCTCTCTCCTTCCTTCCTTCACTGTTTTTCTTGTCTCACTCATTTGAATGTAGGCTCCTTGTGGGCAGGGATTCTTTAATTCTTTATATTTGTATCCCTGGTGCTTACCACCTTGCCCTGCACAGAGTAGGACAGAGACCAGATTAGTGATTTCATTTGTATAAGGAAATTTCATTTGAGGAAACTTTCTCTCCTGATGCAAGTTGCACCTTCCTTACAACTCAAAAGTCTTAGAAAGTTGTCCAGGTAACATTGATATTTTGGTGACTTGTCCAGGGTCCCACAGCCATCATGTCTCTTAGGTGGGAACCCAAGTCTTCCTGCCTTTGAGGCCATCTCTACATCCACTAGGACAGGATGCTTTGGAACATAGTAGGCGCCAATAAGTACCTAGGACAGCTAGATAGTGCAGTGGATAGAGCACTGGGCTTGGGGTCAGGAAGACCAGTTCGAATCTGGCCTCGCTAGCTGTGTGACCCTGAACAAGTCACTTAACCCTGTTTGCCTCAGTTTCGTCATCTGTAAAATGAGCTGGAAAAAGAAATGGCAAACCATTCCATTATGTCTGCCAAGAAAACCCCAAATGGGGTCACAAAGTGTTGGATGTAACTCAAAAAATGACTGAACAACAACCAAAAAATAAATATTTGCTGATCAACTGGATTGACGGATTGGAAGAATTCATTTGTGCTTTGTACTGATACTAGGTTCTATGATACAAAAAGAGTTAAGAACCCCAGAACTGGATTCTCAAGAAGCAAGACTGAAGTTTAAGCCCCAACTCAAAAGTCTCTGCTTTCAAAGTGTTCTTTGAAGACAGAGGCTGGTTTTTGCCTCTCTTTGTATCCTTATTGCTTAGCACAGTGCCTGTCACATAGTAACCCCTTAGGAGTGGGCACGAGGGCACCCTAGGGGTAACCCTTGGACTGAACCTTGAAGGGAGCTCAGGATTCTGTAAGGCAGCAGTAGGAAGGACAGTGTAAGAGGCATGTGTGAATGCTTGTACAAAGGTACAAAGAAGGAAGATGGAATATGATGTATCAGGAAATGGACAAGTGGTCCAGCTTGGCTGAACCTTAGAGTGATTGAGGAGAAGAGTAAGCTGTAATCAACCTGGAGGTGGGCCAAGGCCAGATTCCCAAAGGCTTTAAAGGCTACACGAAGAAAGGAATCTGCAGTTTATCCTTGGGAAAGCAGGCAGCCTTCAGAGTTTCTTGAGCAAGTAGAGATATAGCCCAAAATCCAGGAATATCAGTTTGGCTGCTGTGAGGATGGATTGGGAAAAGGGACCTCTGGAGGCTGGGGGAATACTTAGGAGCTGTTGTACAGGAGAGAGATGGAGAGGGCCAAAACTACAGGCATTGATATTTAGGAGTTGGGTCCCTTCTGTATCAGCTGGAGCATGTGCTTCTGGGATAACTTGGGGAGCAGGTACTGGAGAAATGCCACTCCTAAGAGGTGTAGGAATAGAATAAATACTCTTATTTGTTTTTGCAAGATTTCTTTGAGATGCTTTGATTGGGGGGCAAGGGCTTGGAATACTTATGGAAATACTCTCAGTAAAAAAGTCCCCTCTGCTAAATCCTCTCCTCTCCATCACAGCCAGAACAAGTCTCTACTTGCAAGCCTTCACAGGGACACAAAACTTTGCCTATGATTCCTCCACCCTTCAAACGGTTTTCTTTCAAACCTTCAGAATATCCAGTGATGATGCATAAGAGAACACTTCTGTTCAAAAATCGCCTACCAAGAAGGCGATTTTTTGCCATGGACTTGTGAGTGGTTCTCTCTAGGAATTTCCACTGGACCCACAGACTTCTGTAGACACAGGACATAAGACAAATATGTGAATATTCTAGGGCAAACTATAAAGCCTCTGGCAGAGTTTGGGTTCTCATGAGCAGAGGAATGAGCCCTCATTGCCTTCCTAGGTTAAATCAGGGAGTTGGTGTCTCTTGGCTACAGAAAAATGGAAGGGACCGTTTCTAGACCAGTAAAGGGAAATTTTCTTAGTCAATCTCAAGAAAACATCTTTGAAAGCTAGGGAAGCGTGACAAACTTCTCCCCTCTGTAAGAATAGCACTGATGGCTTAAATGCACCTGCCTTCCAGGGCTCTTGTGAGTATCAAATGGAATAACACGTAACATGCTTTGCAAGTCATAGAGTACCATGTAAATCCCATTATTAATTATCAACAGCACCAGCGCCACCACCACCACCACCACCACTGCCATCATTATTTCTTTGCTTTTTACTGATTGGTACCAAAAGTTGCATCAATATCACGGAAGGTAAGCCTTTTGAGACCAGGTAGTGGATAGAGAGCTGGCTTTGGAACCAGGAACACCTGAGTTGAACCTCACTCCTGACGCATAATAGCTGTGTGAATCACTTAACCACTCGGTGTTCTAGGTAACTCTCTGACCATACATTGTGGAGATGCCAGTCTTCATTGGTAGAGGGACTTTCCTCTTTGGAGAGTTCTACATGCCAGGGAAATAACAAATTTAGTCCCTATTCCTACCTTCCTATCCTCAATGTCGAGCACAGTGCCTCGCACAGAGTATGTATTTAATAAATGCTAAACTGAACAGGATAGTTCAATTTAACTGGCTGTAGAAGGATGGTCTCCCTTCATACAGATCAGGCTGGCAAGTTGTGGTGGCCAGGAGATTTGTTACCCTGCAGTCGTCCTGGACATAAGCATCTCTAGGCTGCCTGGGTGAGTTTTTAGATCTTCAGATTTTTAGTCTACACTGAGGTCTGTACTTGAAGGGTTTCTAGTGTGGTAGTGACTTGTCCTGGCTCATCTCCATAATCAATCTGAGTGTGAGTTTAAGAGGAAGGAGTTGAGAAATGGTAGACTGAGAGATAAAAGACTAGAGCCAAGATTTCACTGGTGCAGAGCATTACCAAGTGAGACCATTTTTTTTCTACCACCGTAGCTCAGCATTTATGGGCTTAGGCAGGTGTCGGGAATTCTGAGCCGTTAAGTGAATTTCCCAGGGTCACATGACTAATATAGGATAAAGGTGGGACTTGAATCTGGGTCTTCTTGGCTTTGCATCCAGAACTCTGTTCATGATTCTATGATGACTCTTGAGACATTACAGACCCTAAAAATGTCGAAGGGCTGTTGACTAGGTGGATAGAGTTAATCGACATGGATTAAGGAAGACCCATATTCAAATCTGGACCCAGATACTTGCTAGCTGAATGACCCTAGGCAAGTTACTTAGTCTTATCTGCCTCAGTTTCCTCAGCTATAGAAGGGTAATAATAGTACTTAGATTGTTATGAGGAAAAACGGGTTAATATTTATAAAGCACCTTGTATGCCTTCAAGAGCTATGTAAATGCTAGCTATCATAGGGAAGGAGGAGACTTCTTTGTTGTTATAACAGATAAGGCTGATATTAGTGAATAGATGGGTAGATGTTTTAGTTCTCTATAAGGAAAAACATTCTAATAGCATGTTTAATGTTGGAATGGACTTCCTCGTCAGATTGCGAGTTCCTCATCACTCTAGGTATTCAAGTCAAGATTAGATGACGACCACTGAGGGGTATCATAACGTTGCAGGTCCTTTCTACCTCTGATTCTATTTTGTATATTCAAAATTGGACATAAATGCTAATTATTTATCGACTTTTAAATAAATATCTATTAAATAATGGGATGTACCCAGGAGGACTGGACTTGTAGTCAGAAAACCTAGGTTCTCATATTAGCTCCACCCCTTACCGCTTGTGTGACCCTGGGCAAACGAATCGCCAAAATTCTTTTGGTCTGAGCCTCCTTATCTGTAAAATGGGTCAGCTAGATGAGATAACCTCAAAAATCCTTCTGATCTCTAAATCAGTGATGCTATGAAGCCCTCTTTTGTCACCTTCTCAAAAAGCAAACCACAGTCATGATGTATTCCCCAGTGGTCTCTTTGCCACTCACTATTTTTATGACCTTAAGTATAAGTCATTTCTTTTCTGCCTCTGTTCCTTTCCCTCCAAGTGACGAGGATGAGGTAAGACCAGCTGCCTTCATCTAAGGTCCCTTGGAGCTCATTCTGTGAGCCTTTGTCTGAAGGACGCCCGCCATTCGTTCCTTCTTGTTCTAAATCTGGGAGGTTGTATAAATACAGTCCGTGATTGTTCTAGCTGGTCACTCCAGGCAGAGTAACAGTAAGTCAGTCCACAAGCTTTGATTAAACACTTAACTGTGTGATGACTGCTTAGGTTTTCTCAGCTGGTCCTTTTTAATATTTAGTGGCCAAGAAAAAATGCAAGAAACGTCTTTAGGAGGCCATTTCATTCCCCCTGTATTTTTAAATTAAAACAAATTAGGTTTTGGCTTCAAACCTGAAAAGCTAAGTCATCATTCCCTAATCTATTCAGGTAATGACTTCAGGGAAAAAAACTGAAGAACATAAAGACAGAAACCTCTTTGAAATAGTCCTTTGGAGAATCATACAAAACATATTTCATATAGGACTATCTTTTGGTTCATTATTTGGCTAAGCAAAATTAGTAGCAGTTCATACTTGGGTTTTTTCTCCCCTTTTGAGGGGTTTTGAGGGAATAATCTCAGGGCTGCATTGGGGGTTCAGGTGATGGCAACAAGATGAGACTTATCAGGGTTCAGCATTCACTTGAATAATATAAATAATAGCTGTCTGCTCAGCACTCCAAGTCAGGGGACAGGGAACAGACAGAGCAGTGGGCTGTTGCTACATACACAGAAAATTTCTCATTTTTTTAATGCCAGGACTTTTGTTTCTTGAAGTAATTATACTCTGGAGAGAGGAAGCAAAGATGGAGACAATTAGGAGTGACCTTGCATCTCAGGGTTGTTGAGAACTATTGAATGAGTGGTTGATAGTTTCATTGCCTTCATTCGAAGGGGAGCCATTCAGAGAAGGCTCTAGGCCCAGACCACCAGTAGACAAAAGACACTTATATAGAAGGTTCGACTTCATGGGAATGTCCTATAATGAGTGCTCTGGACAAAGCAAAACACATCAGCTAATGACCTTGAATCCGATTTTCTAATCTTCATGGAACCTTTCTGAAACACTGAGTCCCAGGACTTTTTTTCTTTTCCTCGTCTGCTTTAAGGGCTGTCTTTGGAGTGCTGTCATTGTTTAACTTAAATGCATGAAGTTGGCAGGGAATTTCTATAAAGCAAATAAAACTCTCCCCGGAGCAGCCCGCGAGGGGCAATATTGTAGAGATCACTCATGCCCTCATCCTGGTCTTCACTGCTCCCAGGATCTCAGTGGGTAAACACTGCTGACACCATATTCCAAAATTCAATAAACCATTTGGAAGGCCCCTGACATTTGTGGGAAAGGCAGGGAGGCCCCTTTCTGCTTTGGTCCCGTTTGCTGAATGTTGTGACTGCCAATGTCTTCAGGTTTGTGAGATATTGTAACAGTCTGAAATGAAGTGGAATGAATTATGATTTTGCTACTGAAAAGGACCCAACTGTGTTGTGCTGGAGACCTGCTGCATTCGGAAGGTATCTGGGATCCTAGAAAGAAAACTTAAGAGGTGGCCTAGCCCAACAGCTTCATTTTATAGAAGAGAAAATGGTGGCCCAGGAAGGCCAAATGAATTGCCCAACAGGACAGAGAGTAGTTGGCAGAGGTGAGAATTAAACCTATGACCTTTTATACCAAATCCAGTCTGTTTTCAGTGACAGATAGGCCAAGGCGTCATCACGTACCCCCTCCCCCTTTTAGAGAAAGCAATCATCTAAGATAGGAATTTCCCAGATACAGAAAAGGATCTTGTCCAGCTTAGCTTCAACTTGACATTCTAAAGTACTAGATTTCTGCTGAAGGTGGGGGGAGGGGATCCCGAGACGCTTTCATTCTGTGTTTCTTAGCCCATTTCTTCTATGGATCTCAGGCCCTCCTCCTTTGGACCCTGCCACCTTTCTCCTGATGCCAGGGAAGAGCTGAGTTCTTCTGGATTGTTTTTCGGCCCTGAGTGTTTACTCAGCAGCTTCATTTTCTGAGGAGTTGTTGAAAGAACAGAAGTTGGTAGACTCTGCAGCCCTGAACAGAGGAGGCTTTCTCTGTGGCTTCGAGCCCAGACACTGTCAAATCTTTTTTTTTTTCCTGCTTCCTGGCCAGGCCTAGACACTTATTGAGAATCCTAGAAGTGTTAGCCTTTGGGTTTTTAAACATATCCATTCTTGAACAGTTGCTGGTATGGTCCCCGTTTCTCAAGGATGGGCTGACATATTGTTGAAAGTGTAGGAAACATCACTCTTGCGTGGAAACAGTAAATCTCTGTGGTTGGAGTCATTTGGGCCTGAGGTCCAGTCCATGAGTGGGATTTGTCTTTTCTATAGGCCCTCTGGCAGCCTTGGCTCCTTTTCCATTGAAGAACGAATCTGAGATTTCTTCATGGGGTTTACTCCCTTCACTGGTATGGAGCCTAGTCTTACCTGTCTCTGCCTCAGTTTTCCCATTTTTCAAAGGGATTTCTAAATTCCTTTCAGACTCTTAATCCATGATCAAATGAACTTGTGTGATTCTTTAATTGGTCACTCAATAATTATTTACTAATGTGCCAGGGAAGAGAGAGCTGTTCTGGAGTGAGGAGAACCTGCGCTCAAGTTCCGATATGTAGGGAATGGGTGATCCTGGCCGAATCCCCTAACCGCTCATGTGTTGTTGACTGTTGTTGATGTGTTGTGTTGATGTGTGTTGTTGACTGTCTTGATGTGTTGATGACTGAAAACTAAATAGTTATGAGCTATTAAAAAAAACCCACCACCAACTAGAACATATCGGACTATGCTGGGAGTATAAGGTCTAAAGAGCAAATAAGCGAAGGCTGAGGAAGACAAGGAGAGATGAGTCATAAACAGAAGGGGTCGGGGCAAAGTTGGCTGTACCACTGTCTTCTGGGCATCAGAGGGGTGCTTACAGGGACTGAGGGATTTTCCTCCTCCTCACTCCATTGCAGTTGCTTACATGTGACAACTATCCATGTCTGTGCATCTATGTCTGTGGTTTTTTTTAAAGGCTAAACTGAAAATGTTCAGATGAAAATTTTACAATAATAAAATTTTCCAATGTTGATCAAATGGGTCCTTGAGAATGGCAGGAGGAACTCTGAGATTTCTGCCTGTCCCGGTTCCTTCACCCCCGTGGGTTGTTGGCCAAGGAAGGGAGCAGAGCTGAGCCCCTTCCGCTTCCTGCCCACAGAGGGACGGGTTTGGGTGACTATTGATGCCTCTCAGTCATTGCCCAGTCCAGAGCTTTTGATGCTAGAAGGGAGAGAACTGGGCAAAACTAGTTTGTAGGCTGCCCCAAACAAGAATTTCCTAGGCAGTTGAGGTCTTAGGGAAACCTTTAACCAATTCAATTCAGTAAATGTTCATTAAATGCATAAATGGTGCAAGGCCTTGTGCTAGATTCTAAGGTAGATAAAACGGTGAATAAGGTAGAATCCCTACCTTCCAAGAGGTCACAGTTTAGAAATAAGAACAGGCATTGCTTTTTCTCAACAACACGAGCCCTCCCCAAGAGCCCTAGAGTTACCTCTGAAGTGCTTCTACCACTCTTGGATTCCATTATCCCCTTTCCATCTCTCCCTTCGCTTTGTTTTTTTGCAATGCATCCTTCAGTTTCTATTATTAATTCTTTTTTTTTCAAAAATCTTTTATTTTCTCTCTCCATGATTCTTTTTTCCTTCCCCTCCAAAGCTAATTGTGAGAATTAGTATAAGATGGTGGTAAGAGAAGGGGGGAGGGAAGCAATAACAATTTAAATTATATTAAAATGGCTTTATAAAGTCGAAACCCACAGAGGAGCATGGGCTAATGCATAATTTATGTACCTGTGCAAGTGATTATGTATGTCATATTTTATTTTCTTCTAACCCAATTCTGATAATTTTGTCTCTGGGGTTGTGGAGGAATGGCTGACTCCTGGGTCTTCCAAGGCCCTGGGAGAACTCAGCTCTAGAGTGCAGGTATAAGATAGAAATGAAGAGATAAATCATCTTAGAAAACCACAAATTACCATTATCTGTGTCTTATTTTTAAAAATGTATTTTGTTAAATATTTCCTAATTACGTTTTAATCCAGTTTTTGCTGCATGTGGGAGTATTGAGGACCATGGTCTGTGTATTTTATCCCTCTGTTCTACAGGGTCTTCCCAACATGGCATGGATTTACTTTAAAGTGAACCAAGCTCATCTTAGAAATTAGAGAATAGACCTCAGAATTCTCACTTTGTTTCATGAAACAAGGATTTAATTTTTATTTTTGGTTATTTCTATTAGTGAAGTATGTCTTCGAGTAAGAGGTTTCTACATCCATTTGATTCTCATTTTCAATTTGGGGAATAAATCTATCTGTCATACCTACATGTATATTTACACTAATATCTATTTAAAAAACCAAACATTATTTATTTTTAACATTCATTAACAAAATTGAGTTCTGCATTCTCTCCTTTCTGCCCCTTCCCAACCCATTGAGAAGAAAAGCAACGTGACATCCGTTATACATATGAAATAATGAAAAACACATTTCCATATTAACCGTTACAAAAAAGCAAGAAAAAACAAACAATGCACTTATATCACATATACATTTATATTTATACCTACACCTTCATGTACCCTACATACATATATAGATATATGTGCAGATACACATGAACATCTATCTATCCATCCATCTATCCATCTATCTATCTATCTATCTATCTATCTATCTATCTATCTATCTATCTATCTATCATCCATGCATCTGTCCATCCATCTATCTATCTATCTATCTGTCTGTCTGTCTACCTATCTAGTAAAGATCCCTCTAAGTATTTTGGGGATGGCCTATAATTCTGTACCTGCTTTTTCTAGTCTCTATTGGTTCTTTATCATGTCTTACAGCACAGTAACATTTCATTCCATTCATGTATCATGATTCATTCAATCATTCTCCAATTGATGGCTACCCACTTTATTTCCAGTTTTTCACTACCATAGAAAGGCCTGCCATTAGCATTCTAGTATACACAAGACCTTTCTTTTAGGCTTTGAGCTCTTCCTGGTAGACTCCAGTCATGGGTCTATTCATTCTCCTCCCAGCCCAGTTCCTGGGTTTCTGAACTCTAGAACCACACTGCAAGGCTTCATACCTTCCTCTGGCTCACCTCGCTTTTAGCTCCCTTTGTTGGGGTCTTCCCCCTTAGAATGTAAGCACCCTGTCTTTTTGCTTATTTTTGTATTTTCAGCACTTAGCACAGTGCCTGGTACACAGTAAATGCTTAATAAAAGCTCCTTTCCTTCCTTCCTTCCTTTATGGAATTGTTGGATCAAAGAATAATGGAGTGACTTTTTTTTGACACAATTCAGAATTGTTTCCCCAAGAATAATTGGACCAAACCACAGCTCCCTAACAGTGGATTACTTGCATACCACAATTTTTAAAACAAACCAATCAACCTGCCACTTTTTCTTTAAGCGTCAAGGATATAATAAAGAAGGCTAGGAATCTGATGAAGTAGTTTCCTGTATTACGGAAACTGGGTATAAAAGAAGGAAGATGTTTTCATTGTCCAGGAAAACAGAACATTGTTTCCAATG
The DNA here is from genome assembly GCA_028646595.1 of Phalanger gymnotis. NCBI lineage: Eukaryota > Metazoa > Chordata > Mammalia > Diprotodontia > Phalangeridae > Phalanger > Phalanger gymnotis. The sequence goes on along the minus strand of CM053626.1, from coordinate 22,016,652 downwards.
CCATTTGACATTGACCACGAAGGAATCATGCTGATGGGATTCCCACCCCAACACCCACCCCACCCCGCATTTGTGTAAACTTATTTTTAAAAGGTACTTTGCATAAATATGGTATTCAAATTTTAAGACAAGCAGTTTTAGGCTGTTATAGCTGATTATTTATAAATGACAACTTTTTAAGAAAAGAAACTCCCATTAACACTCCTACTGTTATAGGATACTTTGAACTGCCTGTGGCCTTTGTATAAATTTACCAAGTTTTCCCTCATCATATCACAAGGCAAGCCTCATTAATCATTTTCCTGACAAATATTTTTCCTTTCCTGAGGTGAAGCTGGAAATTTACTTGCACGAACCGACGTGAATACAAGTACCATCCAGGGCCCTAAGCTTGGCTGCTTGCTAAACAAACATGGATATTCCTATCTATCTATGATGTGATGGCTGCCTTCCTACAACCACAGAAGAAAATAGGCATTAAAAAAATAACCCAACAAGACACAGGGAAATGATGTCTAGACATTGAGAATGAAGCTGATGGCAGGAAAGAGAAGCATATATGGATTTTCAGAGATATTTTATTTATATTTGATTATCTTTTTAGTAAAAGGAGCCTCTGACTGATTAAAAAATATTTGCTGAATACGTGTAAGTCTAGAAGCAGTAGGAGATAAAAATGTGGAAGATGGGGTTTAGGACCCCAAGATGGGGAATGCTGATGTGGGAAACAGAAAACCAACAGGAAGGGGTTTTAAGGGAACAGAGGAGAGTGCCTAAAGCCTTTAAGGAAAGGAAGGAAATAATGTCATTTTCCCCCAAGGAAAACATGTTACTATTGATTTAAAAACTATATATTGGAAAAGGGGCAGTTAGGTGGCACAGTGAGTAGAGCACCAGCCTTGAAGTCAGGAGGACCTGAGTTCAAATACTGCCTCAGATACTTGACACACTTACTAGCTGTATGACCTTGGGCAAGTCACTTAGCCCCAACTGCCCTGCCTTCCCCCTCCAAAAAAAAAAATAAAAAAATTTTAAAAAATATTGGAAGAGATCATTAAATAATCCTTAAACCAATGTCTAGAAGTGACTCTGAGCTTCTTTTTGAAATAAAAGCTCATCTCTTTAGGATTAATTTTTCTGGTGATGCTCTATGGTGATGAGTCATGGAATACCATAGTTTCTAAAGATTTTTAAGTTTGACATACCAAAAAGGCAATAGAGAGGTGTATAGTGGGTGTGAGTCACTATAACAGGTCATCAAAGAAGAATTGGGTGGGACAAGTGGTATAAAGGGTATCATCAAAGAGAGGTGTGATTAAGAAAGGAAGTGGGCTGTGCATTTAGGGGAAGCAAAGGGTAATGAATGGATAATCCAGGTGTTCCATTGGAATCCATGTGATATCAAGAGATATAGAGGATGGTCCCATACTTGTTGGTTGGACAAGAGTTACACAGGATGGACAGACATGAATGGATCACAACTGGCATTGTTGGAGGATGCCCCTTATGGATTAAGTCACAAATCAATCATTCAATCAACAGGTGCTTATTAAATACTCACCAGGTGCCAGTCACTCTGCATAGGTTTAATGAATTATCAAAGAAGTGCCCAAAGTACCCAGTAGTTTTTAATATGACTTTCTATAGAGCAAATCATGTCAACCCCCTTTTCCCTTAGGGAATCCCTCACTGGTATCTTAGTGACCTTGCAGAGTTCACGCAGTTTCTCAAAGCCAGTGACTGAGTTCTGAGGAGTGGCTTAGACCCTGGGAAATGCGCTTGCGTGTGTGTGTGTGTGTGTGTGTGTGTGTGTGTGTGTGTACATTTATGTATGCGTGTGTATCTTATAAGTACATTTTCTACATATGGAACAACTTGAGATTTAATGACCTTGTCAAATCACATCGACAAGCATTTATTAAGCCCCTACTATATGCCAGGCACTGTTCCAAATGCTGATACAAAGAAAGGCCAAAAATATATCTGTTTTTGTAATAAAGTTGGCAATATTTTGGTATATGTCTGGAATAAAATATTTTGAAGAGATACCTTAACTATTGACAGCCAATTTTCAAACTAGAATGAGCCTCAGAGGGCATCGAGTCCAATGCCCTAATTTTAGCAGATAAGGAGACTTAGGCTGAGAAAGGAAAAGTACTTGTCTAATCATCTCTCTAAATAAATGCCAGTGGTGAAACCAGAACCTGGAATCTACAGCATCTCTTCCCCTTTATTAGGGGGTTCGCCTTGATGACTGTGGGCTCTATGTCTAGAATTATGGTCATAAATCATTAGAATCTCAATTTTCTTCATCCATCCAGTTATATATTCAATCAACATTTATTTAAGAACCCATTACTTTTGGGACCTGAGAGTCCTTTAATGAGATGGACGCAAAGCAATCCAATACACTTTTGGATAGGTCTGGTGGTAGAACAAATCTCCACCCCTCTATCTTCCATCTTTGGCCTCTACTGCTATCCTTTTGGACCAAGCCAACTAAATGTAATCCCTCTGAGACATTCTATATTTGGGGTTGCCATTGCCATCGTATTCCAGAGGAGTTTGTTTCTTGGTAGATTTTTTATTTTTATTTTTAGACAGGACTTGTGATTTTATCACTATAGAGAATGCCTGGTGTAGAAGCTCCACCAATGAATGTAGCTCAAAAATTCATTTGTAATTTCTAATTTTAGGGCATTTCCTGGGGGCACTAAGAGGTTAAATGACTTTCCTGTGGGCATACATGTTAGTGGATAATGTTGGGAGATTATCAGAGTGAAAATGAAGATGAAAATCCGTTTTCATATTAATCTCTACCTATTAGAGGAAAAGTTAGGAGGTGGAATAAACATGTTGACAAAGAATAATGAGGATGATAAAATAATAAGCAGGCTGGTTTGCTTGATTGCTAATGTTATTTAATAACTATTCTATAGTTATTTATTTTAATAAAATTCAGTGTGATTGTGTTACTTTAAAAGATTGGACAGAAAAAGCAAACCTTTTGTATTTCTTTCCAAGGCAATTCCTTATGTCTTCTTACTCACAATCTCCTCTATGGAAAGCAAGATTGCTTAGAGGTGTATCATTAGACTATCCTCTTTTCTAGTATACTTCTGTGTTGAATTCCTCTTATTTGATGGGATTTAAGACAAATTCTCCAATGTCTGAGGAGCCCATTTTCAGGGAAATTCCTTTTTTAACAGGCATTATGGTCATCAGCAAAAAAATATTATTTTTGGCCCCTGTCCTGATTAACCCAGACGTTGTAATATGGGCGAGGGTTGGGCACATGATGGATTGTCACCTGGACCCCTCTGATCAGCCCCACATTGGCTACTTACATTGAACCTTCGGAGTTGGATGTCATAATTTCCCATCTTTTGCTTGATTAATGCTTCCTTTGGAGATTCAAAGGGGAAATGTCTGGAAGTTTCCTTCTCCGGATGGCTCCCTATTCAGGATGAGCTGGAGGCTCGCTCTTTTCTGTGGAGAGATATTCACAGAGTAAATCATAACAAGCTCATTTAGCCTGAAGCCTTGGCTCCTCCCTGGCATAAAAGGAAAGAAGAGACAAACATTGTGCTTAACCCAGGAAAGGGCCTGTCTTGATTTTTTATTGACTCTAATGATTTAATTTGGACAGAACAATCATGAAGCACAGTCAAGGACTCAAGACACGATGTGCATAGTTGGAAGGAATGAAAGTATCCTATGTGGGGCCATCCATAAGAGCAGCTGCATGCATCAACACTTTGGGAATACAGCTGCGTGTCATGACTGGGGAGAATGTGGAAATCTCCCTTGCCCACCCTCACTTTTAGAGGAGAGGCGCCATGTCTGCATCTGCGCACAGCTGCATCTCTGCGTAATTGTGATATTCTCCCATCATTCAATTTGCATTCTTCCTTGTATGGCCTTCATTGGAGCAAAGTGAGCCTACTCACCGAATTCATTAGCCCTAATAAAAATGATGAGATTAATAATATTAATCAAATTTATAAATTAAAATCTATGCATTAAATTAATTAATTAAAATAAAATTAGCCTTGTTTATTGAATTTGGCAGCCTATCTCCCACCTCCACACCTTTGTGCCAACTATTCCCCATGCTGAGAATACTGTTCCTACTCACTTCTGCCTCAGAGAATTCCTAGCTTCTGTCAGGGCTCAGCAATATATCACCTCTTCCAGGAAGTCTTTCCTTATCCCCCCTATATTGGTGCTCTCCCCCTTCTCAAAGTATCATTATCGAGGGGAATGTACAGGGGAAGGGGAAGAAGGGAGGGAGACACACACACAGACAAAGAGATGGGGGGAAGTGGGGTGTGGAGAGAGAGAGAGAGAGAGAGAGAGAGAGAGAGAGAGAGAGAGAGAGAGAGAGAGAGAGAATGAATCAGGAAAGGCTTCTTGTAGGAGGTGGTACCTGAGCTGTGTTTTGAAGGCAGTTTGGAATTCTTCCAGGTGGAGGTCAGGAAGGAGCATACTCTGATCACAGGAGACCACCTGTACAGAATCATGAAGATGGGAAATGAAAAGTCACTATGGGGAACAACTTATAGTTTGACACAGGAACTTGCATGTGACAGAGAACACAGTGATATGAAATAAGACTAGGGAGGTAGGTGCAAGTCATTGGGGAGGGCTTTGAATTATAAACTGTGGTCTTTGTGTTATGTCTTTGAGAGGCAGTCAGGAGTCTCTGGTCATTTTTCAATGGGACGGTTATAGGGTCAGATCTGTGTTTGGGGAATATCATTTCAATAGCTCTTTGGAAAGTGGTTTAAAGAGAGGAGATCCTGGAAGTGGGGAGACCTGGGCAGGAGGCTATTACAATAGTCCAGGCAAGGGGTGCTGCTTGGGTGATCTACCCAGAGTAGGGGTAGAGTAGGAACAGTAGGCATGATGTTACTAAATGATACTAAAATATTCCTCTATGTTAAAGGAAAAGGGGAGAGGGGGAAAGCGTGTGCTCCATTTTATTAAAGTTATTTCTAAGAGGAAAATCTTCAATTTCCATCAGATCTATTAAGTGAAGTGAAATTCAGGTTCTTCCTAGTCATTTACATTAGTGCCTGTGAGTAGCTCTGTGGCTCTAGAGACACATGGGCTAGTCATGGTTGTCATAGAGTTAAAAGTCTGAGCTAACATGTTAAGTCATTGCCGAGATCTTTCATGCCACTTAGTTAAAACAAGAACAAAGAGTCCATGGAGAGCGCCAGGTGTGACATGGGAGAGATAAGGAACAAACTCTTCTGTGTACATATCACTCTGAGATTAGGGAGTGCCTGGAAAGATGACCTCCGCGGAAAGGTGGGGCACCAAAGTGAGCATGAAACTGAACACTCATATATTTCAGTAACTTTGATTTCCAAAGGGCTGGGTTTCAGTGCTAAGAGTCAACCACTCCATTGTAAGTCGGGTTTAGTCTTTTCATAAGTTTATCATTATTCTGAGAGCATTGGCTAAGAGGCTAAGGAGCTGTCTGACGGCCAGAATCTCCTTGGATTCCTTGCCCCCTCCTGCCCCGCCAGGAAACACTTAGACATCTGTTTCAAGTCATTTGAAGTGTTATCAGCTTTTCTCAAAATGGGATTTGCTCCCCCTTCTCCACCCCAGCCTCTTTAGGTCCCGCCATTCAGCTTGGTACCGTGATGACCTCAGGACCGGGAAGGAGAAGACTCAGAATCTAGTCTTTTTTTTTCCCTTCTTAACTAGTTGAATGACCTTGAACAAGTGACTTAATCTCTCTGGGTCTCAATTTTCCAATCTGTAAAATGATAGCTTTGGGCTGAATGATCTCAAAGGGTAGCTACGAGCTCTAACACTCTCTAAGTCTGGGAATTAGGCAATCATTTATTGGTCTTAACCTTGTAATTAATATATAGGTTAAAATTCCCATTGGCTTTCTTGATGAGTTGTTGTCCCCACCCTTTCTAACTCTCTAAATCATGAAACTGAAGCATTAAATAATCTCGAGTAGTATAATAAAATTTGTAATTAATTAACTGCACCCAAGATTATCATATTATGAATTAAGTGCCTCCTCCTTACTCATGGTGCTGGAGCGGCTGCGATAAATAAACGGATAAAAATGCATTTTCATGGAGTCTAATTTTCAAAAGAGCCTTCGGTCATTAGATTAATATTTATTGAGTGCTATCAGTACCTGCTGAGCCTAGCGTCATTCATTCTGATTAGAAATTTCTTTCATTCCAAAGTAATGCACAATTACAAGGGACAGAATCGTCAAAGCTTTAAATAAGCTACTCCAACTAGGGGCACAAATTTTTCACTATGGAATGGAAAATGTGTCTACATATCTCAGTACTTCAACAAATGTCTAATCGGCCCCCAAGTCAGATTTCCTTGTCAGAATTATTTTGTATTCACCCACATAGGGAGCAGTTAGGTGGTATGGTGAAGAAAGCACTGGGCCTGGAGTCAGGAAGACCAGTCAGCCAGCCTCAGACATTTACTAGCTGCGTGGCCCTGGGTAAGTCACTTAACCCTGTGTGCCTCAGTTTCCTCATCTGTAAAATGAGCTGGAGAAGGAAATGGCAAACTGCTCCGTTATCTTTGCCAAGAAAACCCCAAATGGGGTCACGAAGAGTCAGACACACTGAACAACAAAAACATTCAAGGAAATATACTCAGCTAGGAATACAAAGACACAACAACAACGATAATGAAAACCAACCAGTCTGTCCTTATGGAGTTTAAATTCTACAGGGTAGCTGGGTGGGTGGGTGGGTGGTGTACAGAATTTACATAGATAAGCGAATAGGAAAAAGGACCACAGAATCTCAGCATTGAAAAAAAGGTTCCGTGAACTGAATTTCCCCCTATGACAGAGCCATCAAGTGGCCTTCAACTGGAGATACTCTGGAAGTAGTCTAGAGGGTAAACGAATCATCGTATAAACATTAATGAAGCGCCTTCTATGTGCTAGGAACTGTGCCCAACAGTGAAGATACAAAAATGTAAGTAAGGCAGTCCCTGACCTCAAGGATCTTACATTTTATCAGGACTCATGACATATGCAGATATAAATGTATACCCAAGCGATACAAGGTAACTTTTTGGTGGGGAAGGTGACAGGGAGATTAGGAATGGCTTCCTACAGAAACTGGCATTTGAACTGAGCCTTGAAGAAAACCAGGTAGAAGTCAATGCATTCCAGGGGAGGGGGGTTACTGTCAGGCCAAATGCATGGAGGTGGGATAGGGAGTGTTATGGAGGAGGAAAAGTAAGAAGGTCAGTTTGGCTGGACTATAGAGTTTATGAAGGTGAGTAATGAGTCTGGAAAGGTAGTCTGGGGCCACAAGAAGAACTGTTTAATTTAATCATTTTAATGGGGGCAGCAGCACATTAGATAAAAATCCTGGGACAGGAAGACCTGAGTTCCAATCCAACCTCAGATTTTCCTAGTTGTGTGACCCTGGACAAGTCACTTAACCTCTGTTTGGCTCAATGTCCTCAACTCTAAAATGGGGATAATAATAGCACCTACCAGCATTGTCATGAGGATACATTGGAATGGGGGCTTCTGGAGAACAGGGACTGGTTTTTGCCTGTCTTTGTATTCCCAGCACTTAGCACAGAGCCTGGAGCAGCAGTAAGCATTTAATGAATGCTTGTTAATTTGATTTAACTAAATCTAGAGATCATGGGGAGCCACTATCATTTATTGAACAAGTGAATGACAAAGTCAGATGTGTTCTTTAGGTAGATACCTTCAGTAGCCTTGTTGAAGTATGGAGAGAGACAGAGACAGAGACAGAGACTGAGAGACACAGAGAGAGACACACACAGAGACAGAGAGAGACAAAGAGAGGACAGACAGAGAGACATAGAGAGAGACACAGAGACAGAGACACACACAGAGATAGACACAGACACAGAGAGAGAAGAAGAAAAAAAGATGAGGGAGAAGAGGAAGGAGGAGGGGGAGGAGAAGAGGAGGGGAGAGGAGAGGCTTGAAGGAGGGAGACAAATGGAGAGTCTATTGCAGTGGTCCAGATGAGGAATGATGAGGGCCTGAACTTGAAGGTACTGTGACTAGAGTGAAGGAACGGGATGGAGAGATGTTGTGGAGGTAGAGAACAATACAGTTTGGAAAGGATGATACCTAGGTTGTAAAGTTGGTCGATTGGGAAAATGATGTTACTTTCAAAAGCAATGAGAATATTAAGAAGAAGGGTGGGTTTAGTAAATGGAAGATAACTTTAATTAGTTTTGTTTTGGACATAATAAGTTTTAGATGGCTATAGGTTCTCTAGATTGAAATGTCCAACAGGCAATTGGTGGTGAAGTCCTGGATCTCAGAGGACAAAGAGAGAGAGAGAGAGA
>CM053626.1:21981692-22008197 GCA_028646595.1 Phalanger gymnotis | reverse complement strand
ATCAAGTGAAATAGTACAGAGAGAGGAGAGAAGGGAGGCCAGGACAGGACCTTTGGGTATACCAACAGAAGGCCTGATATTTATGATGGTCCAGCAAAAGAGACTGAGAAGGAACAGTCAAGCAGGTAGAGGGGCAGCCAAGACAGAGAAGTGCTCCAAAGAGCCCGAGAAAATGGAGGGTGCCCAACAGTGACAAATGCTGCAGGGAGATTGAGAAGGGTGAAGGTAGAGATGAGGTCATCAGATCAGGCCATTAAGCAATCGCAGGGGCCTTTGAAGAGCTCACTTTGAGTTGAGTGAAGAGGTCAAGAGGAAGCCAGAATATAAAATGTTGAAAGGTGAAGTGGAAGCCAAGGGTGTAGATCACTTTTTCTAAGAATTTGTCTGAGAAAAGCAGGAGAGGTGCAAGACTCCAAGGGACCTTACTGAACATCGCCTCAGTCAAGCCATTTCATAGCCAGTTGGGTTCCACTCCCTTCCTATTGGATGGACCCAGCTTAACTGGTTAACATCACTGTTAACAGGTGCATGTGGTGAGATGTGACCATAAAGAGGAGGCATTGGTGCCACTGATCACATGTGGTAATAAGCTTCTTTGCTTGGTAGTCACAACCCATAGATAGTTAATCTTTACCCTTAACTCATCAAGCCCTTTCCTGGAAAGAACACCTGCCTTCCTTCCTGCCTCTCTTAGGGAAATGGCTCTTCTAGGGCAGCTAGTCACATTTGGCTGCCGGGCATCTGGAAGGTCACTCTTTTTTTCTTTCTTTCTTTTGCTAATTACTCCTCAGCTGGAAAAACACATCAGTCGTTGAACAAACCAAAAAACCACTGGAGGAAAAGTTAGAGTCAGATAATTTTTGGATTGGAGCAGAAGAGATATCCTCTCCTCTCTAGAGGCAGGGCAGTGTTGTGGAAATGATAATGGTAGCGATGCATTTCTATAGGCTTCGAGATTTAAAAAACCACTTTCTCACCACAACAAACTTGTGAAGCAAATCACTAAAGTAGTATTGACCCAATTTTAAAGATATGAAAACTGAGGATCAAAGAGACAAAATGAACTTCCCCAGTGTTGGAGCTAGGATTTGAACCTAGGTTGGCTGGCTCCAAATTCAGTAAAATTCCCAGCCTCCCCTGCTGTTCCTCCCTAGATGAATTGCCGGGAGCCTGGGTGCTTACTAGGTCTGGTTTTGCCACTAGCTCTCTGTGTGAACTCCATCCAAGTCATTTAACTTCTCTGGCCTGCAGGCTCCTCTTTTATAAAGAGAAGGCATGAGACCAGGTGATGTCTAAGAGCCTTTCCAGGCATAACATTCTGTTATTTCTATAGGAACCAAAGGAAAAGGACCCTTTTGTTCTCTCTGCAGACAAGGATCTAAAGTTCTCATTTCACCAAATTCAATTCAACAAGCATACCATTTCCCATTTTTGATAGAAAAAGGCTGGACCTTCCTGATGTCATGGTCCTCTCTGAGAATGAAGGACAAACAACCACAGCAGAAAAGGCTGAGAGGTTCACTAGTACGACAGATGAGAACTATAACAGCCGCTTACATTTATCTCAATTAATCAAGTACTTATTATCCAGTTGTTCTTCAGTCATTTCAGGCTTGTCTGACTCATTGTGACCCCATTTTGGGGTTTTCTTGGCAAAGATACTGGAATGGTTTGCTATTTCCTTATTTGACTTCTTTTACCAATGAGGAAACTGAGTCAAACAGATTTCAGTGCCAGGCATTGTGCTAGGGCTGAGGACACAAAGAGAATGAAAAACAATACCTGCTCTTAAGAAACATATTCTAGGGAGGCAATGTGGTACAGGGTAAAGAGCCTTGGATTTAGAGTTGGAGGACCTGGGTTCAAATCCTGCTTGTCACTACTCGTTTGAGTCGGGCAAACCACATAACCTCTTAGGGGTCTCAGTTTCTTCAGCTATAAAAGTAGGAGGCTGAACTAGATTACCTGTAAGCCTCTTTCCTTAGGGGCCAAAAATCTACAAATTTGTATCTCCAAAGGCAGTGGCAGTGGAGCCCTGTGGCCTGCATATTGACTCAGAAAATCACAAATGAACATTATCTCTGTTGTATTTTATTTTTGTTTATTTTGCTTAATATTTCCCAATTAGATGTTAATCTAGTTAAGGCAGCACTGGGGAATTGTGGGCTGTGAGTGTGACACCTTTGTCCTGAGGCATACTGTTTCCATTTGGAATAGCTCTAATTGGTAGGAAGTTTTTTCCTTACCCCAAGCTTAGGGTTTTCTACCCAGTTTAAAAACAACTCTCCAAGCTCCGCCCTCTGGAGCCAAGCAAAACAATGCCTGATTCCTCTTCTGGGGAACAGCCTTAAATTTTTGAAGAAGACTCATGTCTCTCCTAGGTCTTCTTCTGACTTCCTTGGATTCCTTCAACTAAGTCTCATGTGTGCCAAGTGCTTTGCCCAGTTTAAGGTGCTTTGTTCATATCAACCATTAAATTTCCTTAAGATGTCTTTGAAAAAAAAACTACAGTTCTATGATAAACCGAAGCAGAGAGTTTCAGAAATAACGTGCCCAAAATCCATTTGACCCAACTGAAATTGAACTATGAAATGCCAGGGGAAAAAGGATCCATGATATTTGTTTTCCAAATTCTGTAGAAAAGCAGGAACAGACATAGGCAGGAGGGATTAGTCCCTTCACTCCCCGCTTTGCTTTGCTCAATTGACTTTTGCATTGTTCTTAATTCTATGAGACCCACTGCCAGTTTTCTATTAGATTAGCATGAGTGAAAACTGCCCATCAGAGGAATTGACCTGTCTTTTAAATATCAGAAACATCTTATTCCTGAGCAATTATGGCATATTGATTTTCCCAGCCAATGGGGACAAATTTAATTTTGCTTAAAATATGGCTAATGTTCACACCTGCAAATCATTATTCTGCCTCCTTAAATTTCAGGGGCAAATGCTCCACTCTGCATCTTGCCTTTCACGGCTTTGTGTGGGGTTGGAGGGGAAAAAAAAAGTAAGACTGGAGGAGAAGCCATTATTGTTGATTCTAAATGAAAAGCTATAGGCTATCAACACCGCCAGGCCATACTTTCTGGGTTATAAAAGGAAAAATAAAAGGCAGGCATTATTTTCCCCCTCAACTTTCCCTTGAGTGGAATTGTGTGGCATCTTGCTTGACATGGTTTGAATAATGCATCTCAATTCTCTGCTCCCCTAATCACTTTGTCAGCTTTAAACTTCAGATTGGGGGGGAAAAACCCAGGACTATTTGAGTAAATCATAATTCAAGCAGAGCCTTGCCTGCTGCAGCTGTTTCAGAGAGTAATGTTGAGCAGGATTGCACAGGAAGAGACCAAGTATATCATTATCTAACAGATGCAACTGATAACATTTTATAATTCAGTGGTGTGAATCATCAAAGAACTCTGGCCCAGAAAGTTGGCAGGATTAGACCCATGTGCTGGGTGAATAGACTGAGGCCAAAAGGATTACCCGAGGGCAATCAACCTATTAGTGACTGAGTTGAAATTAGAAATCAAAGTTAGAGTCTTTGGTTGATATCACATACACCGAGCTAAGACACATCACATTTCGATGTGAGCTGAAAAGGCTACAATGACAAAAGTAAAGAGATGAAGTCTAGAAAGGAGGGCGTCCCACTGTTTTCTGTACCTGGTCCATTGTGGTTAAGTTCTGGGTATCACATTATACAAGGAAGCCTTTTGGGGTTGTTTAGTTGTTTTTTTGGTCCTGTCCAACTCTTCATGGCCCCATTTGGGATTTTCTTAGCAAAGATACTGGAGTGATTTGCTATTTTTCTTCTCCAGGTTAAAGCCTGCTTGGCATTTAATAAAAGCTGGCTGATTGACATTGACAGACTAGCTATTGTTGAGAGCAGATAGGTCAGGATATTGATACTAATAATACATTTATATGCTGCTTCACGGTTTAGGCAGTGCCTTATAGAATTTCACTCATCTGATCATCCTAGAAGCCCTGTGAGGTAGGTGCTATCATCCCAGAGGGAATGTAAGCTCTTTAAGGACAAGGACTGTTGTGTTTTTGACTTTGTGACCCTGGCAGCTAACACTGTGTTTTGAAGGAGGCAAGGGATGGATGGACTAACAGAAGACTGAGCTAGAATCCAGATGGCCTGGATTCGATTCTAGTTTCAGAACCCCCCTTGGTATGTGATATAGGACAAATAATTTCATTTTTCTGAGCCTCAGTTTCCTCATCTGTCAAACAGGGATGATAAGAAATCCTACCTCAGCAGGTTTCAGGATGCTTTGGGAATCTTAAAGTACTGTATACAATGTGAGCTATTATTCTTATATGAAAGGGGAGGAGAGAGTGCATTCAGGAGCTGGGGAATACTTGGGCCAAGGTGCAGCAGTGGGAGAGGTAATGCTGTGTTTCAGGAACAGCTAAAGAGCTATGTCGACTGGAATAGTGAAAGTATGAAGAGATTAATAGGAAACATGTGATGATTGGTAGGGGATAGGTATGCATGTAGCTATGCTTGGATGACTGTCAATGCCAGGTTGAGGATGTGGAAATCTCTTATGGCATTGTGGGAAGTGGAGTCAAAGACCTTGGACTTTCAATCCTGGATGTGCCACTTGCGGCCGGTATGACCTTGGCCAAGTCATCCCTCTGAGCCTTGGTTTTCTCATCTGAAAAATGAAGTAGCGGGGATAAGATGACTTTCCCCAGCTGGAAATCTGTGATCTGATGGCCATAGAGAACCATTGAAGTTTTTTGCCAAATAATGATCCCCAGGGGTTTTCAAGGAAAGGCTGGATGACTGCTACCTGTCAAGGATGCTGGAGAGGAGAATCCAGAGCTGGGAGAGACCTTAGAGATCATCCAGCCCAGCCCTCTTTTCTTTTTTTTTTACAGATGAGGAAACTGAGATCCAGAAGGGGAAAGTGCCCTTCTCTAAGACACATGAGGAGTAAGTGGCAGAAGTAGGGTTCAAACCCAAATCTAGTGTGCTTTCCACTGAACCGCACTGACTTTCTTAGATGGAAAATTAGATCAGAATATCCTCTAAAGAGGCTACTCCAAATCTAAGATCCTGTGATGGGACGTAAACTGTAAACCAGTTAGCATAAATTATATTCCTTTTTCCCAGTTATGAGAGTAGAAAAGTAAGGGTAGAGGGACTGACGCAAAGAGAGACAGAAAGAGAGTGGGAGGAGAGAGAGAGAGAGAGAGAGAGAGAGGTAGAGAGACACAGAGAGAGAGAGACAAAGAGAGACAGAGAGACAGAGAATGAGAATCTGTGCTCTCTGTACTTGAGCCTGAAATCCCAGAATGCAGTGGAATGAGCAGGTCTCCAAAAAGATTCCAACTTCATGGTCAGAGGCAGGCCACGAGATAAGCATCTTGCTCAGACATAAATTCTGAGTATTGCCTAAAGAATGCTGGGCAACATTGTGAAAGGGCATTCCTGCCTAGTGCTTACCTTCCAGCTCAGTGCAAACAATGGACCCTTAATCTTTACAACTCCTCTGTGGGGTCCCTAGGCCAGTGTGCCTTCATTTGGTGTGTGGGGAAGCTGGGAATAAAAGAGAAATAACCTTGAAGAAATCATAAAAGCTTCGAAACTTAGAGGAAGAAGAGGAGTTGGACCTGAGTTATCTGGTCCAATCCTTACTACCCTTCAATGTTCCCTCATCCTTTCCTTGAAGACCTCCGGCAGCAGGAAGCTCACTGCTCTACAAGGTAGCTGACTTTATTTACTCTTGGATGCTTCTGCACAGTTGTTACTGACGCTGACAAAACCGGCCTGTCTTCACCATCGGTCTGTGCTCTGTCCCGCAGGTTAAATAGAACAGTCACATTCCTTTTCCAATACCTCCAAGATCTCAAGCTTCGGCAGCACTGACATCACAATTGTAATGTGCTTAGCAGCGTGCTTGGCATTATTGTTATCATTCAGATATAATGTGCACATACACGCATATGTTACATAGATACATAACATACAACGTTTACATATGCATGTAAAAGAGTATACATCTGTTTCTATTTCTATGGACATCCTGCTGTCCTCAGAAATTCAACAGGCTACACATTTTTCTCGACCCTTCCTCCCAGCTGGTAGCAAATTCCCTTCTAAAGCCACCTTGTATTCGTTTTGTGTGTGTACTATGTGAATTTAGATTTTGTTTGGGACCTGTTTTACTTTTCTCTTTATATTCTCTTGTTGTTCAATCATTTTATTGTGTCTGACTCTCCGTGACCCCATTTGGGGTTTTCTTGACAAAGGTATTAGAGTGCTTTGCCATTTCCTTCTCCAGCTCATTTTATAGATGAGGAAACTGAGGCAAACAGGGTTAAGTGACTTGTCCTGGGTCATACAGCTACTAAGTGTCTGAGGCCGGATTTGAACTCGGGAAGATGAACCTTTCTGACTCCAGGTTTGGTGCTCTATCCACTGCACCACCCAGCTGCCCTTTTATATACTCAGCACTTAATAATTGCTTGTTGAACAATTGATTGAGGTGTAGAAAGTGCTCCATACAAACTGTTCCCAGAGGTTCTAGTAAGGAGCCAGGTTTCAGTTGTGAGCCACAGGGAACTAGAATTGTTTTTGGTGCTCTCTGACCCTTCCTCCGCTTTTCCTCCTACCTGTGATCATCTCAGATTAAAAGGTGCCCATTGTCCTTCAATGTTTGCTCAGTTGTCTTTCTCTTGATGCCACCAGGTGACATGACAATGGCTGATGTATAATCACTTTTTATGGGTGATACTCACAGACAGGGAGTGGTCTGGAAGTCAAGGAATTTTTTTTAAGGCATTCAACGTCTTCTGTTTGTCAGGCTTGTCTCTTCTCTTTCTCAAGCAATTTGCCTCTGCTGCCTCAAACAGTGAAGCAGAGACTTGGAATGTCATGCCAGTATCTGAGATGATAATCAGCTCTTCACATTTGCAGAGGCAAATGTGGGTTTATGCATTGGTCATGAGCAAGAATTTCTATGGCACCAGTTTCTAGTCTCAGCCCTATGTGGCTTTGTCTTTGGAGGTGTGTTCCTTCCTTTTAAGCTGGTCTGACAAGATCAGAGCAAAGCTGATACTGAGATATTGCTACTGAGAACTCATTTTTTTTTAAGGCAAGTAGAAATAGCAACAAAATTTAAACCTCCTCAGAGAAATGTCACCTCAGCGGCTTTCACTTTTATTACTGCGTCCCTAGCATCTAGCACATAGTAGGTGCTTAATAAATCCTTGTTGAGTAATTGATATATGAGAGGGACCCCCCTCCATCCTCCCCCAAATTATCCTGTCTCCATTGTCAAATTCAACATTCTATATATTCTAGTGCAGAAAACCCTCAGATAGTCAACCAGGTTTTTAATTGCAAAGATTTCCTCTGACATGAGCGTTAATAAATGTTGAAGCAATAACACAAAAGACATTCTTTGTTTAATGATTGACAGGGTGAGCAATTGACATGGTCTTTTGAGGAGAAGGAATGACTCCTGTTTTGTATCCTTTTTCATTGGCAGTATCAGCACGGTCACATGACTAGAGATAATGATTAGAGGGCTCCATTACAGAGACATAATCCCCTTAGCTACACAGTGACAAACAAGGATGTTAATTATTATGCATTAATGTCGCCATTTTGGTAGCTGTGGCCTGAATTACTTTGGTTTTGAGGGTTTATGGGAAATGTAATGGAATTGTCTCAATCCTGAGGACTTCAAAGAGATTGAGAAAATTCTGTGAGAGGAAGAGAAACATTCCTAGAGACAAGAAACCACTGGAGTCCAGAAGAACTGGGTTCAAGTCAAAGAATCATTCAGATCTGAAAGGGTTCTCATGGACCCTTGAGTCTAGCCCCTTCAGGTTCTAGATGAGGAAACAGAGGTCCAGGGAAGTTATATGATCCAAGTCACACGGGTTGTAAGGGTCAGAGATGGGATCTGAGCCCAAACTAGCAGTCTTTCCTCTGTACAATTCTGCCATCCTTACAGGGACTCTTTTATGGACTAAAGGAGACCACAGGGAGCTTGGGTCAGGGCCCTAGATAATTCTCTAGTGCAGGGTTTCTTCATCCCTTTTGGTGGCAGTCTAGTGAAGCCTCTGGACCCCTTCTCAATGTCATATTTTTCAATACATAAAATACTCAGGATTGCAAAGGAAAGCAAATATATTTAAATACAGTAATCACAATATTTAAAAAAAAAACAGTTTTCGGGCTCCCAGAATAAGAACATCTACTCAAGGGCTATAAGTTGCAGAAGAATTGTGTATTTGCATTGGTGTAGGAAGTTTTCATACTGGGAGTTCTCTCACCGTTGAGATCAGAGTTCTGGCCACATACACACACCTAAATAAAATGAAATACACCCCTAATTCTGTTATTATCCTTCATACTTACACATAACTGGTAGAGAACCATCACAAATGGAGTTGGAGGAACATAGTTAACCATGTTAACTTCTGCTGTTTGGACGTGAAATGCCAACAGAAAAGCTCACTAGGGCACGATGCATGCCCTTTAGTTAAGTAGTGATGCATTATTTTTAAAAGAAAACCCCACTGTGCTTGAGAAGTGTCTCTGAGTGCCCAGCATCTGCTCTGACATGTTCCAAACACGCAGAAAGTACCAGGAGGAGTCAACAACAAAAGTGGATTTTCATTCTTCATGAACATTCTTGACCTGTCATGTACACATTTCTGTAGATCTGAGTGATAGTGTTCCTGTGTGGGAATAGACTTGACTTCAGCAAGGCAAAATTGGTCACATTTTGGTTTGAGTTTCTGAAATCATATTATAGGCTAACAAATCGAGAATCAGGGGCCATCAAGTCCAGCCCTGGTGATTTACAGATGAGGAAACTGAGGCCCAGAGAGGTTAAGTGACTTCAACATCACACAGTAATGTCAGAGGGAGCATTTGAATCCAGATCTCCAGACTCCAAGACCAGTGTTATTTTTCCTGTATGATAGCTTGAGTATATTAAAATTCACTTTCATAAAATGATTCCATCAGTACTTTAAAAAATCATTTCTATCATCAGTTTCCCCTTTTATATTCATGACAACTGACTCCACTATTAACTAAAGATGGATCCAGCTGCTGTTCATTCACTTCAGCATGAAGGCTGGCGCTTTTGAGCCTCATTTATTGAGGAGCGGATTCCTCAGTTTGTGGGTTACTCAGGTATCCTGCTTTGCCACATCCTCCTCTCTTCTCCAACCTCCTGTTAAGTTTCTTTCTCTGCTCATTAGCGGCTCAATCACATTTGCTACTTGTTAGCATCTCTAGGGAAAAAAGATTTGCTTTAAATGGATGAGTTTGGGGGATTATGTTTGGGGGGGTGTTAGTTATTGCTGTCCCCAAGAGAAGTGAGAGTGAGCTCTGCTTAACTTACTCAGAGCTATTCATTACTCTGGGGGTGGTGGCGGTGGTGGTGGTGAGGGCGATGGGAGAGGGGGAACATCTTTTACCTGCATTCGGATCGCAGAATCAAGCCCAAGCCGGGTTAGTGAGATTAAAGTGGACCAGTGCATTATGATATGTTTTGATGGTTATGTGAGAATTGAGAGATACTGAAGAGGAAGTAGCTGACTTCCCCTCCCCCTGCTACCCCAGGAATGCTCTTGTGGTTACAGGAGTACTTGTTTACTATTCACTTTGTTCAGTCACTTATAAAGTTCTGAGAAAAGTATCTCTGTGGGTAGAAATGCCCCAAGTGGGGTTTGATCCATGAGTTAAATATTTTAGCAGGGTTGCAAAATTACATCGGCCCCCAAATCCCCAGTGAGCACCTGTGAGCAAAGAGAACCATTTTCAAACATCGTGATGCCTGTGTCAGATGGTGCCTTTCACCGAAATGGGAAAGTTGTTTCGAATGATAATGAGTCACATTATAAAAACACCCGAGTGCCTCAGGAGAGAAAACATGTTGACGAGTCTGTGGAATCCTCACTCTTCCATAAGAGAAACAACTTATATTTGTACAGTGCTTTGCGTGGTTCAAAGTGTTTGCACACGTGAGCTCAGATGGATCTGATGTGTTCCTTTCACTGTGAATGATCCTAGTGCATCCATGCCTGTCCATCTTCATCCATGTCCTACTGTAAGTCACTCAAGGAAGTCCTCCCAATGTGCTTTTTCTTCAGTTATCTTGACACAATAAAGACACCGGTGAAGCACAGTTGTCGCTTTCTTTTCCCATGTGACTGACCTCTCTTCTTTTTCAATTCCTTAGTGAACCGCTTCTTCATAATTAGTGATTTGAAGTCGGTTGTCACCTGATTATTCCTACTATGGGCCTCTCCATTGTCCATAAGGCCATTGTTAACTTCAGTCTTTTGGAGATAACAATGTTTCATGGCTCACCTTCCTGAGTTCTAATCCAGCCTCAGACACTTACTAGATGTGTGACCCTGGGCAAGTCACTTAACCCTGTTTGTCATCTGTAAAATCAGGCAGAGAAGGAAATGGCAAATCACTCCAGTATCTTTGCCAGGAAAACCCCAGATGGGGTCACAAAGAGTCAGACATGACTGAAAACAACTGAACAACAAATGAGTCATGAAACATTGATCTCTTTTAGGAGTCTCTGCAATGTTTTCACATGTATATTCTTACTGAATGTTCCATGGGTTGCCTGTCATCCCTTTATAATTTTACTATTGCAGACCAGCCTTAGGAGATTGAGTCATCTCTCAGAATATGGCCCTGAGTTTTGGGTAGGCTGACACCAGGTAGCAGCAAGCTTCTGATTCGTGTTATCACCATTAAAAATGCGTAGTTCTTAGTCCCTTCAGAGCCAAAACTAACAGCAAATGAGAGGGAGGGAGCTCCAGGAAGGCAGACTTCACTTCTACCTAATTATTCAGTAAACAAGCATTATCAGGTGCCTGCTGTGTATAATGTACTAAGCTAAGCCCTCTCCACGTCCTAGCAACTGTGACTAGCTAAAAATGTATTAGGCTGTTTCATGAGACGGGAAGTCCCTGTCACTAGAATTGTTCAAGCAGAGAATCTTCAAGCAGAAATCTGCAGAGACTTTGTAGAGAGGACTCCTGCGTCAGGTGGCATGTTGAATTAGGGGAGGGAAGGGGAAAATGACTTCCAAAGCACCTACTATATTCCAGGCACCGTGCTGAGTCCTTTTTACAAATAATATCTCATTTCATCCTCACGAGGAGTTTGCAAGGTAGGTGCTATTATCATTCCCATTTTATAGCTGAGGAAATCAAGGCAAACAAAGGGTGACCTGCCCAGAGTCATACAGCTAGTTTCTGAGACTGGACTCAGGTCTTCCTGACTCTAGTTAGGCTCAGTGCTCTCTATCCACTGTTGCACAAAACTGCCTCTCAAGTGCTTTTCAGTTCTAAGAGTCTACCATGCTGTGATTGTGACACATTGGAGTGCATTTGTATCACAGAGGCTGTAGAATGTCTTTTCCCAGAGGTCTTTAAAAGAAACAGGCATATATTTGTTCAGGATGGGTCCATGCAGGTCAATGACAGGTGGTGTTAGGGAAAGCCTGGCACAGAGATAAGAACTCAGACAGACTGATGTCCCTGGGGCCCCAGAAATAAAGTCTCCACCTTCGAACCGAGATCTCTTCAGCCACTGATCTATGAATTAACTCTACTAGACCCAGTTGGGAGCTACAGTGGGGCATGGGCTACCTAAAGGGACCTAGTTATAAATGAGATAATGCAAGGGAGGAAATCTACAAGTCTTAAAGTATTAGGTAACATTATTATTAATGCAATTATAATATGTTGTTATAGCTTTGGGTTCATGTCCCATGACTTCTGTAAGTCGCTTAACCTGAAATGCTCCAGGCATTTCTGCAAGATCATATGTATGTTGATGAAGAATTGTCATCTGAATTAGTAGAGGGAGTTTTCTCTTTGGGTGGTCCATATGAGGAAATAATAGATTTAAACCAAAAAGAAAAAAAAATCAGAAGAAAGTTTCAAGGAGTTTTGCATATTTAAAACAAGTTAGAACTCAGTTGCTGATCCAACAATGATTAATGTAGCAAAGAGATGAATAAATGAGATAGTGTGGTGCAGTGGGCAGAGCACTGGATTTGGAGCCAGAGAACCTCAGTTCAATCAATAGACATTTATTAAGCACCTTCTAAGTGCCAGGCATTGTGTTAAGTGCTGGTGATATAAAAAGAAGCAAAAGATAGTTCCTGCTTCAAGGAGCTTACAATCTAATGGGGAGAGATAATATGTAAACAAATACAAAATAAACTATATATAGGACAAATAGGAAATAATTAACAAAGGAAAAAAAACTAGAATGAAGAGGGGTTGGGGAAGGCTTTCTGTGTAAGTTGGGATTCAAGAAGCCAGGGAAGTCCGTAGGTGGAGCTGAGGAAGGAGAGCATTTCAGGTATGGGGGACAGCTGTAGAGAATGCCCAGAGCTAAGAGATGGAGTGTTTTGTTTGCGGAATAGCCCAGAGGCCAGTGTCACCTGTTGGGGACTAAAGTGTGAGAAGACTGGGAAGATAGAAGGGGGCTTGGTTATGAAGGGCTTTGAATGCCAAACAAAATGTTTTGTATCCAGAGGCAATAGGGAAGCCATTGGAGGTTATTGAGTGGGGAATGACATGTAAATACCTGAACTTTAGGAAAATCACTTTAGTGGTTGAATGGAGAATGGAATAGGGAGAGACTTGAGGCAGGCAGCCCTACCAACAGATTATTGCAATAATCCAAGTGTAAGGTGGTGGGAGTGTTGGAAGAGAGAAGGGGACATATTCAAGAGGTCAGTTCTTGTCTCTGCCACTTGCTACCTGTGTGACCTTGGGAATGCCACCTAACCCTGTGGGTCTCTATTCCTTCATCTGTAAAAATGATGTCAATGAGCTCAATGACCTCGAAGGGCCCTTCCACACCTAAATTTTTGATTGAATGAATTTTGCTTTCAACTTTTGACATAGTAGTTGTGGTTTTAGTGCATTCCATAGCAGGCATCTGTGGATCTGACTATTTCTTTGGGGCTCAAACAGATTTCAATCTCTCATGAGGAGGCATGGAGGGTATCCTGAAGAATTGGGTAGTTAGGAGACAATACTCAGTTATAATAGCATAGTTTGAGTGGGAAGGGGAGATGTTGGGCAAGATATCTCACTACCAGTGAAATCTCAAACCCATACAAAGAAGAGTTAAACATTTTTTGTTTTGTTTTGTCTACAACGGTTATTGAATCTCCTTATGTAGACGTGTTTTTTAAAAGAAATCTAGATCACAAATCGAGAGCTGGAAGGAAATCTAAGGTCATCTTTTAAGTTATCCAAACTCCTCATTTTACAAATGAGGAAACTGAGGCTCACAGAGGTAAAGCAGCCTGTGCAAGGTCACATGCCTAGTAAATGAAAGATCCAGGATTCACACTCCAGGCTACCTCACTCCAACTCCAGTTCCTACTGTAAAAGTGCATCTTCCTGAACACATATATGGTATGTCTTCCAACTCTGATGATATGAAATGACTTTTAATGTTTCTTGCAGTCATACACCTCTATGACTGAGGACAATGCTGTAGTGGCCTAGGATGGCAAAGAGATGACATTAAAATCTGGTATCAGCTCTGATTGGGCTGGGAAGCTCTGGCTTGTTGGGTTGGGTTTGTGTCATGTTGCAGACAAGTCATCTTGTGAGACTTCTCCGGTGGCTACTTTCTCTTTTACAGTCTCAGGCCCAGAGAAGTTTGTTGACTGAAGGTCATCTAAGGAAGTGGCCATCCAAGATTGGTTGACACCCCAGGATCCCTGTTAGCCAGCTCTATCACCACTTCCCACGCCTTCTGTAAAAACCCATCCTCTAGTGATAAGTCTATGTATGCTATTATTCTGGCAGTTTTATGACCACTTCCCATGGCGGTTGTGTCCAAGATGGTCCTGGGGAAGAGCCTTGCATCAGCCTCCTGGGAAGTTGCTGTCCGCCAGCCAGTGCTGGAGGGAGTGTTCACATGTGTTTGGAGAGCGCGTCAATGTGTTAATGAAATGCACGAAGCAGAGAGGTTCATCCATATAAATGGTTCATTTAAATAATGAGAGAGGAGGAAGGCTGTGGTTTGGTGTCAGTACTGATTAATTAGGACATAAAAATAAATAACCATCCTCAAGTTGGCTCCTGCTTCCTCCAAAACAGACTCAATTAGCGGGCAATGGAGTTCATGCAGCTGACAATGTAATTACAGGTTAGTTAACTCAACACTTAGAAGGAGTGCTTTTGTTCCTTTTGGAGTTTAATTAGAGAGATAGCCTGTGGAGGCAGATTTTTCTCATCCTCACTTTGGGGATTTACACATACAGATTATAGATTTAGAGCTCTAAGAGACCTTCGAGGTCATCTAGACCAACCTTCTCTCTCTCCTTTTGTAGATGAGGAAGTCATTTAGCCTGTCTGGGTCTCATAGATCTAAAGCTGGGAGGGAATTTAGAGCTCACCCAATCCAATCCTGTCTTTTTGCCATTGAGGAAACTGAGGCTCAGAGAGTTTAAGCTACTCTTCTGTAAAATGAGGTAATCAGACTAGATGACATCTATGTTTGCTTCAAGTTCTACGTCTATGATGCTATGATCCCTTCCAGTTCTAAATCGATTATCTAATGAGCCTCTAGTGTTCTACTTTCTTAAAAAAAAGACTATCAGATGTGGTAGCAAAATTTCATTTTGCAAGTTTGCTTACACATATTCCTGTGTCAGGTTGTCCACATGTATATCCACACACCCACATCACATATCTATCACCTGTCTATCTATCATCTATCTACCTACTTGTCTATCTATCTATCTATCTATCTATCTATCTATCTATCTATCTATCTATCTATCTATCTACATACCTCTGTCTGTCTATCAATCTATCATCTATCATCTATCTATCTATCTATCTATCTATCTATCTATCTATCTATCTATCTATCTCTCTATCTATCTCCATACCTCTGTCTGTCTATCTATCAATCTGTCATCTATGTATCATCTGTCTGTCTATCTATCTATCTATCTATCTATCTGTCTGTCTGTCTGTCTGTCTGTCTGTCTGTCTGTCTATCTATCTGTCTATCTATCTTAGGTTTTTACCTTGGGTGAAGCAGAGAACAACAAAAGTTTTCCTTAACTCTCCATTGATGTTTTTATGTTTTCTTCTTAGGAATGCATTAGTTTTTTGCTGTGCACACACTGTGGATGTTGGGGTGGGTGGAGAAATTTGTGAAGTTCCAAATTTATTCTAAGGCAAGTTTTGTCCAAGTTGATAAGGGCCTATACCTCCTATTCCACCAGTTCTTGAAGGATGCTGATAAACTAGAGAGTGACCAGCTGGTAAAGGGTTTGAGTTCAGGCAGTCTGAGGACTGGGTGAAGGAACTGGGGCTGTTTTGCCTGCAGAACAATAGGATTATGAGTCACTTCACAGTGGTCTACCAATGTTTGAAGGTCTGTCACCTTAAAAAGGGATTAGATTTGCTCTCTTTGACCCAAGAGGACAGAATGAGGAGTATGGAGAAGAAGCTGCAGAAAGACAGATTGAGGCTCAAAGGAAGGAAATTCCCGGCAATTAGAGCAATCCAAAAGTGAATCGTCTTATGCTTGTGCTTGGATGCTTCAGTGTAGGTTAAATGACTACTTGTTGGCTCAGGGGCTATAGGGATTCTTTTATGTGGTTTTTGGGTCTTTCATGAGTCGGATGAGAAGGCAGCTCTGAAATTCCACGATTGCTCATCACCCAGTGAGTGAAGCATGTTGTGATCATCCCCTTTTATTCAATTTGTTTTTTAAAAAGATGCCACCAAAATGGAGGCTAGACACTTAGAATGTAGTGATACGGTCTGCTTGAAATAGTGAATCTAAGAATCTGTGAGTCTCATCTGCAGAGTTTGGAGGTGTGGGTAGCTCTGCAGAAATACAGAAATGTTTTCCTGCAAGCACTGCAAAATATGTATGGTGAGCTTGTCATTGGAGGGACACTAGGGCCATAGTGGTGGTAGGAATTTTTCAAAGAATTGATTCTGTTAAGGTAAAAAGAATTAATGAATCGACAGGCTTTTATTAAGTACTTACCTACGTGCCAGGCACTGTGCTAAGCATTGGCCATCTAAAGGAAAAGCTTAAACAGTCCTTGTTTGCAAGAAGTTTGCAGCCCAACCATGCCAGGGGTCTTCAAGCAAAGACTGGGACACTCTTTGGAGGGTATGTGGTTGAAGGGATTCTTTGGAGATTGTGATGCCATGGAAAGTAGGCTGAATTTGGTATCAGAGGAATAGCCTTAAAATTCTGGCTCTGCCTCTTACCACTTGTATGACCTTGGGCAAGTCATTAACCTTTCTCAGGACACTTAAAAGTTATTGGAGACCTTCTCCCCATCCCTAAGAATTTCTGTTACTGTGCATTATGCCTATTAATATTTACCGCATTAGAAATTAAAATTTCTTAGAATTATTGTGATAATAATTTTGACCTTGAGGACCCCCTGGAAGGACATCAAAGATATCCAGGGATCCCCAGACTACACTTTGATAACTACTGCTTTCACAGTGAAGTGGAGGTGTTAGACTAGATGGCCAAAGACATCCCTTCCAATTCAGAGAGCCTTTGATACTTAATGATTAAGTTCAATCATGATGGAAGTGGCAAATGGACATTAGGGAACCCGTATGGCACTGTGAAAAGTGTACTGACCCAGGAGCCAGACAGTCAGGGTTCTAATCCCACTTCTGAGTCTTTCTGAGCCTCTTTTCCCTTAAATGTAAAATAAGAGTTTTCAACTAGATGGGTTCTAGGCATGGATAGTTAGATGGTTTCTAGCTTGAGCTCCTATGGTCTTATGAACTTTAGTCCATATACATAAGAAAAAAAATCCCTAGCAATTAGATCTATCCAACAGTGATACAAGGTACATCGGGATGTTGTAGGTTCAAATTGTCACATCGGTGCTGAATGACAATTTGATAGACATATTGTAAAGGGAATTCTTTACCAATAGTTAGGGACTGGATCTATAGGGCTGGACTAGATGGCCTTGAGGTTCTGTCCAACTCTGAAATCCTGGAATTCTGTGACAGTCAATGTCACTTTTATAAATATGTTCCCTTTGCTAGTGCAGAACTCCTCTAATAAAATTATGAAAAGATCACATAAATAAAAATGTAAGTATGTGAGAACAAATTGCTTTTTCACGAATACAGCAACCTTCAATCTCTTGAGAGCCCTTCTCCAACCTTCTGTCCTATTGATTTCATTAAGCATTGTTTTCATTTGCCCTGCATGTTAATTCACTGGTTTTTTAGCTCAATGTGAACCAACAAGTTTTCTCTGACCACCATTTCCCTCCCCCAGCATTTCCCTCCCTCTGCCCAAAAATGTGGTGGAAAGCTTTAACTTTCTATTATTTCACAATGCTTTATTTGTATATTCCAAGTCCTAGGTTGTGCAAGCCAGCTCTATTATTGTCTAAACAGTGAATAGTTCTAGTGTCTCTCTGCTTTATGTCACTGTTGAGGTAAGAGGGAGGTATGGGGCTCAGATGAATAAGTGCATTTATCTGGCTTATAAACCTGCACACGCTGTTGAATAATGAGCAGATGTTAACAATTATTCTTGGTGTCCTGGATATTTTGTGAAACTTTTTATCAAACATATGGGTGGTTTATTGATTCAGTCAAAATTGCCCTCTGGGTACAAACACGGAGGTGCGATCGGTGTTCCAACATGGGCAGAATAATGCCAATTAAAGCTTTTGCTTTCAGGCACCAGGACCTGGATTAAGGATACCATCTGAATGATACATGTGTCCAATAAGCTAGTAGCATACCAGGCTAAACAGAAATCCATCTCATTCCTTCACGGTGGACTTTCTGCAGAACATGTCTTTAACCATATGTCCAGGCCTACTGGAGTCTCATGAATTCCATCATGGGAAACTGGTAAATGTGAAATGCAAAATCTGAAATCAGGTCTGTAACACTCTCAGTTAGCATATAAGGCAATGTAGTAAGAACCACCCATTTTGCTCTTAAAAATAATGGACAAAATTATATGCTCATATTTTGCTGAGAGTTATGATTGTGTATGCGTGTGTGTATGTGTGTGTGTGTGTGTCTGTGTTAAGTCATTCACATTGTATCATATAGAAAGTCACTTTGAATTCAAATGTAAAGTAAGGCCATCCATCATGTTAACAATTTAATTACCTGAGTATATATTTTTCAGTAAAAAAAAACAACCCCATTATTTGTTGTATATCTTATTACAGATTCATTGCCTCAGGACAGCAGTGGCTGTCAATGGGACAGGCCTTGTGGTTAGAAATACTGAGATGTGGAACAGATAAGCCATGTAGGCTTGTGCCTTCTGCAGAGGCCTGCTTCATCTGTGTGTTTGCTCGAGGCCTTACCTGTTAGATTCCCTGTAATCTTTGTTGCAACAGGGAAATAGTGACTTGTAAAAGCAATGAAGCATAACAGGGATATTGAAAGGGTCGAGTGAAGTAGAAATGTGATGTTTTCTATCTTCTGTGGACCCAGGAAATAGGACTCCTGCCGTGGAGTTGGGATTTGGCATCCGCCATCTCTTTGAGCACAAGTTGTGAGATTGATTGTTGAGGGCTTATGGTGGAGGCAAAGTAAACAAAACATAAGGCTGATCAGATTCTCCTACGATCTGATTTCCCAGCCATGGAGGATTAAGAAATAATTTCAGCATTGAGGAACCTGGCAGATTAGAACAGGGGAGAGCAAAGGGGAGAAGAGCAGCTTGATCACGGCTATGCTGTTAAAACTCGATACCTACAAAGGTGGCAGGAATCAGGAAAATATTATGGCTGATTTTTAAAAAGGACCGGATGCCTTTAAGACCAGTATGGACATTTGTAGCTATACAAAGCTCAGATAGTGATAAGGTAATCATATCTGCTTTTTTTTTTTTGAGAGGTGGAGTGTAAACTGATCACAAGCAAGGTGACAAAGGAGTCCAGCTTCGGCGTGCGGAATTGCACAACCAGGCTGGTGGCCGTTTGGGTTTGGCGTTGTCCTTTGCAGCAGGCATTGTCAACGGCAATGAAAAAATAAATACCCACTTACAAACAGTCCCATGGTTCATTGTTGGCTGTATTTCCTGGCAGAATGATATGACAAGAGAAGAAGATAGCTATATCCTTAGGAAGCCTACAGATTGAGGAAGATTTTCTCTCCACCTTGGGCTCTCTTCCCCCACCCACTACCCCCCAAATGTGGCCCAGGATAGGACAAAACTGAAGATCTTGTCAGACTGAGAATACTAAGTAGGAACTCCAAGGGAATGTTTCCAGGTGGAAAATCCAGGACTCTGAATAGGGACTGGGGGCCCCAGCAAGCTGTTCATCCAGGAAGCATTTATTAGGTGCTTACTATCTGCCACTGTGCAAGGGACTGGGGATAGAAAGACAAAACCAAAATCTTTCCTGCTTTCAAAAGTTTTCATTTTCTTGAATGGGAAACAATGCATACATAGATAAGTAAATACAAAATATCTTTTAATTAATTAATAATAATAACTAACATTTGTGTAGCACTTCGAAGTTGACAGCATCTTGTACATATATTATTTCATTCAATCCCCACAACAACAACGCCGGGGGTAGGTGCTAGTATTATCTTCATTTAACAGATGAGGAAATTGAAGCTGAGAGTTTCCTTAGGGTCACAGAACTAGTAAGTGTCTAAGGCAGGCTTTGAACTGATGTCTTCTTGACTCCAAGCCCAACACTCTGTCCACGGCACCACCTGTCTCTGTTGAGGGGAGAACATCAGGAGAGACTTAATAGAGAAGCTGGGCTCTTAAGCTAAGCCTTAATGGAAGCTGAGGATTCTACCAGGTAATAAGGGGGAAGGATTACCTTCCATACAGGGACAGCCTGGTCAAAGGCATGATGGTGGTAGATGGAATATCATGTTTTGACCCTTCTGGATGCATAGTTCAAGGAGTCCACGTTTACTTAGGACCCTGCTGAAGGTTACTGGTGACTACTTTGAAGGGCAAGTTTTTTTTTCCAAGGTGGTATTCAACTGAAAAATGGTGTAATTTTTACTAACTGTGGCAGGGAGGGGTTAGTGTTTTTTCCCCCTCTCTTATCTATCCTTTGATAAGTTAACAAAGGTATCCAGAGCTTTTGAAGGAAATGTATGTTATCATAAAGGCAAATGAATGAAACAATAGACCAATCCTTTCCCCAAAGCATTTCCAAGGACACAGAATGCACCCAAATATATTTGCTGCAGAATTTAGTTGGAAATAGGTGTCCCAAAAGAATTTGGGTGACTGTCATTGAGAGCATCCTCATTCTGTGGCTAGGAGAGGACATGTTACTCCATTAAGAAATTGGAATTGACTGTGTTCTCTTGGTTCCCAAGAAAACTCTTGGCCCAGGTAATTTGAAAATTAGAGCAGATTGCCAGGGATAGTGTTAGGACAGGATTAAGATTTGGCAGTGTCTCCTGAGAGATAAACCTCTGGAGAAAGTAGAGTACATCTTATCTGGACTCATTTAGATATTTTAAGGCATTGTCTGACTTGTTTTGGTAGGCCCCTTCCCTGGCCAAGCCCATTCTGCCTTTGCCCAATAAAACTGAGCATTAAACATGTGCAAGAAATCAAATGTGAAGGAAGTGTTGAGCCTCAATATGTCTTAGCATGTTTGTGTGCTTTTGTGGCTCATTCAAAGATCATTCACCATGTGGCTGGTGATCAGTACTGATCAGCAAAGATCTCAAAGCGCTCTTACATCCATGACCTCCTGTGAACCTCCCAGCATCCTTCTGAGGTAGGCACTACTGGTATTATCATCCCCTTTTTAAATATGAGGCTCGGAGAGGTAAAGTGACTTTTCTGTGTACACAGCTAGCCTTATACAGATATTAGTGGCTGGAACAGAGTAAGCAGATAATGATGAATGAATGAAGGAATGAAAAAGTATTTATGAAATGCTTACCATGTGCTAAGTGCTGGGAATATAAATGCAAAACCAAAGATAGTCCCTGCTTTGGAATAGAGGAGTTCCCTGTTAGGAATGATAAAATCTGGAGCTGATATCTGTGGGAGATGTAAAAATGGCTTCACTTCTACGGGAAAACAAATTCCATGAGAAACAGTTCACAGATTGGAAAGGCCAAGTCAGAACCATCCATAAGCCAACGCATTTTAGGAGCAGGCAGGCTTCTGTATACCTGCAGCCTGTCTGTTAGCACTCCCTTTAATTTGCCTTTACTGGAAGAAGTCTGAGGGGTTTTACAGACACGTTTATCACAGCCTTTCCTCCTCACCCTGGTCTTTGGGAGGGAGATCATCAGATGTCCTAATGGATCATTGAACTTGTCAATGTGGGTGCTTCCTCCAGTCATGGAATTTTGACCTGTCTGTGGCTGCCTGTGCTGTGTGACTCTCGTTGGGGTCTTTCCAGGAGCAATTCTGCTCACTTTGGTGGAGGTCTTCCTTGCTTCCTCTTGAGGACACCAGTGAAATCTACCTTCTATTTAAAGAATACATTCTTTCTGACACCCTTTTTTTGTTGTTCTTCAAAGTTCCTTGGTAGACAGCGACAAGAAGAAGAAGAAGAAGTAAGAGGAACAGGGGAATTATAACATTCTCAGGAGGCCCATTTCAGGATGGTTAGCCTATATATCATCTAAGTAGCAGCATTCAGTCTAGTGTGGGTGGCCCAGTGGAAAAAGCAATGCATATGGAGGTAGGGAACCCTAGGCCATCTCTGTTACCTAGTCACTGTAACCTTAAATAAGTCGTGCCTTCAAGTCCCATCTGAAAAATGAAAGGATTGGACAAGACCAGTGGTGTCAAACTCAAATAGAAACACTGTGCATTAACTTAGAAAACCTCAAATTAACACTATCTAGGCTGTATTTTTATTTATTTTATTAAACATTTTCCAACTATATTTTAATCTGGTTAGGAGGCAGCTATGCTGTGAGCTATGATCTTATGATCCTGTATGTATGACCTCAGGCAAGTCACTTGCTTTTTCTAGGTCTCAGCTTCCTCATCTGATAAGGAATTGGATAGGTTCCTTCAAACTCTGGATCCATGATCCCCAACCCTAACCCTAACCCATGATACTAAATTTGAACTGAGATGGTAGCTTGGCAAAGAGGCCAGAGAGCCAGTCTTAGAGTCAGGAAGCCCTGGCTTCTGCCCCTGATACATAATGGTTGTGTGCCTGTGCGTAAGTCATTTTACCTCTCTGCAACTCAGGCAACTCTCTAAGACTGCAAGCTACACTATAATTTGCTGCCTGGCATATGTGGATGTTTCCACAGTAGCTCCCTATACTGATGAAATCACTAATGAAATCTCCAAGTTCTAGTCTGCTTCTAAATATAAAGCATATGATTACATATGTGTATATGTATATATGAACACACATAATAGGTATTTGCAGAGAGATATGTGTGTGTGTGCATGTGTACATATATACACATATATAAAATGCCAGTATACATGTATACAGTTAAGACAAGATGTACACATGTAGATAGAGAGAGAATGTGTATATGCAGATATGTCTTTGTGCATATTTCTTTATATATATGAATAAAGCATATATAATCATACAGACTATACATATATACTTTAATAGAATGTAAGCTCCTTGAAGATGGGCTGTTTAGTTTTGTCTCTGGGTTCCCATCGTTGATCACAGCGCTTTAATAAATAAATAGATGAGTGAATGCATTAATAAAAAAACATACTTCAATCCTTATTGAACTGAAATTAATATTTATATTAAATTTTAAAATTTAATTTTAAGCTACGTGGCAACAGTGGACAGAGTGCTAGGCCTCTGGCCTCAGATGCTTGCTAGCTGTGGGCAAGTCACGTAATCTTGGTCTCAGTTTCTTCATCTGTAAAATGAAGATAAGAATAGCTTCTTCCCAGGTTTGTTGGGAGGACAAGATGAGAAATTACTTAGAAGGTGCTTTGGAAACCTTGAATAACTGTGTAAATGCAAGCCATTATTTTTATTTATAGAGACATTATAGAGAGGCATATATTTAAACACATATTTCAGCAGATCTATAATCTGGTCAACGGAGGGATTCCAGGACTTATTTTTGATGAGTCATCAGTCAATAAACATTAATGAAATGCATACTATGTGCCAGGCAATGTGCTTTAAATGCTTAGGATAGAATAAAAGTTTAAAAACCCCAAACAAACAAACAAAAACAACAAACCAACCAAACAAATAAAAAACCAACCCAAATGGAATCCCACTGAAGGTGATTTATATTGCCCAAGAATTTATCACCTAGTGGTCTATGTATTGGTGATGAGCGCCTATCCTTGTAGAGTGAAGATTGTTTCCTTTCATGACTATCCACAAAGCATCTCCAAACTTTCCAGAGCTTATCTTTGGTGGGAATAACCTTCAGGAACTAACTGGTAGAAAATCATAGTCTCCAAGGACTCCAAAGGACGGGTAATCCAAAAGAACAAAGAAGAGAACGACTCCGGAGCGGTTCAGGCTGCAGCCAAGATACCCATGATGATTTTCGTGTAGGAAGTGGTTTGAAAAGAGATCTCACCGGAGATGTATGATCAAGGAAAGAGGAAGTAGCGTTGAATGAGAGATATGATAGGGATAGCCTGTGTGTCACCTAGAGGAAGGCCTCAAGCAAACTGGAGAAGATCCTCTGTGGAAGATTTAGGGAAAGACATAGACAGGAATTACAGAGGATGGGAAAGCTTTGGGTGGCCATCCATAACCTTGGGTAGATAATCTATCTGGGAAAAACAAGATCCATTGAAATAGGGATGAAAAAGATATTTAGATACAAACATAGCATTAGGCAGGGGACCCTTCACCTGAACACAACACTCCTTGTTGTTCCCTTGAGCCTGAATATCAGATATTCTGGAATCTGGACTGGAAGGAATCTGGAGAAGGTCATCAGATCCATCTCATTTCCTCCCTAAGCATGACTGTTCAGACGAATGAGCTTAGAGTCTATTTTGAGATTTCTCTGGGGACAGCGGCATCACATCCTCCTTCAGAAACCTATTTTGGTGCTGGAACTAGGGTGTACTTTTTGAGGATAATGGATGTTTTACTGGAAAACACACACATGCAACAACATGGTACCGATAAGCTCTTATTCTTGTTGGACTGGAAACACTTAGCTGTCATTCTTTACCTTCATTTCAGGCAGGGTGGGTTGGGAGGGGGTGGATTGATGAAAGAGCTTTCAAAAACTAATAAATCATTAAAAGAAAATATGCGCAACAGAATCCTGGTAATGAGTGTTCACATGTTTTCCTTGAAATTTTCACTCTTCTACCCTTTCCAAGTTATGTCACAAATAAAGGCAACATAGTATAGACACTATCTCTTGGAGGAAGTTGATCTGGGTTCAAATTTTGCCTCTGATAATTATTATCTGTGTGTGATCTTAGGAAATAACTTAACGCTTGTGGGCCTCAGTTTCCTTAGCTGTAAAATGAAGATGCTGAACTCGATGGTGACATAGGTCCTTTTCAATTCTAGATCTGAAAACGTTGAGTTTTTGTTCTAATAAATATGTCTTGTAGGCTTTTTTTATTTGTTGGATTTTGAGGATGCCATGTTCAGAAAGTCACTTGCATTTTATTCAAAGAATGATTGTAAGTCCTCTTTCCCCTAACTCTCATCATTTTGACTCACTCATCCTCCTTTCTCTTGCTGTCTCAGTTTTTTCCCTTCCTTAGATGTATTGTCCTTTTGGAAGGGTTCCATGGAAGCACTTTACACACAGATATTAAACCCAGCGAATATTTCTCCAGTCCCTTGGGTGTACACAGTAGACTCAGATTCCTCTAGCTTCCTTCAAAGCTCAGCTCATGTACCAAATCCTACACACGGCATTTCCTGATTCCCTCATTGGCTGATGCCCTTCCCCTTTAATTACAAAGCGGTATTTTGCATTTTGGGGGGATTTACTGATCTTTGCACATGTTGTTACTTTTCCCCCCTCCAAGAATGTAAACTCTTTGAGGAGAGGAATTGTTTTGTATTTATCTTCTTTATCCCCACTGCCCAGCAGTGCTTAGCATATAGGACGTTATTAATAAATGCTTATTGAGTGAATGAAGTTTCTGTATGAGGTGCTGGGGCTACAAAAAAGCCAAACGAAATAGTCTTTGCCCTCAAGGAGCTTACATTCTATAGGGGAATGAAATAATAGGAGAGCGATGGAGAAAAGTATTGGGCTTGGAGTCAGGAAGAGCTGTGTTCAAATCCCACCTCGACCAATTATTTCTGTGACCCTGGGGAAAGTCACTGACGCTCTCTGATGGTCAGTCTCCTCATTTATCCAATGAGAGGATTGGTCTTGAAGGTCTCTAAGGGTCCTCCCAGATAGAAAGCTATGAGCTGGTGAAGAAGACCCTCAGCAAAGTAAAATTGGCCTGAACCATCCCCTACTCAAAGTAATCAAAACATGTTTGGGGACAACCTGGAACAGTGGAAAGAATGGTGATGGACTGGGTTTGGGTCCTAATTCTGCTTCTCATTGCCTGTGTGATCTCTGGGAAATCATTTCATGTCTCTGGGCCTATTTCCTCTATCAAATTAGAGGCTCAATCAAGAGGACCCCCAGCATCCCTGACAGCTCTGAATCAATTGACTATAATTTGAGCTTCAGAAACTCCTCCTCCATGTCTTCTTCTGATGAAAAAAGGGATTGTTTACAGTGATGAGATTTCAGGGAAACTGAGTCAGTGGGTTATGGATGAGTCAACACAGTGTTGTTGATAGTGTGTTGATACAACACAGTGTAGTGGTAAAGGATGCTGGATTTGAAGTGAGAGGACCCAGATTCAAATTCCCACCTTCGTCACTTACTACCTATGGTGGACAGATCACTGGACTGGGAGTCAGGAAGACCTCTGAACAAACCCTGCCTCAGGCCCTTCTGAGTTATATGCCCCTGGGCCGGTTCTCATCTGTAAAGTGAGGGAGTTGTACGCAATGCTCTAAAAAATCATTTTCAGCTCTAAATCTATGATCCTATAATCTTATGGCCTCACTGGGTCACAGCTACTTCATTTGCAAAATAAGAGAGAGGGGTGTACTAGATGTCCCCTGGTGTTCTTTTCCACTTGAAATCTGTGACCCTCTGATGGATGGTGCTATTTAAAGGTTTTCCTGTATCTTCATTTTTTCCGCAGTTGCTTGGATGTGTGAATATAGTGGTGTGGTGTCACTGTCTGAGGTTATGCTTAATGAGTAGCTATGTACTATATGTTTAGGGTTTTATTGAGGGCAAAGGTTTAGGAATTTGTTAGCAGCACTTATGGTGAGCAGAGGCTTGGATAGAGTAATAAGGGTAACATCGCAGTGTCTTGGTGGAACGTGTGCTGGAACTGGAGAAAAATAGTCTCTCCTTCCCTTCTCTCCTCCTTCTCCTCCCCTTCTCCTTTCCCTTCTCTTTTCATCTTCTTTCCTCCATTTTCTCCTTCCCCTTTCTATGTGCCCTCTACCTC
>CM053626.1:21877315-21972345 GCA_028646595.1 Phalanger gymnotis | reverse complement strand
ATTGCCTGACACATAAAGGCACTTAATAAATGCTTGTTGACTTAAATTCTTAGCTATGTGACCCTGGGCAAGTTAAAAACTTCTCCCTGACTCAGTTTCCTCCTTTGTATAATGCAGGGATTGTACCCAGTGTCTTCTAAGGTTTCTTAAAGTTCTGGCTTGGTGAACCCATGACTAAAATGTTATGCTTTTCTAACCAGAGCTCTGTGAGTTCTTAAACATGAGGTATTTTCCATCCTGTGGGACCAAATCCAAGCTAGTACGGTCGATGGGGCTCTTTTGAAAACCTCAAACTCATGATTTCATCAGTGTAACAAGTTCCTAGGGAGGTACTGGCTTTACCAAAGCAAACTGGTACCCTTTCTAGTCTTAGAAAATTCCTGGGGTGAGTGTAGAGATAAACGAATTGTCCAGGGTAATACAATAGGTCTGTATTCGAGATGGCCCATGAAGACTGAGTGAAAGAAAGAACTAGGGATGTCTAGCCTGAAGAAGAGAAGGCTAAGCAGAGTCCCTGAGAGCTTTCTTTAGGTTTTTGAATGACCGCCTTGCGGGGGAAGGTTCAGATTTGTTCTGCTTCGTCCTAGAAAGCAGATTCTAAGGCCAAGACTCTATCTGCTACATCCCTTTCATGCCTTTTATGATGTCAAAATTGGGGCATATGACTACATTTGAATTTTAGTTGGGAATTCATCAGATGGAATCTTAGACTCACCAGTGGAAGAAACATTGAATGTCATTAAGTCTAACCCTTTCATTGTGTAGAGGAGGAAATGAGGAAGCAGAAGCTTCAGTGACTCGCCCACAGTCACCCAATTAGGAAGTGGCAAAGCTGAACCCATGCCCTCTGGCTTCAGAGCCAGCACCACAAACAAAGAGAACTGAGATTTGGACAAGGGGCGTGATTTGACAAATGATATGTGATAATGATACCTGGTATTTGCACAGTATTTAACAACTTACCACATCCTTCATATACATTATCTCATTTAAGCCTACGTAATAGGTACTAATACATTCAATAATAGTAGCTGACATTTGTGTAGGACTTAAAAATTTGTAAAACACTTTATAAAGTTCATTTAATTTGAATTTCATATCAACCCTGCAAGCTAGGCTCTGTGGGGGAGGAGGTTATCCTCATTTTACAGATAAGGAAACTGAGTCTCAGAGAGGTTATGTAACTTGCTCAGGGTTATAAAACTAGTACCGTAGGGGAGAGTTGAACCCAGGTCTTCTGGATTCCCAGTCCAGCACTCTGCCCACTCATTTTTTCTATCACTCATTTTTTCTATCTAAGTAAAATGTCAAGATACCAAGGGTGTTGACTCAAATCAAAAGGACACCAAAAAACTGGAATATCTAGGTTTTGAAGTTGATGAGATCTAGATAGATGAGCCCCAGTTCAAGAGAAAGGTGGCTGCCTTAGGCAAAAGATAAAATTGCACTTAGGTTTTAGTTTTTTGTTTGTTTGCTTAAAGTGGGGTAGATTAAGAGTCACTCTGAATTGGAATGGGCTGCCTCAAGGAGGGCATGGGTTAGCTGGCACTGGACTGGACTCACCTAAGCAGAGACTGAGGTTCTCTTGGACTGCTGGGCCATTGAGGTCTTTTCCAATGCTTGAGATCCCATGATTTAGCAATCTCTCACATAAATCCTCCCTAGACTATTCAGAGGAGGGTGACTGGCTAACGACAGTCTTTGAATTCATCCCCTATGAAGAGTGAGTGAAAGAAAGAACTGAGGATGTCTAGCCTGAAGAAAGGGAGGCTTAGCAGAGAACCGGAGAGCTTTGAATGGCTGTCGCGGAGGAAGGGTCAGATTTGTTTTGCTTGGTCTTGGACAGACCATTGGATGGGGGAAGCTGGAAGGAAACCCTTTTAGGCTGGATGGAAAAGAAAACTTGGAAACAACTAGAACTATTCCAAAGTAGAGTGGGCTGTGGGCCATGTTGGAAGGGAGTAGATTCTATTCCCTGGAGGTCTCTAAGCAAAAATTACATGACCACTTATTGGAGGTGTTTTAGTGGGGACTCTCATTCAGGCATGATTTGGACTAGATGGCCATGGAAGTCACTTCTGACTGTGACTCAGTTGGACAACTTTGCCCACTCTGGGTTCTTTAGAGTAGGAGCGGGACTGAAATTGTGCATGATATTGCAGGAGTTCCTGTTCGGGCCACTAAATGAATGGTCAATGGTCATTTAATAAGCATTCTGAAGCTCCGCCTCACTTAAATACAATTCACCCGCAAGTCACCACATCACCCTTGTGATGGCGTTGGACTTCTTGAACAAAGATGAACAGCAGCAGCAGCAATTTCTTAAGCGCTTGCTCTGAGCCAGGCCCTATGTTAAGCCCGGGGGGATGCAAAGATAGAAGAATCAATAGTCCTTGTCTTCAGGGAGCTTCCATTTTAATATTAGACAAATGCAAATAACTACAGGTACAGGACATACACGGGGTGGATAGAAGGCAAAGTTAGAGGAAAGCATTCCCAGGCATGGGAGTGGGCATGGGAGAGGAGGAAGGCCTCCTGGAAAAGACCTCCTGCACAAAGTGGGATTCGATCTGAGTCTTGAAGGAAGCTGAAAAACCAGGAGGTGAGGATGGGGAGGAAAGCATTCCAGGCACAAGAGATTGCCAGGAAAATGGCAGAATTGGGAGATGAAATGAACAGCAAGAAGCCCAGTGTCACTGGATTGTAGAGTGTGTAGAGAGAGAATGAGGTTTAAGAAGACTGGGAAGCTAGGGTTAGTCTTACTCTGCTTGGCTCCAGAAGCAGTGGGTGGAAACCACCAAGAAGTAAATGTAGGCTTCTTAACAATGAGAGATCCCCAAAAGAGAAATGGCTGCCTTGGGAGTGAGTGGGTTCCTCCTCATTGGAGGTCTTCAAGCAAAGACTGGATCACCCTTTGTTATTTGTGTTGTAATGGGGATCCTTTTTAGCATGAGTTGGACTTCTAGATGCTGAGGTCTCTTCTTAGTGTCAAATTTTGTGACTTTGTATGCAATATGCTTTTTAGCCTTTTCCAAGTAAATGTGCAGTATCATTAGTTGCATCTTTAACTAGTGTAGGAAGGAGAAAGGACCTTTCTTGCCCTTGAATCATAGACTGGATGAAGCAAGAGCTGCCCTACCTATCATGAGCCTGACTATAGTTTCTAGGCCAAACCTGCCACAACCGTTCCATAATTTAAACACAATTGGCTGTTATAACTTGAATGTCCTTTATGCTGAAATACATAAACACATATTGCATTTTTTAAAGGGCTATACATGGTTAGTGGAACATTCTAATAAATGTTTCAGAAAGGCCTCATTATTCCGTCAGCTCTGAATTGTCTGATAGGCAATATGGCTGCTGAGTTCCAAGAGAAGATATCTACCTGTTAATGACATCTGCAGTGGAGGTGAGGTTCTAAAATGGACTGACCTTCCTCTCGTCCTTGATTAGTCATAAATCCGTTGAGTAAGGTATGTTGCATCACTAGCCTTTAATCTTGGGAGGTGAAAAATCTATTTGCTTTAGCCAGCTTGTTCACTGATAAATGTATGATTTTAAAATTTCCTTTTGTGAATTCCGAAGCTAGAGAAAAAACACAGCTGGCTGAAGTGCAGATTGTGTTTATCTTCTCGTTAACTCAAGTACAAGAAGATAGCATCGTTGGAAGGCTAATAAGAAAGAACGGCTAAAGGACACCCTTCTCCTGTTTGCACGTCCACTCCAGGAAAGCTTTCCAAACAAGCCTTTGAGATACGCCCGTGAAGAAAGCTGGCCAAAAGAAGGACCAAAATGCATTTGGGTTGTTGGCTTTTGAGATAACATTTTTTCCAAGTGTTTAGATTAGTTAAATATTAGAGAAGCAGGGATAATGATATTATTTGTCTCCATTAAATATAGAAATCTATCTTTTCTGAGGGCTGGTGGATAGGACAGAGCAAAGATATTTTTTACCCTAGGTGACTTGGCATTTGCCTTGGCCAAGTGGTTATCTGTGTACTGAGCGATGGTTAGGTTAACTTATTGTATGGAAAATTCCAGATCAGAATATAACCCAAATGTGCTGGTCTCCTTGCCCTCTCTAATCTAACCCCCACGTAGTTGACAAAATGATTTTCCTAAAGCACAGGTCTGACATGTCACTTTCCTTACTCAGTAAACTGAAGTTGTTCCCTGTTTCCTCTAGGTTCAGATGTCACTTCTCTCTTTGGCATTTAAAATTCCTCACTATCTGGACCTAACTCACCTTTCTGGCGTTATTGCCCATTACTCAGTCCTGGGTCCTTGGGCTCTGATTGGTGAGCTGCCTCCACCATCATCTTATCTCGCTTGGACCTAGACTCTTTATACCACTTCCTGGCTATTGCCATCTTTTGCTATCATGAGTGTGGCACCTCCTGCTTTCCACACTAGTTCTGAGAACAGTAATTAAATCAGCACTGCCATTTTTGGACAAGCCATGTAAATCACCAGTCACATGGCCCCAATCCCCATTCCTTCCGACTTCTTTGTCTAAAACTCTCCTCCATGGCCACAACTCTCCCTATAGGTACTGTCTCCCTCTTTAGAAGGCATAGAACATCTTGCAATGGGCTACTGTATCTCCAGTGCTTAGAACAATGACTGGAACATAGAAAGCGCTTTACACATTTTTCCCCACCATTTACACCAATTCTAATATTCATGACTAAGTCAAGCAGAGGCCAGGTAACCTTGTTACCAGGAATATTGTTGATGGGTTTCTTATCCAGGCACAGGCTGTACTTGATGACCTCTGAGTCTGAATCTCCAGTCTCGGGCTTGGAGGTTCTGTAATTGACTAGATTCTCTGTCCAGCTGGGAGATTCTGCAAGTGACTAGATTCTCTGTCTAGCATCATTGATGGATTCCTCAGTGACTGACAGTTGTAACTGAGATCTTTCTTAGGTGATCTTTTCTACTAGGTCATATCAAGCAATCATCCAGCTTTTATTAAGCACCTATTACATCCTAGGCACTGTGTCAAGGACTAGGGATACAACAACATAAATGGAAACAGTCTTTGCCCTGAAGGAGCCTACAGTCCATCAAAAGAGATAATATATAGACATGAATAAAAAATTAATAAGTCAATAAGTGTTCTGTGGCATTTAGATTCAGTCAAAGGGCTACACTTGAGGACCTAGAGGGCCACATGTGGCCTCGAGGCTCAAAGTTCCCTACCCCTGCCCTAAATCTTGAACAGTAGATGATGCCAAGCATCTGTTGAGTGCTGCTGGATACAAACTACCTATGTGACCTTCGGCAAGTCGGTTAACCCTTCTTGGTTAGGATTAGACCCAAGATCTTCGACTTCAATTCTGAGGCTCTTCCAACTACACTGTGGCCAAACTGGAAAAAGGTGGATAAACCTGGGAAAGGAGAGTGATGGTTAGAATGTGAGTTTCTTATAAGCAGAGATTATTCATTCTTTGTACTTACATCCTCAGCCCATAGTGGGTGCTTAATAAATGCTTGAATTGGCTATTAGTCTCCCTTCTCACCTTGAAGGATATTAAGTGGGATAAAGTCAAGCACTTTGTTTTCTTTAGATAGCTTTATAAATGTAAGCTATTATTATTTCAACTGAAATAATATATTTCCTTTGCATTGTACTGAGCTATGAAAGCTGGTTCTCACAAAGGAAGGTCAGTGGGCTACTAGTGTCTCATGTTCAGAGTAGGTGTCCAACACTAGACCTCTTTCCTGAGCTGGGCGGGAAGTCAGGTCAAGGCACCCAGTTCTCATCTTGGCCTTCCTGCCTTCCTCCTTCCATCTTAGCAACACAGGCTGTTAGAGGTAAAGTGTGTGAGAGCTGGAGTGAAAGCTGATCTGAAGTTGCCTTTCCCTGCAAGCCATTGACGGCATTTGCTAAAAAATCTTACGTTGTTTGGATTGAGCCTGGTTTAAACTGCCATCTGCTGGTTTGTGATTTCCAGGTCTCACCAGGCTGCAGCCCCACTCTTTTCTTCCCTATCAAGATAAACCAGCTGGATGCAATAATGCTTCCTTTTTCCAGGCTGTGCTTGAGAATGGCATTGGAAAGCATGCCGCTGGCACCTGGAAGATGTGCTTGCTTGTTTTGGAGTTCTTCTTTATTGCTTTTCCATGACCTTAGAGGCCATCTAGACCAAGCCTCTTATTCACAGAGGAGGTCACTAATGATCAATGATTTGAAATGACTTGATGAAAGTCTAATTCAAGCCCTCTGACTCCAGAACCAGTCCTCATTGCGCTGGTCGATCAATTATCAAGCATTTATTAGGTGCTTGGCATAGGATAATAATACTTGCAGGTCTTACCTCTCAGGGCTATTGTGAGGATCCAGGGAGACTATGCAAATGAGGCTGTGCTCAGTTCTGGAAGCACAAATCCTTTCTTATGGTGACCTTAGTCATTGTATGGCTTTAAAAGTTTGTCTAAGAAGAGTATATATCATCCTCTCTTTAATTACAACAGTATTACTATAAATGCTGCTGAACAAAACTTTTGAGCATATTTTTCACAAGATTCATTGAATATCAGAGTGGAGAGACACTTTAGCAGTCACCTAGGACTAGTGAGGAGACAAGACAGGCCTGGGTTCAAATCCAAGTTCTGATTTTACTAGTTGTGTTACCCTGAGCAAATCACTTAACCTCTCTAGGTGAAAGCAAGGCAATGACTCATGGGAGGTAGAAAAATTTTCAGAGGCTATTTAAGTTCTAGAGAGGTCATCATCCTTCTTGGTAGAGAGAGTTCTCACACTGAGCCTCAAAATATTGGAATGTCTCTAAAGTATATCTCTATGAGGGCAGAGAGCAGTGAGTCTCTCCAAACTGAATTAGATTAGTCATTTGACTAGAAGAAGGCAATCCACCATTGGGTCTACACCTAAAGCCTTCCCAGAATGGTAGGACCTTTACTGATAAGCAGCAAAAGCAATGATGGGCATAGGTTAATCAATAAGCATTTATTAAGTTCTTTCTATATGCCAAGCATTGTCCCTTCCAAAGGAGGGACAACATGAGAGTTACTAAGTATATAAAAGATATATGTAAAGTAGAAGAGAGAAATGGCAGAGGGAATGGAGACCAGAAAAGGTCTCCCACAAACAATACAATTTGAGCTGTCTTGAAGGAAGCCATGAAAACTAGACAGATGTAAGTGGGCAGCATTCCAGCATGGGAGACATCCAGTGCAGCCATAG
Source organism: Phalanger gymnotis (assembly GCA_028646595.1). Taxonomy (NCBI): domain Eukaryota; kingdom Metazoa; phylum Chordata; class Mammalia; order Diprotodontia; family Phalangeridae; genus Phalanger; species Phalanger gymnotis. Next base: position 21,965,135 of record CM053626.1, on the reverse strand, counting down.
AGGACAGGTCTCTATCCTTCCTGTATCCACTTGATATAGACACAATGGAGAAGCAGCTTGGAAGTATGGAAAGAGGGCTAGATGAAGAATGGAAGGAATCCAAGAATCACAGATTTTTGAAAGTCAGAAGGGATTTCAGAAGCAATATAAGCCAATCCATACATGAAAGTAATTCTTACCATAATCTTTCTGATAAGTGGTCATTCAGTCTGTGTTTGAAGACACGATAGGAGGGGGAACCCATTGTCTCTTGGGGCAGCCCATTTCACTTGTGGACTCTAAATTATTAGGAAGGGTTTTTATGCTATCAAATATAAATCAGTCTCTTTGTAACTTGAACCCACCATTCCCAGTTCTATACAAATGTTGCCCAATGGAACATGTTGAATCCAAGAAATATTTGAAGATTGCTCTCATGTCCCCCTACAGTCTTCTTTTCTTCAGGCTGAACACACACACAGTTCCTTCAAATGATCCCCATGCGACATAGACTCAAAGCCCTACACCATCCCAGTTAACCTCCTCTGGAAATTGTCTAGCTTCTCAATATCCTTCTTAAACTATGGCACCTAAAACAAAACACAGTATTTGAGATGAGACCTGAGAGGTCCGAGTGGGACTCTCTGGTCCCCATTCTTAGAGTCTGTGCTTCTCTTAATGAACCCAAGATTTCATTAACATTATTGTCTGTCTATCACATTACAGACTCTAACCACGCCTTTCCCATCTTGTACTTAAGAATCTGATTTTTGTAGCCATGTAAGACTTGATATTCATCGCTTTTGAATTTCATCTTCTTAGAGTCAGGCCAGTGCTCTAATCTGGGATCCTTTTGGATCCCAATTCTTTCGTCTAGTTTATTAGCTCACCTACCCAATTTAGTTCCATCTGCAAATCTGATGAGCTTGCCATCTGTGACTTTGTCCAAGTTATGTGTTGCCCCAGCATGGCACTTGACCCATACTATCTGTTGACTGGTTGAGTTGAGCTATGTATATTACTGACATACATAGTATTTCAGTGAAGAAGAATAATCTTATAAATAGCTTTGCCATACTGAATCATCCCATGATTTCTTATGTGACTAGTACAAAAGTGTGCCTTTCTAAGCTTGGACCTCTAAATCTGCAAATGGGGGAGAATGGTGTCATTTTCTATAAGCCGGTGACTAGCATGGCTTAGTAGACAGAGGGGTGAGCTAACAGTCAGGATGACCAGGTTTCAAGTCCTTTGTCTTAACCATATTGACAGATCAGTTTATCTTGCAGTGTCTTTGGCCCTAGGATAATAAATTGTGAAAGAATTGCTGATATACATTGGTGGAGGGAGTTTCCACATTAGAAATTCCTTAATTTAATGAAATCATAGTTCCTGACTGAAAAAAACAAAACAAAACAAAAAGACAATAGGAGATCATCAAATAATTGTTGAGGATTGGTCTTTATTTTTCAGATTTTGTCACATTTATTTGATTCTTATTCCAAAATGCTTTCAGAACACACATACCCCTCCATTCAGGTCTGTGGCATCTGTATTGGGTCCACCCTTTCATATATGTCACATCACATTCATATACATATACATCTATATACACACACATACATGTATATATACACACACATACATCTATACATATGTTAGTGACAACGTGACCTATATTGCCTAGCTCAGCAGCAGTTCTTTACCTCATTTGTGGCTCAGTAATTGAGACTGAGAAGCTCAAGGGTGCCATCATCTACCATATATCATAGTATATATGTCAGACCTTTAAGGTGAAGAATCCATGGCCAAATTCAGTGTTGATTTATGTGCTAAGTATCCTGGGGACAGGAACCCCTCCACTCTACTTCTGCCTCAGCAGACTTGCCGACAAAGGTCCCTCCTTCTCGCTCCAGCCACCCAAAGCCAAGGTCAACAGGCAAGAATCTCTAGATTCTCTTAGCTCTGATTCGCTGTCAAAGTAAATCAGTTATTTCTTAGAGGCAGGTAGCTGGCACAGTATTGGATTTAGAGTCAGTAAGTTCTGTGTTCAAAACCTGCCTCAAGGTACTCCCTACCCGCCTCTTAACCTCTCAGCCTCTGTTTCCTCATCTTTAAAATGAGGACAATAATAGCAGCTACTTCAGAGGGTTGTTATGAGCATCAGACAAGACAATAGGTGTAAAGAGTTTTACAACTTCTTAAGCACCATACAGGTTTCTCAAAAGTCTTATTGCAGTTTTAAGCTTCACGATTTTAGCTTAAGTTTTGCAAAGTTCAACATATATTGACATTAAAATGGCACCAAGTCTTTTGGGACAACTCATATATATTCTAGCTATTACTATTATTAGTCTTATTAACAGCTGGTTAGGCTAAGGAAAATTAGGAAAGTCTGCTGCCTTTAGGCAGGATGAAGTCAACCTCTGTAACAAGTCAAGGTAGTAATAGTAATTTTTTATACAGAAAACTTCAGAAACCTAAATCTGCCCATAAAAACTTTTTAGATTAACTCATTTGCTTGTTCAAATTGTGCCCTGCAATTTGCATTAGGAACATAGGTGTAGCTAATGCCCAAGTTGGGAATGATTTCATTCTTCTTATTTGTATTCCAAAAACCTAGGATGGTGCCTGGCCTTTAGTTGCCACGCGGGCCATTCTGCTCTGCAGTGATCCAGTAGATAAATGGTAGATCTATGGGGACAGCAGCCTTTGAAGGGAAAAGATTCAATGGGCCATGCCCCAGGTCCCTTTTCAAAATTTTGCCCCAGGATTGGATCTAGAAAATATGTGTTATTGTCTCTGACATCAGTAGCAACGTACAGAAGGATATATGTATGTTTTAAGTCCCAAAGTTTCCTCACAAATTCAGTAAATATTGTACTAAGTCTCTGGCCCAATGAATGAGCATGAAATATGGGACTCTATTTTAGTGTGGGAAGATCAGACAGATGTTTCTTCTAATCCATTGACTGCCATAAGATGCTTGATTTTAGTCATGGAATTAACTTTGTTGCATAGCCTTGAGCAATGAACTTTATCTAGCATTCACTAAATATTCATTCCACAAATATTTATTAAAAATTGGTATGTAGGAAAGGCTGTAGAAGCCATTGGAGATAAAAGGATGAGATAAAACATAGCCTCTTCTCTCGAGGAGCTTACAATGTCCTGGGAGAAATGAGACAGATACAAATAACTATAATGTAATTAGAATTTGAATTAGTTCAATGCATATAAAAAGAAAGAGTAGGGAGTAATACCATTTTGCTTTGTCAGCCAACTCCTTATGCTTACTTTATGCTCTAAAATCCGATTTGAATGTAGGGAAATCGATGAGCATATGCTTTCACATCATTACCACCCCCATGCCCATTCCATTGGCAATTTTACTCTGAATGAAGGGAAATGAGGATAATAGTACCAATAACAACAAAAATTCTTATTGATGCTGACCACATCAAGCCCTGTAACATGGCAAAGGATATCCATAATCACTCAAAATAATTGGCCTAATTATCTGCACAGGTCAAAATAAATCGATGAAGAACTACAATATGCAGTGAAATCGCCAGCTCAGGCAGCAAAGTGATAACCTATGGAGAGCCCACGGCTCCACTGGCATCCAAGCACTATCCTGACATCTAGAGTAAGGAACTGAGCTTGTCTAGTGCCTCCCGTTTGGAGGTTTTATGAGAGGTTAAGGCAAGAGTCAAACAAAGATGAGAAAGCATGGATTAGTTGGAGAGAGGAACACCCATTGTCAAGATTATAGCTCTATCAAAGAATTAATGTGACTCACTTATATATCACTTTAATGTTTTTAAAGGGGGGAAATTATGACCCCTTGGATTCTAATCCATAGTAAACCTTGGTGACCTTTATGTCTGTAGTAAAAATATTACCATGATATATAAATATGGGTTACTTGTTTATAAGACTCCTAGGCTGGCTCCATGTATAAGTGTATGTGTATGCACGCATGTGAGGATGGTATTTTGCAGGCATAGGATTGGGTTGTAGGTTTAAATTTAAGATTTTTCTTCCTTTTCAAGTTTCAAGTTGGGGCTTAAGGTCTTTTGATTTTGGGAAAGAAAATCTACACACTTGTTGGTATATATGTGTATATATTATATATACATACATACAATGCGTACGAATATACACAAATGTGTATACACATACCCATGTATGTAGTGTGTGTGTGTGTGTGTGTGTGTGTGTGTGTGTGTGTGTGTGTGTGTAACCAAGTGAGCTTTAACTCATTTGGCTTATGGCTATAGATTACTCTGAATAGCTTAGTCATTCTCTTCACAGTCTTACACTGTATTTACACTGTATCAAAACCTTTGTTTCTTAGATGCAGAGGTAAATTTCAACTCAGCTTCTCTCCCAATGATGACAGTATAAATCAATGGAGTCTGAACTGATTAGATTTTGAATATTATTAAAGTAAAAAATAGCATGGAAAGAGTAGAAAGATGTTTTTAATATTTTGAACATTGATCTAAATTATTGTTTTCTTAGAGGCACTCTGGTGGAGTGGAAAGAGGATTGAAATTTCAGCCAAGGAGATGTGGGTTCAGATTCTATTTCAGAAACTTTCCAGCTGCGTTATCTTGGGCAAGTCACCTAACCAGTCTGTGACTCACTGTGACTACCTTGCAGAGTTGTTGTGAGGATCGAATGAGGTAACATATGTAAAGCACTTTGCAAACTTTTGTCTGCTATAGAAATGCCATCATCCTCATCCTCATTCTTATTGTTATTAATGGGATAATATATGTAAACTGCTTTACAATTCTTGAAGCATTCTATCCCAATATATAGTATAGTTGGTTTTTAAAAATTTATATTTGAATCCTACAATCCATTTATATTTGAATCCTACAAATGATTTAGATCAGTGAGCAAAATAACGGAAAATGACTTTGCATTGGCACCTTCTTATGTATTTGACTTTTTTAATATGATAAAATCCAGTTAATCCAGGCTCCGCAAATTTAAGCATTCTTCATTAGGACAGAGACTATTTTGGAGCTAAACTTTTGATTATGTCTAAAAAAGATTTTGATGAACTAAATAAATACTGCTAAGGAGGGTGTCAGGGGGAATGATTAAGCTTCTCGGCCCTCTGTGACTACTAACAAGTTTTTTCACTGTTCCTGGCTCATCTAGAGAACAGGCCCATGAGTTGGAATTCATTAGCTCCAAGGTCTAATCCAGTTATTAAATCCAAACATATTCAGTGCTCTCTAGATGTTATAGGCTTTTTTGTGGGCAAAGGTGACTTGGGGATATGACCCCAGAGTCTGAATCAACCAAACTTTTCTTCTACCTGTGGGTTATTTTTTTTCCATTTTTCTCCTCACGGTTCCTAAAACCCTCCTGCATGAACCACTCAGTTTCAAAGGTTAGATAGATTTCGGCCTACAGTAAGCTCTTCTCCAGGAGTGTGCAAGGATCCAGAGGCAATTTTCCAACCAGCTGCACGGATATGCAAAGGGGGCGGACATTGGCCATGGTGCCCTTTGGGAAGCTGGGCTTGGCCAGGGACGCTATTGGAGCGCTAAACCAAAAATGAGAAGCAGAGGGGCACTTACCCAGGTTTAACCAAGAACAATGACACTTTTTGCAACCAAAAGGCAGAGCCAAAAAATTGCAGCTGGCATGTTCTCCCTAGAGAGCTAGAGGAAAACGAAGGCAACCTGTCAGGGATTAGGTTCTATTTCTAATACAAGCACGGAACGGGGCTGATTTCTTTTTAATGAAAATGCCCATGTAATGAAAGGCTAGACTTTTGTTTTGAAATGACTTCTTGAGAAGTGTGGTGGTGAGGTGTGTTAATTGCAAGTGGTAGATTTCAGCAAGAGATTTCTGAGTTTGTCTTTTTAAGAAACCAGAGAAATTCAACCTTTCCTGTTCCAAACATTAACCTCTAATGGACCAAACATCAGAAACATTATACCCTCTATCTTTTGATAAAATAAGTAGCAGTGATCCAGCCCTGCTAATTCTAACTAATTGAACAACCTCAGAACTTCCCGAACATCCTGATTTTTGAATACTCTAGTAACTTAAGACTCTGTTAATTCACTAGCGTCTGAGTGTTCTCTTGCTGATGCAGATTGCAGTCCCTCTGATTTAGTGGAATATTTAATTTAATATCTAGTAGAATCTCATATGAAATCATATATAATATAATACAATATGATATATGATAATAATATGATATAATATAATATAATATGATATGATATGATATGATATGATATGATATAATATAATATAATATAATATAATATAATATAATATAATATAATATAATATAATATAATATAATATAATATGATATGATATGATATGATATGATATGATATGATATGATATGATATAATATATAATATATTACAATATATTATATTACATTATACTACATTCTACATTTGTAGAAATGCTTGTTTCATTGCATAAATTAAGAAGAAAAGAAAAATTAAAAAGAAAAAGAAAAGGTTTAGTGGATAGCTTTTGAGAGCTGCCATGGTTAAAAATTTTTATCCACTGTGCTAACCCGGTAATAAGCTTCTCCAAACTCAGTGCCTTAATTCAACATTGCTGGTTACTGCTACTGGTCAATAAGCATTTATTAAACGCCTATGATATGCCAGGCCCTGTGCTAAGTGCTTTAAATATATTATCCCATGGATTCTCACAACAGCCCTAGGGGGTAGGTGCTGCACACTATTAATGTGACCATGGGAAAATCACTTTTCCAATCTGGATCTTTCCTTATCTGAAATTCAGGATGGGGTCGTATACAAAGAACAAGGCTAATTCCTCTTCTATGTCAAAGCCTATCAGGTACTTGAACATAGCTGTCATCTCCCCCCACCCCCACCCCCAGCTTGCTGTTCTCCAGAGCTAAACATCTTCATTCCTTCCACTAACCCTCATATATCATAGGCTATAGGCTGTCCACCATCATGGTGGCCCTCCTCTGGGTCCTTTCCAGTTTATCACTACCTAGAAGTGAACATGGTTCTCCAGATGTTGTCTGACGTGGGCAGAGTTAGAGGTTCTATCGGTTCCCAATTCCTAGAAGCAATGCCTCTCTTTATGAAGCCCCAAATAGTATTACCTTTCCTGGTTAACAAAAAAAGAGCCTTTCCAGCTCCAAAAACTGTGAGCCTACACTTCATATTATGAAACAATTGGCATATGGGACCTAAAGGGGCAGCTTGGGGAGCGGCCTCACCAATCCAGGGATCAGAGCAGAGAGCCCCCAAACACTAGGAAAGCAAGGAAGAAAACCAGAAACATGAGTTTAGAAATTGAATGATTATTTCAAAATATTTTCTCAGGAGATGGATAAATATTAAGATAGCCAACACAATTTGGGTCGGGTGTTATTTTTTTCCTCTTATCTGCTCTAAGTGATTAGTTACCTGCCCAGAACAGCTTGGCATGTGACAGCCAAATCTTCCAGAGATCTCTTGGTCTGGGACTTGGTCCTGGAGCTGGAATGTGCCCGCTTTATGCCCTAGGGTCTCAGGTTTGCTCATAGATTAGGGAGCCTCTAGAGACTGGCCATTTTCCCAGTCTGTAGAGGGCCTCATTCTCTGTAAAGTTCTTTTGGTTTTGGAAAAGATTTTGCTGATTGCATTTTGCCCAATCATTTGAACACATCATAATCGACTTGTGTTATAGCTATTCATTAGCACAAAGAGTCAATTCAATCCAATGGGCATTAATTGAATATCTACTTTGGGCAAAGGTTTATGGTATTTTTGTGGAGGGGATAAGAATTGGAGGGGTGGGAACTCTTGGTGTGGAAAATCTCTCCATCTTTACAAATTAGCAACTTTTAGGTAACTTGTGGCCTTAAAGAGATTCTGAAGGTACTAATGGGTTAAGCATCTTGCCCATAATCACTATGGATCAGAGGGAGGTGAACCATATCATCCTGACTCCCGATTCTTTCACTTCTGAAACTGATGCCACCTTGGTACAGACCCTCATCATATAACACCAGGACCACTGCAGTAACCTTCTGGTTGGCCTCCCGGCCTCAAGCTGGTCCCACCGCCAGTCCGATATTTAAATTGATCTGATACTGCCGTTCAGTAGATTCTAATGACTCTTTCTTACCTCCAGGATCAAATATGAAAGCTTCCAGCTTTTAAAGCCCTTTATGCCCTGGCCCATTCGTAGCTTTCCAGTCTTCTTACACCTTACTCCTCTGTAATACAGTTCCATTGACTCCCTCGCTGTTTCTTATACGAGACACTACACCTCTCCTCTTCATGAATTTTCTTCAGCTGTCTTCCAGCCCTGGATTCCTCTTCCTCCTCATCTCCACCTCCTGGCTTCCTTCAAGTCCCAGCTAAAATCCCATCTTCCACAAGAAGCCTTTCCTGATTCCCCCTTAATGCTAGTCCCTTCCTCTTGAGATAATCTCAAATTTATCCTGTCTCCATCTTGTTTCTTTGCATGATGTCTCACTTGTTGGACCGTTGGTGGGTAAGGGCTGTCTTTTGTTCCGCATTATATCCTCAGTACCTACAGTGCCTGGCTCATAATGGGCACCTAAGAAATGATTGATGCAGTACTGTGTCTCTGGAAAAAGAGAAAAATAAAAGCCTTTGCCCTCAAGGAGATTACATTCTATTGACAGATACAAGCAACATCAAGACATGAAAATATAACATGTAAAAATCGTCGCAAATTAATTATAAAGGAGGAAGCAGCCTCTGTTACCTTAGGTCTTATCACAGTGAAAATGGAAGGATCACATCTTATTGTTCTTTTCTTCCATAGCGATATTTACAACAGGACCTTACAGGTAGTATTGGGGAAATATTAACTGAGTGTTCACTTACTGAGCAATGCCGTGTGCAGAGCTTTATTCCAAATAGGGACTGACATAATGAGTGGAGAGCTGGCCTCAGGGCCAGAAAGGCACCATCCAAGTCCCAAGTCAGACATACCCTGGCTGTGTGACCCTGGATAAGTCATTTAATCTCTCAGTGATCTAGGCAATATAAGTTGATAGGAAGGTGCCAACTTCCTTTAGTAGAGAGAGTTTCCATAGAAACTATACCAGGAACAGAGAAATGTTCTAGTTGCTGTGGAAGGGTGGGGAGAAGGGGGTAGGGGAGAATGTAGTTCTTAAAGGGGCCATTAAAGGGGAAACAATGCGATGAAAATATCAATCAATTAAGAATCATTTTAAAGCACCTACTACGTGTCAGCCATTGTGCCTCTAGGTACTTCCCATATTTGCTGAATTGTTTTCAGAAAGCTCAGTATAAATACTGGAGTTATCATAATCATTTACTCAGCCGACGGTACCAAAAACCTTTCCCTCTTTAGTGACCAATCATTTGTCTCCTCTTCTTGTTAAACTCAAGTGAAGACTTGATTCTTCTACAGTGTTATGACGTTAACTCCGCTCACATCCTATATCTTCTTTCTATTCCTTACCGTTTCTGTGCCTGATAACGTAGCACCCAGAAATTGCCCTGCATTCCCTGTTTCGATCATATCCAGATATTTTTATGGGAACTTCAATGGATTGAGGCTGGAGAGCGCAGGTTTACCTTCCAGCTTGGGTACTCGCTGGAACCTTGGAGAAGTTCCTTGCCTGTCTGGACAAGTTTCCTGTCCTCTTCCAGCTCAGAATCTGTTAATCATATCAATCGGTGTTAATATTTAGGGACTGTCGAGATTCCTTCCAACTCTAAATATCTGACCCTGTCGTAGATAAAGAAGATGTCAAGTACGTGAAATTAGTACAAAATAATTTCAGGATGGAGAAAGAACTATTTAGAGAGAATAAGAAAGGTCTTGTGAAGAATGTGTTTTGAAGGATGCTAGCGATTCTCCTCATTGGAAGTGAGGCAGGGAGGGCCTTCCAGGAAAAGGAAAATGTAGATCTACTGAGGGTGTGTTTTTTCCTACTTTTCTATTTGTATCTTATTGCTTAGCACAGTACTTTGCACATAGTAAATGCTTAATAAATACTTATTTTATTTATTCATTCCGAAAGGTATGAAGAGGAAGGGGATGCTCTTAATTTTAATTCACCAGAGTATTGCTCAGTTCCCTACTTTATTTTTACTAACATGATAGAGCTGAAGTATAGGATGTATCGGAGCAGAAAAGAATGCCCAACTGGACTTTTTGTCATTAGTGGAATTAAAAAGATGCAAAAAACCTGAGACTACTTAGTGGCTGGCATCAATTCATTACTGCATGATGTTTATGGATAAATTCTATTAGTAAAATGCAGATAACAAGAGATGGATTGGTTTGGAAAGAGGATTTTAGCTTTTATTCAAGAAACACAAAAGTATTCTTGTCAGGGAAGAGGGTTTACTTACTGCTTTCTGGAAGAAACATGCAAACTTGCTCATTCTTTAATTCTTTGTGTCTCTTGTTTAATCAACTACTTATTTGCTCATTCACTATTTGTTCTTTCACTTATTGGTCTATGTGTCTGTTTATACGTTTGTTCATTTTTTATATTTATCCCTTTCCCAAGTAGCTGCTAAGAGCTAGGGAGCAGAGTTGTAGTGGATTTAGCACTGGAGCAGTGTCAGGAAGACCCAAGTTCAAATCTTACCCCTGACAGTTTCTAACTGTGTGACCCTGGTTGAATCACTTAAAATTTCTGAGACTTGTTCATCCTCTAGGATCATTGTTTAAAGGTGGAGATTTAGAGCTGGAAGGAGCTTAGGAGTCATCTGGTGCAAGTCCTTATTTTATAGACAGACATATTTACTAAGTCATACTTTGGTCAATATTCTTGGAGGAAGCTCCCAAGCTGGGAGTTCTCCACACTGTAGAAATCATGTCTCTTGCATATCGAATTGATTTCCCAAGAATTACAAGAAAGATAGAAAAAAGATGATGGATGTCTTATAACACTTTAAAGACATTTGGGCTCTTTAAATGAGTGTACCACCTTTACCTGAGCATGTTATCTATTCTAATCGCTTTATACTCCATGTGGATTATTTATATCAGCTACACTTTTAATTCGTTGGTAAGATAAAACTGATTCTCCTATCAATTGGTCAAAGTCATCCCTTGTATCCTGGACCATCACCACTCATCCTGACTTTTGTCTTGTCAATGGAATCCAATGACTCTGGAAGAGAGTGTGAGGCTGAGGACTTTGTGCAACTCTGCCTCACTTAAATCCAATTCATTGATAAGTCAGGATATCATTCCATGATGTCATTGTCCTCTTGGAAAAAGAATGAACAGCAACAGGCTGTCCCTGGAGGCAATGGATGTCCCCTTACTGAAGGTATTTAAGTGAAGGCTGGATCACCATTTGTCCAGGCTAACATGGTCTATATTCTTGATTGGGTATGGATTGGAGTAGATGTCCCCTTCCAAATCTGTTGGGTTTGTTGATGAGATGTAAATGATTTTCATATCAATTGAATATAAAATTTTGAACTTCTTTTTGTCCCACTTGTAATTTTCATTGACAGACAGAAGAGTGGATAGAGAACTAGCTTGTTATACTATGTCAGTTTTCTATTTTCAGACAGAACAAATCAAATCCCCTTTCCACCCTAAACTCCCTAAGATTCTTAGATTCTAAGATTTCTACCCTAAGAATGCCTAAAGAATCAGGGTTCAAACCCGAGTCTTCAGATATTAGGACATTTTCATTCCTCCAGGTTGGTTGCTGAACATTAGTTGAATTGGAATATCATCACAACGCTTCTTCCTATGTCTACATTGGGTTCTGCATGGCCACATGGGCCAAGGAATTAGTTAAAATCTTGGCTTCCTTCTCTTACTCAGCCCCTTTAAATGTTTCCTAAAGTGCATTGATTGAATAATAAAACCATATTTCAGTGCCACATGGTTTATACCTTGTGACTATTCCCCAGAATTTATTTCGGGATGACATATCTAACCTTGAATTTTAAGTTGAGTAGAACAGGCGAGGTATTTGTTTAGAGGGAAAGACCATTAAAGACCATCTTTTTTTCTTGTTTGAATTGGATAAAATTGTAATATATCCTTTACGTCACAGTAGCACCCTAGTGGTTATCAGATTGCATTAGGGACCTGGGTTTTCAGTGAACATTATACAGTATATGCTTCTTTTGGTAAATACACCAGTCATGCTTATGGTTACATAGAAAACTCCAGGAAATTCAAGATGACATTCCCTGCAGGTTAGTAACCCTAGCCATTATTTATATTGGTTTGATTTGATTTTTTAAAATAATCTGGTGAAACTAGATGAGGCTGAGGATTTTTGAAGGCCCCTCCCCCACTTTTTTTGACAGGCTTCTAGACATGCTGGAGAAGGAATATTTAAAGTGGGTTAAATATCATCTCTGGCACTCTTTGGAACTCCTTTTAGTCTTGTTGTGAAGACAAACAGGATGGCATGTGAGTTCTGGTGGGGTGTTTAGAGTAGGAGAACCAGATGAGAAGTTTGATGTACAAAGTCTGACTATCTTAGCAGTGAGGGCATGTCTCTCCTCTGTGAAAACCATATTTATGAATACCAATGAAAAAGACAAGCAATGGACCTCTAACATGCCTGGCTAAAGAACTATTCTGCTCATAAGTCATTGAAGCTTGGTAATGCTCTCCCTGATTAGTTAGAAACAGAAAATTCAAGCCTTTGGAAGTTCTGATGGATGTAGCTTGAAGTAGCAGACAATGGGGTTTGACAAAAGGAGCCTCTCACCAGCTGGGTGTATTATGGAAGGGGCAGGAAATTCTTTCTTTTTGTTGTGATTCAGAAGCTGAATTTCTGCCCTAATTTTTTATCAGAAAAAATGTATTCCAATAAGAGACTTATTTAATCCACTTAACCAAGAGGCAGTGTAGTGTGGTGTGTAGAAGGCTGGGGGTGGATTCAGGAAAAGCTGAGTTCAAGTCATTCTTTGGATAAAATCTAGCTATGTGACATGGGGAAGTTACCCTCTCTATGCCCCAGAAAACTCTCAAGGATTTTAAGTTATAGGGTAATAATTTTTCTTTAAACAAAGGTTTCTTTAAATTAAATTTTATTTAAATAAATTTTATGGATTCCTTTTCATTTTAGCTCTTGAGGATTTTAAGCTGTAGAGCAACAATATTTTTAGATTAAATCTTATTTAAATAAATTTCATTGATAACTTTTGATTTTACTTCACCTAAATTTCCCCTGAATCTCACCTCCTCTTCCCAGAGATCCACCCCATATAACAAAGAAGATATTTTTAATAAGAGAAAGTGGAAGAGAAAAAGAATCAGCCAAACCAATCAATACATTAAAAACCAGAATCTGACAATATATGCAATGCTAGACACCCTTGAAACCTTCCCACCTCATTCAAGGCCCTTCTAACTTGGCCCCCTCCTACCTTTCCAATCTTCTTACACCTTATTCATCAATACCTACTTGGCCTTCCAGTGACAGTGGCCAAACCAGATGGTCCAGCGGATGGAGCACTGCACCTGGTGTCAGGAAGGCTAGAGTTCAAATTCTGCCTCAGACATTTACCTTGAGCAAGTCTCTTAATTTCTGTTTGCCTCAGTTTCCACATCTGTAAAATAGAATTAATAAGAACACCTACCTACCAACCTACCTTGAGAGGATCAGATGGAATAATATATTAAATCCACAATTTGAAAAGTTTAAAGCTATTCAAATGGTAACTATCATGATGATGACGTCAGTATTCCCACACCACTCCCATGCCTAGACACCGCCCTGCAAGACTCCAGTTTAGATTATCCAGCAATTCCCCCCCACATGGGGATCCTCCTGATCACCGTGCTCCTTCCCAATAAAAGATGGCAGGCATACACAAGGAGAGAGGAAACCTGGAATTACAGCAATCAATTGAAGGCAGGTGACCTTTAGGCTGGTTCCAACTCTTCTGCCGACTCACTGTGGGGTGCTAGATAACTCATTTCAATTCAAAGAAAAGCATTTATTAAGCACCTATTATGTGTCTGACACTGCTAATAATAGTAATAGCTACCCTTTCTATAGTGCCTACTATGTGCCAGATACTGTCCTAAACTCTTTACAAATATTATCTCTTTTGATCCTTACAACCATGCAAGGTTGGTGCTGCTATTTTCCTCATTTTGTAGTTGAGGAGACTGAGGTAAACAGGGTGAAGTGACTTGCCCAGGGTTCCACAGCTAGTATGTGTCTAAGGCTGGATTTGAACTCAGGTCTTCTTGACTCTAGGTCCAGTACACTGTGCTATGCTGCCTCCTCCATTTCTTCTGTACGAGTATTCTACCATCGATGCATATCCCAAACCCTTCCACAACACAGCAGTAGGTTTATTTATTACTGGGTGGCCCAAAATAAAAAATCTTCACCAAGCGGTTGACCTAGTGCTCTTCACTAGTCTAGTCCTTGGAATAGACCCCTAGATGAACTTAGACTTTTAACTCTTACCAGCTTGGCACGACTAGAGGGCTTGGACGCCTCCGGAATCCCCTTGGCGAGTCTGGGATCACTCCCAGGGCATCAGTAAGACTTGAATGGAGGTTGAGCTATTAGAAATGTTCACCTACTAGAAAGATAAATTAAGTACATCAGCCATCTGCTGGTTTGGGGGGAGATTGAGAAGGATACTAGTAGTGTGCCCTTATGTTCTCCTCACCTTCATTGACCTTCGACCAGAGTTCTATAAATGCACGAATCCAGAAAGATGCTAAGGTTCGGTATTGATGCATCTCATGGTAGGGGGAGCCACGTGATGTAAGGTCCAATAATCCACATAGATAGAACCAGACGAAACCTTCCACTTCATTTGATGATCCTTCCATGTCATTTGAGATTTCAGCATGATATGCAGCTTCATCAAATTTCTGATTATTAAAATATTCCGTTGGTCTGGACTTGAGATTTCGTTGGTGCAAGGTGAGTGAGAAAACTCTCTGCCAGTACGTTGCCTTATTTTATTCTAATAGATAAAGGAGCTCCTACTTCACTGGGACAGGGGAACTCCCTGGTTGTAAATACCCTCTGCCAACCCATTGATGACTTAGTCGATAAATCCTAGGGAGTTGCTTGAGGCACATAGAGGTTAAGGCACTTGCAGGGTCACAAAGCTAATGGAGGTCACAAATTCAATGGTGGGATTTCAACCCAAATCTTCCTGACTCCAGGCCTGATTTCTAATAAGCTAAGCTGCCTTTCATTCCATTGTTTTTGTATGAGCAAAAGAAATGATTTGACTCTTTCTCCTCCTCCCTGCCATTTTTTTAAAGTATAACCCAAATTAGCAAAATGAAGTATACTGAACTTGAGGGCAGCCTAGTGTAGGGATAGGCTAATTAATCAGTAAATTAGTCAATTAATACTTATTAAGCTACTACCATGTGCCAGGCACTGTGCTAAGCCCTGAACATACAAAGAAAGACAAAAGGCAAAAACTGGCAAAAGTGTCCCTGCTCCCCAGGGATGGACAATATAGTTTAGTGGAAGGAGCCTCAGATTTGAAGTCAGAAGACAAGTTCAGATGCCTCCTATTGGGTGGCCTTAAACATATTACCACCTTCTCTGGGTCTTCCTTTCTTCAGCTGTATGTAAAGGAGGTTATGGGGGGGTGGCGATTGTGGGGGCAGTGGTGGTGTTTAGGAGAGTTCCCTGATAAATTCAATCAACTTACAGGTCTCTTTGTGGTATTATCTTATAAACATTCTACCATGGAAAGAGTAGTATTGTACTTTGATGGAAGAGCAAGGGTCATGCTGTAATTGGTTTCTAGTCACTATGGCTGCCTCCTGGATTATATGGTTGGCTAGGACACTGGAGATGATTGCCCTTTTCCCCCCTTGCCTGAATGAATCTCATTTAATTTCTTTTCTTTTTTTCCATTAACTAAGATTTTTTTCCTTCTTACCTGCTACCAGACATCCCAATTCAAAAAGTAAAACTCTTATAAATATGCATAGTTGAGTAGAACAAAGATTCACATTCTCCACGTCCAGTCCATCGCCCCTCTGTCCTCAGGAGGGTAGCATCAGTCATTAATCCGTAGTCTTTACCGAAGTAATCATCCTCTTTGTGACACCTATAAGGGAAAGCAAGGGGCTGTCAATCCTTTTCTCCTGTGCCTACCTTTTCCTTATTTGTAAACAGACAAGGGCAGAGAATAGGAGAGTTGGCCTAGGTTCTGGGGGTGTTCATCTAGATGAGGGGCTCTTAACCTGGATTTCATGGGTAGAATTTTAAGGGGTGTGTAAACTTGGATGGGAAAAAATTGTTGTTCAGTCATTTTCAGTCGTATCCAACTCTTTGTGACCCTATTTAGGATCTTCTTGGCAAAGATACTCAAGTGGTTTGTTGTTTCCTCCACCTCATTTCATCAATGAGGAAACTGAGGCAAATGGGGGTAAGTGGTTGCCCAGAGTCATATAGCTAGTAAGATTACATATTTATTTTCACTGACCTGTAGCTGAAATTCAATATTTCCTTCTATTAGGAATGTAGACAATAATATGCAGGTATCCATAGACTTTACCACACTGCTGCCAAATGGGTCCATGACACAAAAGAAGTTGAGAACTCTTGACGAGATGTTCTCTGAGGTCCTTTCCAGCTCTCATTTTTTAGGAATAGTTTTTCTATTGCAAAAGTGAAGGAAGCTTCCAACATCTCCCTTATTTTACTACTTCAGAAAGTCATGGTTTTTATATTTTAACCATGTCCTTCATTGTCTAGGTAGAGGTCAGGAAAACAGTATTGGCGCATTTAGAGACTTTAGCCTTTTCCCAGATGGGCAGCCCCCAAACCACCTCACTTCTCTTGGTGTGTGCACACCAAATTGTGTGTTTATGTTCATGTTTGTGTACCTTTGGGAAAATTCAACTTCCTGCTTTAATGGCAGGGTTGGGGGGGCAGGAGAAAAAGGGGATGAAGGCTTGAAAATCTCTAGTAACAAAAGGCTCAAACAACTCCTGGACATCAAGTGCTTCTTCTAGTACAATATTTAATGCGTTAAGCATAAAAGAATCAGAGACATATGGATTAAATTTCTCCAAAAATGCACACGGAATTTAGAAATTAAAGGAGAGAGTGGTTGGCAAAATGGGGTATGGGTTTTGCCAAATCCAAAAAGTTTGAACATAGATTGAGATATTGAGCAAACCGAAACCATACCAGGATATCGCCATCTACATAAGCCCATGGATGCCACGTCTTCTTTTGAGGGGCTACTGACCTTGTTTTAACTTGATATGTGCCATCAGTAATATCTATAAACACCAACCGGTCTGACTATATAGACTAATTGGCTAGACGCTAACCATGCATCAATGCAGCTTTCAGGCCATTATAATACCAAATGAAGAGTCTTTCAAGGTGGCCTGGAGTCAGGAAGACTTGAATTCAAATCCAGCCTCAGATGCTTTCTAGCTGTGTGACCCCGGGCAAGTCACTTAACCTCTGCCCTCAGTTTCCTTATCCATAAGATGGGGATAATAACAGCACCTACCTTCCGGGGTTGTTGTGAAGATCAAATCAGAAAATAATTGTAAAGTGCTTAACAGAGGGCTTGGTATGTAGTAAGTGCTACATAAATGTTAGCTATTATTGTTATTAATAATCGATCAACAAATTAACATTATCTATTAAGCACCTAGTCTGTGATACCGATTGTGGTGGTTGCAGAAGATAAAAAGACAAAAATGAAACAATTCCTGCCCTCCCAAATCTCCCATTCTACTTGGACAGACGTCATGTACACAGAGAAATATATAAAGTAAAATAAGAATTGGGGATACAAAGAAAGGCAAAAACAGTCCCTGCCCTTGAGAAGCTCACGTTCTCATGGAGGAGATATATGAAAAGGTGTTTGCTGGCAAGATAGATGGTTGGTTGTTGTCCTTTGTGCTCAGAAAGGACCGAAGTGACATCGCGATGCTGGGGTCAAGGTACAGTGTGTTCTACTGCTCAGACCCATGAGAGCTCAGAAGGCTGTACTCTAGGTTGGGCACCAGACATACAAAGTGGATGGAAGGCCATCTCAGCGAAGGCACTAGTGTAGTCTGAGAGGGGGAGGATGGAGAAGCGCCTCTAAGAAAGTGGGATTTAGGCTGAGTCTTGGGCTGAGGAGATGGTGGTGAGAAGGGGAGCATTCTAGGCATACGAGACAGAGAGTGAAAAGGTTTGAGGGGTAGTAAGACACAGTCAGTCAGTCAGCAAACATTTTATTTGGCCCCTGCTATGTGCCAAGAACTATGGACAGAGAGTCAGGATGAACTGTCTTCAAATCTCCCCTTTGCCGACCTGCTAGCTCTGTGATCCTGGGTAAGTCATTGACCTTATCAGGGCCTCAGATAACTCTCTAAGATCATAAATTACAGAACAGTTACTTTTTTGCATTGGTAAAAAGAATTTGCTTACTTGGAGTTTTCCATGCAGTGAAATTATAGGTCTGATTAAAAAAATGCATTATTGTTAACTCTTTGCCTTTCCCTTTTAATGATAATAGTTAAGGCCTGATTAGAGCAAATAATGAATCCTGGGAAATGGCTGCAATATTAGAAGTTACATAAAATATGTTAATTGGTTCTAATCCAATGGAAATATGCAGTATGGATTAAAAAAATGAGACTAGTTAATGGGATTCATTGTTGGTACTGATCGGGACCTACCTGTCCTAGCCAAACTATCCCGAGCATAAAAAGACCCAGGTTCAATCCCTGTCTCTGATACAGCTTCGCCTCTATGTGCCTATTACGTCATAGACGAGTTCTGATGTGGTTGGCGGGAGGAGTCCCAATATGAGGAGGTCCTGGGTGATGAACTCATAGAATCTTCATGCATTCAGTTAATCACAGATTTGTAGCACACTTGAAGCCTTTCAGAGCTTGAGCTTACATGAAGTAAAAAGTACAAGGGCTATCATTCCCGTTCCACAGATGAAGAGGCCGAGGTGGTGTGGGACAGAGCAAAGAGCGCTGGATTTGGCATCAGACCAGACTTAAAGTCCTGCCTCTGCCCCTGACTCCCTATGTATCCTTGGACAGCTCATCTAACCTATCTGGGCCTCAGTTTCTTCGTATAAAAAATCATAGTGTTAGATTAAGTCAGGTGTTAGTTTGTGGGTCATGGACTCCTTTGTAAAGTGTGAAGCCTATGGACGCCTTTTCAGAATAGTGCCTTTAAATTCAAAAATTAAAATGAATAGAATTACAAAGAAAGCCAATTATAACAGAATTATCAAAATATTTTAAAAAAGCACAATCATGGGGGCAGCTAGGTGGTACAGCAGATGGAGCACTGGCCCTGGAGTCAGGAAGACATGAGTTCAAATCCAGCTTCGGACCCTAGCTGCATGACTCTGGTGAAGTCACTTAATCCCAATTGCCTCTAAAAACAAAGCAAAACAAAACCCACATTCATGGACCCGCATTAAGAATCTCTGAATGAGATATTCCCTGAATTTCCCTCCAGTTCTAAATCTATGATCTTATACAAATAAAGTTAATCTATCTGTCTGTCTACCGTAGCTAATAGGTGTCAGAACTTGTAAATTCCATGTGAGACCTCAATATATTGTTTCTAATTTCTTCATCTCCCCTGGCACCTAGCAGACAGCGGACACTTAATAAATGTTTATTGAATTAAATTGAGGGTCAGTGTGGCATAGGGGGAGTCCCAAAGACCTGAGTCCAGGACCTACTTCTGATACCTACTGCCTTTGTGACCATGGACACTTAAGATCTCCTTCACACCCCAGGTGTCTCTCAGGCTATAAAGATCAGGAACTTCACTGATCTGCTTCAGAGGAGGGAATGACCACATCTGAAATTCTCCACACTAATGAAATTACAGGACACTTCCCTTCCCCCTTACAGAAAACTTTGGTATTTATTTTGACTAAATGACTATGGATTACATGCTGCTATAAATGATATCTGATTTCTTAGTGTCCGTCATGAAGGGCCTCTAAATGTGTGCTCAAAAGGATGCTAATTTGTAGCTATTTGGTCTTCTTAACTTGAATTGTTAGAGATAGCAAAGAAGCTAGTCCGCAACCCAGCTTCAGAGCAATGGTGGGACAACTGACCTCAGTTTCCCTCAAATGCATTCTGTAGCTTCATTCAAAAGGCTGGGCTCCTTCTGGAGGGTTGCTGGAATGTTAGGCGTGGTCCCAATCTGTATGTCCTCCTGGGTTCCATGCCACGGATGTGGCACAGCTCCCACTGGGTTGTGCAGGATATGAGTTGGGCCCTGGCAGCTTCTTAAATGGAACTGAGAAGGAGCTTGTACAGAAGGTTAGGGAGGAGGGGATTGGAGGGTGGATGAAGGTCTATTGCTGGCATAGAAGTCATTGGAAGTCTGGCATGTCTAACAGGGAACAGGATTTGGCCCACAGAACTGAGAGATACCTAACAAAGATTTGTTCGATTTGATAAACTCCTGCCTGAGGCCTGGTTGCCAACTTTCTTTAGAAAGCAACTTTTCACAGCTGAATTATAAACCCTTGGAAATCAAGGGTTTGTAATGGAAAGGCTGACAGATACAACTCGAGTGGAGGGGCACCAGGCATACGTGGCTATCATATTTTAAAGCTGTCTAGGAGGTTTATAGATAGAAAATGGCACACTTAGCTTAATGGGTTCCTTCTTCTTCAGCCTCAGTCCCCGCTGACCTCATAGGGGACATTGACTAAGGATTCTCGAATAGGCTCCACTGAGCTAAGTCTCTTAAAATACTCATTAGCAATGTTTAGATTGGATGGTAGAGATTCTTAAGTCATGGTCCATTGGGAAGAGTTCCACATTTAGACTCAGGGGGTATGAGTTTGAATCCTGTTCTTATCACTTACAGCTTCAGTTGGAGGAGGTTGGAAGTCGACTTTTGTTGTTCAGTTATTTCACTCATGTCTGACTCTCCGTGACCCCATTTGGGGTTTTCTTGGCAAAGATACTGGAGTGGTTCACCATTTCCTTCTCCAGCTCATTTTATAAATGAGGAAACTGAGGCAAATGGGGTTAAGTGACTTGCCCAGGGTCACAGAGCTAGTGAGCATCTGAGGCTGGATTTGAACTCAAGAAGTGGAGTCTTCCTGGCTTTAGGCCCAGCACTGTATCCATCGTGCCACCTAGCTGCCTGAACAAGCATTGGAGGTAGATGCTATTATGATTCTCATTTCACAGTTGAAGAAACAGAGGTTAAGTGACTTGCCGGGAGCCACATAGCTAGGAGGTGTCTGAGGATGGCTTTGAACTCGGTCTTCCTTACTCCAGGCCTGGTGCTCCATGGATCTGCATCTTTTTGTCTGGAAAATGAGAAGCTTGGACTAGATCAGAAGGGTCAAGTATGTGTTCCATGGGCTGAGTGTGGCCCACAACATTCCCAAACCAGATTAAGATATAATTGGGAAACATTTAACAAAACAAATAAAATGCAATGAAACATAGATAATACTACACTTTAAAACTAAGTCAATATATAGCCCCCAGGGAACCTTATATATGTATCAGTGACTTCTATTTCTAGTGGAGTTTTATACTCCTGGATGAAGATGACCTTTAAGGCTCCTTCCAGTTCAACTGCATTGGAGTGGGGACATGATGTAAGACTCACAGGAAGAAGCGATATTATTATTCCTTTACGGGAAGTTGATGAATGCTTCTGTGGTGGGTCTGGGAATTAATCTTCATTCTTCTGCATCCCAAAATTTCAACAGGCCCTGGAAACCTTATTTAAGAATGATTTTCTGTTAAAGAATTGTTTTGTGCTCTGCAAATAAACTCAGTGACACAGAACAACTTGGTTTTCATTAAGTTTGGGGGATTTGTAGTTTCCCTATACAAGCAAAGCACTCCTGATATAGTTCCACAATGGAGCTGCTGGGAGCTACCAGCTTTCTTTGACACTCAGGACCAATGGGTGCCTTGACCTTTCTGTTATTCTTAACTTGTGGGGTAGTCACAACTTCACACCCCTACTGCTGGTGCTTATAGATTCATAGAGCTAGAACTGAAGCACAGTTTGCCCAAAGACACCCAGGTAGTATTTCTCACAGGTAGGATTTGAATTTGGGTCTTCTAGTCCAGAGCCAGGGCTATTTTTATAATGCAACACTACCCTCGATGTTTATAGTTGGATAGCTAGTATTATAGCTTGGCATAACAGGTAAGGCATTGGACTTGGACTTGGAAATATCTGAGTTCAAATCTCATCTCTGATACTGCCTGCGTGACTATGGGCATTCCACTAAGCTTCTTGGAATGTTGTTTTTTTCTCATCTGTCAAAGGGACCTAATAAATACCTCTATGGTACTTATTTCTCAGAGTTGGTTTGAGGTTTAAGTGAAATAATGCATGGAAAATATTTCGCAAACACTTAGACACTATGGAAATATCAGTTGTATTTATTATTGTTATGGTGATTATGGTAGTGTGTTTGAAGACCTCTTGAACTTTTTAGTCATCAGGCTAATTTCCTTAATCTGGGCCATCATAAGGGAGAAAGAATGAGTGGAATGAGTGAATGAAAAATGCATTTATTAAGGACTTAATAAGTAGCTGCCACTGTGCCAAGTGCTGGGGATACAAAAAGAGGCAAAAGACAGTCCCTGCCCTCAAGGAGTCTGCATTCTAGCAGAGGGAAAATAACAGAGGTGAATGGGGTGTGTATGTGGGGACTGTTTTTAGAATTAACTGGGAAGTGATGCAGAGGCCTGGTTCCAGGCAAGAAAAGATAAAAGTTTACCTTCCATAATCTGGGGTCACAGAGGCAGAATCTAAGGTTCTGACGGGAGGGGAGGTGAAGAATATAGCCAGAATAGACTTGGAAATGGCTGGGTAAACAGAGAGTGACCCACCAGATCTAAGGATTCTTCCAACTATTGAGCATCTCAGAAACTTACCCAAGTGACAGAGGGACAATGAATTAAATCCATGTGTTAGTCATAAAGGTGTAATCACAAAAAAAAAATCGCAAGCACCTTTAGAAAGGGCATGTGTGTGTTCAAAGTTCCCTTTGTACCTTTTTGGTCTTCCATCTTGATGATGGTTTTCTCTCTATTATTCTTTATTTCTTTTGCCACATTTCATTGAGAGTCAGATTGGATTTCTTCAAAGGGTACAGGTAAAAGATCACAGAAATAATTAGGTAATAAATGCATACAGACATTAATAGGCAGCTGGAATGTTACTTATCCCTGTAAAGCGCATGATAGTTTTCACCTCTAAATGGGCCTTTTGAGGAAACTCAGTAGGTTTCAATCAACTTTTAACGTTATGAAAACTTGATGGAAGTAACTTACCCTCACTTCGCCCATCGATTCGAAGTCACTGTTGGCGAATCAGCAGAAGATGAGAGTTGGGCAACTGGGCCAAGCCCTGTCCTTCCTTACTACATCCTCAATAAAGTCCTCCATGGTGTTTCTGGGCACCAAGCAGAAAGCCAAAATTATGGGGAACAAATTAAGGAAAATCAAGTGATGCCTTTGAAGAATTCTTAAGTGAACCTTAACCAGTGCCTTGGGCGACATGTTCAACGTGAAGAAAAAAAAAAATGAAGGTGAACTAGCCACTGTTACTAAGAGTCAATTGACAGAACGTACGGGTCATTAATTTTGTGTCCTTTGTTTTGTCAGTCTGTTTTCGTGAGGCTTGGTAGAGAAAGTAAAACCAGTCAAGCCGAAAATTGTCTGCACTGTAGCTGATTTCCCCTCCCAGCGTGCATTGACCCAAGGGAGTGGGCTTCAGTTCACCCGCCCTCCATTTCCCTTCCAAACACTCCTGGCTCCTGCAAGTTTGATAACAGATACAGTTTTGTTGGTGGGGTCATTAACTCTTTGGAAGTTTGTGTTTAATCATATGCAGACTGTAGGTACCAATAAACAAGGGATGCTTGCTCACATGTTTTCCTTGTGTTTTAAAAAAAGAAAAGGACCTTGAAATTGGCTTCCCAACCTCAGCTCTATTCAACTTAAGCCTGGGGAAATTGTGTTATGGGAGGAATCGAGTAAAAATGAAATTGACGAGGAACGGACAGTTTTCATTTTTATTCTCATTGCTTTGTTGCTGTCGCCTCCAGGGACCCCCTTCCATCTATTTTGGCCCTGAATAAGTTACACAAAGCACTGCTTTTGGGACTGGTTATTCTTGGAGTATCCTCTAATTCATGTCCAGTTTCAAACTCCAAATCAGGGCTTTATGATATTAAAATTCTCACCTTTCAATAGTGTGTTGGGTTGTGTTCTGTTGTGGGTGCCATATTTTAGGAAGGAAATTGACAAATTGTGGAATATTCTAGGTGGGCTGGTGTGGGTGTTGAGGGATCAGGAGTTACTGATGGAATTTGAAATGGTTAGTGCAGAAAAGACTCTGTCTTCAGATGGGCCATCCTGGGTAAAAGGCATCAGTGTCTTGTCAGATGACCCCAAAGGAGAGTAGTACCATTGGGTAGGAGTCATAGAGAGGCAGATTTCAACTTGATAAAAAGGAAAAAAAATTATTTACAATTAGAGTTCATAGTCTGGGCTCTGGCTTCTCTGGGGGGTGCTGGGTTCCTCCTCAATAGAACAGACTTGCTCAGATTTGTTCAGATTTGGATTACATGGCCTCTGAAGTCCTTTCCAGTTGTGTGATTCTGCTGGTGTCTACACATATTTCCAATTCCCAAAAATTCTGTCCATATACTATTTGATTTCATGAATCCTTGCCAACTTACGACATTTAATTCAAATAGTGGTTATATCTCTCAAGTGTTGGCAGTCTTAGCAGGCCACATTTTCATTTAGGGACAACAAATCCCACAGGCCCCCAAACACAAAGAATATAAAATTATGCACCAGGACCAGGAAGTCACCATATCCCTACTCATGGGCCCATTAACTTAGGCAAGGAAGAAGGGGGCAGGCTTGCATGTTTTAGGTCAAGAACAATTATCGTTAATGAAAATACAAGGTTTAGATAGGAAACAGCTACTTCTCCCATGAATCAGTTGGTGTAATAAGGGAAATTCACATACCTAAGCAATTAAAATTCACCAAGCATTTATGGAGTACTCACTATGTGACATGTCTCTGGGGAAAAAAGCCTAAAAATGAAACTATCACTGCCTTGGAGGAGTTTACATTCTACGTGGTGGGGTGGGGTGCAGATGAAATATGCACCCAGATAAATATGCAAAACAAATATAAATAATGTGGAGGTGCATTGGAAATCATGGAGTTTAAGTGATGTCTGTGGGAGAAAGACCTCTTAGCAGTTGAGCTGGTTCCTGAATACAGCTGGCGATTCTAAAAAGGTAAATGTGAGAAGGGAAAACATTCTAGGCCTGAGGGCAAAGGCACAAGGTGGGATCTCCAGGGTCATGTAGGAGGGAATAATTCGGTTAAAACCTAGAGGATGTGAGGGATAGAAATCAACCTGGAAAGATAGCTGAGGTCAAGCTGGGAAGGGCATTAAATGAGGAACAAAGCAGTTTGCATTTTATCCTAGTGGTAACTGGGGCCATTTAAACTTTGTAAGGAGTGTCAGGATCAGAGAGAATGACAATGAATGAGCATTCTCAGAAGAGGACATCCTAGCTCCTCAGCAATCAGCAAACATTTTTCAGTGCCCACCATGTGCCAGGCCCTTTCCTAGGTGCTGGGGATGTGAAGACATAGAAACGAAGCCATCCCTTCCCTCAAGGAAGCAACATGTAGACATACACATAAGTAAATACAAATGTATATGCCTCCTGAACATCTTCTCTTTGGTACAAATAGTCCTTGAGTCTGACCTGAAGCCTACCTTACTGCTTATGCTAGTGGGAATGGTTGTTGTTGAGTTCTTTGTTCTTGAAGAGCCAGTGAACTGGATTTAAGTGAGGCAGAGCTAAGCAAAGTCATCAGCCTCACTATCTCCTCCAGAGTCATCCCGGTGGCAAGACATATGTCAGGACGACTGGCGATGACTAGTTAGGATAGTTGGGATGGAGCTGGACATGATTCTCATCTAGGGCATGGGTGTCAAATGCAAATAAAAATGGGGCCACTAATCCATACAAAGGGATCCCTGAATGCTGCATATATTGGCTTACTCTTAAAATATAATATTATCTATATTATTTGTATTTTTATTTATTTTGTCAAATATTTTCCAATTACATTTTAATCGGTTTTGGGCCACAGGTAGGAGTGTTAGGTGCTGGATGTGGCCTGCTGGTTTCAGATTTCCCAAAGGTTGCACCTTTTGACACCTTTGATCTAGGGAATTTTTCGCTTATTTCCCACTTGTAAATGAAGTGGCCAGTCTTTCTCCATTAAAATAATAATAATGAATTCTGAAGTAAAGCTCACACCCGGGCTGATTGAGTACCTTGAGGTTTTATATTATCCTTCCAAATTACTTCCCTAACTCACTCCCCATAAAGGTTACTCTAAGCCTTCTCTTTCCCCTCCCACATCTCCTCTTCCTCCTTCTTTCTCAGCTGTGCCTTGACTATTACTTTACTGAAAAAAATTGAGACCATTTCAATACAAACTCTTTCTTTTTCCATTCTCTTCCTCTCAAAACTCTTTGACATGATCTCCTACTCTGTCTTCTTCCCTCCAGTCCTTGTCAAGGCCAACTCATGTCCATGTACACTTAATCCTGTACACTTCTGACTTCTCCAGAATCTTTAATCATTTCTTTCTTCTCTCTCAAATCTTCAACCTCCCCCATCTAATGGTTCTTTCCCTATTGTCTCCAAATGTGCCCAAATCTCCAGCATCCTTAAACACCTCTCTTTAGACCCTACCATGGCCTCAAGCTATCATCTTACATGGTTCCTCCATTTTGCACCCAAATTCCCTTTATCTCATCTTACACCTCAATCCTTTTCACCCTAGCTCCCAACCTTATCGCTCAACTGGAGCTGCTGTCCCTAAAATCTCCAGTGTGATCTCTTCATTGCCAAACAGTCCTCATCCTTCTCCACCTGTCTGTTGCATTTCATACCATTGACCACTCTCTCTTCCTGGGGACTTT
Organism: Phalanger gymnotis; assembly: GCA_028646595.1. Classification (NCBI taxonomy): domain Eukaryota; kingdom Metazoa; phylum Chordata; class Mammalia; order Diprotodontia; family Phalangeridae; genus Phalanger; species Phalanger gymnotis. The sequence goes on along the minus strand of CM053626.1, from coordinate 21,938,173 downwards.
CTGAGTTTTCTTGAAACTGTTCTCCTCTTACTCTCCTACTGTGCTCATTACTCCTTTGCAGTGGCCTTTGGTTGCTCATCACTTGTATCACATCCCCTAAATGCGAGCGTTCCTCAGAGCACCATCTTGGCCTCTTTTCTCTCTCTTGACCCAAACAAACTTTGGGTAACCTCATCAGCTCCCACTGATGGAACTATCACCTTTCTGCATATGCTTCCAGCATCAACCTCTCCCTTGGGCTTCCATTTTGTATCACCAAACTCAGTATGTATAGAATAGAACTCTTTATCTTTACCCCCAAACACACACATACTGCTCCCAAATTTCCCTATTTCGGTTGAAGGCATCACTATCTTTCCAGTCTCCTTGCTTCATAACCTTGACATTATATTCCTTCTCCCTCAATCAGTTGCCAAATCTCATCATTCTGCCTTCATATCTCAACTCTAGCCTCTACTCACCACCTTGGTTCAGACCCTTGCTGCCTCTCCAGTTTATCCAACGTAATTTTCCTTAATTGCAGATCTGACCATGTGTCTCCTCTACTCAGCCAACCCCAGTGACTTCCCATTGCCTTGAGATTGTAATATACAGCCTTTGTTTTACTGTTGAAGTCCTTTCTAACTTGGTCTTGCCTCATCTCTCTAGCCTTAAAGGACACCATTCCCTCTCTTTTCTTTTTCAGTCCAGTACAATTGTCCTTTTCTCTTTTCACATATGATGCACCACTTCCCATTTCGATGTCTTTGCAATGAGCGTGTCCCATTCCTGGAAGGCACTTTCTTTCTCACCTCTGCTTCATCCAGTCCCTCTTGTCCTCTCAGATGCAGCTTAGGTATCTTCTCAATCTTCGTTTTTCTTGACCCACTGTTGATCACCCTCTCTGTTCTCTCACTCTTGAAATGTCCCATCAAAGTTTAGCCCAGGAGCTGCCTCCTACCTGAGGTGGCTCACCTGATGCTCCCCACCCCAATCCCAGTCACTAGTGCTTTCCCTGTCTCACCCCCAAATTGCTTTGTACTTTTAAATATTTACCTATTGGTGAACATGTTATTTCTTCCTGAAGCCTGAGTCCCTTTCCTTTTTATCTTTGTATTTCCAGTGCCCAGCACAATGCTTGGAACAGTGAGCGTTCAAAAAAACATTTGGTGGATTGAATTAAATTAAATATTGTTGACCAAATGAAGTAATTCAAGATCCTCTCAAATACTTTTTATTTTCTCTGAATCTATGCATTACCAACAGGCTAAAAAGTGAAATATATCCATAATAATACTTTGTTGTTGTTGTTTAATCGTGTCCAAGTCTTCATGACTCTGTGGACCATAGCACACCAGGACTTTCCATGGGGTTTTCTTGGCAGAGATACTGGAGTGGTTTGCCATTTCCTTCTTCACTGGATTAAGGCAAACAGAGGTTGAGTGACTTGCCCAGGGTCACACAGTTAGTAAATGTCTGGGGTTGGATTTGAACTCGGGTCTTCCCGACTCCAGGCCCAGCACTCTATCCATTGCACCACCTCGCCGCCTCTGATAATGAGACTAGCTGGCACTTATTAGGTAGCCCTTTATGATTTGTAAAGCACTTTGCCTCTGTTATCTACTTTGAGCCTCACAGCAACTATATGAGATAGATACCACAGATATTATCATCCTCAACCCCTATAGCTCTCAAGCTATGATCCCAGGAGTAAAAAAAGTGAGAGTGAGGAGTTAAGTGACTACCCATGAATGGCCCCACAGGTATTGTGTGTGTGTGTGTGTGTGTGTGTGTGTGTGTGTTTCTGTGTGTGTATATGAGTGTGGACTTGAACCTAGATCTCTGCTGAATCTCACTCCATTGTTAATTCCACTATACTAGGACCACCTAATGGGGTGACTGTATAGTATAAACTCCCAAGTCCCTGGTGCATTTGAATTTGAATCTTTTTATTTAAAACACCACCCCCCAAACCCAACATATTTTCAAAAACAACCTTTTATCAACCATGACTGTGACATTCTCGGTCTTCCTTTTTCTTCTAAACATGCAACATGTCCATGGGAGCCTCCAGCAGGTCCCCTGTGCTACTTAAGTGAATCATTGGAATCATGAGGTATAGTTTAAAGGACAAATATAAAGGCCAGTCCATCACTCAGTTCAGACTCCTCGTTTCTCCCTGCACATAAGGTCTAGGGGCATGATTAAGCTTCCCTTCATTTTTCTTTAGAACGATCTTTTTTAATCATTGGGCTGGTTGCCAGAAGTTGGTGTATGTGTCCTGGTATTATTGTTAGGGCTTAGAGCCAGCCCACTAATAAACAGAAAAGTGACATAATGTCTTTCATATAATGAGACAGCTTAATGCAGAGAACAACGGGAACGAAAGGAAATGCTTGAAGAATGGAAATAAGCCCTTGGAAAATGCATGTACAACATCTCGATTGACGTCAAATTGTTTGATTAAATATTATTGGAATGTAATAGAAATTAAGCATATCATGAAGAATTATGGTTCTCGGGGCCTAATCTGCACCGAGCATTCTGTGATACCACTAGCATTCAACTGGATGGCTTGGGAATCTCGGCATTAAGACTGACTCTGCCACTTGTCCAATCTCATCACTTATAAGTCAGCAATTATCTGCCAGACGGTGTAGCGCAGTGAGTGCCTGCAAACACGTTCTTCCTGTCAGAGATTGCCAGTCATTTTTACTGCCTAATTTTATATTTGTGTAGCTTAAAATTTGTTTCTTAAAAGAGCTAAAACAATTTGTTCAACCACTTTTGTGGTTCAGAAAATCCTCCCACCAAAAAAGTCTGTCCTGACAACAGAGATAACACTTAGAGATAAACAGAATCACAGACACACAGACACACAGACACCGCCCCCCCCCCAATCACTCCCTTTCTCCCAATTGATCTTAGAAGCTTTGCCTCTGAAATGGGCTGCTCTTTGAAAATATCATATTCTAAGTGAATGTGGTTGCTTGTTATCTATAAATCAAGCCTAGTCTTAATGCCTAAGAATGTTCCATTAACTCTAAAGAGAAATGTTCACTTTTATATAGGAAAAAAAAGTCTTGGCAGACAAGTGTGGAACTACCAGATGGAAGAGTTTGTGGCACATGGAACAGAAGTCTCCCTTCCCCCTGCCTTTCTTATTGATGTCTTAAATTGAACAATTTCCATCTGTCTGCTCTCAATAATGAGTGGCTACTTTTTTATTGTAAAGGTAACAAATTCCACATAGAATAAATTAATCCAAGCATATAATGAAACATACAAGACCTAATACTTAGCTCTGTGTAGAATGGGTGTAGATTATGTGGGAAAGTATACAAATTCAGGACAATTCATGAGGGTAGAGAAGGGAAGGCTGTGGACGAGAGTAGGATTCCACTAAGGGAGAGTATCTCATGATAACTCCATTTTGTTATTCTGTTAGGATTATGTCTCTTGTTGATTTGAACCATGATATCGTAGGAAGAGCACTAGATTTGGATTTCAAGGACTTGAGTTGGAATCTTGGTACTGATAATGAATAACCATTTGACCTGGAGCATATCACTTAGCCTGAGACTACTGAGTCTCAGTTCTTCATCTATAAAACGGAGCATTGGGACAGATCTCTAAGGTCCCTTATGGCTCTAGAGATATAACCTGATGAATAGAGAGATTGCTGAATAAGATTGTAAGTTTTGTTTATATTTTAAAAATATTAGTCTTTATGGAAGTGGTCACGGGTTGCCATTTACTTTGGTAATGAATGTCTAAGAGGAAATGAATGAGTGACAGAAGATGGGCAGATATGGATAGGCCGTGATCTTCCCACCTCAATGAGCTCACAGATCCATTAAAGTGTTGGGGTATATGGAAGTGAAGAATTTTTGAAATCTCATTTAGTCTCACCCCCGAACAATAACTGAAAACCATTATTAAAGTCATAGTGACATTTATAATTGGCCGCCTCCTTACATGCTAAACACATTTCTTTTGGAAAGAATCAAGCCTGTCCAATGGGATGTGGTCTCCACATATTGGTCTCTGCATCTACAATGTACATACCTGTACATTCAGTGATGAGCTAAGAAGTTTTTGAAGCTCAGTTCTTTGGATGGAGAGGATTTTCTTACTTTTCTGGTCAGGAACATAAATTTGCATTTAGTCCTTTTGTGATCTGATTTTAGTTATTAGCATATGTGAGTTACGTGATGACCTTATAGTTGGAAATGATCTTGGGTGCTATCTAGTTTCATTTTTTCAGATGAAGAAACTGAGATTCAGAGAGGTTAAGAAACGTACCCAAGACAGACAGTAACCATTAAAAGCGGCATTTGAAATCAGGTTCTCTAATTCTAAAGCTCTGAGTCTACTGTCTTTTCCCTTGCACTATTGAGTAATCAACACAGCGCTGGACTCAAAGTCAGAAAGACTTGAATTCATATCCAGGACCAATAATACGTGTAAATCACATTGTAGATGTTTAAGTACTATATCGATGTTATTTTTCTAATCCTAGTTCTGAGGCCAGCTTGTCTGACTGACCAGGGAGACACCACTTAAGTTCTTCATCTGTCAAATGGGGATAAAAACTATTGTAGCTTCACACACAGAGAGACATAGAAGAGACCCTGGGGCCAGGTGGGCCACCTTTTGCTCATTTTCTAGATAAGGAAGCGAAGCCCAAGAGAGCCTCAGTTACTTGCCGAGAACACAGTCAATAAGTGGCAAAGTGAGGATTCGAACTGGGATTTCTTTTCTTTTACTTCAAAGTATTGATACTTTACCACACAACCTCCTACCTCACTGAGTGATTATGAGCCTCAAATGAGCTAAAATTTTAAAAGTCCTTTGCAAATATTAAAGCACGATCTGAATTTCGTTTTTTTATTTGTTATTTAAGTTTGAAAGAACGTGTATTTTAAAATTCTTTTTTTTTTGTTACAGAATTCATTTTGAACTGCTTTGCATCTTCTCACCAAGGGTGACCAAAGGCATTGAATATGAAAATGTCTCTTAAAGTCCGGAAACTTATCTATGGCTTTTATTATTGTCATTGTTATGATTATCACTCCAAAGCTATCTTCCCCATGGCAGGAGAAATCAAGGAAAGCTTCCAGTATGTTGGGTGGATCCTGGGGTAGTGAACTTTGGGAATGACGTAAATAAGAGTGACACAGTACGGACAGGTATGGGTGGATAATAATCTTCAATATTAGCAAGAATATCCATATTAGCAAGATCACAGATCTACTTGAACATTTATTTTAATTATCATTATTTTTAACATCATCACTATTATTGTTGATAAGATTAAAATTATGGCAACAGCTTTGCTGATCCCACTACTAAAAAAAAGTCTCATAGATTGAGGTCTATGCTTCTGTGCAACATGCTTGAAAACATGACCTTCTCCAGTTGTCCAAAACAGTTGGTTTTCATTTGAGGTGTGGCAATCCCTTTAATTTTTTTTTCTGTGACAAGGGCTTTTAATCAGGAACTGGATGTTCCTTTTTATTTAGAGATAATTGATGGAAACCCAGCTTGTTAAAATCAAGAGCAACAGCTTGGTGCACTCTGCCTCGCTTATGAGCTCAGTTGTAGACTTTCGATTAGATTCAGCAAAGGTACAATTTATGCAGCGACATGTCAGAAACTTAATGTTGTTGTTTCCCGGCTCTTAATGGAGAATTAAGGCCCTCCAGAACCTTGTAGGCTCACATGTACAGAATCCCCACTGCTTGGGTGCAGAGGTCTCGAAAAAATTTAGTATGTGAGAAAGAGAACAAAGATTCTTAGTTGGTGGGGGGGGAATTTGGAGAGCCTGTGGCTGAGAAGCTGATTGGGACAGGTAGGCACAGTGGGGTGTGGGCTAATGAGGCACTGGGCCAATGTGATGCACAGATGTTTAGCCAACCTTAGTTATGGCTCCAGAATTTATGCATGCCACAGCACCGTGGCCCCAGGCTATGTCTACACCAGAACATTTGGAGCAGTAAACTACGGGCAACATTAGGTTCAAATTAATCTATTACTCCCGAGCTGTGAAATGGGGGTTCCTTGTTTCAGAATTACATTGCCGGTGGGTGAAATGTTTTAGGGACATTTTAATGCAAGCTCATGGCTTGCCGAGCCGATTAAGAGGAGAAAGGGAAATTAGAACAGTGAGGAGAGCTGGGGCGGTGTGCATTTCTTAATGCTTAAAGTATATGAAACAAGAATTCCATATTTCACAGGCAGGTCTGCTCTCCTGTTGGCCACCTGCTGGGCCTGAAATATCCCACATCATAATGAAGGCAGGTTTTGTAGGGCCTTGTAAATACTTTTACCCAGCAATCGAAGAAAGCAGACAAAGGAAGACTTTGCTTCTCCTGATGATTTCAGAGCATTGTTAGGCCTATCAAAGCAGGCACTCACCAGTTGATGGATAATTTATTAATTGTGTTCTTGGGAAAGGGGAAAAAGAGACCATGACTGGGGTTTTGACCTTTCAACTATTGCACACAGTGACCTTGACTCCAACACCAATACCTGTGTAGCAGGTAGCTTTTCTCAGCTTCATGCTACCCCGGGGAGGATGAAGTCCTTAATCCTGAATTGGTATCTCCTTGGGTCCTTTCTAACATGTCCTGTGTGGGTTGAAAATCATCAGTTTCCCAGAGTGGAAAGAAACTGTACTCTAAAAATATCCTAGATACTTTGTCAATTAAGTAGAGTTTATTCAATCAGGACAAAAAATAAAAAAAAAAACTGTTTGGAAGTATCTATAAAGAATTTTTTTTCTTTACTATATTGTAGCTTTTCTTATAAAAACACTTAATTGAAATGCCTAAGAGCTGCTCAGCACAAAAGTCAATAAAAACCCTAGAATAGAGTTTATAGGGGTTGTCTATGTACATAATTAAATCCTTCAGGCACTTTAAAACTCTGCAAAATAAATGATTATGCAAGAATGGCCTGCTGAGAGAAGAAATGCTTGTATCAGCTTTAACCAGCTGCTGTGTGCTCGATGTTTCTGGGGTTGGAATGAGAAAGCTATTAGAACAGTCGAAGACTGCAAGCCACATACAAATCATCTTTGTTACTGACACGTCAGGGAGTACTTTATGGGGGCTGTCAGGGCCAATACAGAACTTGGTTTGTGCCTGGAAAAAAAAGACAAGTGCCCTTATTCAAAGAAGATCATGTTGGTGATCCAAACAACCCACGGTGCCCAATGGCAGGCGTTGAGACTGTCCAACCATTCCAGCTCATGAGGAAGTCTAATTTATTATTGCGTCGATTCGTGTGTGTGTTTGAGTTCTAGTTTTGATGGAATATCAAAGGTTAATTACTTGAAATGATCTAGGCTGTAATAGGAGTGAAAGGGGAGGGTTGGGCTTAGAGTTGATTTCACCATTCTTTAGGGAATATAGTTGGGGGGTGTGTGTGGGATTATTGCTGAGGGCAAAGAAAGGAGAAAGAGAGGGAAGGTGGGAGGGAGGAAAAAAAGGAGGGAGGGGGAGAGAGAGAGAGGGAGAGAGAGAGAGAGAATATGAGAATGTAACCAATAGAAAAAAGTGTAGGTTTGTTTCTCTCCCCGGCCCTCAAAGTTATGATAAATGATAGCACAAGGAAAAGATAACCTACCATGAGAGTAAGATCACCAAGGCCAAATACTAAAACTCCCAGCTGACCAGCCCATACACTGCAGCCTCTGTTCATGTTTATTTTTTCTGCTCACTCTTGGTTTCGTCAATCAGTATGATAGACGATAAGTCCTGACTCGAGCAGCCTGCGTCCTGCTCTCTCACGGTGGGTAGCATGTTGTGGTTGGCGCCATATAGTCCAAGGATCGCCCGCATCAGAAGCATCAGGGGATGAGGTCCGGAGCAGTCTTCCAGCAGCCAGCTCCTTGGAGAATAGCAGGCAGGAGCGTTATCAGCACGAAGTAGCGTTGCCAAGAAGTTGACCACACATTAGTAGCTTTGTTTGGGTAGGGTCTAGAGGGGAGGGGGGTGGTGGTGGGAGTTATGTTCACAAACTCCAGTCCCTTTCTGTTAAATCATCTCTGGATTTTAGCATTAAAGATAGCTTGTTGAAAAATTATGAAAGAAAGAAAGAGAAGGAAGAAAGAAAGTGGAGGGAGGAAGAAAGGAAGGAAGAAAGAAAGATAGAAAGAAGGAACAGAGAGAAAGGAAGGACGGATGGAAAGAAGGAAGAGAGAAAGTGAGAAAGGAAAAAGAGAAAGAAAGAAAGAAGAAAGGAAAAGAGGCAAAAAAGAAAATTATTAATGATTACCTTGGGCAATGCTATGGCAAGATTCTTGGGAACTGGGAATTTCTAGTGGAATTGACCAGAGGTACACATAGACATCCCTGTAACAAATACAGGAGAAGGGACACTCACGGTTCTGTCATTTGTTTCTAAATAAATTATCTCCTAATGCGCAAAATGGCATTTAAAAAAATGCCTTTAAAGGAAATCTGTAAAACACAACGTTAGGCTTTGGTTAGCTGATGACATGTGAAATACTGCTCAGTAAGCCAACAGCTCATCAGATAAATGGAATTTCCTGAATGCTATTCACAGATCACTAATGTTGTTTATCTACTCTCTCAGCACTAATACTTTTCGCATTTCATTTGAGAAGAAAATTTGACTTTCTTTTGCTTATTGGAAAAGTTGAAGGTTTTTAAAAAAATTTTAGTTCTTTCACTTTACTTTTTAGAACCTCTCAGACTATTAAAAAAAGTGAAGGAGAAAGCCCTGACTTTTTTATTCTTCACTTGAAGGAAGTAACCAATGTGAAATTCTTTTGATATCTTGTGATGCAACAGTGGTCAAACATTTCCTGTTCAACATTTTTTCCAGTGTATTAGTGGTTCTTATTCCTAAGAACAAAAGCTTCAGAAATTCAGTGCTCCATTTTTTTTAAATGAGGAATTTCAAATAAGCGCTCGAGACCCCTCCCTTGCAGTAATTTGCCTGGGCAAGAGGTGATGCGGAAATTTGACAGTTTTCATTTGCATACTTCACATGATTTCCCCAAACTGAGAATTTGCTTTATGTTCTTCTGTTGAGAATATTGTTTTTCCACTTCAAGCTGACTCCAAAAGCAAAGCCTACACCCTCCAACTGTTTATATCCAGTGTTGTCCCCTATAACTGCTGATTTCTGTTAAGGTGAAATCCAACACTGGAATATTAGTTTTATTCCAGTTAATTATGTTACTGAGAGCTCATGAACCCTAAGATTTAGAGTTGGTCTGTTTCTAGTTATCCTGCCAAGTTTTCGACTTGATGGAGGGGGTCTGTTTCATTCTACTTGGCCTCCCAACCTTTCTAACCCCTGGTTTCCTCTTTTCCTGAATCCCAAGTTTACGTTCTCCCCTTCTGTGAGAAGATTGAAAGCTTATTCAACTCCAAAATGACCATGTCCAAAATATCAACAGTAATTTTTAATAGATCTTTGCCTATCAAAATATTGTTGCTGAATAATAGGGGAAAGGTATCGCGGTCGCTGATAGGGAGGAATCTGACAATTAATAAAAAGCAGGCAAGGAGTTTGAAACAGTGCATTCACTGTTACAATTTAGGCATTTTCTATTACTTTATTTAGGGTAACACCTGCAGCTGTTCACATTGCTGGTGACTGAAATAATCCAGGTCTGCCCAGAGAAAGTATTACGATTTCATTATGTTATTTGTGCTTACTGTTTGGGCTTCTCGTGCAAGTGAAAGCATTAGCTAAGTGTACAGTAGATAATAAAAGAGGGGATTTCAGTTCATCTGCTCCCCTTAAATCTGTCTAGTAAAATCTCCCTTTGTAATGAGAATGTGAGTAGTTTTGCAGCCAAGAGTAGCCCTTAGTGGTGGGTGGTAGTCTAGCCTGGCATTGGTAAAGCGACTCCCAGATTCTACCACGTTTCATGGTTTATAGGAGATCTAGCCTCCATGGAGACCCAGAGACAATATGTACCTTCTAGGCTTCGCTTTGAATAAAGGGGAAGATGCATGTGAGTAGAAAAGTTCTAGAACGAAAAAGGAGACATTTGTTGTCTGGGATCTACAATTTGTTTATTTCTTCTAGTGGCTGCCTGATTTTAGATGCCATCGGGGCTAGGACTAGACCTGTCAAGACAAGGAGCAATAAAGGATACAGAAACCCGTTTCTCTGATTTAGCCATGTGGATGAACATATGTGCATGTACCAGGAGCTATTTCTTCATGAATCTCCCCAGGACAGCTCAAGGATCCAGTCCCGGTTGTAGCATTTTTGGTCTTAATTGCTCTGGATCCAGATAGGCAGAATTGAGGTGCCCTATTTGTCTTGGGGTCAAAGTGGCAATCACGAGAGGGCCTTCAAGGCCATTCACAGTCATCTGGCGAGATAAACAATATTCAGATGTCTCACAAGCATAAAACAAGAGTTTCAAGGTACTTGTCTAATTTCCTAAGCTGTGCCCTGCTGAAGTTTATTTGGCCATTGAAACACTAAGCCGAACTGAACAGGGTTCTTTCTGCTTTATAAAAATGTAGACAGGAAATTATCGGCAAATTGCTCGTTTAGAATTAAGGGCAGGAAATGAAGTTTAGCATCTGAATTCCTGTAGCTTCAACTTAAAAAAAAAAAACAGGGAAAGTCCTGCAAACATTGCCTGTACTTTTAGGACTGGACCTGGTTATAATAACACAATAGCCTGGGTTATGTGACCCTTCTCCATCTCTGCCAGATTCCCACTGGTTTCAGGGGCACAACAAAATCCAACCTAAATGTTAGCTCATTATTGCCTTACCAACTCCTAAAGCTGGCCTTCTTCTACTTCTAGTTTTTGATATGTACATACATATATACAAAATATATGCATGTGTATATATACATATAAAAATACACACACACATATATATACACATATGTACATAAGTATAACCCCTATTTATAGATTTTGGCATAACTGTCAACTTTAGGAGTTCTAAGCAGAAATAAGACAGAGATCAAAGGTAATACTTAGAACTCTTCAGTCATCAAGGATCAGGCATCTTTGGATGTCCCCCATGCTTCCAAATTCCATGTACATTTCCAGGTCTGAAATTCCAGGACTTGTTATCCTCAGCAGTGATTATATTACACTTATAGGAGGTATGTGTCAAATAGCTAATGGTTCCCCCAAAGTGCTAGGACTACTGGGATGCACTTTTAAAAAGCTTTCCTTTTGGATAATGACCCCTGAGATGTCATTCTCAGACACTAGGCTATTAGGGTAATTGATAGATCTGCAGTGTCTGCTAGAGAATAATAGCACTTAATTTTCCTTAACATTTTCATTTTGTGGTTTTTTTATTTCTCCATATATCTCAAATACCCTCATATCCCTTAAAGTTTCCCGTCACCGTCTTACATTGTTTAAGTAAACTATGGACATAAATTCTCCTCCAACAAAATGATTTGCATTCTGTCTGACTGCTTTGATTACCTTTAAGGAAAAAGGCATTGCTTTAGATGAAACAAGAGAGAACCTCAAACCTCAACTAAACTTTGAACTGGGGGCTCTACTAAACTTTGGGAGTTCTGAAAACTCTGGTTAGTGTGGTTGGAGGACAGCCTTTGTTTGCAGGATGATTCCCATTTTTCAGTACTTAGTCTCATCCTTTAAAAAGTACTGTAGGGGTTAGAAGGCTACATTTGGAATCAAGACGTTCTGGGTATAAATAATGACATTGAAATTTATTGCCCAGGTTACTGTACACAAGTCACTTAACTTTTCTATGTCTTCCTCAGTTTACCCACTTGCAAAATGGGGATAAGAACATATGCCATTACTAGCCCCTATAGAGTTCATGTGAATCACATATTAAGACAAGATGTGAAATGCATTATAGAAATGCCAGATATTGTAATTGTTATTACTATTTTTGAATGCAGAAAAAAAAGCAAGAAAATTCAAATTTCATAATAGAGCTGAGCTTTTTCTGGCTTGTTCTAAATACCTAATATGTTCAGACTAAATTTGGGCAAACAGAAATTATTTCTAAAGTCATAGTTATGTGTGTGTTTGTGATGCAGAAATTAAAATTCAAGGACAAAGCTGTGTGTGGCTTGCTCGAGTCAACTCATAAGCATTGCTAAGGTTCTCCTGTGAATATTGGAATTGATGCTTCTTGAGGCTGCTAGAGAATATCTATCTTTCCACCCTCTTGAAAATCAGTTAAGTTGCTTTCCATAGAATCATAGATTGAAGGCTAAAAGAATTTTAGAGGTTATCTAGTCCTACCCCACCTTATTTTACAGATGAGAAAACTGAGGCTCAGGAAAATCAAGTGACTTGCCCAAGGTCATACAGTAGAAGAGCCAGGATTTGAACCCAGGTCCTCTGATTGCTAATGCAGCAAACTTTTCATTATATCATGTTTTTGCCTTCTTTTGTTGCTGCATATACTGGAATTCTTGGGATTGGTCTCTATTGAAGACACTAAATAGACAGCAAAATTTCATTTCTTCGTGCCATTTCCGTGTTCCCCTCAAAAGCATATTAATAAACTAGCAGAAGTGTACTGGAGTGTACTGGAGCCAGATTGTAAGACCTGATTGTTAAATGATCAGAGTAAGCATTCATACCATGGAAATCAGCAAATGCTACACATCAGAGCTTGGCTTGCTGTTTTGTTGATTGGCTAGACTTAAGAAAGTGATGAAGAAATTGTTGATAATGCAGATTAAACTTAAAAGTCTGTTGTGGGTTCAATTGCCTTCTCCTCCCCCCACACCCAGCCAGTTGTTAAATATTTACTAGCATACCACTGTGTACTAGTAATGCCAAAGCTACGCCTTGAGTTGTGGAATGAATGTCCCACTTTCGACATTTTGGTCATGATTGAAGATCAAATGAGATCATATATGTACAGCTCTTTGCCAACAGAATGCTCTATGTAAGTGGTGGCTCCCATGTAAAGCAGTTAGATGACACAATGGAGAACATACTAGAGTTGGAGTCAGGAAGAACTGAGTTCAAGTCCACCCACAGATACTTACTGGTTCTGTGATCCTGTCTTTCTCAGCCTCAGTTTCCTCACCTAAAAAAGGGAATTTAAAAATTATTTTATGTACTATATATTTTTTCCATAAAACATAGTATATAATATGATTTCTATATTATATCATATGTGATTTATGCCATATAATATTATTTATATTGCATATTTTATTTATATAAAATGTATTGTACATAAAATTATTTATCATACATTATATAAAATTATTGTATTTATATACAAATATGTATTTATATAAGATATATAAGTTTGTATATTATACATTACATATTTATGTAAAATATTATATACAATATTTATATGTTATACAATATGTCATTTATATAAAATATTATATAAGATTATTTATACATTATACAATATGTCATTTATATAAAATATACTATGTAACATTACTTATATATTACATTATAGGATATATTATTATTTATATTTAGTATTATTAAACATTTAATCATCCCTAGCTCATAGGATCAAATAAGATTTTGTAATACGTACGCACACATATATGTATATGAATATTTATTGCTATATAAATTTAGCTATTGTCATCATTACTAACTTTGGGAGAGATTTCTTTGAAGGTATTCCATTTTGCAATTCTGCTACACAAATGATGCCCAGGAGTTCTTTGGCTCTCCTCTTGAAGATCAAAGGGCCACGTTCAATTATACTTCATTTAAAAGTCATCTAGTATAACTTCAGCCTTCAAAATGTGCGTCGATTCTTCCAGAGTTTCACTCTCACTTTGTAAATTATATCTAGAGTTTTCTGCAAATTAAAACTATGATGACCACTTAATTCAATAATAATGATAGTAATAACTGACATTTTTATAGCTCTTTAAAGTTCACACACCCTCAAGCACTACCTTCTACATATTTCTTCTGATCTCCCCAAATGTCAGGGTCCTTCCCCAGAAACTGTTGTTTTTCAGTTGCTCAGTTGTGTATGACTCTTCCTGACTCCATGGACCATAGCACGCCAATTTTCTCATCTATAAAATGGGCGTAACCAAACAATCCACAAGCCTTCATTAAGATTCCACCATATGCCAGGCATAGGGGTTGACGTTTGTTGTTCATTCACTCAGTCATGTCTGATTCTTCCTGACTCCTTGGACCATAGCGTGCCAGTCCCTTCTATCCTCCAGCATTTCCCAAAGTCTGTCCAAGTTCATTTTTATTGCTTCCATGACATTATTTATCCAACTCATCCTCTGCCATCCCCTTGTCCTTTTGCCTTCAATTTTCCCCAACATCAGGGGCTTTTCCAATGAGTCTCATCTTCTCATTATGTGACCAAAGTGTTTAAGCTTCAGCTTCAGTATTTGACCTTCAGGTGAATAGCCTGAATTAATTTCTCTAAGTATTGACTGATTTGATCTCCTTGGGGTCCTATTATAGTGCCTGGCATATGGTAGAATCTTAATAAAGCCTTGTGGATTGATTATGTCCCTTTTATAGATGAGAAAACTGGGACTAGTAAGTGTTGGGGGCAGTATCTGAACCCATGTCATCTTGATTATAAGTTCTTTGGCTTGAGACTCACCTTAATTACAATTTCTCTAGCCTTAGGAAAAATGACCACTACTGTTAGTGGTTGGGCAAAATATTTATAGCAGCATTTTGTTTTAATGTAGTGAAGAAATGGAAACAGTACATGCCCATCAACTGAGCATCAGATTGCCTGACTGAGAGTGGCTCTAAGCAGGTCGTGCTATGCCAATGCTGTGCTGTAGGGAAGGATGAATATGAAGAATGCCGAGAAGTCCGGGAAAACTTACATGAACTGACACAAAGAAACAGGTAGAACAAGGAAAACGAGATATACAATGACTATAACAATGAAGAACAACAGTGAAATTAATCAAAACTCAATATTACCAAATTATAATGACCAAGCTTGCTCTCAAAGAAGAACAATGAGAAGTCACCTAGCCCAGTTTACTTGTAGAGGTAGGGGACTATAGGTATGAACATTGCTTATAATGCCAGATTTTTTCCAATATGTTGGTTAGTTTTGAAGATTTTTTCCCCCTCTTTACTATAAGAGATGACTCTCTGGGAATGAGAGAAGGCCAAGGATTCATTGGGAAATGCGAAGCAATGTAAAAATAAAATATACCAATAATGTTTATTTCTTGAATACCTGTAATAGTTTTAGAGTTTTCATTATTTCTGAGTATGGATTATTTGGGATGGGGGGGGCAGTGAGTAGCAGTTCTCCCTGCATGGGGTATTCTGGACAGATTGAAACCCTATGGTGGCCTTATCTTGTAACTTTAATATGTTTAGACTTCTGATGTGGGACAAAATAGTGTATTTAATTATATAGGTGTGAGGAGAAGGCCTGTGACTGTCTTTCATGGGTTCTATTTGAAATGGTTTCTGTGATGATACATATGGACTGCTTTGGGAGCATCTAAATTGTGTAATTGTTTTAACCAGCACCTATCATTTCTTTCTCAGAGCACAGTTTCATTGGAGGTACTTAAATTTTAACTCTCACTGGGATGCTTTAGGGTTAGGGAAAAGAGCATTCTCTTTTATTTATATGGAACAATATTCTTCCTTTGGTTGAAGCTTCTCATTTGCTAACTTAGTTTAACAGTATTAGACTAGATCACAGCAAAGTTTTGATAGTTCTGAGATTTTTGCCACCAACAATTGTATGATGGTTTAATATAGTTTAGTCAATCTTGGATACATAATACTCTCTGCTAATTGTGCACCTATTCTCCCTGGAGAGGATATCACTTGCTCAAGTTGAGAATCATTCTACGTTTTATCCGTCCAGGCTTTATTTGTTCAAGAAGGACTTCATCCAGATGTTTTGTTTATTTGTTTCTCAATTATTTGTATGAGATTTAAGAATTTATGAGATCAAAGGTCAAGAAAAGGTCACAGTTCACAGGTCAAGTGGGAGGCTAAAATTTGCAAAACCAAAGAAATGACAGGACAGTACCAAGTGAAAGGCCAAAAGTCAGATGAATGGCTTGGTGTACTTGAAAGCAAATCCTTTGCTTGTTGAATGGTGGAGTACACTGAAGCATTTCAATATTCACCGGCAGAAATGCCAGGGGCCCTTTAGTCTTAGAAACTACTCTTAACCCCGATTTGGCATATGTCTTGCTCTTTAAGGACAAACCTCCCTACTGGTAAATGAAATGTGAAAAGTGCACTGACACCTTTGTTCCGGGTATTTTGAGATCCATCCAAAACAGACCGAACTTAGAAATTTTGGGTCTGACTTCATTGGAACTGTTTAATTTTTTTTGGAGGGGGTTGGTCCAAGCCTGTGATTTTTATTTTAAGTATAGCAGACTCCCAGTGTGAACAACTTCCACTAATACAGGGGTGCAGCTCATTGGTAACTTAAAGTCTTGCCTGGGGACATTGAAAGGGGTCACAGTGGTTTTGTTTGTTCCTAGTCACAGGGGTAGGATGAGACAAGACTCGTTCTGTGAAGCTGCCTAACTCCAAAGCCGGTCTTCTACTACGATGCCTTGTCCTCTCTGGCACTAGCTTACATTCCCATATCTATTTTATTTAAAGTAGCAAGTGCAACCTCTGAGGTTACCTTCAAGTTATCTGGTATATATCTTTTTTGTACATTGCCTTCCCCATTAAATTGTGAACTCTTTGGGTAAAAGTGAAATAAAATAAAATAAAGTAGCAAGTACCTTGACAGTCTGTCTTCCTTCTAGAGGGCAACAGCATGAAAATGAATTCTGTTCTCAGTGTTCTTCAGATGAAAACCTAGGGTGTTTCTTTGAGGAATCTGCTGCCTTCTATCCTTCCCTTGTAGTCTGCAAGCTCAGAATAAAGTGGGGAAAGAAACATTCCAATGTATTATTATATAATACATTACTGTATTGATAACAGGGTGGCATAGCAAAAACGAGATAAAGCACTTTGAAAACCTCAAACTTTAAATTTTGATATAAAAGCTACCCTAAAAAATGTGCTCCTTCCAAGGTGCCCATTCTGATCCCCCCCATCCAAACTGCCAATGGCTTTCCCTTGAAATAACTACTTGTCTAAGTACATATCATTGCTCCAAATAGAATGTAAGCACCTCAAGGGCAGAAACAGTCTCTTCTTTGTCTCTGTAGCACTCTAACACAGTGTCTGGTATATAGTAGCTGCTTAATACAGGTTTGTTAGGTCAGAAAATTAAAAAACAAAACAAAACACCCTCAAACCAGGGCATTCTGTGGTTTGGAATCATACCTGGGCTTCTTCAAACTTATATTCTGTTGCTGGTTTGTTTTCCCCCGCCAGTAAACACTATTCCTTTACTTACTTGGTTGTACATTTGTCATTAGCAATAAATGGTTACTTCGGGTTCGAGGGCATTTTTGTCGGAGACTTGTTTTATGGATCTTGTAAAGTAACCATTCTTCAAAAACAAAGCTTCTTTCCAAACCCTATAAATATACATCAACCTGAAACAACTAGTGCCAAATAGAAAGGAATGAATCTGTGATCTCTAGCACTGAAGAAGACAAAAATCATTTAAAAAAAATAGAGTTCAGCTTCCTATTGAGAGCACTGGAAGGTCTTTATGTGATTTATTTTGGGAGAACCAATTACTGGGGTAGCCTATTTGCAGGTAAAAAATCTCATTAATGTTAATAGGAGTCAAAGGAAAGTCAGTAAGAATTTTGCATGTGTTAGAATCAAAGAATGGGGCTCTAAATCATGCAAGAAGTACTATCATTGTCCAAAGAAGTGTTTACTTTTCCTAAGTTTTGCCTTCCATATCATTCTCATAAATTTCTTTTTTTTGATATACGCTTTGAAAAGTTAAAGCCATAAGCCCTGAAGGATGAAATATTGCAAAGCAATTAAAAACAACTGAAGTGAGACTCTAAAATATGGGAGTTTTCCAAAGACGTGAACAATATTTAGAGAGCTGGTTAATTTTAATTCCACTAGGAACTATAAGTCTGGGCATTAATAGGCTTAGAGTGATAAAAACCATCATATAGTATGCACATATAGATGGCATTGTCAAAGAGAAGCAATTAGTGGCAGAGAGAGCCTCAGCATACCCACATATGGTGAGCAGGTTGAAAAGTGAAATACTGCCAGGAGTGAGAGCCAATGACAAAAAAGAGAGGGACTGTGCTACTGTTTTAACTTATTTAAACAATATAAAATAAATGCTTTACACAGAAAGCAATCAATGTACTGGGCTGAAAAAAAGGGAAGATTTTAAAATACTTATTTGACTCAGTTTTCTCTAGCAAAGGAATTAACATACCTTGATCCTCCTTCCATTCTCCTCCCCTCCTCTCCCCTACTTTCTTTCCCTTGCCTTCCCTTCCTTCCCCTCCCCTTCCTTTCCCTCCTTTCCCCTCCTTCCTTTTCCCTTCCCCTCCTTCCTTTTCCCTTCCCTCCTCTCTCCTTCTCTTTTCCTTCTTTTCCTTTTCCCTTTCTCTTCCCTTCCCTTCCCATCCCTTCCCTTGCCTTTCCTTTCTCTTCCTTTTCCCTTTTCTCTTCCTTCCTTTCCCTTTTCCCTTCCCTTCCCTTCTCTTCCCTTCCCTTCTCTTTCCCTTCCTCTTCCTCCTTTTCCTCTTCCCTCTTTCCTTCAGTAGTCTTTCTTCTATTCTTCCTCCATTTTTCTTCTCTGCTTTCTTTTCTTGCTCCTTGCTTTTTTGACCTTTTCCTGTTTTTATTTTTTCCTTTGTAATCATATTTACTTTTTCTTCTTTGCTTTAATTTTCTCTTTCTAATTTTCTTGACACTGAGAATAGTGTACTCATTTGACTAAATTGGCATTTTATTTTAGTTGTTTTTAAATCTTGATTTCTATAGGACATGCTTTATTTCAAAACATATTTGATTTTTCTATCTACATCAAAAATGAAAAGGCATAAAATCTCTTGATGGAATATAAAATTTTGTTTTTCAAATTTGTAACTGTAGCATCTACATAAGACCTAGAGAATACTCATCTTTTCAGGGTGTAAAATGTGAATTGGGTTCTTCAGCTTGGCCTCCATGAACTCTTATGCTATGGTTGGAGGACCGGTCCACCCACAAAGCAGAGCAGTGCCTTGGTTTTTTCCTTTGAAGAAAATGGCACCGTAAATATATTCTTACCAGCGTTTGACCCAACAGGGCACATTTACATTTCAGCTTTTTAAGGCTATACACCTGTCACTATAAAATGTAACAGGCAGGTTGTAACCTTATCTGCTAAATTATTGATTTTGTGTCACATTCTAGTGAAGTAAATGCAAGTGATAAATGAAAAGATTTTAAAAATCTGATAACCAGCCATCTCTATGGGCCTACCCGAAAACTCAGCAGATGGGCTGGCTCAACATTGCCTTTTCCAACATGAAAGTCATGTTCCCATGACAAATTGGTCAAGTGCTTAGGTATAGAGTGTCACTCACAAGAGGAAGGACTATGGCATAGGCTTCGTGATCCGTGTCATAGTGGCAACATTTGGGTTGGCCTCTTCTCCAGCACTTAGCACATAGTAGGCTCTTCATAAATCTTTATTGATTGATTGTTTCTCCATTTCAATCTCGTTGGTTTTGTTTACTAATCTCCTTTTTGCTATCTTGTCTCCCAAGTACCAGTTGCTAAAAACTGGCTTTCCTGGGGGAGAAATAAAAAGGACAAGCTATTGAGATTCAGAGAAGAATACAGTCATTTACCATCGATAAGGCGTTGCTGATCTGTTCTTTCTAGATTAGAGAAAACTCTACCAGTAGTTGAATTTGCATGAGAAAAACATATTCATTTGGTTGAATTTATATGAGAATAAGACATTTATTTTGTTAGCTTTTATTTTAAAGTATAAAACAGGCAACTTGGTGGGTGATATTGAGCAAAACTCTGAACCATTCCGAGCCTCGTACTAGGCTGCACAGCTGTACTAAAAGTCAGAACAGACCTAGGTTCAAATCCCATGCTAGATACTGCCCTCTCTGGACTTTAGTCTCCCTCACCTGTAAAATTTGGGGGTTGAACTAAATGGCTTCTGAGATACCTTCCAGCTTTAATTCCACTGTCCCATGATCCTCCTCTGTAAAGTGGGAATGATAATGTCTGTGATACATTTTCTGGGTCCGACATCAAGATCCATGAGTTGATATAAGTAAATTACTTTTAGACCTTGAAGGTTATATATGTCAGTTATGACAGTTCTATGAGAAGTCTGTGCAACTCATCTCTAGTTTCAACCATAATTTGTGGCATGTTAATGTTTGCCTGAATATTCTTTATCACTGTGTGTGTGCGTGTGTGTGTGTGTGTGTGTGTGTGTGTGTGTGTGTGTGTATGTGTTGGGAGTTCAAAACCTCAGCTTTTTTTTTCCAACAAATAACCTAATATGTATCCTGGATAAGCTATAAAATACCATATGACTTGGATCATGATATTTTAGAGTAAATGACCTGAGGAGGCACCATGCAGCCCTGGTAGCTTCCAACATACTGAATGTTCTTTGTACAGACATCTGTAACCATGCCACATTTCGGACTTAGGTGTTGTACAGAGCATCCCTCAAAGGAGGCTTTAGGATATCCTACAAGAATTAAAACACAGAGAAACCAGGATCAAACACCTACATCTTTAATCTTAATTTGGAAACAGGAAATGAGTTGGCATACCTTATCTTGACTGGGAGCTGGGCCCTGACTCTACAATTACAAAGGATAATTACTCCGTGTTCAAAATGTGGGGATCCCCTAACTGCTTGTGAATTATATTCCGGGACACTGACCTGAGTGAAAGAGATAGCAGAGACTATAAGAGGATAGGAGGCTGGGATTCTGTTCTCAAGCAGATCTATTTTGCTGGGCCTGCTATTGACTCAGTGAGGATTGCTCCAACCAGCTTGGTCCAAGAAAGCCTAGATCACTAGAGTAGTAATGAGGAAAAATAGAGCTTTGGGTTCTGAGCATAACATCCCTGAAGTTTGAAGAAGTTCGACTTTTATTCTTTTCAAGTGTTCACTGTTCATACCATTCCATTTCCAAAGCTGGACACTGCTCCTTAAATATATATACTATGCACACATATATTATATTATACGTATAGACGTAGATTGTAATGCACATATGTACATGCACATGCATATAAGTATTGTACATGCACATACATGTATTTTCAAATGGTTACTAGAGTCATTAAAAATGTGGTCACTCAACCCAAATCTTGCTCCTTGGCTCATTCACTCATGTAAACACGATGTTCAATGTTGACATGTCTGACGGTCTCCTCTCCAAGTCCACCAGCTTGCTCTGATCCTAATGCCAGCTGCCATAGTTAAGTTCTTTGATTTTTTCCATTCTCCTTTCTTTCTTTCTTTCTTTCTTTTTCTTTTAAAGGATCAACCTTTCAGCTATTAAGTTGGCTTCCAACAAGAACTTTTGTTGTGGTTTGCTTATATCATACTTGGAAGGCTGGTGAATAATCGGTTACAGTGGTAGGGCTGGAAATCTTCAGAAACACTGACCTTTGTTTCCAAATTGTTTTTTTTTCAATCTTGCTCAATAGAGTAGACTCTCAATAGAAATATATTTTTATATTATTATATATTATATTATGATATATCATATCATATCATGTTATATTATGTTATGTTGTGTTATATTATGTCATGTTATATCATATCATATCATGTTATATTTTAATATATTTTTTAGTATGCAAAAGAAAATTCAGCCCCTGAATAGTGCAAAAAAGACTGCTGATTGTATAGAGGACACAGAAGAAACAGAATAAAGGGTTTGGTAAGAGATAGAGCCTTGGACTGGGAGTCAGGAATACCTGGGTTCAGATCCTGTCTTAGACACTGGCTATTGTGTAGCCTTGGACAAGGCACTTTTCTTTGAGTACGTAAAGAGTTTTTGACATTTTATATAAATATTAGCTCCCATGGCTATATTTTTATTGGTGTGGTTTTTATTATTACTGTCATTATTTGTTATAATATACCTCTGAATGCTATCCCTTCCTTTTGGAGAGACAAGAGCTACAAGGCGCAGAGAAGACTGGGGCGGGGGAGGGGGTGCAGGATAGAAATGTGGGTCAGTGTAACATCATTGCAGTTTACATCCTTTTCGAGTTGGAGAAGATCAGATAAGAGAAGTATCCGTGTGGTCTCTGGTCCTTGGAGAAGACCTACAGTGGAGTCTGGAAAAGTGGCTAGTGTTTGTTTACGGGGAGACAGGGCATTTTATGCCAAAGTTCTCTGAATGTTGCTGCGATGAAAGTAGAAAGAGCAAGGCCTCCCTATGGAGATTAAACAACTTTAAGAAATCACTGAAGGGGCCATCTGGAGAAACACTCCAAGGCACGGGGTCTGATACTCACTGGTCTTTCTCACTTGTGAAAGAAAGTCAGTATGACATGGGCCAGTAGGGAGTACATAAAGTGCAGAAAATGGCCTCAAGGGAGAAATTTTCAAACTACATGGACTATCCTCACATTATTGACTCTAAAAGGTAGATCACATATTCCGTAGGTGGTGCATTGGATAGAGCGCTGGACCTAGAGTCAGGAAGACCTGACTTCAAATCCTGTCTCAGACACTATTTTTTTTGGCCTTGGGCAAGTCACTTTCAGCCTATTTTTTAATCTGTAAAATGAGGATAAAAATATTACCTAAATCATTGGATTGTTGTGAGGATCAACTTAAGTAACATTTGTAAAGTGCTTTGCAAATCATAAATTGCTAAATAAATGCTATCTATTAATTATAATTATATAATAATTAACAGTGTTATTAATAATAATTAATATGATAATAGTAGTAATTTGGGCCCTGAGGACCATATTATCAGACTGCTGTTGTATATCTCTTCAAAACAGGACTGGGCTACTCAAGACTGCGATTAGGTGTTTCTCTCAGAGTATTGTGGAACAGAAATGTAGAACATTTCTGGATGTTCTAACCTACTGAGAATTTGTATACCCTGCTCTGTAGAAGTATAACAGAAGCATAGGATGAACCGTTGAAAAGGTCACCAAATGTTTAAGGAGATCATGTGGTGAGTGGTCAGGTCTAACTGGTACCTGAACCATAATCCTCTCTGCCACCAATCCAAGTGGTCGACTGGCCTTTATTTGAAAGACCTTGAATGAGAGGCAACCCACCATTTGTTGAGAGCTCTAATTGTTAGGAATTTTTTTTCCTGATATCAATACAATGTTTGTCTCTTTGTAACTTCTGCCTATCGGTCCCAGCTCTAGGTTATTAAATACTCTAAGGTGGCTTCTTAAGACCACGAAGATTTAAACTTAAATTTTTCCACTGCTGTGAAATAGTCCAAGCATTCTGTAGAGAACTATGTGTCATCTCTGAAGACAGTAAGCATTGCTTTGTCACAAATCTGTGAAAAGGCACATCTCTCACACCATTTGTCACAGGAAAGAAGAAGCTGGAGATGCTGAGTTGGATGTTATGGGAATCCATGGATGGACTCCACTCAACTCAACTCAGAGAAACCATATGGAGGAAGGGAATGGTCAATAGCCTTGGGCACAGAAGAAAGGTCTGGCTATTGAGCAGAACAATGCAGGAAAATGAATATGTAGGTTCAAAGAGAAGGGAGGTTTGACTACAGAATATTCAGCAGACTCCAGGTAAGGAATCAAAGGGTCGATGCAGAGAGAGAAGGTTAAAAAGCAACCCCCAAAACTACTACCACCTTTCCATGTAATAAATGTGTTGGGGCAGATAGTAAAAAGAAAGTATTTATAGACTTTAAAATGAAATGAAATTGAATTTCCTTAAGTGTTACATTTTCTTTTAGTACTAAATTTTTCCATGTTCAATTTAGGTGTGCTTGTTTTTTTTTTTAATCCAGATATGTGATTTTAAAAATGCAGGGAAATTCCTGATGTAGAAACTCCTGCTACTTCGGTTCAATGAAAACACCAGTATCAATAAGCAACCTGCTAAGCACTGGGTTATACAGAGAACAAATTTAAACAATCCCTGTCCTTAAAAAGCTTGCATTCCAGGGGCAGAGACAACATGTACCTATATAGGTAGATATATGTTTCTTTCAGAGTAGATTCGAAGTAGCCTTAAAATGAAGGCACTTCAGCTTGGGGACTGGAAAAGGCCTGTTTTAGAAGTTGGCCTTTGAGAAGAGTCTTGAGTTCTGAAAAACCTAGGTAAAGAGAGAAAACATTCTATATATGGGGATAGCCAATGCAAAAGCTCAAAGATGGAAGATGGGATGATGTGGGTGAAAAGCAGCAATTAAGCCTGAATGCCTGGACCAGTGGGTTACTGGGTGGTGCAGTGAATAGAGCGCTGGGCCTGAAGTCAGGAAGACTTGAGTTCAAATACTACCTGTGTGACCCTGGGCAAGTCACTCAACCCTGTTTGCCTCCATTTCTTTATCTCTAAAATGAGCTTGAGAAGGAAATAGAAAACCACTCCAGTATTTTTGTCAAGAAAACCCCAAAAGGTGTCTGGAAGAATTGGAACTGACTGAAAAGGACTAAATAAATAAACAAGCAAAGAAGACTGGACCACAGAATTTATGGAAAGCGATAAGGTGAAAAAAGATGGGGAAGACAAGAAAGGACCAGGTTGGGAAGAGCTTTAAGCGACAAACAGATGAGGATCAGAAGCTTGTTTGGGATGTGTTGTTTCAGAGAGCTGCTTGGATATGCTGGGAGGCAAAGCTAGCCTGTGCCAGAGGTGAGACTCGAGCCCAGGACTTCCCAATTCAAGTGCTGCCTGACTCTGTTCTGTATCACAAGACCATCACTATATCACAATACTTAGTTCTATTGAGTCTTAGTCAAATCATATTTAAAATATATGTGTATACATGCATCTATACATGCACACACAAACACACACACACACACATATGCATATATTTGGGGCCCAGATTAGAATTTGTCATGAAAAAAGCAGGAGTGAACCAGAAAGCCACAGAACTAAATATTTTTACAAATTTAAAAAGTTAAATAGGATTTAAATGAAAACCACACCTGATTTCAGGATAGGGAGAAATTCCCTGAAATGTTACATCTACAACTAGGAACATTGTTCCACTGGGCTATAGGACAGAATGATACACGCCATGCTGTTCCAGGAAATAACTCGTTTAGACAATTAACCAACTGACTTTTATTAAGTGCCCGTTACCTTCTAGGCACAGGTTTGTTGTTGTTCAGTCATTTCAATCCTGTCTGACTCTCCCTGACCCCATTTGGAGTTTTCTTGGCAAGACACTGAAGTGCTTAACCACTTCTTTTTCCAGCTCACTTGACAGATGAGGAAACTGAGGCGAACAGGGTTAAGTGACTTTCCCAGGGTCACACAACTAGTAAGTATTTGAGGCCAGATTTAAACTCAGGATGTAGAGGTAAAAATGAATAATCCCTATCCTTAAGAAATCTGAAATCTATTAAGTTATTTTGAAAAGATAAAAATGAACCATGCCTGCCTTCGAGAAGCCTACTTTGGGGCTATCTTGTTTGACAGAAAGAGTCTTTGGTGATCTGAAAGGAAACTGCTATTGGACACAGTGTCTAGAGACCCTCTGACCTACTTTTCCAAGGTTAAGATCCAGGAGTTGTCTAATGGCTGGACAAGCTTACATTTATCCATTGTTTCTAGATCAGTAAGATCCTTGTTTCGAAGGGCAATGGTTGCATCTGACCAACTCTTAGGGGCAGATGGTTCACCAGTAGCCCTTGGAGGTGAGAATATCATTCTCAGCATATCTCTAAAAATCAGCTCAGCAGCAACAGGGCAAGGAGAGACAATGCAGTTTGCTCAATTGCAGAGCTGGTTTTTTTTCCTTGGGAAAAATAGCTCAAAAGATTTTTATAGTCAATGGATCATTGGCATGGAAAGCAGAAACAGCTTACTTCGAGCCAGTGAAGTTAACACATGTACTAAAACCAAGTGTGCTGATCTGTATCCACCCAAATGGTGTTCATTTTATCACGTATGTGTGTGTGTGTGTGTGTGTGTGTATGTGTAGAGGGTGTATGTGTGATGGAGAGAGACAGAGACAGAGAATTTAGGTTTAGCACTATGCTTTGCACATAGTAGGCACTTAATAAATGCTTAGTTGACTCTGTGTGTGTGTGTGTGTGTGTGTGTGTGTGTATGTTTTACTCCAAGAGCTCTCGATAGGGTCAAAAAATATCATTAGTTCTTGTCAACCAAAGCAGCCAGTCCTTTGCTCGGCCTCTTGACATGACTCAGTTTAGGATTTTAAATGATGCGTTTGAGCTAAGAGAATAACAAGTCTTAAGCTTCTGAAACTACAATCTTCTGGATCCTCCCCAAGTCCAAAGCAGCCCTGCCTCATGTTGTCCAACTTGGCAATAAAAACAAAATGTAAAAATAAAAAGCCAGCCCCCTTTTGGACTAACAGCAGGTATGTAGTATTTCAGCCTGACAGGATTATTCCTTTGCTAGAGTGACTTATGTTAGAAAAGGAAGTTTGCCTGGAAGTGACTTGGAGGTTAATTGTAGTGTCATTAATGTGATACTTTAATCACATTTCGAAATTCCCTTTGCCAGTTTCTTTTCTATTTTTATCCTGCTTTTATTTTTAATATACCACTTTCTTGACAACTCTCCAGTACAGTTAGGGAAATAGAGCATGGTTTTTGTTGGTTTGTTTCTTTGTTTTTCCCTTCTAAGCATCTGAAAAACTAATCTGAGACTAAATCCGAGTTTGACAGATAGCAATCCGCCTCAATGGATTTCCAGTTTCTTTTCATTCTTCGACTTTCAAAGATCCACAAACTAGGAGTGATTTGAATGATTCTATCTGAGAGCCAGGTATACTGATGGGGGCGAGGATGACCACATGGTAGGATTTCCACTAGGCTACCTACTTATAGCTATTCCATGTACTTACAAAATTGATGAGGCTGATAATGGATAATTCTGTTAAAGAAAATCATTTTAAAATACTCCTCTTCCTTCATTCTTTGCATCCCAGTACTTAGCAGAGTGCCTACCACATGGTAGGTAATCAATCAGTAAACATTTATTAATATTTATTAATCGGATAATTGTTCAGTTGTGTATGACTATGACCCCGTGGCCTGTAGCAGGTCGATACTTTCCATGGGGTTTTCTCCAGTGGATTAAGGTAAACAGTGGTTAAGTGAATTGCCCAGGGTCATACAGTTATCTAAGGTCACATTTGAACTCAGGTCTTCCTGACCCCCGTGCACTTTCCAGTGAGCCACCTAGCTGCCTCAGAACTAACAAGTAGATGCTGAATAAAAGCTTGTTGATTCTTTGTGGAAGGCTGTTAGTGCAGAGAATTGTGCCTAACACGGCACTTAAATAAATGCTTGTTGATTGGCCCACTCTGCAGAAGTGGGGGATTATGGGTGGAGAACATTGCACAAACTGTCAGACTGTTCATTTTGCTCAATTAAAAAAAATCTTTCCTACTCTTGGTTATGAACAGTGCCCCACTGATGTGGGAATGGAGAAGGGATATCTTTAGAAATGAGGGTGATGTAACAGTGAGCTATGTCAATTAACTTTTTAAATAAAAAAAAATGATCTCTAGACAAATTTGTGGCACAGACCTTATAGCAGGGTAGAAATGTTATTAAAGTCTCAGAAACTGCTTAGAGAGGTTGAAAAAAATCTTCGCAATCAGATGGCCGCCAGTCACATCTATTTTCTCTGTGGCAAAGGAAACCGAGTGGCCGTCGGAGAGGCTATCGGGATTTCCCAGCATTGTCTGGTCTGCTGACCTTTGAAGGCATTCGCCTCAATTGTTTTCCAGCTGTGGGAGAAAAAGTCTCTGATGAGAAAGCTGTTCTTTTTGCCTCCCAGATATTGTCCCGAAGGCACCCTTTGTTTGGGGGCTATTTTCACAGCGGTGAAATCTTGAGTCGAACGCTAGTGTATGCCGGTGCATGCACACGCTCCATGTTAACAGCACCATTCACCCATCTGTCTATGGCGTGCCTTTTTTAAGGGGGGCAGTTCACTTTTCCGGCCTTGTTTTCTTTTCCAAACAATCTGTCATGATTTTATGCCATTGTTTTTATGTGACTAGGCCGACATCAATGGTTCCTTTGGGGATTGGCTCAATCCAATCCCCTGGTAAGGTATTGTATTACTTTCCTGAAAGTTCCAGGGAAGAAATGGATCTGAGGCTGCTAGTTTTTAAAAATCAAGACTTCAATGACAAGAATCTTTTTGGGGCAAGATAGGTAGATGCCATGTTTCTCTGCTCTCCTCATGTCCGTTCTGGACATTAAGAAGGTCAGTCTCCCAGTCTCACATCAGTTCCCCATTGGGTAGTGGACAGAGCATAGAACTTTGGAGTCAGTAGGACTTGAGTCTGAATCCTACATCCAGATACTTGCTAGCTGTAGGATGCCTCAGTTTCCTCATCTGTAAAATGACATAGTCGACAACCTACAAAATCACCTCCAGCTACAGATTTATGATCCTTTGGTCCAATGATGTTAGAAAATTCAATCTGAGTGACATTTTCCCAGTGAGATGCAATCATTGGTCAATCAGATTTGCTTAAATATTTTTCTTGGTTTAAAGCAAGGGTTCATTAAGAGTGTGGTATATTGGTAAATGACAGTGGTACAAAAACCTTTTTTTTTTTAAAGAAAGGAAACAATGAATAAAAAACATTTGGTTAGCTAAAATATCTTATTCCCCAAATCATGTAAATAGGAACAGTCATGGAAAGTGTCTTTAATTTTCCTTTATCTGAATTAGACGAATGTAGTAAAAATAAGCAAATACACAGAAGAAAAACATAGGGAAATTGAACAAATTGCTGGAGAAATTAGAGCTAAAAGACTTATGGAGCTTTTTGAGTGGGACCACTAAAAATATCCATTTTTAGCAATATATAGCACTTTTAAAAATATCGAACATAAATTAACACAGAAGTTGCAAATAAATGTAGAAAGGCAGAAATCCTAAAAATCCTTTGCAAATTATAATGCAATAATTATAGTAACCAAGTTAAGGGGAAAAAAGACAAAAACTTAAATAGAGACTTAATAATGGAATATTAAATAGGTCAAAGAACAAATCATGGAAATAATTAATAATTATATGAGAGATGATGAAAATGATGAGACAACATGCCAAAATTTCTGGGATACAGCTAAAGCGGTCCTCAGAAGACAATCATATCACTTAAAAATACACTAACAAAATAAAACAGAGATATTTAATAAAGTTAGAACACATTAAAAATTTAGAAATCTAATAAATAAACCAAACAAAAATGCAAGAGATAAAATCTTTAAAATTAGAGGAGAAATGGATAGATTGGAAACCAAAAGACTTAAAGAACTAATAAAACGAAAGAATTGCAAAATGGATAAGCCTCTAGCCAACCTGATTAAAAGGAAGATAGCAGAAAATCGAATCAGTATTTTTTTAAAGAATAAAATGAAATTCCTATAAAATCTAAAGACAAAAAGAATTAGTGTAACCCATTATGCTCAGGTATATGCCAACAAGACTGAAAACACGAAAGAAATAAATCATTAGTTTTGTAAAATGTGTATGGGAGGATTACCCCATTCCTTCATCATCTCTGAGTAAATAGGAATTTCTTATATTTACAATACAGGCCCAAACTAATCTAAATTGCCTTGATTTTTTTGAAATATGCAAAAGATTCAAGTGACCAAGGAATTTGCATTTTGTTTATATCAGTTTGCAAGTATTCTTCTGGATCTTTTTCTTTTTTCATATTAACTGTTCAGGAAGCTTAAATAGGTGCATTTCCTTCAGTCATTAAAAAAATTACAATTTGCATTTATATAGAAAGTTCAAGTTCCTCTTCCCTGCCCCCAAAACATGTCAATAAGAATTCATTTATTTTATTCTACAAACAATAATAGGTAGGTAGGCCAAAGATCACTTTTCATATGAGGAAACTAACATTCAAGAAGCCCATTGAGTTGACAAAGGTTAGAGAAAGAGTCAATGTCACAGCGAGGGTTAGATGCCAGTTCTTCTGAAATTTAGGCCAACTTTTTTGATTAGACAAAGGGATATTTTTTCAATCTGCGGACCCTATGTGTTCTCATTCCCCCCGCTATATCTGCTCCTCCTTGTTTCTAGGGGGAAAGCCTTAATACAACAGCATGCTGAGAGATCCACTGAATTAATTATTTCATTGGAAGGGACTTCATCTAGCCCCACCAGACCCTGTAGGAACATAAACTATAACATCTCCAACAAATACTCATCTAGCCTTCACTTGAAAACCTCCAGAGCAGAGGAACTCACCACCTCTCAAGGCAGTCTATTTTACTTTTAAGAATTTGTTAAGTATTTACTATGTGCCATAAGAACGTTCTAATGATTATGTACTTATTCCTGATGTCCAGCCTTGACTGGTGTCTTTGAGCGTTCCCATGATTGTTCCTAGTTCTGCTCTTAGGGTCTAAGGAGAACAAGGTTAATCCTTCTTTCCAAGAGTAACTTAGCTTTCAAAAAGTTACCTTTCTTGAGGAATGATTTCCCAATAAGTGATATCATCAGTTATTTATCTCATGTTAAAGACCAAAGCATAGAAAGCCAAAAACCAAAAACCAAACCCAACAATCTCTCCACCTTCAAAACAACAATACGAGAGCCAAATCTGTGAACTATTTGAAGATGAACTGGGGTGACAATGGTTCCCCGGACCCCGTGTAGAGAAGTAGATATGGAGATGATGTTCCTCCTCTTGGTTAAAGAGTAGCACATTTATGTCGATGAGAACCAAAAAAAAATTAGTCCTTCAATCTAAACTTTTCAGTTTTCTTGGTCCCTTCATAGTGCCACAGTGCCACGAAAATTAATAAACTTTAGAGTCCTAGTACATGAAAATCGTATCTCTAATAATGTTTGTTTAGGTACATGTTCCTTGTTTTCCAATTTTGTTGTTTTTGTAAAATTCAGTTTCTTTATGCTCATATATCTTCAGATGCTAAGCCACTCTTAGAAGCCTTTAAGGTCCAATGAAGAGCCTAGAGTCTCCCTTCCCTTTTCCAAAAGGTTTCTTCAGGTTGAAAACATTAAAATGAACACCAAAAATGATAAATATAAAACAGAGGAAGGGTAGACCTTGTCTTTTTCACTGACTCTGGAGTTAGAGAACCTGAATTCAAATCCCACCAGCAATGCTTACTGCTGGTATAACCTTAGGCAAGTTACTCTATCTCTCTGAGACTCATTTTCCTCATTTGTAAGATGAAGGGGTTGGGCCGCATGACTTTTGAGATCCTTTCCATCTCTAGTATTTCTATGAACTTATAACCATGAAGGGCTATTTGGGATTTATTATATCTTGAGGAGGCTCAGCACTCTCAGGGACTAGCTGAATCATTCATCTCCTTTAGTCCACTGACCACTCACCCTAAATCACTGACCAGCTGCCATGTTCCTGGATCCTGCAATAGCACTGCAATGGATCTCATCTCCCTGATTCCATGATTCCTTCCAAAAGGACAGATCTCAGCCCATCTCTCCTTTTCACCCTCTATAACCCTGGTTTGTGTACTCCCTGAAATCTGCCATAAAGGGGTCTGGCCAAATTGCCATCGCTTCATCTCTTGACAATATGTGTCATGAAGATACTAGTGTGGCTAGAATGTGAGACTATTGTTTATCCTTCAGCTTTGCTGCTGGCTGACCAGTCCCAAATACCCTCCAAAATTCAGGGGTCTGGGATGATTGCCTAGGTTTGCCTTTAACCTAGAGTAGTTTTTTCCCCCAAAGCTGAAGATACAATGAAAAGAATTTAGCTTATGATGACAGCGATAAGTAGACTTGGCTCTATGGGCATATTGAGCTTTGTGGTGGGATATTTATCTTGCTTGAGAGAAGCTATAGCTAGTTAGGAATAGCCTAGTGTGGAGAAAGAGATATGAATACGCCCTGGGTACTCAGGAAGGCAGAATCAATTCTTGTTTGTGTTATTAAAAACCTAGCTCCAATTATTCCTCGCAATACTCTGCATTGTTTCATAGCTGACTGATTCAATCAATCAATTGGAATTTTAATCATACAAAGTATATTTATTGATTGGGAAATACCATCAGATTAAGAGTGTTTGCTTTCCTGTAATATTCGATCTGGTTATGACTTCCTGAGAGACACTGTAGTGATTAGAAAGCCTGCCTCAGAGCCAGGTAGACTTGGGTCGTGACCTTGCCCTAGGGCCTTCGCTCTGTTAATTATCACCATGTTAGCCTGTCTATAGCTTGTTTGGCATCTTCCCATCTCCCTCATTAGACTGCGAGCTCCTTGAGGGCAGGGACTGTCTTTTACCTTTCTTCATATTCCCACTACTTAGTACAGTGCCTGGCACTTAACAGGCACTTCATAAATGTTGATTAACTGACTCCTTCATCTCTCAGGAAGAATGAGCCAACTCTAATTCTATAAGTTGCAGAAAAATGCCAATCTACTTTGGTAGATGGAGTTTCTTCAACAGGAAGTTCCATGAGAATGAAATCACAGATGCCGTCCTTGTCTCTATCCTACATATTTTGAATGACAGCATTTCTGACCATGTCACCCCTCCTAATCAGTAAACTTCAGTGGCTCCCTATCCCCTTGAGGATCAACTACAAAATGCTCTGTTTGGCATTCAAAGCCCTTCATAGCCTAGCCGCAGCAACACCGGATTCTGGCCATTCCGTGAGCTCTGTCTCTCAGCTCTGGACATCTTCTCTGGCTGTCCTCCATGCCTGGAACGGTCACCTACTGCCCACTGGCTTCCCTGACATCATTAAGTCCCAACTAAAATCTTATCTCCTAAAGGAAACCTTTCCCAACCCTTTTTAATTTTTTTTTGCCTTCTCTGTATTAATCATTTCCTATTTATGCTCTCTGTAACCTGCATGCATATGTTTGTTATCTCCTATTTAGATTGTAAGCTCCTTGAGGTCAGGGATTGTTTTTTGCCTCTTTGTGTATCTCTAGCACTTACCACAGTCCTGGGACCTAGGATCAGGTGCTTAATAAATGTTTATTGATTGATTGAGTTCTTTGTAAATTGCAGGAATTTCCTTTGGGCAAATTATAGAGATAAATAAACCCGGTCTGTTGACTGTTCACAACAGATGTTGTGAACTTCTAGTCAAGTTTGGAAAATACACACTTTTCTTTCTTTTCTTCTTCTCCTCCTCCTTCTCTTCTCTCTCTCTCTCTCCCCCCCCCCTCTTTCTCTCCCCTCGTCTGCCAAGAACTTGTCCCTTAATGTTTACTCTTGTGGCTTTCAAGGGAAATTTAATTTGTATCCCTCGTTTATGCTCAACTCAACAGATTGTTGCAGTGTTAGTCTGAAAAGTATTAGATGGCCAAAAAGCCCATGAGCCTTTTTCGGTTTTCCTTATTTTGTATGGGCCCAGAAGCCCTATTTCTCAGTCACTGGTGGATCACAAATCCCAGGCATTTTAAATTCATTCCAACTGTTTTAAAATTAAATCACAATGTAAATAATGGGAGGTCTGAATGTATTTAGGATTCTGAGAACCACGTTCTCTCCAAGTAGTCTGTGACTTTTGTTATTGTAGGTGCTTTCATTGGGCAACACTAAATGGCCAACTAAGGCAACTGATCGCATGAAGGGGATTTGTGAGAAGAGTGGATATTAATATATTAAAATGAAAACTGATCATACAACAATTCTTTCTATATGTAGGAGACACAACATAGAAACCCCATGCTTTTTTGGACCTCGAGATATTATAGTTTTCCCAGTAGGACCAATTGATACTTTAAAGGATATCCTTTACATATGAATGGCCAACTTTTAATAGTCTCCCTAGCCAACTGTCAAAAGAAATTTCCTTTCTTCCCATCTGCCTTCACTTGGCATTTGCTTCCATCCCCATCACTTCTTCCCTCTTTCTCCTGTAGGTTTTGTAACAGTAACAACAAACAATGATGATAATAATTCTTACTATTATTATAGTAACTATTGACGCATAGAATGATTTAAAGTTTTCAACACATTATGTACATTATTTCATTTGCTCTCAGCAATTCTGTGGGGTCAATAACTGTTATCATCCCCATTTTATAGACGGTTAAACTGATGTTCACATAGTCAGTAGGTGAGGTTTTACGTCAGTTCTTTCTTCCTGGTTCCAAGTGTACAACTCTCCACTTTCCCAGTTCCTGGTTATTAAGATGTTCCATGGCGGAAAGGGTGGACCAGGGAGCCAGTCTGCATCCCTGGCATTTATGCCAGCAGAAAAATACACTTACCAGCAGATCCTTATTTCTATATGTATATGTTGTCTTTCCATTAGAATGTAAACTCCTTGAGACCAGGGACAAGTTGTTTTTTCTTTCCGGTGCTGAACAAAGTAGACACTAAGAAAATACTCGATAAATCCTTGTTGATTGGTTGACTGATGTACCATGGTACCATTTATCATGAAAGCCTTCATTTTACCCCTGCCACACCCACTTCATCCCAGCAAGTCCTTACTCTGCTGGAGCCCTATCTGTCATAGGCCTGTGCAGGGTTTACCAGGGAGATGTCCTATTCCACTATTGCCAATGGGAAAGGAATGATGGGGAAAGGCAAATCCCCAACTGGGAGAGATGAATTCTCAGTGTCGTAGAAAAAAGTGACGCCTGAACTTGGAGTCAGGGAAGTCTCTGGTGCTTGTGCTTAAGAGCTGTGTAAACCTCGTCCAGGTTTATATCACCTACCTGAACCTCACTTTCTTTTTCTAAAAAGGCCTAGTGATAGCACCTTGTTCACTGCATAGACCCCCAACAGCACAACTAGGCGATCTGAATAGAAGCCACAGAGAGGCAAATCCAGGATTGACATCAGGAAAAGCTTCCCAAACATTAGAGCTATCTGAAATGGAATGTTTCCTGGGAGGTAGTGATCCTCTCCATCTCTCCCCCTGAACTTTGTTACCCACGATACCTAGTTTCTATAGTACGCTACCATATGAAATATCCTTTGGTTAAATATACAGTACCATGCCAATATACTGTGGTTAAATAGATTTTTGTGGGCTAGCCTGGGGGCCTAAGCATTCAATCTATCAATAAGCATTTATTAAGCACCACTATATGCTGGGTACCATGTCAGCTCTGGGGTACAAAGACAAAACAGGGAAAAACAGCATTTATACATGGGAAGAATATGACACAAAGTACACATAAGGTGATCTCAGGGAGGGAAAAGTCAATACCTACAAATGTTGTTACTGTACAAAAAGGTGCCTGATAATTCCAAACAGCTTCATTATTAGTAACTTTTGGATGACAGCTATTTATAAAACAGGGGTTATTTCTCTCTGTTACGTTTACACCATTGATTATGAACCTGACTCTGGAGGTATGACATTTTTCAAGACATAAATAAGACTTTATGTTGTCAGATCTATTTTCTTATTTTTTAATATTCCTTGCCTTTGCATTTTTTAAAAAATATTTTAAAATCTAATTGTTTCATGGAAGAAGGCACTGTTCATTCTTAATGGGATTTCTCTTTATTCAATTTTGGCGTGTCCACAACACGATTATGAAAACAATAATTTGATTTAGAAATCTTTCTTGCTCCGGCAGGGTTACAGTGCGGAGTTGGAGATAAATGACCAGAAGAAAACTTCACAAAATTAGTGTTTACACTTAATCTGGCAATGAGCTATAATTTGATTGGTAAAAAATTCATTTGGTGTACCTCTGGCCCTGTGCTGCTGGGTAATGAAAATTTATATCTGCGTTTCAGACATCTGGGGCGGGCCTGACAGCTTTGGGGCCGAATGAAAGATGATGTCACACTGACCCCTGTCAGCATTTCCTCACAGACTGGTTACCCAAAACCCAACAGCAGTCACACTTTTTCCCCCCTTTCCCTTGCTGGAGCAGACTCTCATTTTATTTTGGAAGGTTAATGACACTGTAAATCTAATAGGCCACTTTAGTACCATCATGTGGATATTAAAAAGTCCCATGAATGGGCCGGACACCATGGGCAGGCTTTGGTGCAGTCTGATGGCAAGAATGAGAAGCTGTAGCAAGACTTGGAGAATGGGAGATGTTTTCAATTAATTACAAAGCTGTAGCTGCCTCTAAATTAACTCTGAATCCCCACTAATGATTAGTTCCTGCCATTTCAATTGAGTTTGCTTTAATTAACTATCTCCTCTTGGAATGTAGCAGGTCTCTGAAAATTATTCAGCACATAACTTCTTAAAAATCAAAATTAAATGTTTTATTCACAAGCCTGAGGACATTGATACAACCAACTCAACTGCTTAAACAAAGTACTTTTAACCCACGAAATGTTAAATTAAACATTCCCTCATTAGTATTTTTCTTTTGTTCTTTCATCTTGCCCACTTTTCTTCTCATATAGCTTCCTCTTCTGGTTCTTCTCCCTCACTCCTCCTTTCCTCCTGCCATTGGCTTTGCCTTATTTCATCACTATCTTCCCACATATCTCTGTTTTTCTTTCCATACACTTTTCCATTTTAATGGCATTACACTAATGTCCCATAAAGGGTTGTAGATGAAGAGTTGCAAGTGACTTTAGAGGCATATAATCCAACCCTCTCATTTTGAAGATGAGGAAATGGATGCCAGGTTGATCCATCAACAAGTTAAGCCCAAGGTCAGACAGGCTGTAAATATCTGAGGTGGGATATGAACCCAGGACCTTTTGGTCCCAGGACCAATGCTCTTTCCCTTGTGCCCTAATGTATCAG
Organism: Phalanger gymnotis; assembly: GCA_028646595.1. NCBI lineage: Eukaryota > Metazoa > Chordata > Mammalia > Diprotodontia > Phalangeridae > Phalanger > Phalanger gymnotis. The sequence continues at coordinate 21,901,452 of CM053626.1, read as the reverse complement.
CTTCTCCTATTCATTCATCCTATTGCTGGACATTGAGTTTATTTCTGGGTTGTTTTTGTTTTGCTTTGTTTAATTGCAAATACATATAATGCTGCTATGAAAATCTTTAAACACATAAAGCTTTGTATGTTTTTGTAACATTTTATGAATACATTCCCAACAGTGGAGTTATTAGGTCCAAGGGTGTGACTATTCTGGTAACTTTTCTGTTATTGTCATGTTGAACTCCAAAAAGATTCCACAAGTTTTCAGTTCCACCAGTAATGACTGAGTGTATCTGTTTTCCATAACCCTGCTAAGGCTCTTTCGTTGTTCATCATTTAGAGAGATGATTAATAGATAACTAGGTAGATGGATAATAGATGATAGATAGATGATAGGTGGATAGATGGGTAATAGATGATAGATATAAACAGGTATAGAAGGCTTGATAGAGAATGATCGATAAATAATAGATAGATGAATAGATTGGTGATATATATGTATGAGATAGATGGATAGATAGATGATAGATGGACAGTAGGAGATAGATGTAGATAAACAGATTGGAAGATATAGATGAATTGGCAGATATAGACAAAGAATGGTGGATAAATAATAGATAGATGAATAGATTTATGATATGTGTGTATATGGTAGGTGGATAGATAAATGATAGACACAGAGATGATAGATAATAGACATAGATGACAGCTGGTTGGATTAATAGATATAAAGAGCTGGATAGATAAAGAAGGATGCATAGATATTATATATGGAAAGATTGATATATACATACATATAGATAGATAGATAGATAGATAGATAGATAGATAGATAGATAGATGGATATAAGATTGCTGCTGTTTATATAAGATAGATGGATGATAGATATAGATAGGCATGGATGGATAGATATAGATGGATTGACATATAGATAGATAGAGAAGGTTGGATAAATAATAGATATGAGTAGGTGAATAGATTGATGATACATATAGATAGATATTTGATAGGTGGATAGATAGATGGTAGATGGACAATAGGTGATAGATATATAGACAGACATAGATGGACAGATGGCTGGATTGGTAGATATAGAGGGATGATAGACAGAGAAGGATGGATAAATAATAAAGATGGAAAATCGATGCATATATAGATGGATATAAGATTGCTGTTGTTGATGTAAGATAGATGGATGAAGATATAGATAAACATGGATTGATATATATATATATATGTATACATGGATTGATATATATGATAGAGAAGAATGGATAAATAATAGATATAAAAGATTAATAGATTGATGATACATATAGATATTTGATGGATAGATGGTAGACAGTCGGTGATAGATATAGATAGACGTAGATGGACAAATGGCTGGATTGGTAGGTAGAGAGGGATGATAGATAGAGAAAGATGGATAAATAACAGATATAGATGGAAAGCTTGATTGTATCTAGATGGATATATGATAGATGGATTGTAGATATCGATAGACATGAATGGGTGGATAGATAGGTGGATCATGTGCAAATAACGTAAGACTTCACCAGTATTCTTGAACTCCATAGAAGGAGAAAGTTAGAAAACAAGCAAAAGTTTTTCATCCTGCTTCGACTTTGCCTTCAGCAACACCATATTCCTAGGAGGCAACCATCATTATCATTGTATTGCTTCACTCTTTAGGAATCTCTTTCCCTCAAGCAATGGGCTCCAGGCCAGAAGTTACCAGTTGGACCCCTCCTCATGCTACATAAGGGGCATCTCTAGAAACTGTGATCCTAAGAGGAGCAGTCCTGAAATTTGACAAGGAAAAGGACCCCCCCCCCAAAAGAACAAATGCATTTTTTAAAAAAGCAAACCAAACAGTAGGAAATCTTGGTCACCTCTTCACTAAATTGTTTTTAAATCAGTCCTTTGATTCAGAGGCCTTTGCTGGTTGTTGTATAGCAAAGTGAGAATGGTAGAGTAGTTTATTGTTTCTGCCTAAAAGCTAGACGGAAGATACGGGGATCCCCAGGCTTGTTTGCTCTGTTGTTCTATGTGTGGTAGGAAAGCCCACACATTTTGACATGCACATGGGTGGCAGGGGACACCTGGCTCCCTTTCATACTTATAAATACATTTAGACAGGCTTCTGTTTTAACCTAGAAAAATGCACACCTCCCCACTGCCCTGCCAAAGGAGCTGACATACTATTTGAATTAATTCAGCTGATAATGGAAAGTTGTTTGTCAAAATGAAATTACCAGGTCAATTAAAGAGGCATGCTTTAAATTCTGACTTTGAATTTCAGAGCTTAGTCAAGAGAGAGCCTGTCTTGAGTCCTGAGTCTGACAAGAACTGTGCGTGCCACGAGTAAGTCACTGGATCTCTAGTGCTCTGGGTCACTAAGACCCTAAGTTGCTAAGGTGCTGACTCGCATTGGCCTTAGACTGTGAGCTCTTTTGACTTTCTTCATATGGCAAGTGCTTGGCATGGTGTCCAGCACATAGCAGGTGTTTAAATGTTGTTGACTGACTAACTGATTTAAGATTCCCTATACCAATAAAATAAGCCAAAGGCAAATATTGCTACTTTAAGGAATCTGTATGAGTCCTCACCTACAGAAAAGTTTGCACCAGCTACGTGCAGAATGGAATGTCGTTCACTTAGCAAGTTCTTAATTAATTTTTGGCAATGTTGACTGAATTGGAAATTGATATGGCAGTCCAGAAAATTATGTTATCTAGTTCATAGGAGAGGGACTCTCTGTGTTATGTATTTGGGCCAAAAGACTGGCTGTTTCCTCCTGCCTTGGCCTACTCCCACAGGTCACTGGCCTTGCTGTGGTTCCTACACAATGATCTATCTCTGTCTTCTCTCTGCCTTGGCTTTGGTTTCTCTCCCATGTCTGGAACGCACTTTCAGTTTACCTCTATCCCCTTTAAATCCTTTGATTCCTTCAAAAATTCGCTCACAAGATACTTTCTACATAAAGCCTTATTCCCCTTCCCCCACATGCTACTATCACAACACCCCCTCTCAGTTTTACCATTTATCTATTTTGTATATAGTGATATACATAGATGTTGCTCCTTTCCCTTATCCCCCCACGGAAATGTGAGCTCCTTGAGGACAGGGACTGTTTCCTTTTTGTCTTCATATCTCCTTCCCTCTTTCCCTTCCCCCTCCCTCCTTCCTTCCTTCTCTTCCTTCCTTCCTTCCTTCCTTCCTTCCTCACTTCCTTCCTCCCTCCCTCCTTTCCTTCCTCTCTTCCTCCCCCCCTACATTCCTTGCTTCCTTCCTTTCTTCTCCTTCTGTCCCTTCTTCCCTTCTTTCCCTTTTCCCTCTTTCTTTCCCTTCTTCCTTCCCTATTTTCTCCTTTCCTTCCTCTAATAACTAAAAAAGGATCCCACTACATATGAAATTATCCAATGTGCTTTGTCAGATCTATTGCAAAATTTGGTTTTCATAGGAGTATAGCTGAGATGATGAAAGGGACTTTAGGAGAAATCCAGTTAAAGCCTCTTATTTTAAAGATGAAGAAAATAGGGCCCACAGAGATGAAATGACTTGTCCAAGGCCACCCAGCTGGGTAACATTTTTTCACCTAAAATTCAGCTGAGCTCTCTCCAGAGAGAGATCTGTAAAATTAAATTTGAGTAGTAATTTAGTGGATCTGTTTCTGTCTGTTTCTCCCTCTCTGTGTTTCTCTGTGTCTCTCTTATAATGCTCAACTAAGCATCATAGGAAAAGAGAGCCACTTATCCAATTTTCCCCCTCTTTTAGAAAAAGGATGTGTTCTGCCCCCTCCCCAAGCCCCACCATCGGCATCTCCCTGTCATCATTCACAACAAAGCTATGAATCTTTCCTGTAGATTCACAATGTGAGCTATTCAATTTTCCTCTGGTGTGATTTGCAGTGGCAAAGTTATCCCTTCCAAGAGCATTAAATTCAACTTCATGATTATTAAAAGAAAAAAAATTATCCAAGTTATAAACCTGAGGAAAATAGGGCTTATAATGCCATTGCCGACAGCCCCCTCACTATCACCGAGCACTGCCATAAATATGGCATGTTGGTGTGGGAGTGAGATAATCTATCCATCCCTGGGTGGTCTGGCCCCTTATGAATCTCTGAAAGCTGAATGACTTACCAGATTTTCAACATTTAAGGCAAACAAGCATCACAGAGTGTAATTGCTGTGTTAATTGCTGCAATTGATTAAAATATGAATGATGTTATTGTCTTCCTTGCTTTCCAAGAGATTGAGCAGTATCATTTCAGGTTCCCATGCTCCACTTTCTAGTCCAAATACGAAAGGGGACTCCAGGTCTAAAGCATTTCTTCCATTGTTTTTGTACCCAGAAAATGTTATATTAAGAAACATAGGAGAAGTTCAGGGGGGAAAGAAGACAGAATCCGAGTGTGGTTGACAGGAAAAGATCACTAGATGGTAGATAATGTGATCTAGTGAATAAAGTGATAGACTTTGAATCAGGAGGAACTGGATTCAAATTCTGCCACTAACGTTTACTAAGCTGTGGGATCTTCGTAACATCACTTATCTTAATTGAGGCACAGTTTCCTTGTCTGTCAAAATGGTGATGATAAGGCCTGGAGGACCTTCCACATGTGGTTGTTTGAAGCTTAAATGAGAGAGAATTGAAAATCAAGGAGCTCTGTCTTCAGAGGATCCTTGATGCAGAGCTGGAGAGAACCCGAGAGGTCATTTAGTATAACCCTGTCTTTTTATATAAGAGGAAACTGAGGCACAGGGATGCGGCTTCCCATGGGTCATGTGCCTAAGTGGCAGAGCTGGGATTTGTACTGAGATCTTCTGATTCCAAACTCAGGGGTCTTTCCAGTAAATAGAATTTATTTATTTTCCTTCTTGTTATTTTTGTCTGGACTTGTGATTTTATTGGTGCAGGGAAGTCGTTGGAAGGAGGAAACTTCTTCCACCAATGCAATTGCAGCATTTATCACAGTGCTTGCACATAGTAGGATGCTTAATAGATGTTCATTGACCAATTGATTCTGCAGTTGTGTGACAGTGTACAGTCTTAGAGATTGTCTGATGCAACAACAGGTCAGGTGACTTGTCCAGGGTCACTCAGGCTGTGTCACAGGGGAGAGTTGACCCCTGTTCTTGCTGACTGCAGGCTCACTATTGACTATGCTTCTTTGTTATTTTTGTAGTCATTGCTAGTTTACTATAATTATTATTATTAACATAAATATCATGCTCATATTTTCAATAGAGGTTCCAGAAGAAATAGTCTCGGAACATGACACTATCCTATCATTATTATCACTTTATATTTTCTATTCTGTGGCCTAATAAAAAATAAAGGCTTAGGTAGTTTGCTAAAACCCTCAGGATGTAAGCACATTCTCCCTGAAAGCATCCTTAGGACAGCTCCAGGCAGGACTGCAGGGATGACATGCAATACGCCGTGTTCTGCAGACTACTGCTGAGGCAGATAGAGTAGGTGCCCTTCGTAGAGGAGGAGGATGCTCTTGTGGACAATTCTGAATCAGATTGTTGTTGTTTTCAGTTGTGTCCGTTTCTTCATGACCCCGTTTGGGGTTTTCTTGGCACTGATACCGGAGTGGTTCAGCATTTCCTTCTCCGGCTCATTTTACAGATGAGGAAACTGAGGCAAACAGGGTTATGTGACTTGCCCAGAGTCACACAGCAAGTAAGCATCTAAGCCGGGTTTGAGTCTTCCTGACTCCAGGCCACTGACATCACCAAGATGCTCTTCAAATAATGAGTTCAAATCCAGCTATTATTACTGCTTGTCCCTGGGTGATCTGTTGCAAGTCACCAAATTAAGCTCTTACAGACTCTTCATCTGTAAAATAAAGAGTTTGGACTGGATGGTTTGTGGTTTTGAAAATAACAAAGATAGTTGTAAAAGTAATTACTTTTGCCTGACTGATGCGTAGTGCTTCCGTTAGCATCTAGTCTGGCTGAATATGGAATGCTGTTTTGCAAACACTTCGCTTTTCTTTCCTCTCTAGTTCTCTGTATTCTGCTTCTCAGATCGTCCATCATCCTGCTTTCTTGCCGCCTGGGTCTCTTGGGTCAGATACGACTGCACTGGAGCCCAGATAGGGGACGTATCTTTCCAGTTCGCTGTAGTGCCCCTGGGTGGTTTGGGGGGAAGACCCCTGGCTTTGGAGTCAGAGGCTACTTGGATTGGTTCAAATCCAGTCGCTGACACTCACTGGCTTGTGACCGTGGGTGAGTCACTTCCCGTGTCCTCAATTATAAAATGGAATGTTGAGCTAGACAGCCTCTGAGATCTCTTCCAACTCCAGGCATTGTGAGTCAAGGAGTCTATTTGCTGGTGATGAGAATCGAGACTGTAGTATCTGGGGATGTGGTCATTTGTTAAGGGGTCATTGTTGTAAAGCTGGAAGCCACTTTTGAGGTCACTGAGTCAAATCTCACTTTATATCTGAAGAAAATGAGTTTTGGAAAAGTTAAAGGAACATAGATTTAAAGCTGGCAGTAACCTCAGAGGCCATGAGTCCATCTCCCTTCTTTCACAAATGAGGAAACTGAGGCACAAGGAACTTGAAAGATTTGCCTAGGGTCCGAAAGGCAATAACTATCTGTGGCAGAATTTGAATTCAGGTCTCTAAGTCCAGTGATCTCTTCACTATAACACATACCACTCCTTTTAAAAAATTTTAAAAAAAGACAACTTGCTACAACCCATGGTTGGCAAAGTACTTATTTCTCTTGACTTCAACACCAGAGTGGAAAGGATGACTATGTGAAGTGGGGAGATAATTTTGCCCCCACAAACATTTGGCCAGGGGTTAGAATGTCCATGCAGACATCTGGGCATCTTTCAACCTTTGCAATTGAAAAAGAACCTCGACCATGGGAGATATTAGCTGACTGCCTTGATTCCCTTATTATGTGAGACAATCTGAGAAACTTTGCCAGGAAATTTCTGAGACGGCATCTGGAGCTCTGAGAGACCCAAGAAGCCTTTTTGACTTTTCTTGAGAGGTTCATCAGCCCAAGTTTATCATCGCTGTCAAATGCTCAGAACACCTCAAAAGAGTTGCTAAGAATTTGGCATGAAAACACTTTTTGGGGAAAGAAGCAATTCAATCAAGAGTCCTTTGACCTTGAGACCCAGCAACCAAAATAACAATACATTTTTACAATTGTATCCTGAGAAAATGAAGCATTCGAGGCCGGAGATTCAGCAACAGTAGCCAACAGATTGTCTCATTGTGCACCAAACAATAAAGGGTCTAGGGAGATGGACGCCCTGGTGAATTGGCACACTTGGAGGTCCAGAAAAATTGAGTCTGACACTAAAATAACGTTGGCTCCTGTGTGCCTCGCGGAAAACTCTAAATACTGAAAAAACGTCTTTTAGGTCTTAAAAGTTTGTGTGTTGTGAGAAAACGCGGCACATAAATCATATCAAACTATGCCTGGCACCAAGCCTTGGCGATGCATTTGTTTGAACTCCAGAGCCAAATTGCCTGGATGGGAGAGGGTTTGGAGATGCCAGCCGAGGCGGGGTGCCAGCTTCAGAATGAAGACGTATTATTTCGGGTGAGATCCATATGCATGACCTTTGGAGGCCTCCAAAGTGGTTCCTTTTAATTGATTTTGCAAATTAACAATATTAGGTCTTCTGTAGGATACAAGGTACATTAGTCACCATGCCCTCACTTTACCCTGAGAGGAAATCCATTGTTTCTTTGTAATGAAATGCCATCAAGGGGGAAGGGGGTGGGGGGCCCAGGAGTATTGGTGGTGATGGCGGAAAAAGTTTGCCCCAGCAGGTAAGAGAAACAGCATTCAGTTGTCAGGTGTGTTTAATGAGGAATTTTAATAATGAGAGTAAAAATGAATGAGCAGAACTTTTACCGACCAACTCGCAAAGGGAAACTAAACGGACGTCTGTTTTTACAAGCTTACTTAGAGAGACCGCTGAATGAGTGCCAAGCATCATTGTTCAGAGAGAAGGAGGACATTGAGTATGGCAAATAAATAAATAAATCCTGGCAATTTATTACCATTAAAAAAAATTCAGAAAGGGAGGGCCCGAATGGACTCCTGTTTGAGTTCATTGTCTGTGATTAATCTCCTAGTTCCGTGTTCCCGTTCTCTCCAGCGCTGGTTTCACGCACCATGTAAAATTGTTTCTCTGGCTCTAGGAGAAAGTCTGGGTTTTTCTTTTTCTTTTCTTTGCATTCTCTCTCTCTCTGTGTCTCCTTCTCTTTTTAAATTTTGGAAAGAGGAAAACCGTCTTCTCGTGCATACATGTTCTTTCCCCTTCTTTGTGAGAGGAGTGTGCTTCTGAAGAAGAGCAAGGACAGAGTAAGGAGATTCTATAAGGACATAAAGCACAAACTTTGCCAAGCAGAGCCAGGGCAAATAAATGACAGAGAATTTCTCAAAACCTCACCCGCCCATTCCAGGGCCTTTTCTTCCAATGAGCAAGGCAGAGGCCCTGTATTTTCTGAGCTGGGACTGCTCTGCTCTTCCCATTAGGAACTCCAATTTTGGCACAGAGGATTCTAATTAAATCTTAGAAATATACAGCATAACATCTCAGTGAACTTTTCTCCCATAAAGAACTTTTGGCCCACTTAAGTCTGTATTGAAAAAAAATTATTTTTTTTTTACATTCAGCTGAGTTACCTAACTTCATCACTTAATCTTTTAAAGTTGAGGAATGAGGTGGCATAGACACTGTCAAAAGTGCTTTGAGATCCTTGGATGAATGCTGCAATACAAATGTGTATTTTTAATAACCCGTTGTTATCAATCTCCCAACTTCAGGGCACTAAAATCTATGTAACTCCTACAAAAGATAAATAAAGGCAAGTCCGTTTTCTCCCTCCAGTCAGAGACTAAAGAAATTATTTCAGATAATATATAGCTTTTCAGCCGTGGGTAGCAGAGAGTGTTTGCTTCTGAAGTTGGTGTCCTAGTTGGTGAAATAAAAGGACTGGCCTAGCTTTAGGACTCTTTTTCAAGTCAAAAAATACATTTAACCCGGACACATAAATTGACTTAATTTTACACAAATGGTAAAATGTGAGCAAATCTGGGCTAGCTGTAGAATCAGATTGCGGAAACACGGTTTCCCCTGCAATTGGTGCCAAAGGCTGGCTTGATTCGTTTGAAAAGTAAATGAAGGCAATCACAGGGCGGCTGTTGGATTTCTTTCTCTGGGAGATCTTTAAAAAGAGGATCTAGTCTCCAGATCTGTTTGAGATGATTTTGCTGTGGTCCTGATTGGAGGTCAGGACTAGGTGGCCTATTGAGATCTCTTTCAGCCTGTGGTTCCATCCTGGCTTCCCACTATTTTCTCTGCTTTCTTTCTCTTCCTTCCTTCCTTCCTTCCTTCCTTCCTTCCTTCCTTCCTTCCTTCCTTCCTTCCTTCCTTCCTTCCTTCCTTCCTTCCTTTCTTTCTTTCTTTCTTCCTTTCTTCCTTTCTTCCTTTCTTCCTTTCTTCCTTTCTTTCTTCTTTTCTTTCTTTCTTTCCTTCCAATAATTCTAATATTTGTGAAATAGGCTCATGCCATCATAAATATGTGAATCCTTCCTTTCATAAACATGGGAATTCTTTTTCTTTCTTTTTTTCCTTCTCCCCAATAATTCTAATATCTGTGAAATAGGCTCATACTATCATTAATATGTATAAATCCTTCTTTCTTTTTTTCTCTTCCTTCCTTCCTTTTTCTCCCTTTCTTCTCTTTCTCTCAGCCTCTCTCTCTGTCTCCCCTTATTTCTTTCTCTCTCTGTCTCTCTCTGTCTCTATCTCTCTCTTTGTCTGTCTCTGTCTTTCTCCATTTGTTCAAGAAACCATGTAAAAATCCCAATGGAATAAAAGAGTAAAACACTGACTCAACTTCTGAGTTTATAGGTCTGCAGCAAAAAGAAATCTTGGGTCTTATGAAGGAAGCATTTAATAAAGTCAAGGGACAAGAGTGGAAGGTAAATAAAAAACCAAAATTGGTATCAAATTAAATGGACGTGACAAACATGGACACCTAGGATTTTAGAGCAGAAAAGGCCTTAAGATTATAGAGTCAGATACCCTCAATTTACAAATGAGAAAAGTGAATCATCTTGGCTTGATGTTAAGCATCTCGTCATGGCTCTGCCATTTTACTTTCTATGTGACTTTGGAAAAGTCATCTAACTTTATTGGGCCTCCTACATGTTTTGTTGATTCCATTTGTCACTCATTTGGGATCCACTAAAAACTTCTCACCAGGTTAGTAGTTGTTTGGTAGCCAGAGAGAAAAGACACAGTCTAAATACATGAGGCTGATAAATGCCCACCAGCTTTTCTCTCCTTCAAACCACAAAGACGTTCTTCTAAATCTTACTACAGGCTTCCCCTATCTCATCCCTTCATATCCGAGGGCGAATAGAATGGTGAATATGGTTGGAGGAAGCTCCCTTGAGATTGAGTGGCTACAAGGAAGGAACAGAACTCTGGAATTTTTTTGTCCTTTTTTTATATCCTTTTCACTGTAACTGACAGTGGTGAACTCCAACTACCCAGGGAATTAGAGCCACTTGGATAATTGAGAGGCAGCAAGATAAAGTAGAAAGAAGCAGGAGAGACTTGGGTTCAAATCTACTTCAGACATGTATTAGCTATGGGACCCTGGGCAGATTGCTTTACATCCCTGATCTTCATTATCCTCATCTATAAAATGGGGCCATGATACCTGTATGGTGCTTCCCTCATAGGATTGTTGTCGGGATCAAATGAAATGATGTATGCACAGAGCTTTCCAAACCCCATCCCACTATGAAATGTTAGTCCCTCTTATTCATCCATCTTATGACCCTGGGGATTCTTTCTCTGATTTCTTTTGTGAGATATTCTCTACAGTATTTTTCTGGGTTTTTTGTATCTACTGATGGCCAATATGTAATCGCTTGAAATTGTCATAGATTAATCAGAAGAATCCTTTGAAAAGTACAGTTATCCAAATTCTTAGATAACATTTGTAAAGCACTTGGCACACAGTTGGCCCTATATAAATGCTAACTATTATTATCACTATTATCATAAGTTTTTTTCTTCTTGCCTTAAGATGGGAAAAAATCAAAACTAGATGGTTATTTTCTCAATGCTTATGCCAATAATTCTGATATCTGTGGAATGGGCTCATATTATTACAAATATGTGATTCCTTCCTTCTTCCCTCCCCATCTTGTGCCTCCCAAACAGTCCTGGAGGCAGGTATGGGTTAAGAAACAGACTCGGCCGGGACTAGCTTCCCGTGCACTTCCTGGCCTCCTTAGCCCTCTTCATATCTCAGCTAAAATCCCGCCATCAGCAAGAAGCCTTTCCTGGTTTTCCTTAATGCTGGTGACATTATCTCCAATTTAGCTAGTATTTATCTTATCTGTACCTAGCTGTTTGGCTGTTATCTCCCCTTGTTAGATTATGAGCTACTTGAGGGCAGGGATTACTTCGGCCCTCAGAGTTTAGCAAAGTGTCTTGCAAATTGCATAAATGCTTCTTGACTTGGCTCATGGTTAAAGAATTAGGAAGTCATAGGACCAAGACTCAAATATAGGCTTTCTGACTGTCCTGCTGCTCTAGTTCACTTTCTCTTCCATTTTCTTCTCTTTCCTCATCCCTCTCCTGGATGACCCTACCCCCACCTCTTTTTGAAGCAATCAGGGTTAAGTTACTTGCCCCAAGGTTATGTAGCTATTAAGTATCTGAGATCAAATTTGAACTCAGGTCTTCCTGGCTCCAGTATCTACTATGCCACCTAACTCCCCCTCCCAGAGCCTTCCTAACCCTTCATATATCCTTCTTTCCCTCCCCTTCTATTTCTTACCTCTTCCTTCCCCTTTCCTTGAAGAGCTCACCCTGGCCCTCATCTCTAGCCTTACATGATTCCGTTCTGATTGGACCTTTATAATAAGTAAGAGTACAAAAAACCAATGGGAAGACACTTTGCATTTTTCTGCTTTTGTACAATGTCACGATACGTGACATGATACGTATGGTGCTGCTTAAGATGCCTTCTCCAACTGTTGGTGATTCTTGAATTTTACCTTTTGTCAATAAGTATTTTCGACCCCTTCTGAACACATGACTTTTTCAGTCTGAGGGTCCAGATGAGATAGTCTGAGAGAGATGTTTCTTCCCGAGGATACAAAGCAACTTTCCAGGAAATATCATGAACTATTATTAGCCTGAAAGTCTTCTCCTTGTGTCATCCTGAAGAGATGCTGCACTGTTCCAGGCTTGTGAGCAGTCATTTGTATGCCCAATGTTTATCCTATGGCTATTTTAGGAAGACCATCTCTGCCTAAAAAAAAACATAATCACCATGAAATAAGCTACCAAGATTTTTGTATACACCCCAACACTCTTTTTCTAGGGAGGAAGAGGAAATCATCGTATTTTAGGACCTTTCTTTATTGTATTAGAGATTGTCTTTCATCTTTAAAAACATTATACGAAAATATTACAGACCTTAAATGTCATTTCCAAACCCTTTTAAAAAGAGGGGAAAACTTGAAAATCCACAGGTTAAAATTTATAAAATACTGAGACTGATCTGACCATCCTGGCCATTCCAGAGACATTTTTTGAGAAATAAATGATTCATATATGAATAAGGATTTTCAGTGAGGGCAAAATGGAAATTTGGGAGGTGGGCTAGCATAATTGGAAGAGAACTGGAATCAGGTGTCTTCAATTAAGATCTCATCTCTGTTGTTCTGTTACCTTAAATGAGTTATTATACCTCTCTGAACCTCAGTTTCTTTATCTGTAAAATGAAGCAGTTGGACTAGAGTGGTTGATAAGCTCCCTTCACTAGGAATCTTACAAAATAAATATGTGTCTTTTTTTTTTATAAGAATGGGTATAATTGTGGTCTAAAAGGTTACTTTCTTAGCTTCTTTCAAAGCCAGGCTCAGGTACCACTTCCTACATGTAGCCCTTCCTAACTAACCTTCCCCCAATCATTTCCAGCTGGTTTGCTTATTCTCTCTTGAAATTAGTTTGCATTTGTCTGTCTGCATTTGTACCCTTAGTAGACTATAAGTGCCATGAAGGTGGGACTGTTCAGTTTTTGTCTTTTTCTCTTAACACACTGCCTTGAATATTGTTTTTGCTGTTCGGTCATTTCAGTAGTGTCTAACTCTTGGTGACCCCATTTGGGGTTTTCTTGGCAAAGATACTGGAGTGGTTTGCCATTCTCTTCTCCAGCAGATTTTACAGATGAGGAAACTAAGGCAAACAGGGTAAGTGACTTGCCCAGGGTCACACAGCTAGGAAGTGTCTAAGGCCAGATTTGAACTCAGGAAGATGAGTCTTCCTGATTTTAGGCCCAGCGCTCTATCCACGGTGCTGCCTTGAATATCATAGACGTTTAATTCAACTTGTGGGGTTGAATGAAACCTGGGTGAGCTTCCAGCAACATCCTTTTGTGGCTTATTCAGTAATAAATTTAGTCAACCTGCTTTAGTCCTCACTGGAGAGAAGAAAAATCCTTTCCAAGCATTATTTAATTAGCCATCAAAGCCCTCCTTGAGGCATAGGTTTTATTTCCCCCTTTGGAAGGAGACTGAGGCCCTCACCAGCAGATCTCGATGCAGTTCCAAATAAGGCTTGAATGTTCAAAGTTTTTAGAGACAATCTGGAGGTGTGAGCAAAGCACTGTGTTTGGAGTAGAAGGATTAGGTCTAAGCTCTGGTTCTGCCCCCTTACTATTTATGCGGCTTTGGGCAAATTGCTTCACATCCCTTGGGATTCAATTTCATTAGTAAAATGAGGGCATTCGATTAGATGATCATCTCTCAGGTCCCCTTCCAACTCTGGCAGGGAGCTATCTGGGATTCTCTATTGTCTTTCTCCCCTGTGAGTCTTTTGATTCATGTGGGAAATGAATAGAGATCATGATTCAATTTAATTTCATCTACCATTCAACCAACAAGTATTAATTAAGTACCTATAATGCTTTGGGAAAGAAGTGCTGTGCTATGGTGGATGGAGGGGCAGCCTTTGATTCAGAAAGACCCGGATTCAAGTCATGTTTCTTACCTACGCTAGCTGTGTGGTCCTGGGCAAGGCACTTAAACTCAAGTAATTCTCTGAAACTGTACGTTGTAGGGAAGGTGCCCATCTGGATTAGTAAGAGGAGTGTCTTCATCAGGTGTTCCATATACGGGTCTAAATTTCCTTCCCCTCACTCTACCCTCCAGTAAGCACCATGCTACACACTATGGCTACAGTGACAAAAGTAAAAACAGTCTCTGCCCTCAAATACTCATGTTTCAATGGGAGAAAACACCTTGTGCACAAATAAGTAAATTAAGAATGGTCGTGGAGTAATTTCAGAGTGTGTGTATACAGGGGATGAAAGGAAGAAGTGGTATCCACTGGCGGACCAGGAAAGGTCCTGTGTAACAGGGAGAATTGGATTGAGTTAAATCAAGCTGAGCCTTGAATAGCTAGAGATGCTAAGAGACACAGGTAAGGACTGAAGCTTTTCAGTCCAAAGTGCCTGGTGCATAATACATGCTTAATAAATGTTTATCGATTGGCATACTTACTGTTCCTCACTCAGGACACCCATCTCCCACCTCCATAATAGGTACTCCTTCCTTAAGTCCATGTCTCAGAATCCCTGGTTTTCTTTCCATCAGTTTTTGATTTCAGGCATATCCTGATCATGGATAGAGAGGGCAGTGAAAATGCAAACTCTCTTTTTGCTTTGCTCTGGCCGAAAATTATCATCTGGACAAAGCACCAAGATGGTTATTGGTGGACTTCTGCAGAGGGCGGCTTTCTGATTTTCCCCTGACTTTGCCTGTCAACTCCCTCCACCGCCTGGCAGCCTCAGGTGCTTTGAAACTGCTCCTCACAAAACCCTTGACTCTGCTGGTCTTGGCAGCCTCCACATTTCTTCCCAATCCAACCTATGGAGTTTGAGTCTCATGAATTTATACAACTATTACGAATCAGCCGCACTCACGATATATGAGAGTGTCCCAGTGTTATGTCAGAGGAAAGCCTTGTCTTAACTTTTCAGCAGGGAATGGAATGTACAGTAGAGCGTGGCCTATAAATCATTTTCAAATTAGTATTCTGTACATCTGGAGAAGAGTACATTTCTCCTCATGCATAAATTGCCTATGAACACATTTCAAAAACCCACGCTTAATCTTAGCAATGAACATTTCAAAAAGTAAATTAATATCTTCAAGGGGAAGAAATACAGTATATTAAACAGGAACCCACTAGAAACACTATAGTTAAGAGTCTGTCAGCATTTCCATTATAAACCCTGTTTTTGAGGGGTTTATAACTCACTTGTAAAAATTCATAGTAGGCTGAGACTTGGCATATGAGGTCTCAGCCCAGCAACTTGACATGATATTGGGTCTGAAGGAACCACGGATTCTTGTCAATGGGATACTATTTTAAAGCACCAAGATGAGGTCTCAATAAAGGGAAGGGGCTGGGGGTGAGAGAGTGGTGATTTAAACGCACAGGATTCAGGGACGGCTGAGGCAAACTAAAATATTGTTCTAAGAGCTGCAGGTTACTGCTAGGTTCTGTGGGTCTCCGCTCCCCGATGGGAGGAGAGGAAGACAAAGTTTTACATTCCTGCCCTGGCCCTCTGCAGTTTCTCGTTTGGGTCACACTCAATGCAACTTTAATTCACAGCTTAACAGTTTAAAATATGACCTGTTGAGGCCACAGGTTTAGATGAAAAGTTTATAAATGAGGCTAATTAACATTGTAATTGTAATTCTTTTTTACCCCTCCTCTTTGGGGGGAAAAAGGTATTCCTGGAAGTGGAAGCAGTATAAAAATGTCTTGGGCTGCTGTAAATTTCCAGTGTAAATACTTGTGTGATGTGTTGCATGTTTGAATTAGCCCAATATGTATTCATTTTAAATATTGATCTTTAAGGAAGTAATGTAATAAATCTGAATACTCTTTTGCATCTCTGTTTACATTAGCCCCACTGTAGATTAAGGGAGACAGTTTGCCTTGTAAATTTGCCTGTGGAATAAGTGGGGGCTTATAAATAATCCTGTTTCCAATTATGCCGAACAATGATGATAAACCATTGTGAGTTGTGGGACAATTGTACAGTGGAGTGTGGCTGAGTCACCAGCTTAAAGAACATGCCTGGGAGTAACCGATGAGCAGATGGGCCCTCCACCTTATTGTTCAGACCAGGAAACGGGCAGAATTGTCACACGGCACCCAATTCTATAAACGTCCCTACGTGGAGATGTCAGTTCCTTCCCCAGCCTGAAAAAGTTTCTAAAGAGTTACTCAAACTATTTAAAACACGAAAACGCGATTGTTTTGCTTGGTAATAGCAGCAATTTGTCTCTAACAATGTCAGCTATGTTGCGGTGACCTAGGAGGGGAAAAACTCCATGGATGTGCTTGGCTGTGGTTTGGGGTTTTAACTCCTCCCTTGGGCTGTGGCCTGAACCGGCCTTTGAAGAACTTGATCTCTGGACCAACTTTTAGTTAGGAATTCTAAAACCTAATGGTAGAAGATTAAGAATAAATTCACACCTCAGCCAAGATAATGGTAGGGGCCAAGATCAACCCCATTACCCTTAAGGTTCACATCATCGATTGGAAAGTGCAAATATTCACATGGAAATGAGGTCGGTTTCCATTTTTCGCTTATATTGGAAAATGGGTCTGTTAAGCAGTTGAGAAATGGATTCGTTTGATTTTTTTTTCCACTTGACAAGGAACATTCTCCCAAGTAAAATACTAAGAATGCAATGACAGCAATGGAAACCTTTCTATTTCCTTGACTTTAATCTTGCTGTAGAAAAAAATATTTCTTGAAATGTTATAATGTGTGCATTTTGACGCTTTTATATAGATCTGTAAGTCGTTGGTGACTTTCTGTTGACTCTGCTTGTCCAGCAAAGCTCTTTTAATTGTGGTCTAAGAGGTGTTTAAGGGGTGGTCCTAATAGGTTTTAATATGTGGCCTGTTTTTAAGTGGGCTACCCCATCATGGCTATTTCCTGGGCTGGAATTCTAGAGACTCCAAAAGAAAATCCTGAATCAGGGGAGCATAGACTTGGGGTTGGAAAGGATTATGGACATCTAGCCAGATGTCCTCATTATGCCTTGCACATGGCAGGAACTCAATAAATGTTTACTCGTTTGAAATTAGTTTAACAGAAGAAGAACCTGAGTGGGGAAGTGGCTTCCTTAAGATCACACAGACCAATCTAGGATTTGAATCTAGATCCTCCTCCCATTACATTATCAAGTATGTTTTTGTTGTTTATGTTTGTCTCATTTTAGTCTTGTCTGACTCTCCATGACCCCATTTGGGGTTTTCTTGGAAGAGATGCTGGAGCAGCTTGCCATTTCCTTCTCCAGCTCAGGAAGTTGAGGCAAACAGGGTTAAGTGACTTGCCCAGGATCACACACCTAGTAAGCGTCTGGAGCTAGATTTTGAGCTCAGGAAGATGATTTTTCCTGACTCCAGGCCTGGTGCTCCATACACTAGCTGCCCCATCAGGCATTCTACTTTCTCTTAAGCTGGCGCCCTGTGATCCAGTCAAGAGGGAGGGATATGTTAATGGAGTTGGGGGGTGCTGGGGAGAGGAGGAAGCTCTGATAATTCACGAACCTCATTTTGCTCATTGCCCCATCCCAATGTGTTCCAAGCAGTTACACTGATGGAATGAGGTTCATTTCCTCCTTTTTGCCCCGTCTCATGGTCTGGTAGTAGTGTTAATATTAAGTACAAGGGCGCAAAGAAGGAGGAGGGAAGACATCAAGGGAAGCTGTTCAGGTACTGACTGTGGTCATATGTGTATGTGTATCAGTGGCAAAACTTGAACCTAGGTTTTTCTGACTCTCAAGCTGACCCTGTACCCATCAAGCTGATGGGGACCCACATGGAAAGGAACAGATGGAATTCTTAATATTACCTTAGATTTCTAGATAACATTAAGAATTCCTTTTCACAGGGTCCCTATCAGAGGGGACCCTATAATCACTGCTGCCCACTTGCCTCATACTACATATCTTGTGGTCACAGAAAGTTGGAAGTTAATTCTTAATGTTGATGTTTGCCTTAACAGTGAGGCTTTTACCAAAAACTATTCACACTATGAACCCTAGCCTTGGAATTTTGGACAATTTTAGATTGAGGGAGACTGAGACAAGTATCCATAGAGCATTGGCTCTTTACTTTCTTGTTAGGTATAAGAAAGAGTAACGTGGCTGAATTTGAGGTCAAAGAACTTGAATTTAAATCCCGACTCTTCCATTTAACTAACAGTGTGACCTTGGACAAGTCACTTCATTTGCCTCAGTGAAATGAAGGGGTTGGATTAGTCTCTAAGTTTCTTTCCAATTCTAGCTCTATGTTCCCATAAAAAGACAAACCCAAAGGATTTGGCTAAAATCCACTTTGTGTGATCTTAGGGAAATCTCAGCCAATATATAAAAATTCTATAGTTGTAACCAATTATTAGAGACAGACCACTGAATGTGGAGTTAAGAGGCTGGGGTTTGAGACCCAGCCCCCAAATTATAGTATATGAACCTTAGAGATTATCTAGTCTGAATCCTTAGTTTTCCAGATGTGGAAACTAAAGCCCCCAACAGGAAATGACTTGTCTAAGGTCACATGGATAGTAAATGGCCAAGCCTCCGCTTCCTCATTCGTCAGATGAGAAAAATGATCTTATCTATTTCCTAGGGCTAATCTGAGGCTCAAATGCAGCAATGTTTGTGAAAGCGTTCTGTAAACCGCAACATTCTACACATTTGTAAGTCCTTTTTAACTCACTTTTCATGCTTAGGCACTTTACAGATAGATACTGAGGCTAATTATGCCACACACCATGTGGTGCTAAGCATAGTTTGCTGGACGTGGAGTCAGGAAGAGCTGGGTTCAAACACTCTCCCAGAAAATTACTGTGACCTGAGGAAAGTTATCTTAAACTTCCCAAGTTTCAGCTTCCTATACTGTGACAGTAGTGACAATGAAAGCACCTATCTCACAAGGGTGGTGTGGGAACAATCAATCAATAATAATTTATCAAAGAAGAAAACATTTATTAAGCACCTACTGTTTGCAAGGCACCGTGCTTTACATTTTATAAATATCTCATTTGGTTCTCACAACAACCCTGGGAGGCAGGAGCTATCTCTAACAATTGGGGAAACCAAGGCAAACAGTGCTTAAGTGACTTGCCCAGGGTGACACAGCTAGTGTCTGACACTGGATTTGAACTCGAGTCTTTCTGATGCCAGGACCACACTATGTTCCTGTACTATGCTAAGATTTCAAAAACAAAAGCAAAATGGTCCCTGCCCTCAAGAAGTTTATATTCTGTTGAGGGGAGACAATATGCACATGTATCACTATATCCGAGTTATTTATGAAGTCAATATAAGGTAACTGTTAATAAGGACTCCTTACCTGGGGTCTATGAACTTAAAAGTTTTTTTTTTTGATAACTATTTCAGTCTAATTTGTTTCCTTTATAATCCCATGTGTTTTATTTTAGCATTTAAAATATTATTCAGAGGAGTCTAACTGAAATGTAGCATTTTCTTAAATAATTTGAAAACATTATTCTGAGAAGGGGTCCACAGGCTTCACCAGATTTCACGGAGGGCGACCGTGGCACAAAAAAAGGTTAAGAATCTGTGCCCTGGAGGGAGAGAAACGGGCAGTTTGGGGAGGCAGGAGTAGGGCAGAGAAAGGCCTGGGGAGATGGAGCAACCAAACGCCTTAATGTTTGTAAAGCACTTTGCCAACCTGCAAACTCAATATCCAGCTCGCTCGAAAGCTCCTAAATTCTGCAATCAATTCCTTTGTTCTGTCTGCGCTAGGAGCGTATTTTTAGTATTTGTTTTTTTTTATTATATTCAGCTCCATTAACAAGGCAGTGACTTGTGCAAGAAAAATCACAGTTTGTAGAATCCAAGCCCAAAAGAAAATGAAAACACACCACATTGTGGAATTATTAAAAGCCCTCCTGAAGCTTCATTAATTGTGCTTACCTAACACGTCAGCGGTGAGAAGAGAGAGCCTTCCATTTCCTCGTGGTTCCCAAGCAAACTGCCTTCTTCCCAACCTAGGTAAGGATGCTCTCTCCAGGGCTGCTAGTCCCCTAAAGGCACAAGGCAATTGTCAGACTTGTGAGGCTGCTGCATTTCAGGTCTGTGCCCTATGCCACCGTCTTCCGAGGAGTCGTGGTGAATAGGGAAATCAGCTTTAAATCTACACATCTGGGCCCAGTGGTTAAAGTGCTTGACTTGGCGTCAGGAAGGTGTGAGTTCAATTCCTGTCTGATGGTAACTAGATATATGACTCTCATCAAGTCATTCGAACTCGCTCAGCCTCGGTTCCCCCTGTCTAAAGGGAATTATAACGGTCTCTACTTCACAGGGTTTGTTTTTAATGCGGATCAAGACATTTTGAGCCCCACGTAAACGCTAGCTATAAGTAGTAGCATGGTATATGGGTCTTATTGCACACTATACGTTCTTAGCCTTTCTGTGTGTGCTATGTACCTCCAGGCCAGCCTGGTGAAAACCTTCGGACCTCTTCTTAGAATTATGTTTTTAAGTATTTAAGAAAATGTTAAATTCCAGTTAGAAGTTTGTGAAAATAAAGATTTTGTTTCTAATTTAAGTTCGTGGACCCGCTGAAATTTATACATGGTGCCTTAAACATCCACAGAACCCAGTTTAAGGACCTGTAGAATATTATTGAATTGATATAAAAAATGGTCACCAAATCCCACATGAGTCATCTTCCTGAAATTACTTGGAGAGTTCTGAAAAAACAAACCCAACCATTGTATGCCATGGTCTTTATTTCTTCTAAATATCCATCTTTAACATTCCCACACTATTTAAAAAAAGGTCCACCTTTCAGACCAAACATTATGCTCAAAATGTGTATGTAAATACTATTTCAAAGAAAAAGTACTTTTTCTCCATCTAAGTAACATTTAGTTGTATCCTGAAGAAATAATGTTAATGATGATAATGATGATAATACTAATTAGAACTGCAGATATTGGAGTCCTGAAAGGGAGATGCTTAGTTAGAACTTTGCAAAAGGTAATTAGGTCAATGTGTTTTTAAACTCTCCAGTGAGGACCAAATTTCTGATATACTATTGGAAGGAAAACTGGAAGCAATATCTTGTTGGGGAAATCAGATGCTCAGAAACCAAGGACACTTAGTTACACCCAATTTGGCGATTGTCACTGATGGTAGTAGTCTCCTGTTATAACGCTGTTGGTAGACACAGCTGTAATTACGTTTATAACGTTGTTTGGCTCAGCCTATTATAGATATTTGTTAATGAGAAAGTGTTCTGACTCAGAATGGTTTTGTTTAATGAAGTAACTTAAATTTTTTTTTTTAAAGAAATGCATTAGCGTGGTAAGGCCAGCTAAGTATATGTGGGTAGTGGTGACTTTTTTTGTCTTTTTCATTCCTGTCAGTTTTACTCTTCATTTTGTACTCGATGGTCGTCCATTATAGAAGCTGGGCAACAAGGGGTAATTAACAGGTAATCATCAATAAACAATTTAACCACAAAAGCTTGGATCCCCACCTACCACTTGTCAACAATAAAAGCTTAGTGACTCCACATGCCATTGGAAATAGAGTCTATGGGGAGCCCCAGAAAGCAAGGCTAATATAAATAAATAGTCCTTTTTTGGGAGCATAAACAAAGGCCTGGCTGTAAGTGACCACATAGAAGAAGGAAAGGAAAATTCAGTAGGCAGGAAAAATATTAGGAAACCAAACATTTGGTTTCAGCTTTAGAAGAAAAAATATAAATGCTTGAGGAATAGGAGCCAAAAATGATCTACAAAATATCTTCCTCATCCCACGTATGTTTTATGTTTCTTTATGGATTGATGGAGAATTTGAAAGGAACATTTAGTCAAGTCGGTGTTTGGATATAGGAATAACTGGCCATTGTCCGAGGTAAAAACATAGGCGGAGTATTTTTAGGGCAAGAAAAGTGAGTGAACTCATCCACTGCCTTACAGGCGACTTCAATGAGATGAGGTCAAACGTGTGCCTTTGTAAATACGTGGTTAGTCCCTGTCAGAGTGCCTGCAGCTCGGAGATCGGTACCCAGCACGGTGCTTCATAAATACCGGGCGAATGAATACATAATAACTACATGCTCAGAGCTACCCACTTCTGGGGTTTTTATTTGGGTAATTTTCTTCACTGCATTAGGAAGTCAGCTTCCTTGAAGGCAGTGTCTCTTTTCCCTCTTTCTTTGTGGCAGCTAGGTGCCAACACTGGGTAGAATCTTGGGCTTGTAGAAAGACCTGAGTTTGAATCCTGCTTCAGACACTTACTAGCTGTGTGACCCTGGGCAAGTCACTTAACCTCTGTCTCTGTTTCCTCATCCGTAAAATGGGATGATAATAGAGCCTTCCTCACAGGGTCGTTGTGAGGATCAAGTAGAGTTGACAAATGTCAAGTGCTTTGCAAACCTTAAAGCTCTATAAAAATACTAGCTATTTATTATCATTAATTTAGTATTATTGCTATTACTATTATAGTAGTCACCTGGGCTAAGGCCCAGGTCCTGCTACACAGTATGCATTTAATAAATGCTTGTTGGTTGATGCTTGCCAATTACATTCCAGAGTAGTTTAAAGATCCAGTGAGAATGATGTAGCCTAATTCAGGCAAAGTCATCTGGTCTCATATTGCTCTTAGTCAGTCAATAAGCATTTATTAAGCACCTACTGTGCTGAGCATTGGAGATACAAAGAAAGGCAAAAATAGTCCCTGCCCTCAGGAAGTTTACATTCTAACGGAAGAGACAATATGCAAACAACTACATAAATACAAGATTTATGAGGATAAATTGGATAGTTTTAGAAGGCAGATACTAGCGGTAAAGGGGGATCAGGAAAGGCTTTTTGCAGAAGGTGGAATTTTAGCTGAGAGTTGAACCAAGGAAGCCAGGAGGTAGAGAATAGGAGAGAGCACATTTCAGGCTTGAAGGACAGCCAGCAAAATGTACAGAGTGAGGAGACGGGGTGTCTTGGAAGAGCAAGGAAGCCATCACCACTGGAAGGGAGTCAAGTGAAAGAAACCTGGAAATGTAGGAAGAGGCCAGGTTAGGGAGGGCTTTGAAAGCCAGAGGATTTCTATTTGATCCTGGAGGCTATAGGGAACGGCTAGTGTTTAATGAGGAATGGAAAATGTTACATGGCCAGACCTTCTCTTCTACCGGGACCTTTACTCAAAAGCTGCTGAATTTCAAGGTCTTAATAAATGAATGATTAGCATAGTATTTTAGTTCAAAAGAGACTTCACTGAATTTTATTTTTGTGACCCTATATTTATTATCGACCACCTGCCACTACCTTGCCTGAAAGTCCTGAAAAAGATAGGTGATGAAAGCCTCATCACCAATAACATTTACTAAGCATGGAGCTAAGTCTAGTACAAAGGCAATTCAATGAACATATGTTTTGCCTCTTTACATTGAAAAGGCGATGGTAGATAACACTGCTATAAGCAGACATAAAAAATCAAATTTCTGCACAGTTAGGGAAAGGTTGCCTCTGTGTCACCCTGGGTAAGTCACTGTCATGCTGCCAGAAATCATTTATTGAAAATACATGTTAAAGCTGATATAGACCTGTCCTAGGTATTTGGAGGTTGTCGGGGAAGGGAGAGGATACAAATGTAACCTAACACAGCATCCCTACCCCTGCGGATCTCATAATCTAGTGGGAGAGCGTCATGCATGCATGCATGCACACACAAATACACCCCATTAAATGTTACTACAAATGCATTAAAAGAAGATTGCAAGTTAATCTGGGAAGCCTTCATGGAAGAATTTTTAATTTCATGATGGAAAACTGAAAGCCAGCTCTGCTTGAGAATTGTCAATAAGTTAATGCTACATTTTCTTGTTCTGGAAAAGGCATGTTAATCCACTGCCCTAGTGGTAATCTATTTACCATCCCTGTGACTTTTCAGAACATATCAACTTCTCCTTTCCATCACTTTCTTATATAGGTCATCTCCCGCTGTTAGAATGTAAGCTCCCTAAGGCCAGAGACTGTCTTTTGTATTTGTATAACAGTGCTT